>CM060263.1:27743852-28343852 GCA_030684275.1 Acipenser oxyrinchus oxyrinchus | reverse complement strand
GTTTAGTTATTAAAAACCAAATGGTAATAAAAATGCTATCCCTGAAGTATCCTCAATCAATCCTGACAATCAGAGCCTTCCAAAACCAAGGTTTCAAGTACATTTTTTTATTAAGACGATATCTTGGATCCTCTCCCTTATGCAGCTGTGGCCATATTTCCAGTAAATTGCCCAAAAGCAGTTTGCAGCGGTTTACACTGAATCTGTAGTAGTACTGTGTATCACACACACACACACACACACACACACACACACACACACACACACACACACACACACACAGAAGAGTTACACACTGTAGTAACTCACACAGAACTAGACTTCTCATCTTACACAGACAAATACATTTAACTGCGGCAGTCCAGCTCTTACAAATAAAGCAAGATAATCATTCTGGAGCGTTGTTAGATCTTTACTGGCACAACAGTGTATTGACAACTGGTGGCTTCTGTCATCCAATCCAAATGATCTGCAGTCACATAACTTTCATTATCAATCGCTCTTCAATGGCAACACAGACAATTGCAATGTAGTGGTTCTACGGAGCAACACAGAACAAAGACAGCTACAGGAAAGCTACCACAGTGATAGAACGATACAGCAGTACATGTTCCTGTTAGGACACACCAAAACATCATGAACGAATGTCTTCTAGTACCATTGTGCCCTATCAGTACCAGTGTCCTATTGAGGTATTTGTTGAACTTTTCTGTTTGGGAATACTGTCCCAAGAATTAGCACCCCCGTCCCTGACTGTCACGGTTCTCCCTCTTACCTGTCTTGAGGGGCGAGGGGTCCCCAGCTCCTGAGTCTGTCTCACTCAGCTCACCCCTCTGAGCCACACTGTTCTCACTGAGCAGGAGGCCGATGAAAACCTGCTGGTTTGTTTTGGTTCCATCAGTATCAGAAATCTTCATTTCCTGCCCCCAAGGGTCCCTGAGTGCAACACCAGTATACGGTTAGAGAGTGTGTTTTCAATTAAGAGTTTATGCAGGCCCTTGTCAAGGGCATGTCCCACTAGTGTGTCTTTTTAGAGAACAGCGCTATACAGTAGTAGTGATATCATTTTATATTAGCCCAGGTCATCCCTTATAAAGGTCTACTGGGGGTAAACCACGGTAAAAGCATGGCAAAGTGTAGTAATCCACAGGTAAGCATGGTAAATCATTGGGAACTATGATAAAAAATAACACAGGTCACCTTGGTTAGAAACAGTAAAGGACTGTAAAAGCATGAAAAGGCATGTGAGACTATACCATAGTAAACGATTACAAAGAATTTGTTGTTGTTATTAATCTCCTGGCTTGGCCAATGTTATATCGGTTTCCAGGTGTCAAGTGTTTTTCTGTTCAATCCGCTCTCCTTTCCTTGTCCGTAGGCATGGTTTTACAATTCAATTTGTGGTCCAGGTGCCATGGGGTTTTGGCTTTCAATAACAGTAACACTCCGTTCCAACAGTACAGGGAATGGGCGACTTGCTTCATCCATATCTATTGGCCTATCTGTGATTTCTCATCTGTTTCAGTTTAACTGTAATTATCTGTGGACCTTCAAACCAGCAGCTATATATATATATATATATATATATATATATATATATATATATATATATATATATATATATATATATATGTATAAGCATGTTTTAAAGTTCTCTGTGGTTTTCATTAGGAGGGCTAAAGTTCCTGGTTTGTCTTGTCGCTCCCGTAGTGCTAGCTTTCTGTTTATGCTTTCACTTCTGTGCCATGATGTGTGATTTCACTGACAAACAAGACAAGATTCTGGAGTCATCTGTCAGCCAGAAGCAGAAAAACAAGACTCACTTCCAGCATACAGGAAATCAATACAGGGCTGTCATGGGACCCTGTTATCATTCCAATGCTTTATAACACTATTGCATCTGCTTACAAAAACAATGACTAATAATTAGACTAAGCAAACGTTGTTCGATTCCACAGGGTTTGCGATGAAAAGGCACTGTACATGACCAGTTCTGAGGAAAAATAACACAAATATAAGGGGAAGGGAATTCCTGCACCCAGTCCTGGTTATAAGAATGACCTTGTCACATAATGTACTGTCTACAAAAGGCACTATTTCAAGTTTTGTTCAATATCTACACCTGTGAGAAGATAGGAAAACTGTATGGTCTGAACACAGGTGTCAGTTACCGGGGGTGCTGGTACGTTGCTGGGTTTTTCAGGCTCCACTTCTTCTCCTGCCCAAAGGTCCCCACGTACTTCCCATCAGAAGACCAGAGCCGGGCGGTCTTATCTGCAGAGGCGCTTACCAGGAAGGACTCTGAATCGTAGCTGAGAAGCTCCACGCTCACCACAGTGCTGTCGTGAGCTCTCCAGCTGTACAGCAAAGAAGGCTTCTTCAAGGGCCCCTGTCCAACAGAATACTAATAATCAGTCCCTGCGTCTGGGCAGACTTTAAAACCCAGTGCATAGCACAGTGGTGAATCCAATACAGCTTTTAGGGCAAGTTTAATTGAATAAACCTGAGCTTGTTACATCTGTAACAGCAGCACATCATGCAACCCTGCCCATAAACAGCATCTATTCCTTGCCCTTCCTATAGCGCTGTAATTAACATTATGTTTATTCAATTCCATGATTGCACGTTATCAGTATTAAACTGGGATAGTGATATTTTATATCTACAGTAGTTCTGTGGCCACGTCCTCCAATCCCATGCACAGAACTGTCAGTCCAGGCTCACCTTGTCTCTGGACTGCAGTCCATACTCTGCAATGTCCCACACCTGGATGCAGCCAGCGGTGTCTCCTGACACTAGAAGCCTGTTCTCCTCGTCAGTAGACAACCCCAGTACAGATTCTTCAGGCTTCTCTGAGGCATAGAAATGACCTGTTAGTGTAACCAAGATATGAGTGTTTGAACATTGTGCCTGTAATGAGTTGGCATCCCATTGAATTGAATGGAAAGGCAGGGGGTGGACGCAAACCGCAAACCACACGGTTGAAAGAGGAACGCCTTACCGTTCGACTAAAGAGCAAGCTCTGTAATCGAGAGGTAAGCACCTGTCTTATGATGTCAGAATTATTAACTCATTGTTAATTCATGACATAACTGCTCCAATGGCACTTTACCATATGTTCACTGTTTTACTGCAGTTAAATATGCTTTTACAACACTATATTGCTGTACAAAATCCCTATTTAGTGTATGGATCTATATTACAAACCATGGCAGAGAGGGCGTGTACCTTGTTCATATGGCGATCCTGAGACCCTCCACCAGTAGAGGGCGCCAGCCTCAGAGCTGATGAGAATCGGTTTGTTATTCCACATCGTGGCAGCTGCACGACGCTGGAGAAACAGCAGCTTATCAACCGGGGGCTGGACCCTGACAAAATAAAATAAAACAATGACAACTCCTGTGTAAAGAACTTACATCATATAAAAAATGAAATGTGAGAAAATTCAAAAAAGGGTAGCCCTAACAACAATTCCAAACCTCATGTCATTATAGGAGGTTCAATAAATCACCCAGGCTGGAGGAAAACGGCAACAGGCATGCCACAGTAGACCTCTGTAGTCCTTACCCCTTATCCCAGCTGTGACTGCTACAGTGCCTGGAGTTGGGTCTGGTGTTAGTCACTTTTTTCCTCATGTCTGCGGAGGAGTATTTAGGTAGGCCAAGTGATGACCTGCAAAAGGAAAAACTTAAGTCTTGCAGACAAATGTTGCAGCTCGTACCTTCATCGGCGTGCAGTGTGTCTATGAAAGGTAATTAAGAAACAAAAATGTTGTTTTTTTCTGATCTATTGTGGTTCTCAAAGGAGTTGGGATAGCATTCCATTTGTCCAGAAAAGGTGCAGTTACAGTGTATCACAGTGCAAGTTATTTGATCTTGCAATGAAAGATGATTGAGGGGGTTCCCGAGTGGCGCATCCAGTAAAAGCACTTGCGTAGAGTGCCGGATGTGCCCTATAGTCTGGACGTCGCGAGTTCGAGTCCAGGCTATTCCTTTGCCGACCGAGGACGGGAGCTCCCGGGGGGCGGCACTCAATTGGCCGAGCGTCACCCGGGGGGAGGGAGGATTAGGTCGGCCAGAGGGTCTCGGCTCACCGCGCACCAGCGACCCTGTAGTCTGGCGGGCGCCTGCGGGCTTGCCTGTAAGTTGCCGAGAGCTGCGTTGTCCTCCGACGATGTAGGTCTTGGGTGGCTGCATGGTGAGTCCGCGGTGTGGCGGTCAGCTGGCGGCTGCACGCCGGAGGACAGTGTGTGTTCGTCTTCGCCCTCCCGAGTCAGTGCAGGGGTGGTAGCGGTGAGCTGAGCATAATAAAATAATTGGCCATTCCAAATTGGGAGAAAATAATAAAAATAATTGGCAACAACTAAATTTATCGGAAAAAAAGATGATTGCTTCCGATTTGAAGTTTTATAGAAGGTTGGTTAGTTAAATACTGATCTAAAAATACCCCTCCCCTATCCATACACACACAGTTTGGTCATTCTTTTCTGAAAAATATATGTTTGCCCTGCCCAAATCGTGTAATTACAGACTGGAATCTGCATTTATTTATTGGATTATTATAGCCAGGACTTATTTTAATTGATGTTGCTGTCTGAAAACAGCTATAAAAACCTGGAGTCAGCCCACACCCAGCAAGGCTTGGATCCCAATTGAAATAGTCACATAGCGGAGTGAGAAATTAAAAGCAGCCCTGTTGGTAATTCCAGCAATCACCTGCACTGGTCTAGCCTGGTCGGAGCTGGTAGATTGCTGGTTTCTAGTTGGTCACGTTGGTTCAAAAAAGCTTAAATCAGACAGAAGATCTAGCTAAGCTGGTGCAAGCAGACAATTTAAATTCTTATGCATTATAGCATGATAAAAACCATCATGGTATAACAAAGTTATGGTACCTTCAAAATTACTGTGCAAACGATTATATTGCTGTCTTTGGCAAATGGTTGGTGTAAAAATGTTAATTTGTTTATGCAATGTTGTTTTCCTTTGGTTACCAAGTTTAATTTGCAGATTACAGTTGGTTTCCCTGTGCTGAACATACTATACATCTTCTATGATCTCACCTGAGATTTGAAGATATCCACCATGAAGAAGTAAAAAGACATTGTGTCAGGTTCAACTATCTACACATTAGCACCCTTATACGACTACCACCAATTCGAGCATACATGGATGACATGACAACCATGACTACAACAGTAGCCTGCACTAATCGGTTATTGGGCAAATTAACCAATAACATTGAATGGGCACGAATGCAATTCAAGCCCACTAAATCAAGGAGCATCTCTATAATTAAAGGTAAAGTAGTAGATAAAACGTTCTTCATTAATGGTGAGGCAATACCAACAGTATCTGAGAAGCCAGTGAAGAGCCTTGGGAGATGGTACGACGGGGATCTAAAGGACACAGTTAGGTGTGGGAGAAGTTAGACAACAAGCTGTGGAAGGGTTGCAGAGCATAGACAGCAGCGCTTTACCAGGCAAACTAAAACTCTGGTGCTTTCAGTTTGGCCTACTGCCAAGGTTGCTGTGGCCACTGACTGTGTACGAGGTTTCTTTGACAACAGTAGAGAAGCTGGAAGCTTTAATCAGTTCACACATCAGGAAATGGTTGGGAGTTCCACGCTGCCTCAGCAGAGTGGGACTTTATGGTAAAGGAATACTGCAGCTACCTGTCTCCGCTCTAACCGAGGAGTTTAAGTGCGCCAAGGTCCGACTGGAAATGACATTAGTAGAGTCACGCGACAAATGCGTAAGGGAGGCAGCACCTGTGTTGAAAACTGGAAGAAAGTGGGTGGCAAAGAAAGCTGTGGAGGATGCAAAGGCTGCCCTTCAATTGGTGATATCATGGGGCAAGTTCAGCATGGAAGAGGGGTCTTGGTCTCAGTTCAGCTCCTCCTACATGGCACAAGGCAGCCCCAGCGCAACGGAGGAAGCTTGTAGTCAACGAGGTGCAAAAGCAGGAGGAGAGGATGAGGTGTATAAAGGCCATTTCCCAGGGCAAGCAGGGAGAATGGATGAGATGGGAGAGTGTGGAACAACGCAAGATTGGCTGGCAAGACCTATGGTCAATGGAACAGAGCAGGATCAGTTTCCTTATAAGGTCAACATATGATGTTCTCCCATCACCACAGAACCTAAACCTCTGGGTAGGAGAGGATCCCTCATGTCCTTTGTGTTCATCACCTGCAACATTAAGGCACATTTTGACAGGATGTAAGGTGGCTCTTAGCCAAGGACGGTTTACTTGGCGCCATGACCAGGTGCTGCGATGTTTGGCCTTAGCATTGGAAGACAAGCGTAACATGACCAATAAGTTGCCACCTGTTCCATCAAAACATTACACACAAAGACAACATTCCTCCGCCCAGGAGAGCAACCACCAAGAAAAGGTGTTAAAACCAATCCTCCCAGGACAACTGGAAGCTGCTAGAGACTGGAAAATGCTGGCAGATGTTGGTCAACGGCTTATTTTTCCACCTGAGATTGCCACCACAAACCTTCGACCAGATATTGTCTTGTGGTCTGGATCAGCACGCCTTGCTCACCTGGTGGAGTTAACAGTGCCATGGGAGGATGCTGTAGATGAGGCGTATGAGAGGAAGAAACTGCGGTATGCTCAACTAGCCACTGAAGCGGAACAGCGAGGATGGAGAGTCTGGGTTTACCCAGTGGAAGTGGGATGTCGAGGATTTGTGGCACACTCTACAACCCGGTTTCTCAGAGATGTCGGATTCAATGGCCAAGAGTTGCGTCGCACAGTGAAGAACTTATCTGAAGCAGCAGAGAGGAGCAGCAACTGGCTGTGGTTGAGACGGAAAGATTCTGGCTGGGGATCTCAAGCACAATAGAAAGAAAGAAAGGCTGATATACAGGTAAGTAAGCTGGGCTGAGTTGAGTGGGGACGGAGGGGGTGATGCTGGGACGCCAGAATCACCCGTCAAGCCCTCTTGAGGTGTCGTGGGCTAGTCGACGAAACACCGAGGATGGAAGGTGCCCACTTGAGGACCCCAGAGATGTACCCTACTTAGCTCAATCCAGACGGTTGTCATGCTGATGCGCTGGGGAGACCGCACTATGGTTGATCCCCGAGCCAGCATCGCAGCCGTTTGTGTGCTGATGCGCTAGGGAGGCAAAATAAGCTGATCCCTGGAGCCAGCATTACACTTCAGCCATCAACACCAGACAGAAGGATATCTACATCATCATATGGAAGGAAGCGCAAATGGATGGAGACACATATGGATCACATTAGTTTACTGTGAAGCTACGTCTTAGTTGGTGCTTATCTTGGCGAGAGCCAAGTTCAAATCAGCATGAAGTTTTAACATCTACTCTCATGTAATGGAAATCATTTATAACACAAAATTGCAAATAGCCAGTACAGTGGTGATAGTAAAGTTTAGCTGTAGAACTAGGTGGTAGCTACAGTGTTACCATAGTAACATAATACCTACAATACAGAAAGCACCTGAAGGTCCACAATGAGACTCACTGTCTGTCTCTACTCCTCTTGAGGTACGTTAGGACCTGCTGTGTTTCTGTGTTCCAGACGATGATTTCCCCGTCATAGCTGGCCGTAGCGAGCAGCTCCAGGACTGGACAGGAGTCTGCAGCCAGGATATCCTCCTTGTGGAGCTGACCACCCCTCCAGGACAGATCCGCCACCACATAGGTGTTCTGAAACCAGACGGTATTGGAAGACAAAATGCATGAATCACAAACTCCTGGAGAGCCGACAGCTTACTGCACAATCCACAGCTTTTCATTACACGAGAGAACATCAGAGCTATCATTTTCAATCTCTCACCTAGAACCAGTAACCAGTCACGATTTTTTAAATTTCATTTTTAGACATTTTCAAACCGTTTGTGTGAACACTCTATGGAGTTCAAGAAGTTGCCCTGCCAAAACTTAGACATGCATTATAAAATAGATAGGAAACTTAACATGGTACAATTATACACGCCGTGTCTGAAAGGGATACGTAAACATGTAAGTACTATATTTGATACTCTTTACTCTTATTTTATTTTATTTCTCTAGATATCCTCTATCCTTGAGTCTGGACTCACCCTGTGGTCTGTGGTGTTATACAGTGCTAGCTGGCGGCTCCACCCCACAGCCAGGAACTTGTGGTCATGGTAACAGAGGACCCTGGTCACCTCTGCCTCTGCTACAGGTTCCAGCTTGTGAAGATTGTGGCCATTCTGAACGTTCCAGACCTGCAGCGCAATTTAATATATCGGTCATCTAGTGTAACTATGAGGCTTCATGAAATGAATACCTTACGATTGTACTCTTTCAATATTATTATCTACTACTAAACAGAATTTATCTTTTTAATCACGAGCAGACTGTACACAGGTGTAAACACTATTCTAAACCACTCTGGCACTGCAGGAGAGATAACTCGTGAGGTATATCTGGAATGCACGGTAGCGCTAAGAGTTAAAAGAAGGGTGTGATTAAACCGTCCGACCTTAATGGTGCCATTCCTGGCTCCTGTGATGAGCCGTCTCTGCGTGGTGTCGAAGGACATGCATGTGATCTCCTCTTGCCCGTGGACGTTGTTCAGCTGGAGACACTTTGTCCCCGTCTCCACGTCCCACACAGTGACAGTGGAGTCGTCACAGCCAGTCACTACCTGAGACCAGAAGCACAATGTGTGGCTTTGCTGGGAAGCAGGGGTCTAGGCTTGTCAGGTAGGCAAACAATAATGCAAAAAGACTATTGCAACCTCTTGGTCTAGCTAATCCAAGTCATGTTGTATTATTTTTCTGAAGGAAAATTCGGCAATTATACAAAAATTCTGAAGTCCACCTTTTGGTTCTAATTCGTTTCGTAACTTTCATCTGTCCTGAACTTCAATTCAGTTTGAAATAAAGTGGGTCTACATAGGATTGAAGACACAAAAAATAAAAATGTGTTAATTCACTATTTCATTTCTGTAAGCATACTTCATGGCAGTTCCAACAACTTCCATAGTACTTTTTTTTTTTTTTCCTCAGGCTGTTGGAAATATTTTCTTTAGGAAGATGCAGGAATGATGGTGCCCACCTGTCTGAAGAAGGGGTTGTAGATAGCGGTGGAGAGCTTGGCATTGTGTGTTAAGAGCATATCTTGCCCATTTCCTCCCTGCTCCAGCTTCAGCATGCCTATGTAGTCCCCGCAGGACACCAGCAGCGCACAGGGAGGCTCCTTCAGCAGCAGGAAAGGGAAGTCCCCGTACTCCAGGACACGGCCCGCCTGCACACACGGGAACTTCAGCACCAGGGTCCTGAGGCACTGCTGGGACGAGATATCCCACACCTTCAAAACCTGCAAAAAAGAGTTTAACTAATGGGCCTTTTTCAACGTTGCTCAAACCAGGCTTGGCATCTCTGCACTGTAACACTAAGAGGCTGTGAATCACAGGACAGGTGTGAGGAAATCCAAAGAGGACGGGAGAAGTCAATGGGCTCCTGAATAATCATGAATACCGCAGGGTAGGTTCAAGGAAGAAAAAAAAAGAGCATCTAAATAGAATTTAAAAATGAGCATTTTTCATTAGCATTAGCAACACTGGGCTCAATTCACTTTAAAAGCCAATTTTTCATTACATTTGACTTTGCAGTTCATGAAACCTATAACAGTTTTAGAGAGGGTAAGAATCTGCAGATCCCACAGTCCTTTAATGACCTGTATCATGTAGTTGTTTCTTAATGAGCCATTCAGCTAATGTTCCATCCATAGGGAGAAGTTAAAGTGACACAGTGTTTGACTGAACTCCAAACCACTGAAGCACTCACTTACTGCATCTTTGGAGTAGCTGAATATCTGCCCGAGTGGTTCGTAGATGGCCACATCCTGCACTATCATGGAGTGCTCATGAAGAACCACAATGGGCTGGCTCGTCACGTACTGATTCCACAGGCGAACTTTGTGATCCATTCCCCCCGTCACCAGCAGGTTTAGGGGCTTGCTGAAGTCAAAGCATGTCACGCCCTGCAGAAAGTGCAAAGGAAGGACACATTGCTGGGACATCCCCGCTAATGAAAACCCAATTCAAAGTTGACAGTCATAAAGTAAAATCCCTTATAAAAGTTTACTGAGGTATTTTTGCACAGTTTTTTTTGCAGTTTTCCCATACTTTACCCATAGTTATATTTTGCATGTCCCATAGTTAACCCTGATTTGCCATGTTAGTTAATATGCTTTACCATACCTTGTTATTCTTTACAATGCTTACCTATGCTTTACCATGCTTCACTTTGCTTTATTACACTTTGCTAGGCTTTAATATGGGAAACTTTTGTAAGGAATATGAAATGGGTGGGTTACAGTTTAGGGAGTTTAGACTTTTAGACTGATAATCCATAGAAATTACTAATACTGACTAACTACACACATTCCTTGATAATCTTCCATTAAATAGTTTGATAACAATAGTGACTGATGGCCACCAACACCACTTAAATAAACCTATTATTTTATGCTACAGCAATAATCAAATCATTTAGCAAAATAAACACACATAAAAACATGTTTACTTTAATGCTGAATCAATATTTATTTTTTCTATGTGCAATACAATATCCCTTAACTTTTATACATCTGCATACATAATATACTTAAAAATGTACTGCAGTTTTATCTCTGTGTTATTTTAAACGCACGAATACAAACATAAACACATTAACTATTTAAATACTGGATGGAGAGGAAGTAAACGTGATTGCCTGTAGATCCCAAAGCTGGAGTAATGCAAGTAGAGCACCACCTGGTGTTTAAAAGGAGTACTATTGTGTGTTAACTGTAGTTTTTTTCTGAATGAATCAAAAGATGCACAGCCTTAGTATTTAACTGACTGGTCAACCTGTCCCTAGGTAGGGTCGGAGTGTTCTGCTTCTGCCAGACATTCTTGTTTGACTTTTTAAACCTTGAATTATGGCCAAAAACTGAATTATTTATTATAGTATACTGTATAATTCAAGAAAGCACTCCATGGAACCCATTTTAAAAATACAAACCATGCAGGTTTAAATACTGCTAGACTGTATCGATTATAAAAACTCGTTGAGCTACATTATAAAAGTGATTTACTTAGAAAGGAAAAGCACACTCAATAAATCTACAGGACCACAAATATTCATTTAAAGCTAGTAGATAGTCTCAGTTTTTAAATTCATTTTAGATTTTTAATTTCCTTTATGAAAATCAACGTGCTAATGACAATTTGGAATTAATAGCTTTGCGTCCATGTTATGAAATCTTGGAAAGTGCAAGTGAGTCTATTTATTGTAACTGTTTAAATGATGGAGGTACAGGAATATATTACAATGATATATGGCCAAGAATCCTCAATGATGATTATAGACAATCAGGTTGTAGATCCTACAGTCCGATGCTCTCTAAAACTAACTGGATTTAGGATCTTGAAACTCATTTTAAATGAATGTCTTTATACCCAAAACCATTTGTTTGGTTTAGCTGTCACCCCTGTCAGTTATCAAGCAGATAATTACTGCCAATGCCTAATAAAACAGGGCCTAATATAAGATGATCACAATTTAAAAGTCCAACCCCCACTTTTGGAACAGAAGCCCCACCTTGTGGATTTTCCAGGTGTACACCTTGTTCTTCCTGTTGAGGTCCATGATGACCACAGAGGTGGAGGTGCTCCCTGATGATGTAATGATGAGGTCGCCCATGGGCAGGTACATGATTTTGGAGATGGGTTCCTGGTGAACGTGGGGGATGATCTGATAGGTAATGAGACGGTTATGGTCCTTGATATCCCAAGGCCAGAAAAGAGGCAGCCGGCATAAGCAGATATACTCTCTTGCAATACTTCACCTGTCTGATAGGTGTCACCACAACCTGATTTGTGGAGCCACATTATTGCTCACAAGGTTATGGTAGAGAGTTATGTTCTGGTACAGTAGTATGAATAATGTAACGTTTCAAAAGCGACATGTAATATCAGCCTAGACTAGTATATTTGGCTGGAGTGACCTGTCAGAGACGATGTACCTGCATGAATACTTTCTGAGGACCCTGCTCCTCTGTGAAGGGTGTCTCAAACATGCCCGTGTGGGGCTTCAAAAACCACATCAAGTTCACTCCCCCGACATCATCACCCCACAGCAACAGGGAAGGACTGGCTGGCGACTGTGCAGGGAGAAAAATCAAACAATTGTTACACAAGCCAGTTATTTTGCTGCCTGTTCTGTTTCCTTTATTAAGCTGCAGCACAGTAAATGCTTACCTTAGTGTTGCACCAATAGCATAAAGAGTTTGGCACATTATTTATTGCTGTGAAGACAAGGGGAAAACATATAAGTTTGACATATTGGAAAATGCCCTGCAATAATGTATCCATTTATTAGCATATTTTCTTAATTTTATAAGTTAAACCTGTATACTGTACTGTAAGGAGGTAGGTTTTAACTGGTTTGCCTTGAAATCATAAACAGACATCCTGTATTAGCTTTTTGTATTCCCTTATTATTACAATTAACAGTTCATTTTGTGTGTGTCTGTTTTTATATCTAAACTTACCAAGTAACAAACAAGATGTAAAACTGAATAACATTTAAAGGGCTGGTCTGTCATACCAAACAAGTGAAACTCCTCAAAGCAGTTTGTCATGGAAACGTCGAAGAAGTGGATGTCCCTGCTGGTCGTTGCCACGGCAACCTTGTTGACGTTCGGCATGTAGACGGCATCGGTGGTCCATGTCTTAAACCTCCTCCTTCCACTACGGAAATCATTGGACCCCGAGGCAATCTGATTTAGAAGACACATGGATGTTAAACTGGAACATGGTCTGTCACTGCTGGGCACGGTTTTTAGGATTCATTAAAAACACATCAAGAGAGAATCAATTTTCAAACATATTATGTGTCATTTACTAGAAACCACCCCTACTTAAAATGGGAGTATTTGCGAAGACTGTAACTATTTGTAATTTTAAAAAAAATTATGAGGCTGACCATATTCACTTTTAACTTTAAATGCTTACCTAGATGGCATTAGTGCAGGAAAACATTTTTAGAAAATGCATATTAGGTGGTATTGCACCGCGATTCTGCAGTTATTACTGTACGGCTCTATTAAAGTCAGCTTTGTGTCCGTACCTCATATGATTTCTGGATGCGCAGGTCGCTGTCCCAGACAGTGAGAGTACTAGCTTTACTGACACTCATGAACCGCAGAGGAGGGGGAGAGGAAACCGCCAGGATCCTAGTGGTCACTTCTTGCTAGAGCAGAGTGAAAAACAAGGAAACTGTCACTTGTGTACAAGAAAGACTGTACAAACAGGACAAGCAATTAGGCCCTTCAAGCCTGGCCCAAAATTACTCAATCATAAGAACGCAGTACTAGAAAAAAATAGTGCAATTATTTGAGACATTTTTGGACTAGATGTCTTTTCCAGCGTCATTTGAAGATAAGGCAAATACTTCTGGTTGAAATGTTTGTCAAATAATTTTAGTATTGCTATTTAACATATCTGTTTACTTGGCTCAATTTTTTTCCTCAGGTCGAAGAAGAATAAAAAGACATCACAAACCTCCTGCCAGCCAAGCATAACCACCACAGCTAAAACAAAACACGGTCTACTGTAAACACGTGTGGTTTTCAAGCAGGATAAACATAAAATAGAATGGTTCTGTGTGGGAAACGCAAAGATAAACAATTTATGACTTAGAACCATCATGTTTCCTTCGTTTGTTTGTGTGAAGTTTTCTAGTAAAATTCCTTTTGCTTTCCTTTAATAACAATAAAAAAAAAAAAAAAAAAAATATATATATATATATATATATAATTTCAATATTTTTCAGAAATTTAAAGACTTAAGGAACTGGAAAATCAACCAGACAAATAATTCGGCATTTATCCCTTCACTCATGCCATGAAGAATTTATCCCTTCACCCATGCCATGAAGAATGCATCCCATTACCCATGCCATGAGTACTCCGACGAAGGCATTAGCTAAATTTGTGTAACTGACATAGTTTTACCTTAAACCTTACCAAAAACATTTCTCCCCAGTACAACCGAAAGTGAATTAAATGATTTCTGACTTCGATCCTGCAGGTCTGGCCCCATTCTGGTTGCCCTGACTCCCTCAGTTGCTCCTCTCGCCCTCCTGTGGTAGCAGGCTGGAGCAGTACCTTGTTGTGCAGGCAGAGTCTGATGACTGGCTGTGTCCCGAGGAAGGTCTCTCTCCTGGTGCTCACAAAGTCTCTCTCCTTGTACTGCAGCAGCATGTAAGTGCAGAACTCGTCCCAGTCCACATAGCCGTCACAGGACGTGTCCACCTGCAGACACGACAACACACATCCAATCACAATCTCTGATTGGGCAACCAGTGAACCAATGAAAATACAGTTGTAGCCAAGGAACCAACAATGATATATAGCTGTGACTTTAGGACTCTGGTAAGCTTGTAACAGTGCTGTGTTACTACTAGGGGTGTGCTGATACTCATTCTCATTCTCGCAATTACCTTTATGTAGTATTTATCGGCAAGTATTCAATAAATCAATTCATTAATGTGTTGATTTTAAAACAAGAAAATATGTCCTTCCCTCACCTTTACAACTGAGTACCAAATGGCAGTGTGACAGGGTACACCCTGCCCCTGTGTGTTTGTGTTAATTTATTATTATTATTATTATTATTATTATTATTATTATTATTATTATTATTATTATTATTATTATTATTATTATTATTTATGTATTTTATATATGACGTGGAAAAGTCCTTGTTATTGGTTAAATGTAGGACGGGCGGAAATTTCTGTGTTATTGTTTTGTATGATTAAGCACCTCTCGTGAGAATGCGTGGCTGATCAGCTAAATAATTATTGAATTAGCTGACAGTCACGCATACCTAGTAAACTTGTGCAGACTATGGTCAAGGGGTTAATAAGATAATTAATAGCCAGGTAATCCCTCGGCCATAATATAAAAGACCTGCAGCTTTGGCTGCACAAAAAGTGTGTACACAGGTGGAACGAAATGCGAGTTGTGAAAACTATTACTACAGGATATAACAATCGCTGGTTTTGCAACCAGCATTCTACTTGTTACTGTTTGTGTTCCATGTTTGTTTATTTTGGCCCATGTGTCATTTATTTTGTGTTTGTTTAAAAGTCTTTTTTTATTTTGTGCGTCATCGCGTCTCAGTTACACCCCGCAATTGCCTGTGTTGTGGTTTCATTTCCTGGTCTGACGTCACCCCTACAGCCATCCTTGTCACAGGCAGTGTTCCAGTAAAACTGTCAACAAATATGAGTATCAGCATCGCCAGTGTTTCTTTTGCTCAACACCAAAGCAAACAGGATTTTTATTGAACTTTTACTAATTTTAATTGAAGAGTTTAAAATGATTTAATAGCAACACCCAAGTCTGCCAGTTAATCATCCAATCAGACAAGGGGAACCCCAGAAAAACAGATTTCAATCTGACCACCTCAATAAGCACCTTGTCTATACTGGCTCACTCATTGTGAGGTCATCATCCATTTTTGAGAACCATTAATTTTGGGTTGGAAGGGATGGCCAACAGGTGACATGTAAATTGCTGTAAGTTAGAAAAAGTCTTCACTTTGAGACCATGGTAACCGTCTCGCCCCCTGCCTCCTCCTATTTTGCCTGAATTGAGAAGCTCCTTGTCAGTCACCTTGTTGAACAGCAGCTCCATCTGACTGGTCCACCTCTCCGAGCCCAGCATGTCAGTGAGGGCCTCCTTGAACTCCCGCAGTGTCATGCTCCCTGGCTGCCGTTTGGGTTCCTTCCTGTGGAATCGTGCCAGGCCCACATCCTGGCCCTCCTCACCACCCTCAAAAGGCATGTGATTGGCAAAGGCCTCCTTCAGCCAGCATAGGTGGTCCAGCCTTAACTCCTCCTCCAGACGGACATTCTGCTCCTGGTCAAAACTGGGCAGAGGGGTTTATTTACTAGATACAGTTAGGGTTGCCACCCCGTCGGTATTTTACCGGACTGTCCGGTATTTTTATGTACTTTGACCCCCTGTCCGTTTTTTTTGGAAGATGTCCGGTAATTCTAAGCATTCTAATCTATTGGATATGTTCTTAAAAAATGTCTTACAATAAGCAATTTAATATAACATGTTGTGCTTATATGAGTGAATTTCAAATACTATAACACAGCGTGTATAAATGCACCAGAAAGAATTGAGGTAACAACGTAAGCCACCAAAACGCTGTACCGTTATGTTTTTCTTGTGTGCTCACCGCTGTGTGTTATCTGGTATGAGCATGCGCGCTGCTGTTAAGTTTGACAGCCCTTTGAATGAAGAAGCGCAAAACTATTAAGTAGGATACTGTAACGTTAAGCGCGAAACTATTAAGTAGCATACTGTAACGTTAGTCACAATGGCAGAGACAAATGAAGAAGTAGACAATAGGAGGGGATGGGGCGTCCGGTATTTTCGTATCTCAAAGGTGGCAACTCTAGATACAGTCTGACAACTGCAGTCTTTAGACAGGGGATTGAAAGAAGAGATGGTTTCTGGTCAAAACTGGGCACATGCAATAGCATCCACTGCTTTAGTAAGGTGTGAACTAAAGTCTTGTTTCCATGGTAATATTCCCACATTCAGCTGGTGTGTCTGTTTTAAGCCCTGTCTCAAAAAGGAGAGGTAAAAGAGGAATACACACTTTGGAACCTGTTGTACTGTTGCTGGTTGGGGAAGATAACTCAGCACCCCCTAGTGTTAACACTGTAAAACAACAATAACTATGCAGTAGGTAGACTTTCTGTTTTCCCTATTTATTTTAAAAACAAATGCTTCTTAGAAAAAAAAATTGCTCAATAGAAGGTTGATTTCTAAATTTGACTTTATTTTGCTTACTTCTAAATTGTATTTTTATGTTATTAAAAATCCAGTTTATTTTAGCATCAGCTGCACCCCTGTTGCAGTAATTTCGAATAATCACAACAAGCTTTAGTCTAAACGTAGCTGCATTCATACTAATTTGTTTAAGCTAACAATTAAAAAAATATTTAATATCTTGACACATATTATAAAAGAAGTGATTTCATTGAGGGTAGTAAAACCTAATCAGTTCTGGGACAAATGCTCACTAGAAAAATAAGCTTTTTTTTTACAGGAAGCTAATTTTTTGTGATACAGTTAAGATGAACTGACTCGACACCTCCCTTGTAAAAGTTTACCACAGTATTTTTGTTGTTTTATCATGCTTATACCATGGTTATACTGTGCATTTACCAATACGCTATAGTGAACCTTGCAATTCTTTACCATACTTTGCTATTATTATTATTTATTTCATAGCAGATGGCCTTATCCAGGGCAACTTACAATCGTTACAAGATATCACATTATTTTTACATACAATTACCCATTTATACAGTTGGGTTTTTACTGAAGCAATCTAGGTAAAATACCTTGCTCAAGGGTACAGCAGCACTGTCCCCCACCTGGGATTGAACCCACGACCCTCCGCTCAGGAGTCCAGAGCCCTAACCACTACTCCACACTGCTGCTGCTATGCTTTTATTATGGGAAACTTCTATAAGGGGAAAGTCACTTGTAACAGACATTTTTGCTTGCTTTCATTATTTTCGCAGGTTAACCCCAGGCTTACTTTCACCATTTCCCTTTCACTCAGTAAACCCACAGCACAGAGGCTTCTGAAGATTCAGCATCAAGTGTTTGTGTTTGTGTTTGTGTTGCCAGAGGCAACATTGCTACCACACTGTACGACAGCCCCTGCTTGCAAATGCTAGAGTCTGTTTTGTCCCCTATTCATCAGCATACCATTTGTTAAATTAATAAACATGCAATTAAATAAAACTACAGTGGTTCAATATACCATCTAATAAAAATATGACTGAACAGGACCAGGTGTTTTTCAAACGTTTACAGAGACAAATGCAAGATTATGTATTATTCAATTGATTAGACCCCAGTATGTACCCAAAAGGATAAAAAAAATGTTGAAATGGGCAGCCAGGATTTTGCATTAATCCCAATTTGCTACTTAAATTGGCACAGCCTTATAATTCCATACAGTAATAGAGTTGGAATTTGGCAGTATTTCGCTCGAGCAGAAATGTCCAGTTTTATCTAGATAAGTGGTTACAGAACTGTTGCATTGCCAGTGAGTATCTCACACAAACTTTATCACAGCTCCTCAACTCATCCCCCACCCCATTGGGCCCCTGTATGGTTTTCCAATAAAAGAAACATAATCAATTTAACTGCTCATAAAGATGATTGATGACAAAACAAATGTTTAAGCTGTTGCTAAGGAGCTGCTGTTTCAATGAGGTGACTCTATATCACAACGAAAAAATTGCTTGAGTGCTTTTTATTCTCAGGTACAAAGCTGCAGATTATAAATAATATAAAGTGTTTCTTTTGACTCACCGTGTGATGCTGTTAGGGGTCTCCTGCTCGTAGACTTGCCAGATGGCAGTATTTTCCATGTTTTTCCTGACAGACATGCTTAAAATATTAGATTGCTGTCAGACTTTGTAAGAACTATTGATAACCAAAAACAGGTGTCTGAATAAATGTAGCTACTAATAATATTTCGAAAAGCATTTAATATACGATACAAATACACTGAAGACAATTGTTTTTAAGTTGAGAAAATCATCCAACCAACACCCAGTTTTTAGTATACACTGTCTCTGCTACAACAAAACCCCAGCTACATTTCAATAAATGTATCATATTGTAAATACAGGCACATCTGCCAAAGTTACTTATCAATAGATAAATTGGAGCGGATTATTAGTAATTATTTATTGCTGCAGCTCTCGTATTTCAATAGCAGCCTTACATTAACAAGCCAGGTATTGTTCAATGGTTTTCACAACCAGAAAAACAAACCAAGTATCCAAAGCCCTTCATTGTCAAGACCAGCCAAGTCCTCTCCAGATTATTTTTCTCAAAGGAAACGGCTAACTAATGAGGCCTGCTGCACTGAAAACGTGGGGAAACCAATTCCTTCAATTCAGAGAAGCACTGGACCAATTCCAGATCAAACAAAGTATAGCAAATGACAAGAATATTAAAAATCACGAATAAAAGAGATATTTGCCTCCAAGCTTCCGCACACTACAGATAGACACCACCAAACCCCGAATGAATCTCCACACCCCTGTACTGCCCTTCACTGAGAGCTTTTAAGTGCAGAACCACATCAAAAATGCTCTTCAATAAGCAGCCCTTGGATTTCCAGAGAAGTGCTGTTAAATAAACAAAAACATCCAAGATAATTGTGCATATTCAAGCCACTACAGGAATCAATCCTTTTCTAACTGAACAGCAATATTGATTCATGAAGAGTAACAATCCCATTCCCAATCTTATCAACCAGGTTTCTGTCAAAAAGGTTAGCTGCTAGTCTCTCTGCCTCGATCTCTGAGACGTTGGTTACTTTGTGCGGCTGAGCGGCGGGTTACAGTGTGTGAATAGATACCTAACGTGGGAGTAAGAATGGGGTTATTCAATGAGCCAGAGAGGACACTCATAGGACAATGTATGATTAACCAGCTGGTTACTGAATGCAGTTCACAACAGCCATTTACAGGATTCTGGACCATTGTTATTCATGCAAGCACTGGACCAAGCTATAGATTACTACAGTGCATCGAGCACCCAGGATCCTCCCTCGAATCAGGCATGCTTTATTAACTTGTGAACTTGTTAGGCGCAAAGTACAGTATAGTAAATGTACACTTTAATACGAGGAGGGGAGACATTAAAGCAAGCTCTTGTTTAATTCAATGTAACAATGGAAATTGGGAAAAACGCAGGTGAGCCGAAGGGAATCAAAGCTGAGAGATGGAGGAAAGGTAAGTTGATGAACTGGGGAGCACACAAAGGAAGAGATGGGAATTGCGTGTGTTGTTGCATAGAAGCACAACATGTGCAATTTTCAGTAAACGATTATCCACGAGACTTGCCAATAGTGACTCACACCGTTATTAAGAATGGGTGACCCTCTTCTATGAATATCACTCTTTACTTCAAAGCTGGCCTTAAGCTGTTGCAGGTTGACTATTTGATGTGGCAAATCTCCCTTGACAAGGGATTAATTATTACTTGCCTTATCCCAGTATTTATATTTATTTGCTACTATTGTAGCTACTTTCCACAAAGGTTCTCCTCACATCTTAAAGCTTGTTTATTAATCAGTGACTAATTAAGGTAATTATTCCTTCCATTCATTTTTAGTGGCTTTGTGTTGTCATGGTTACATGCTAATTAAGGTTGGCCTCACACTCTGTCGAACATTATAAATGAGTCCAACATCACAGTACATTGCACACTGTGTGTCAAACCAAATATACTGTAGATAGAAGCGCTTATATATCTTTTCCAGTGGTTAAAGAAACGGGCTTGTAATCAGAAGGTCCCCGGTTCAAATCCCACCTCAACCACTGACTCCTTGTGTGACCCTGAGCAAGTCACTTAACCACCTTGTGCTCCGTCTTTCGGGTGAGATGTAATTGTAAGTGACTCTGCAGCTGATGCATAGTTCACACACCCTAGTCTCTGTAAGTCGCCTTGGATAAAGGTGTCTGCTAAATAAATAAATAATAATAACACGGTCAATGGGATGAATGGCAACTAATCACTTTTGGATTTGTGCAGGCAGAAGCAGCTCCAAACCAAGCTTTTATATATTATCAGTTTACCAGGTTAGGTATCAATTTGCACAACAAAAAGTGTGTGCTATATTGGACAGGTGTTTCCAATCCTTTGTCCAAACTCAAAGATGGTACATTCCAAACTGATCAGGGTTTATTTCTATAGGACAAGTGTGAAACAATTTGCTGATCCGATTATTACAGTACAATCTGACACTTTTGTAATGCATTGTCTGCATTGTTTGACAGGGCTGTTTAAAAATGCATTAGTTTACCTGCTCTGCTCGACTGGTCCCTAAATGCCCTACTGTGTCTCAATTTACCTAGTGTTGCTGGTGCCTGAATGCCTGTCCTTATAAACAACAGGATGAAAAATGACTGGGCCTGTGCTCCGCGCACCTTCTTTGTCACTAGGGGACAAAGGACTTTGTGCATCTGTGCTTGTTCCCTCCTTGACAGACCCTGACAATGCTTCCTTATGTTGCTTAGCAACCTGGCAGGCCCAACTAGTTGTTAAATCAACAGCAAACACATGTGCCTTTGATAGGACCGCACTAGATGCAATAATATCTGTACCACATGTTTGTTTTGGAAAGTTTTGCTTTGTAGACATTCCAGCATTCCTGTTTTCTCTTCTGAAAATATGCTTTTACTTTAGCATACCAGTCTTACTGTTGGTCATATTTACAATATTATTATTTATTTCTTAGCAGATGTCCTTATCCAGGGCAACTTACAATTGTTACAAGATATCACATTATTTTTACATACAATTACATTACTTTTTTTACATACAATTACCCATTTATACAATTTGTTTTTTACTGGAGCAATCTAGGTAAAGTACTTTGCTCAAGGGTACAACAACAGTGTTTTCCACCTGGGATTGAACCCACGACTCTCTGGTCGAGTCCAGAGCCCTAACCACTACTCCACACTGCCGCCCAATACATTTTTGTGTTAATATGAATTGGTTTAACAAGAACTTAACGGTATATATAACCTACTATTTAGAAATGTGTCATGTATTCTTTATAATAACTTTATAATTACTATTTAAACAGCAGGTAACTGCTAACACACGTAGAGTATAGTGGCATCCACACACACATATATGTCTGCTAAGAAATAATAAATAAATATATATATATATATATATATATATATATATATATATATATATATATATATATATATATATATATATATATATATATATATATTTTTTTTATTGACTGCTTTAAAAAAAAAAGTTGCTTAACCAAATATTTGTATATAAAATTATACTATTTTGTGGTATGAGTTCATTATTGATAAGGTTCATTACTTGGTAACAGGAATGTAAGTCTGAATGACAGAAAAGGAATGTTACTGCTGAAGTTTTACCTCTCAACATTCTCCTCGCTGCTGAAACTCTGCCGACGGGTCTCTCTCTTTAGCGCCCCCTTGTGGAAAGATGTGAACAAAAATATTGATGATCCGTGACCAAAATACAGAATAACTAATAACTAGTGTTGCGCATATATATATATATATATATATATATATATATATATATATTACTTCTAGCCACAATGATGACGTTTATAGGATTACACACATATAGCCAATTTCTAATCTACAAGAAAATATCAATTAAATGACTATTGTATTTGAAAAGTTTATCAAAATGCATTAGGCAGGTGACTATACAGGTGATTATACTTGCATGCTACCCCGTCTACAGAAAGGAATAGAAGATGCAGCAGGTAAAGTTGTTAGGATATTTAATTCACTTACTTTTCTTTTCAGAAATTCCTCAAGTTCCAGCAATATGTTTTCTGACAGGAGCTGTCTCTGAAGAGCATTGGTTCTTTTCTGTAGTATCTGAGGTAGAGGCATCTTTACAGCATACTTCTATGGGTACTTCTATACATTGGTTGAATACAAATATAAATACGATTAATACAATCCGTGAGAACCGTACAATCACCCAGGAGATGTTTTACTGTGCTCTAAGTGGAATCGGAAATGTCCTTCCTCTGAAATATTTAAATCCAACAGAATGATGTTAGTATAGCCAAAGTATTTTGGTTATACTTGCAAGCTCGATAAATCCAGAATGACATACAGACAACAAAATACTTACTGAAAACTATCTCTTTGAATAAATACAACTCTTTAATTTACAGATATTGCATTAGATCCTTAATCCTTTTTTTTCAGTAAGAACTTCTTAAAGTCTTGTGTGCAGGTGGTTGGGTTACTAAGCGTATCCCAAAATTTAAAATTCCATTCCTTGCTGAATTAACAGTATGCTTTTGGTGCAACCTCTCTGTTTGATTGGTGCACTGATGCACAACAAATCGAGTCCTTGATTATTATGGCTTGAGTCACCACTATGAAGAAGGAAAGACTGACTGAAGTAAATCATGCCCCAGTATAGTAAATACATAAATGATTATCTCTAAGGCAGGTGGATTTATATAGCCACACCTTGTGGCATAACGAATTTCTCGGAGCTGTTTTCTCTGCTGTAAAAACGCTTTCAACCACTTGAACGTGAGCCAAAGAAATTGTTGTCTCAATGAATGTGCAGTTCAATTCAGGTGATGTCTCAAGGAATGCATTTTAAATACGTACTTCATGTGAATTTAACTTCTGTTGAAATCTTGGCATAGCCACTTAGGCATGCTTGTGTTTTAACCTGGTTGTGCATTGTGGGCCTACATCCTATTGTTCTACAGGGGCTTCTATCTAGTAGACCAACCCCTTTTTAAACATAGGGCGTCCGATACAGTAGTAAAATAATTGTACACATTCAACTCATAAAACATTCAATGGATATTGTAAGATATCTTGTTAGATAGGTACTGGTTTCATAATTCGTTTTTACACACATGCAGTAGGTCACATTTTATTTGTATTTGTGGATGTAACTCAAAAGTGGAATATTAATACAAGTGCTGTGTTTTTTGTATGAACTGAAATCTAGAGTGAGCCTTTGTATCTGTGTTGTTTAGCGTACGCCTCATTCTGTACTACATATCCCATAACGTTGTTCACCTAGGTTGGTTAAGACATCTGATTGCACTGCATTTAGGGTATTGTAGTTTTTAATTTGAAACAGCCTGCAGATGAAGTACGACCTTTTGCCACGTTTAGACTCCAACCCCCAGCATGCACTCCGTTTCCTGGTTACCCCTTCACCAGCTGTCAGCGAGTTATTGGAGACAGTAAAAGGTGCAGAGCGAAATAAGTCCAGTATACATCAAATAAAACTAAAAGAACGTACTGAATTGTGCAGCACAGGTTTTATGCATGATTAATGTAATACGGGGTAAGTTTTACCGATTTTTGTATGTAACCTGATCAATATGATCAATATTAAACATTGGCGTTTAAAGTTCACTGGTATATCGTCTTTACTTTGATTGTACACCGACTACATGTGGAGATAATGATTAGTTGTTAATTCAACCTGTATGGTTTCCCTTATCTATACTTCAAGGGCTACTAGTTTCTCTTAAGGTGTTTGTTTATATAGCTCAGGAAGGCTGTCTTTTGGGGCTGTTAGTTGTGACCTACCACCTGCTACAGGGTACAAAGAGAAGCATGGGGAGCCAATAAAGTTCAAAGGTTAGAATCTAACAATTATGGAACCAGGGAAGCAAGTACAAAAGCTATGCAACTTTGATTCACCTAGCAGCAGCATAAGCCAGGTGGATACAGCTACGCTTTGATGAAGTTTGTCTTTCCAAAACAAAAAGTAAGCACATTGTTCCAAATCAAGCAGGTCCAACTATTACACTCTGTATAAAGAGGTTTGGAGTGGCGTGTCCAGAAGGGCCTTGAATTCTCTCAAAGCTGATTTCAAATGAGGATCGTCATGGGCTTTTCTCTGCACAGAACTCTGTGTGTGATTGCTGAGGACTGTACGTGATGGAGGATTTCAGGAAGACGTACCTTCACCTGTGTAAAGAGAGTGGCTTGGAGCCGCAGGAATCCGTTCTAACTCAGTTGCACGATGTGCGGGCAGCAGAGGACAGCGCACGGCTTGACCTCGCCATGCAGAGCCTCTCAGTCGACACCTGTGCCGTCCTCGGCAGAGTGCTGTCCAACGATGTCTTGTTCACCGAAGTGGTGCTCAGCGACTGCATGCTCAGTGAAGAAGGTATGCAATTCCAGAACGCTAACATTTGATTCCGGTTGGCCCTCTGTCTGCAAAATATGGAGTGTCCATTTAGGCTCAAGACTGGTCTCTCAATGGTATTTCTAGGGTGGAAATAAGACTCCCATTGCATAGCAGTTTGATCCATTCCTGGTTTTACCATGAGTTTAATGCAACGTGCCTGAGCTTTTTACCTATGCACTGTGGCTAGTCAAGCTCATATTAAAATCTGGAGTGGGTGAAACTGCTATGCAATAGGAGTCTCTATCCCAGGTATTCCCAGTCAAAGCAGACATATCTTGCATGAGTCCTGGTGGTTTAAATCTTTTAGCACATTTTTTTAAATGTTGTTCAAACAGGCAGTATAATATATAAAACCTTATAAAAAGGTACCTCTTGACAGCTGTTACTAACTTCTTCTGCCTCTTGCAGGTGTCAAGCTGCTGTTGCCCGGGCTTTGTTCCAACACTACTGTTAAAGTGTTAGATTTAAAGGTAAGACACACAAACTTGGCATATTAATGCCAAGGTGCTAGTCTCTGCAATGATAACTAATAGCCAGATTGCAATGGGGGAACATGCAGTTCAATGCATGTTTAGATTCACATTTATTCGCGGTGTTAAAATGAATTTTCATTGTACTATTTTCTCCTTAAGTTCTGTACAACTTTAAGCAAGTTACCAGTAATTGTCATGCCAATACCTTACTGTCCTCTCATACCTTATCTATAAAAGCTGTTACAATGATGTTATGCTGTACTTGGAGGTAAAACTTAACAGGGCTCATTAATTGTATTCAGAGACATTGCATTTCAATTCATTGTAAACAATAAGTGCATATAGAAAAAATGATATGTAAGAAAGCCTTTCCTTATTTTAAAGGGCAACAATATGAGAGCTGTCGGATCAGAAGCATTGGGTAAATTACTGCGACAGAACAAGTCCATTCGAAGGTAAGAAAGAGCTTTAAGGTTTGCTACTTAAGAGAGGTATAACACATCTGTTTAAAAATGAGGGCTTTTTGATATTTCCATTATTTAAAAAAAAAAAAAAATACTATAGGATGATTTTGCAAATATTTTCTTATCAGATATGATTATTGTCCAATTCCAGGCTAACACTGGAGTGGAATGCCCTAGGAATGTGGGGAGAGGCTTTCTCTATATTCTGCGAGGGTCTGGGATCCAACAAAGCCCTCAAACAGCTGGACCTCCGCAACAACCAGATTAACCACCAGGGGGCAGGAGAGTTAGCCATGGCACTAAAGAGGAACACCACACTGCAAGAGCTTGGTGAGTTTGGTGTCTGTTACCAATAAATATAATCTGAGAACAATTCTGGCTAACATTCTGGCTAGTGTTGCACTGTCAGCATGGGTCCCTTGGAAGGAAGAGATGCCTTATATATTGCTTTTCATGAATCATGGTACACAGTGAGGAGCTGTGCTGGTACATTCAATACAAACTCTTTATCCTTTTTGCACAGATCTTCGCTGGAATAACATTGGACTGCTTGGAGGGCGCGTGTTGCTGGAGTCCCTGCAGCAGAACAGGACGCTGCTACAGCTGGAGATGGCAGGCAACAACGTTCCCAGTGACACACTGAAAGCAGTTGGTACGCAAAAGAGGACTTTGTTGCACAGCTAACATGCATTATAAGAAGCTTGAATGTCATACTATAGAATTCTGCAGCTTTTCCAAGGGTTGATTGGATTTGAAGTTCACTCATGTGAAATGAAAGTAGAGGCCAGACAAAGTTTTAGAGGCAAATCACTGTTCTGAGATGGGGTGGGGTGGGGTGGGGTGGGGGGGCAGGCGGTCAGATACAAAATCTCCTGGGAGTTCTGTACAGCTTTATTCATGACACCCCATTCATTGACCCTGTAATACATGTTTGTGTGTTCATAATCAGTTTTTTTATTTGCTGTACCCTCTCAGGACTGTGATTAGTTTGCCCCTATTTCATGCAATTCTAATGAATACATTTAATTGTTTAAACTTACATCTGCTCACTTGCTGTGGTTTCAGAGCAGTCTATAGATCACAACTCTGACCGGAAGTCCACTCTCAAGGAGAGCCGCAGCAAGACCCAGGTGCTCAGCAAGGAGATTCAGAGCCTGAGAGAGGAGAAGGGCAAACAGGTAGGTGTCTGCCGCAGGGGAGGAGGGAGACTGAGCTTAGATGGGGCTGTATATTGTCTGTTTTCTTATAGTTGTCAGAGCTTTGGTGCAAAGTGTCTTAATCGTTACACAAACCTGTTTGCGCACGTAGTGTCACTTAACTGGGACTGCTACATAATTATTGGATTGAGGTTGGAAATGATAGTGCTTTTTAATTAGTAAATTCATTTGGGTTATTTTCTTCTCATCTGGTATACATTTATTTGGTGTTGACCATGTTGTACCTGTCCTAATTCACTTTGGCAGTTCTTGAATATGATGGAGACCATTGATAAGCAAAGAGAGGATTTGAGCAGAAGCAGCAGGTTTGTGGAAAATTGTCAAATGCAATTGATCACGCTTAATAAGGGCCGGTCTTAGGGTTTCTGTGGCCCACTGCAAGACAAGATGCACAGTGTATTGGCAGAATACTGCTGGTTAATATTAATAAATGGACAACTCAAAGCACAATGCCGGTCAGTAGGTTTACATCCATCAGTGCATGTACCAGACAAGCAGCAGAATAGGACGCTGCTGTGGCTGGAGCTCCCGGTTTAAAACTGAAAAAAAAAAGTAAAGTCAACATGCTGTACTTTAGAGAAAGCTGAGTTGGGTTCCTGTTGTGTATTTTTAAACGCAACCACAGCGTTGTGTACACTGATAGGGCCTTATCCATTTAGACTGAAGGAATGAACTATTTTATTTATACATCCAGCTTGCTGGAATCGAAACACTGTCCATTTAATATATATATATATATATATATATATATATATATATATATATATATATATGGAGATATTTTCTTTTCCCTAGAATGTCTGCGGTACGAGTGGGCCAGTTGCAGGAGGCGCTGAATGAAAGAAAGTCTGCAGTGAATTCTCTCAAAGCGAAGTATGTTGTTCAAAAACCATTTCACACACTTTCATACTGATGACTTGTTATGCCTAAAAAAGGAAACAGATGTGATTTAACACGTCATTAAAAGCTGCAGTATACCACAGTCACTAAAACACCCTTGTATCAAATCACAATAATACCTGATGATCAGAATCTTCTGCAGTGCATGTTACATTTCACAATCCTTAAACAGTGAACAGAAAAGTGACTTCTTAAGAGCTTTCTTTTCTCAAAAAATGTATGTATTAAAAAGCACCCAAATTGTACCATCTTAAAAAAATATGTAGATTTAAATAGATAAAAAGAATGACTTGCATTATGCACCAAGCATGCTATAAAATGACTGTACTGATGAAAGCAGAATTGTCAGTGGTAATGCACAGTAATTTAGCTGAGCAAAAATAGCTCATAAACATGTTCAGTTTGTATTCCTTTCTTTTTATGACTTCTGACATCTTTACAGCATATAAATAAACAGAAAGGATTTTTTGAGCCTTTAATGTTTGCATTAGAAAGTTTATTAACGATCCAAGCTTAGCTCATTAGATGGCACGAAATAAGAGAATAATTTAGAAGCAGCAGGAGAAAGCAAAGAGTTTATGCACTTTCCTTACCTTTCCACTTGCTTCCTATGCACACTGATACAGTAAAACTAATTGACTAGGGCTAGACAGTCCCCACCTGGCCATACTGGCACAGCTGTCGCATTCTATCAGTGCAAAGTTAGATTGCTTCAAAAAATAGAAGCAGCCTGTGGTCAGGCTTCAGGCCCCTCTTGATGGAAAGCGAGATATAAATAGGGCACACAATGGACAACATTGTAAGGAGTAATCCGGGAGGTGACATCTGAATCATATTGCCTTACAGTCTAGTGCAGCAGCCTCCCGAGAAACTCACCCTTCCCATGTTGGTGGTCCTGTTGATATCTCACAACAGGGAGGAAAACAGCTGAGGAGTAATCGACTGGTAATCATCAGCTGCTGTGGGGAAGCAGACATGGGCTGCTGAAACTTCTCCTCCACCATTATGTTTAACCTTTATAAATCTGTCCATTACTCCAAACACTATATCAAATTGAGTGAAAACTGCAGACACATTTTCAGTTGAGACGACTATAATCTTTAACAGCGTAAAACTAGCAAGAAATGTCTAATAATTGAACAATTCCTTTGTTTCTTGCTTGTTGTATACTGTTACCATTGTTCAATTCCTTTCATTTGCATGTGTGCTTCAAGATAGGGACCTACAGTATAGCACTATAAGAGGAGGGGGTGGGGGTTCAATTGAAAAATACTGCACCAATATGATTGGAAATGATTTGGAAATGGTTTTAAAACAAGGGCTAATACAAACTTTATAGCAATTTTACCAATGCTTTCTAGTTACTTGATTGAGCAGCCCCATAAAACAGAAATAATACAGGTCAGTCACTCATGTTACAGAAGGTAATGTGAACTACACAGCTGCACTTCCACAATGTGTTGAACTTTGTGACACAGAAAAAAACTGTAAACTTTCCTTCATATGCCTTGCTGTTGTTGTTTTACTGTAGGTTGCAGATGACTGAGGCTGCCCTGGCACTGTCAGAGCAGAAGTCACATGACCTGGGGGAGCTGCTGAGCAGAGTGAAGCTGGAGAAGTCAGAGCTGAAGGAGAGACAGTCCAGGGAGATGAATAAGGAGCAGAAGGTATGTGGTCAGAGAGGAACAGCAGCTGGAAAAGCACATGGGATTAGTCCAGCTGGCAAAGTGAAAATCCTGTATTTTGAGAACTGAAGTGAACACCTGCCAGCAGCTGCTAAAGTGCTGTACTGTACCTTGCTATGTTCTTGCAATTATTTCTTAACATAAAGATATGGAAGAGCGTCATGGTTTAGTTCACTTTACGCACCCCAATATCCTTCCAAAATGAATTCAGTCTGTTCTGATCTACACAGGTTAACTGCGCCGGTGTAGCCATGAATACTGAGATGTGAACTGTCTGGCGTTACCAGGGTTGTATTTGCTCAGCTTCTGTTCCTCGCACGCTGCAGCATATTTAAAAACAAAGGCAGTGTTTTAGTTGTGTTGCTCAGTGGCCATTGAAACTGAAGCCATACAACGTGAGGGGTCACAGTTTTGAAGTGAGCTCTTGCTTGGTATTCTGATTTGGTTAACATTGCTTGGCCACTCTGCCAATTGTCCTCTCAAAGTCATAGGTACAGTGGAGACCCTTCATCCAAACTGTTTTGGGGACACAGAATTAATTGAGTAGAATTAACTAGTAGATTTGTGAATCAGATAGGATCGTGGCTTGTATAATGCTGAGGGTTCTGTTATATGTGGGAGATTGTTATTGTATTTATTAATTAAAAAAAAAAAAACTGCATTTGTTTTCCAGGAGGCTGTCATAAGAGAAGGTAAACTTATCAGAGAGCTACAAATTTCAACTGAGAAGAATCTGCACCTGAAAAGCAAGGTACAGTTTCAATAGAAATCTGAGGTGTACTGCTGACCTGGTTTTCTGTCTGAAGCTGCCTCTTATGATGGACTTATTTCTGTAGTTTTGTTTAAAGATATTTCAGTCTCTTAACTAATGTTGTATTATCCCAACTATCCACTTTAAGCACATGTTGGGTTCCCATGAGTTGTGTTCTGTATACACAATTGAGTGTTTGCACTTATAGACGAGTAACCTGGCAGACAAGTAAACAATAGCATGCATATTCCTCCCAGTACTGTACGCTACTGCTTGAGGGTTTATAGTTCCAGAGATATCTGTATATAAGTCTTATACAGAAACCCTTCCTTCTGGATTCTTCCAGGTAGACGAGCTGGAGCGGAGGTGTAAAGCTCAGCAGGATCATGTCTTCGACCTGAAACAAGAACTCACAAACTCCACGGCAGAGCTCAAACTCCGGCTAGCCCAGGCAGAAGGTATAGATGCTACATTCCACCTGTAGCAGGCTCTTAAATTGACATAACAATCCTGTTCCAATATCAAAGTGGGGCTGCCATCCAATCTAGTTCAGATATGTAGAACTAGAGAAAACAGATTTTGAACATGGTCCTTGGTTGTTTATTTCCGGTTACCTTGTGATTTGGCATCAGTGCATGTTGGCACTCAATGTGCTCTCCCTCTTCCTCAAAGCATATTTGGAGAGACTGATTTCTGCCAGCCCACAAACCTACAGTAACTGGGGGCTGAAGCACAGAGTTCCAGTTAAAGTAGGTTTCATTTCAATCTGTTACTGATGGAACAAACAGGATTAGTCTACGTCCAGGTGTCAGATGGAAGTTTTAATGTTTTATGGTACCATCATGAAGCCATGTGGTTTGGTGAGCTCTGTTTATCTTGTACACAATGATGGCAAGATGACACAACTGAAACTGGAAGATCTGCCACTGCTGAATGTATAAAGACAGTTTTTGGGAAGTGGTATATGAAGCTAGAAGAGGAAGTGATGAGAACTGCATACCAAGTGTCTGTGGATTTGTGGCTTACAGGAAGGTCAGCTGTGGCACAAACCCAAATAGGAAACCATCTGCAAGAGACTTTTGTGCAAATTCCTACAGACTTCTGACAAAGCTCTCTGTGTTTAGGTGAATGCGACAAAAACCTACACTTCCCCAATGGCTAAAAACAGCCTGCATCTGAACAAACTGCAGTATTAAAAAAAAACAAAGCTGCCGTTATACCTTCCTTTGTATTCATCATGAGATATGACTATTCAGATTTTAACAGCAACCCCTGTTTAAATTAGTCATGCAGTGTTATCAATGGGACACCCACAGCTTACAGTAATTTTGAATAATGTAGGAAGCATTTTTCATATAGTTTTAGTGCACATAAACCCCAATAATTAATACATCTCTGTTATTCTCACAGAACGTTTGGAAGCTGAGAAGAAAGGATCCAAACAGACACTAGATGATGCTGAAAATCTACGACAAAAAGAGGTGGGGAAACTTTCAATTTTCAATTACATACTTAGGATAACTGAGAGTGCTTTGTTATTAACACCAAGAATACCATTTAAAAAATACTTTTCTCTAACCTTCACACTTCATTGATTTCTTTTGGAATCAAATAAATGCTGGACTCATTAGGCTGACCTACATAGCCCACTTGCCTTAGGCATTAGATACTTCCTACTATCCACTAGCATTAGGACTTCACACTATTTACAGCATAATGTATTATGATAATATCAGCAAGCCTAGTTTCAACCCAAGTTCAAGTTGTTTTTTTGGTGCATAAAAATATAGAAATAAGGTAGAAAATACTGATAAATAGTTGTAAAATATAAATTGAAAGGTATAAAATATTTACAATAACTGTACTTCCTGGTACCACATTAAATCTTGCCCATTTGCGCAGGTGGATCATCTAAACCATAACCGAGAGGAGAGTGAGAGATCTCTGCAGGACCGGGTTCAGAAACTGGAAGAGATCCGGATTCAGCTTGAAGAAGTAGGTGTTAAGAGAAAACAGATCCATGTGGCTAGCACGTCTTATACCACTCTAGTCCTCGTGTGACACAGTGCTTACTGCCTGTAGTGAAATTATCAAGCATATATCAGGCCTGTGGAACTGAAATAAAACAGCAACAAATGAATAGATAGAACCGTATTGCAGTGTTCTGAGACGGTCCCCCTTGTTTGCCAACAGGAGCTGAGCCGAGTCAGAGCACTGTCTGTAACAGAGCGGGCCCAGGCAGAAGAGGAGCTGATTAAAGTTAGGAATCAAGTGCGACTGGAGGAGGTAGAGCTGCACATGACTGCACATATTGATTTATATCACTTCTGTTTCTGGCCACTATTGGTGCATACGGGGAGATAATATTGACACGTTCTAGACTACATTTTCAATAACCACTTACAGGATATTTCTTAGCGTACCTTTTAAATGTATCTTACAAATCTATTGTAAAACCTAAACACGCATATCGCACTTTCAGTTATACATGAATATACTGTGTATGTAGGCCATTGAGATCTACTGATTCTTATTGCTCACATTTTTGCAGTGGTATGTTACTAACATGCTTTTATTTTGCAACCTTTCATTTAAATGCCCATTTAGGGTTTTCAAATATGATTATAAATGAGTATATGGGACTGATGGATCAAGGTGTTTGGGATTCGCAGGTTACGAGACTATAAAAGTAGATGACGATGGAGCCTTGATGTATTGACTGTCTGTGTTGTGCAAGAAACTAAGGGGGGAAAATGACTGGAAAAGCTCCAGTTTTGCATTCTCACTCTGTTAGTGATGAGAGGGGGAAATATCTGAGAGTGCTGGCTTGATCCGATTGGATTTCAAGGGCTTCTGCTCAGCCACAGGAAACATTATGTCACAAGTAATTTCACAGACATTTCTATAGACCTTCAATTGCTCAGGCAGAAGCCAGTGTTAACTCTTCAGGAACACAGAGCCTGAGCTCGCCATTGCTTCCTTCCCCTGATGCAGTATGGAAATAAATGCATCATGTTTTGCTTTTCTATCTGCCGATCATCTGTCATGGTCTGTAATTTCATGGTCAAGACATTGGCTTGGTGTCAGTTGATTGAGTTCAGTAGTCTCTAGTTGTTCTTCACGAGTGATTTAAGAACAAGCACTAGAATCTATTAAAAGGCAGAATAATGTATTTAAAATCAGAACAATTAAGAGCAGGCACAAAGAGGAGGTTCATTAAATGGGTAACATAAGTGATTGATATAGTGACTTGGATGTAGGCAGCTGTATGCATTAGGAAAGTTAATTTCAATTAACTGGGCTGGGAATATTACTGCATCACTGTAGGCTAATGTGTCTTTCTCGGTCCTTTGAACAACTAAGTCATCATGCCCTATTTTGAGACAAGGGTAAATCACATTTTCCAACAGCAATAAATCAGTTGCCATAGTAAAAAAGTACAACTTAGCTGCAGGATAGAGCAGTGCAGTTATTATTCTGAAACGTTTCTTGCTAATTTTATACTGTTGAAATGATTTTATTCATCTTTGAAAACAGATTTTACTGACCTTTTAGTTTAAGTTAATGAATCCAGATAAATATTGCTACAGATTTACTCTGTCAGCACGTAATATCGAAATAGTAAAAAAACTTTTGCATGGATATTTGATTATTTCACATCCGACCTATTTTCTCCTGGCACTTATATCTTATTCTTATCACTGTAGGAAGGTCCCTTGCATACCTTGAATTGGGCCATAGATGATTTCAGCAATAAGCTTGTAATTTAGTATTCAACAGATCTTTCAATTGTGCAGCAACAGCGAGTGAGCCACTTGGAGGAGAAGCTGAGACTCCTGACCCTGTCCCGGGATGAGTCCCAGATTCACTGCACCCAGCAGAAACAGACAGTCAGCGAGCTGCAGGCAAGGAACAACCACCTGGCCCTGGAGATGGAGGGGCTGAAGCGCAGGATCGAGGAGCTGCAGCAGGTAGGGTGTGCCTGTCAATTAAAACTAATGGCAACCCATTGACTGGTTATTTATTATAATGATCTATAGAAGCAAGTCGGGTCACGCAGGATGTTTATGTGATAAGAAAGCAAAGACACTTTCCAAGATGTAATAGTGGCAACAGATCACAGAACTCCAGGCCACTTAGAATGATTGCAAACAATCTAATGCATGAGCCTTGCAACGCTGCTGTGGCTTTTGTTTGTTCCCAGGAGCTGGGTGGTAAGAAGCAGGAGAAGGTGGCTGAGGTGAACAAGGTGCGGGTGGAGCTGCAGGAGCAGATTGGTCACTTGCAGGCAGAGAGGGCCACGCAGGGGGGCCTGAAGGAGAAGATTGCAGTGCTGGAGAGAGAGATGAAAGGTAACCAGATAAATTGAATCCTACATATTTACATTGCCTCCTGTTGGGGTCTGGTACCACACAGAGTCAGAGGAACTTCCTAACTGCACTGTAGGGTAAGCCTAGTGCCAAGTCTAGTCTAGTGATCTGCAATGTAAAAGAATACAGATTTGCAACACGGTTAGTCAATTTGATGCACAATAGATATCCTTCCCACACGTACAGAATTACTGCCGACTGTCCTTGATCTATAGCTGGAGTTGATGTAGGAACAGATCAGAAAGGGTCTGGGGTGAGAACTCTATGGGTTCTGTAGGTAGCACACTGTAGCAAACAAGTCATGCCTCCCGTATCAGCTGTACTTTATGTATGTGACGATAGATGTGGCATTTTAATAACCATTTAAGTGAATTTGCATTTGCAGAGGATGTTTATTAATATATTTCCCCGTCATCTTGCAGTGCAAACAAGCAACCACCGGGAGGCACTGCTGGATAAGGAAAGCGAGATTGCCTCCCTGTTGGAGAAACTGCGACTGAAAGACGACGAGATCATGCGAATGCGAGAGGATGAAGCCCAGCGAGCCAACTTTCTTCAGAAAGCAGTCCTTACCTACGTGCAAGGCTCTCCTCTTGGCAGCAATAGCCCAAAGAAATGAGTTTCAGCATTACAACAAACAGCTACCTGGACTGATCCAAATACCTGTCATAGTTTTTTTTTTTTTTTTTAATCTTTTGAACATGCAGGTATCCTTACAATGTTAGAGGCCTAGTTACTTTAACTTTCTCTGAGAACTTATCTGTTTACATGGCTGATTAAGCCATGGTCCATTAGCTCTTTATAACAGTCTGGTGTTCCCTCAGCTGTTGCCTGAACTATTTTCTTAATGAGGACCCAGAAGCAGGTGGGCATGACAAGGTATGATGGAATCCCCCAACCTGTTGCACAAAAACAGTAAGAGGGGCCTCTATCTTTAGAAATACCAGGTGGTAGGCTGTATATATCATAACAGCCACAGTGTCTTAATACATACTTTATTATAAAGCTGAAACCACATCACTGCAAGTTCTTTTAAGCCATTTCTTCAGTTTTATATGTGCTGATTTATGAACTTGTTCAATCAGTTGATTATTAATGACAAGATAAAAATGTATTACATTTCAATGTTCTACAGGGTTTTAAAAAAGTGTATCTATAGTTTTAAGTGTGCTACTCTATGTATGAATGAGATTTTCACAAATTATGTATTTTTTCAGGATTCTGTCTTTTAATGTTTATGTTTAAAAAAAAAAATCAATTTTCTAATATAACCGAAGCTATCCATTTGAGCTTATGTATACAGTGTAATTAGTGTTATGATTTTGGTATATTTATAAAGAGCATTGTAGAATATATTTTTTTAATGTAAAAAATGTACAGTTTATTTTATTTTATTTTTTAATAAACACAAGTGGGCCTTGGTTGTCTTTATGCCCTGTGGTTTTGGAACACTATCGCTTATCTGTCAACAGTACTTTCCTGTATTTTTCCTCTCTTCTTTTCTTCCTGTACCCATGTTATTTATTAGATATGGGGAGTAGCAATATTTAAACACGTGTGTTTGTGGTGCCTAGATCGAATTGCAGTACCATGTTAAATTCTAAATTCAAATTTGTATCTGTTTACTACTGTTTTCCATAACTTCTGTGTTGTCCACTTACCAGGATGCTGTTCCAGTAACCCTGTTTCTAAACTAGAGGAGGTTATTTGCACTGCTGTAAGGGTATTTGAATAAAGAGGGCACACAGTTTGGGTTAAAGGCTGTACTGACATCCCCCTCTAAGTTGATTGCACTGATTCATTCTTAATTAAACCTGAAAGTATTAGAATAATTGCTCATCAATATTCAGAATCATTTTCAGTCTTCTCAGCTTCTTGTATAAACGCTTACAGTTTTTTTTCAATGGGATGGAGTTTTTCCTGTAATGTAAATAATGCTACAATGGGATAGCCTGTCATTACCTAACCTATATTTGATTTCCTCTCTTTTAGAATTGTGATTTAACAATGTCGCACGTATGCTATACAGTGGAGCATGATAACCCAGTTAATCATGTCTAACAGTGACAGGGTGTGTTTTGCAGTGACTAATCATCTATATTGTTTGGGAACTGAACTATTTCAAGTGCAGTATATCATTTTTTTTTTTTAGGATCCTTCCTCTTCTTTTTACAAGTGAGCTTTCTTTACAGTGCTTCAATGGGCAATGCCTTTGCACCTACACATCCATAAAATCAGGTGATAACCCTAAAACTCTTCACAAACTTTCAGGGCTTATTTAATGAATGGTTTATTTATTTATCTTTTATATCATTTTTTTGAGGTGGGTTTATAAGCATTATCTAAGGTTAAACAGTACTTTAAAATATGTGCCCACTGTACAGTTGAAAAGGGTTGCATGGCCTTCAAACTTTATTACTTCATTAATAATAAAGAAAATGCCCTGAACAAAATAATCCTTAAAACTGTTCCTAAAGTTGTGTGAATAGACCCTATGTGCAATGCAGATGTGTTGTGCATCGTTATGTCTAAGGATATGGAGGGTGTTTTGTAAAGCTTATATTCTGCTATAGGGGTACGCTTTAGGATTGCAAACTACTGGAGGGCATTGTTAAGACAAGCTTGGGGGGGAAGCTCCCAGATGTTTGTATAGATTGAATTGTCTACGCGCTATAGTGTACTGTGTCTTTAAATCTGCTCGTGTGTATCCGGAAATTATCGGTCTAAATCGGGATTTCTGTCCTTGCTGTTGCAGTTCAAGCTCCCACACCAAACCATCCTCGTTTATCACCAAACCAGAAATCACAATCAGTAATTACGCTAATTTAAAGATCTCCGGGATTCTGCTCTTTGTTGCAATCTTACTCTCTGCAAATGCAGGCAATAAAGTGTGTGGTTGTCGGCGACGGGTGAGTAAATAAAAGCATGCATTTTGACATCTTTGAAAAATAATTGCGTGTGAATAAAAAAGGCAGCTCTCTAGTATCTGTGTGAGAATGCAATTGTTGCAAGCGAAGGGCTGGGGCTAGCTTGTTTATTGGTTAAAAAAGGGTAGAATTCCTGCGATCTACGCGTTGCAATGCTGTAATGTAATGCAGTTAAGATATTTTGTTGCAGTTGTTTTTTTTTAATGTTCCTTCGACAAAGCGGATTTGGATTTTCGCCTAAATAGAATTCCAACGGGATAATAATTGAAATAATGCGGTACGCTGTATCCTCGTGTATGGAAAACGTGTATTCACCAACTACAGTATGTATTCGCCTTTTTAATATACAGATTTATAAACGTACACCCAATTTTAAACCGTTGCTATCCACGTAGAATCAATGTGGTTGTAATGATGTCCTTCGAAATAAGATAATTTTCTAAAAAGGAACCCGAATTTTACTCTTAACAAAAAATAAATGATTGAAAAAAATCACTTAGATTTCCGAGCTGTGAATCAGCTTCGCTAAAGAGACATATTTATGATGTAATGTTTCACACCTCGCTATATTTCTATGGGTGTAACATGTAAGGCTTTTACTAGCATCGTACCATAGATGCGATGCGAAATGGAATTAATCAGTATAACGATATATTGTAGTCAAATGTTAAGGGACACCAATGTACTGGTATTTTTATTTTAAATACTAGGCTACTGTTTCTCTGGTCTTATCAGATTAAAAGTGCAGTTATCGGTTGATTCTGGGTATGGGTGGCGGTGGCGGCTGTAGTTGAGTGATCTCAGTTACTATAGATCATGCATTTGCCACCCAGAGGCAATGAACTCAATTAGTAATCTGCTTGTTTTTTGTTTTGGTTTACAAATGTTGGTCTGCACATGAATAATCCCCAACAATACTGTGTTTATCATCCATGGGACACTAGTATTGGACTAACAAATGGATCTTGTACCATAACTTTATGGTTTTAATACAAGGGATTTGCTGTCATTTCTCTTTTATAGTGAATGTGGAGATGGAAGTGAATTTATGGTCTTTGCTGTTAAGACACAATAGCTGTAAAAGTATATTTAACTATTTCCTTTTTTGTGGAATGAAAAATTTTATTTTAAATATGGAGTGTTACAGCCCAGTTTAAATATATATTTGAAATTGTAAGTATTATGATAACATATACTGGATAAATGTAGTGAATATATACATTGTTTTAATTGCACAGTATGTGCAATAGTATTGCTATTTTATTTCTCCGCACACAATGATGTAAATGTAATGAAGTAGTCCAGTAGAGGAAAGAGACAGATATACATTCTCTGGACAGATACATGGCTGTATTGTTATTTTGAACTGACAGCTAGAATGAGGTTTAATGCAGGCTAATGGATGTTTACAACATTCAGCAAAGTACATGAATGAATTTCTGCTTATGCAGAAAAAAATATGATTTCTTCACTGCGGTCTCTTCTAAATGAAATAACATACTGTAAATCAGATGATTCGCCTGCTATTAATCTTGCGGGTAATTTTTGGAACATAATTTACCATTCAGCCTTGTTGCACTATTTTAAATTAGTTTCTCTGTTTTGCAGACAGTGAGTTTTAAACATTACGTACTAGTACAGTAGGACTCGGCTACTGGTACATGGGAAAAGTTGGCATAAGCAACCTTAATGAAAGTCTAAGCAGACCAGAGCAAATACTGTTAGAAAACGGTGGCTGACACTCCTCCAATTTAGTAAAGAGTGCATACTGGATAAAAGGAGTTGACTGGACTTTACAATATACTGCAGTTTCTTTGGGCAGAATCTCAGTCACTGTTCAAATTAGGCTGTTTGCAGTGGGGTTTGCTGGCACTGTTGTAAAAGCCTTCACAACCAACTCATAGCAGTGTTAGGAGGCACTGTTGGGATGGAGCTGTAGTTGCACAGAGCCCTCTTTAGAAGACAACATTATACTTCCCATTCTTCCAATGAAATGCTGTATCTGCTTTTCAAAATCTAGGCCTGTCTTCTACAAATGTATTCAACTTTTGTGCTGTAGAGCACAGTCATTGCATTAACATGTATTATTTGGCTATAAATGTAAAATTGGAGCTGGCTGTATGATATACATAGCTATGTAAACGGTATGTGTGTCAGGATAGACAAGCACATCCACGTTCTAATGCAATGCAAGAAGTAGCTTGCCATGTTTCGGTTGGATAAACTGTCCTCAGGATGCATATGACCATGTAAATGGTGTGCAGGCTCCTCCATTAACCCTGGGCAGATGCATTACCATAACATATTCTTATCAAGTGCGCTACAGTATATGATATTCTGATACTAATGACATACTCTTTGTCCACACAGCTCCTGACGTTAGCATAGTGCTCAAATCCTGCTAAGGAATTGCTTTAGCAATGGTTCTATGGGGACAACCTGCCTCATGGTCCATTTACAATATGGATTTATCTGGTGATTTTAATGGTGGATGCTGGCTCATAGAGCTCAGCTGCGGAGTTAAAAGTCCTAAATGGATAACCAGGAACACATTTGCAGTGTTCACATGAAGTCACTACTTTTTGGGATTTAGGAATTAAGCAGGCTGCAGGTTGCAAGGAGTTTAATGCCTTCTAGACCAGTGATGAGCATTGCAAAATTTGGGGGTTGTATTTTGGTGTCTGATATAGGGATGGAAATAAGACTCCTATTGCATAGCAGCTTTATACATTCCAGGATTTACTACTAGATTGAATAGCCACAGTGTATAGGTACAGTAACAATCTCAGGTGTGTCTTATTAAACTCCTAGTAAAACCAGGAATGGATCGAACTGCGCATATTTTCATCCCTGTGATAACTGTCCAACAAGCCAGGTCTTTCGAGGTTACAAACATGGCAGTCCTGCATGAAATCACGGAAACTCCCATCTCTTATCACCAGCTTGCCAAGCGGTGGCCTTTCACAGTGCAGTAGCCCAGACTGTAGTTTGGCCGTCTTGCATGGCCAAGAGAGCTGCCCAACCCCACAGTGGGCGCCTGCCACCCCCTCCCATCCCCCCTCTTGGATTATTCTGTGATTGTGTGTGCCTCTTGTGGAGCTGTCACTTTGGATTCCCCTCATCCCCGTCCTGCTGTTGATTTGAACCGATAATAGCAACAGGCCCATGCATGTGCCCCTCAGCAAAGTCTATGTAGGACAGGGGCTGTCGCAAGGAGGAGGTTCCACGGCAGCAAGCCAGACAGACAGCGCTGATTCATTTGCTGTTTTCAGTTTGTGTTTATAGGAAAGGGAGCCAGCCGTCAACCCCAGGATTCAAGACATGGAATCTCCTCTCTTGACGATGTATTTAATATCTGAATAGTATATGTTCTGGCTTTGTGTCTATCTTCTTCTTCTACTGCTCATTTGAGCATCTTTTTTAACAGTTCTTGTGTAAAGCACAACACTTCTTTATATCAAGCATTCTCCCAATGCACTTAATAAAAAATAAACTGTTCTCTCTGTTGATAAAATATAAACTAGTGACTTGTTATTTCCTTTCAGTTTTGTTACATTTTCCAAACAAATGGTGTTTGTTTATCAGATGAGTTTCCAGGGAGTCACAGAATGGTTTGAAAGCGGTTGCCAAACAACCACCACACACACGGAGACCTGCTGTATGGTTACAGTGCACTGCTGTAGGGTTTTTATGGAAAGCAGACATTTTGAGTCTGCTTGATGATGTATTCAATTGATATGATCAGTGTCATATCTTTAAACCAGCTCCACTGAAATCATTCCAGAAGGACAACCTCTAATCAAGTAATCAACTTACTTGCGACTAAGATGATACAATAAACTTGTAGTACTGAGATATTGTGAGATATTGGGTACACCTTCCAGATGCCCTTTTGCCAAGATCTTTAGAAGTACCCTCCTTTGACCTCAGGACCTGGTTCGGAACAAGATTCTGGGATGAAATGGATCCAAATTCCTCCGTCCATATATTAATCCTGCCTAATGTTTGTCTGAGTCTGATGGTGCTCAGGCTTGTCTCAAAGTTTACACTAAAAGCGACAGTTGCTCTGAGGTGGGAGTCTCAAACTAAGCAGTGTGTGTGACTTGGAAAGTGCTTTAGCACAGTACACCTTTCTAATCGTCTGCATTGCATAACAGTTTCTGAGAAGGGGCAGCTGCAGTCGCCCTCGCCTTAGAGGCCCCAGGAGGGATGAGCTGCCCTACTTCTGCTGCAGCTCTTTTATTTTTAACTTGATTTACCATTGCTGTTTTTCAGTGCCGTGGGTAAAACCTGTCTGCTGATCAGTTACACTACTAATGCTTTCCCTGGAGAGTACATCCCCACAGTGTGAGTATAACCGGTGCTGTGAGTTTAACATTGAAATATACTCTCACAGCCAGAGCATTATATACTGTGCTGCTTGGCTACAGTCAAGCCTGTTGTAACAACGACTAAAACAGCTGTTTAAAAGCTCACCAGTAGTGCGTTGTTTAAACCAGATTGTGACTTCTTGGTCTTGTCTGCCCCCCCCACCCTCTCCTCTCTTTAGCTTCGATAATTACTCTGCCAATGTGATGGTGGATGGCAAGCCGGTGAACCTGGGATTGTGGGACACTGCAGGCCAGGAGGACTATGACAGGCTCAGGCCGCTCTCCTACCCACAGACGGTGCGTTTCGCGCCCCTCATGAGCCTCGTGGCCTTCCGTAGCGAGGGCCTTCAAGAGCATCAGTCTGTGTTTATCAGAGCTCCAGGAAAACACACCAGTAATGTTACGAAGCTGGTAACAAAGCAGCTGGACTGCAGGGTTCTTTAATAGAGTTTTTTTTTTTTTTTTAAGTATGTAAGCTTCCAGTTATATTTAGTTTTGTTCCTCTTTTTCATTGTACAATGCCCCCTTTTCCACATTTATTTTATTTTGAAGTGTTTATTAAAAAAAAACACTGAGTAATTGCAATAAGAATAACGATTACAAACATTATAAAAAGGCAAGGGGGAAGTAAAGTAAACCATTGAACATGTCATTTGACTCTACTTACTCAAAAAGGGCTAGTGTAATGTGCTTATTTTTTATTCAGTTTTGTAACGGTACCAGTGTGTTTCGCAAATTCCTTCATTTATTATATAGCCTTGTTAATTAAATTTTGATTTGCCTATGTATTTACCATTTAGAAAAAAAGCCCAGCACATTTCAATGTATGGCATTCTGTTTTTATATATAGATTATATACAGCTCTGTACAGACTGCTCTATAAATATATTGTATAGAATCCAGAGGTCGTCTTTCTCTCCGCCCTTCATTGTGTGTGCATATCGCTTCATAAGACTATTGTCCCTTGATTGACAGGGCTAGTCAGGCAGTATGTCTATTGCTTAATGTGTCAGGTATTAATTCTCCGCTGATAACAGAAGTATTTGTCACCTGATGTAGTGAATATGTATTCATGTGAATCACCCTCCCCTCCCCCTTCCCAATCCTCAGTTTATGAATTCAAACCGGAATTTCTCAGCCAACTGTGATTCTCTAATCATATTACTAAGTCTGGGCCCTTTCCTTTGAATGTATTGCTACTATTTTTTGCCTACTGATTTTTGTGTGTGTATTTTGTTTTATTGGGTCAGATATTGTTCCAGTTTGAGTCATTCCCTGACTTAACATTGATCTTAACTGCTGTATGTATGCCCAGCTGATTCTTTTCCCATCAGTTTTGCTCATGCTTAATTACTGTATCTTCTTAATTTCCACAGGATGTGTTCTTGATATGCTTTTCCTTGGTGAGCCCAGCATCCTTCGAGAATGTCCGAGCTAAGGTCAGTGTTGAGGCCGTTTTGCTCTGTGCTGTAGCGCACAGTGAAAAGGGCTTTTGCACTGATTTTGCACTGGCCTCCAGAACCAAAACTATTTTATTAAAAAAAAAAAGTATGAACAGGTCATTCAGTTGTATTTGCAGTGTACAATCCAGTCTGAAGCCAGGCGTCAAATACTGGCTTTAACTATAATGCTGTTTAACTCCCATTTAGACAATTCCTTCACCTACTCCAGTATGTTCTTGATGGTAATCGCAATAATACCTCTGTTTTGCATGTTTGTTAAAGTGGATGCTTGTTGGGTAGCCTCCTCTGTCAAAGCATTTCTGCCAGCCCTCAATCCGGAGTTCAAACAGATCTCGGTTGGCTGCTGATGTAAACGAGTAATTGCAGATTGATTTCAATTTCCTTGGTCTCTGATGGGAATGTGCTAGTGGAATGCATGTGAATTTGCATGCCAGTGAGCAGTGATAAAGCTTGTTTACTCTCTCTTTCTTTCTTTCTTTCTTTTTTTCTTTCTCTCTGCACAGTGGTATCCAGAGGTGCGGCATCACTGTCCAAACACACCAATCATCCTGGTGGGGACCAAACTGGACTTGCGGGACGACAAGGACACGATCGAACGTCTCCGGGACAAGAAACTGGCCCCCATCACATACCCGCAGGGGCTGGCAATGGCCAGGGAGATAGGTAAGAACATGTAAACACATTTGTTCTGAATACTTCCCAACACTGAAGAATTGACATATATAATCCTAGGGAGAGAGGCAGTTTAATTACTGGACACACCCTGTACCATATCCAGATACTATATAATTATGGTATTTTGCGATGCTGCTGATTTATGCTGGTTCAAGGGAAAAAAAAAATTACATTTAAAATACTTTTTTGGGCTGTCTTCAGTATCTGCTGTAAACCTGGACTGAGCGGGTGTGTATTGTATTGCTACTGATACTGTAGACACTGTGGAAGCAGGCCAGGCAGTTTACCCACAATCCCTTTCCAGATGTCAGTGGTGGAGAGCACAGTGCAGTAAGCTCAGTCAGATGAGGCTCTGCACCGCTCAAAGGGGCCTTTGTTATGGTTTCTTTTGTCCCCCAGCAGCTGTGAGATTAAGATCTGTTTTCCAAATTCTAGGAGAACATTAATGAGTTTCATTGTCTTTCTATTGGTGGCCGGAAACTGCGAATTATCATTAAGTAATTATCATTAAGTAATTAATTCCATGTACAAGTCTCAGTAACTGGCTATTTTATTGATTATTTGTGTAGATGATGGAGCCTGTGTTTATGTATAAAATAATCTAAAATAAAGGCAAGTGAATAGGCCTTTAAGTAATGTTGCAGGCTATGTCCTGGTAATGGTTTTAAGTAATCTCTCTCTCTCTCTCTCTCTCTCTCTCTCTCTCTCTCAGGTGCAGTGAAGTACTTGGAGTGCTCGGCCCTCACTCAGCGCGGTTTGAAGACCGTGTTTGACGAGGCCATCCGAGCGGTGCTGTGCCCCCCGCCTGTCAAGAAACGAGGCAAGAAGTGCACTGTCTTTTGAGAGGACCCTAACAGCAGCCATCTCAGGAATGAAAAAATCAAACCGGGGAGCGGGGGAGGGGGGTGGAATACACACAACACAAATCATTCGCTTTTTTTTTTTTTTTTTTTGGTGAGAAAAAATGAATACAATTCCATTTTCGGCCAGTGAAGGGGAGGAGGGAAGGGTGTTGGTGAAGCCGATTGCGTGTACCCCTTTCTAAAAACAACAAAAACAAGTTTGTCAGAATTTGCCTTAAAATTTGTAAAAAAAAAAAAAGGCGCCTTTAGATTGTTGCATGATTGTGAGCAACTAAAGAAAAGGTATTTTAAGACACACACACACACACACACACACACAAAAAATGCCCTTTCATCCAAAGTTTCTAAAATACTGTTTTAACAAAACAAAAAGAAGCCCTTCCTTAATTTCAAAATGTAATTCCTTTAAAAATGGTTTTCGTAACAGTGTTGCAATGTGAGCATGGCTAGTATTATTAATGTATTCATGTCTTTTTTTGTGTGAATGTTGCTTTGAAAGAATCCATACATGTGAAACTGCTGTATATTGTGGTACTTGCAAAAGTATATACTACAGTGTTTAAGCTTAACCAGCAGACACTTAATGGCTACAGTCTGTTATTCTGTGACTTAAAAGATAGTGAGAACTCAGTGTAAATGTAGATAACCAATGTGTACAAACACATATTTCCTTGTTGGTACCAATCACATTAATATAGCCTAATGGGTGCCTTGGTTCAATAGCTGAGAAATTCAAATGAATTGTTTGAGGCAGAAGATGAAGATCAATACACTCCGGTAGGCATACTCTTAATTGGATCTGTGGCTAAGCTTGTGCACAAAACACAGAGAGATAGAAGCTTGTATTGCAGGATGTTGAAATCTGTCCTGTTTAATTTCTATGTACTGTAATGCAATGTTGTTGAAGCTGGCTGCTCCCAAGCACCAATCCTAGGATCTCGCTGTGCAGTTTAAATTGTGTAGTATCTTGTTTTTTGGAGTGCATAAATGACGTTGATTTCTACAGTTGAATCCATTGGTGTGTGTCGCTTTAGTCTAGCTTTATTATCCTGGATACCATTACAGTTGTAATTGAGTGTTATATCTCCTTGTCATGTCCCCCATTAGATTCAGCAGCAACTACACTGTCAGTGTAGCACAACGTTCTAAACATACAGTTTGCTACATTGCTGTTAGACCTCAGGAACAGCCTGCCTCTGAAACAGATCAAACCAAGACAAGCTGTAGATCTCTCATTGTTGGGATTGTTTTTAATCTTCAATTCTACTGGTTTTATTGTCTTTTTAAATGCATACAGCATTCTTTGGTAGCAAAACTTCTTGTATGTTCATCCTTGTTGCATGGCTACCTCTCATATTTTAAGACTTCTGTCTTAGGCATCCTTTTGTACAAGGCCTTGCTTAAAATAATGCACAAGACTTCACTCCAATCACTTAGAACATGGATAACAATTCAACAGAGCTCAGATAACATTTTCTAAGGGTTTCAAGCACTGTGTACTGTAGTCATCGGCTTCTGCAATGCCAGTAGGCAGTAATGGTAACATGTTTATGGTTTTTTTTTTTTTTTTTTACTATTTGTTATACAGCCTAAATCTTAAAAGTCTTAACTGGTGAATACAACAGTACCACAAGAAGGTGCTAGGTGTTTGAATCTAAGGGAGCTCTCTAGATGCAGTATCTATTTTATATACCCAGTCTAATGTGGACAAGGGGATTACAGGGAGACCAAATACATACAGCTTCCGAATTAAATACACACTGTCATGTTGCATAATTGAATTAAATACATAAACATTTTCAAGAGTGACCTAAGTAACATTGGGGGACTAGCTTGCCAAGTTTGAAACCGCGTAACCCTATTGCCTAAACAGTCTAGATGTTTAACATCAGGGTCCAGTCTATGTTTTCCATTTTCAAACCCCTGTCCTTCCTTTGTGTGTTAGTGTGTGGTTTGGTTTGCTGTGGTAACCGCCGGTCTGTAAAGTGATATTATTGCATCTTTGATAATCCACTTAGCTTGCAAGATAACGATTTACACACAACTTTTAATTTCAAACACTTTATTTGGTCCGTTTTTTAATTGCTGCCAAAAAAAAAGAAAATACAGTAAAAATAAACAGTGAATAACAAATCCTTTAACATTTTAGAAGAGGTATGTATTAATAAAAACAATTATTTGTATGTATCTAATGAAGTGCTTTTTTTTTTTTTTTTGAATTACGGAGTGACCAAACTAAAGCTATAGAAGGCGCATGCTCAGTTCTCCCAGTTAGACATGCCAGTACAGCAGCTCGTCATAAAGTTAATGATGGTTGAAATGTAGCAAAGGCTGCAGAAGTCATTGTTATTGTCAACTTACAAAAAAATGACCCGTTTCTGGACTGGGGGAATACGCTTTTCAGGGGAAAATTAAACTCCACTAAAAACCTAATTTGAATGAAAGTGACTGTGTATCCTGTATTTTACACTGTTATATAGTACTGTAAATAGAGTAGCATTTGATATGTGAAATTACTGCATGTTTAGGGATATTTTTAGGAATCTAGAATCACACTCTTGCTGCAGAGCTTTGTTGGCATGGCAACAGCAGGGGAGTGATCTGTCTGAGCATGTTCTGAAAGAAAGGTTTGGGTCTCTCAGTCTCTGTTAACTTATGTCTTAAACTGCATGGAAAGTGTTCCAAGCCTGTGGATAGAGTTGCTCTTTGTCGGTGAAATCTCCTTCATTTCCTCTGCGGATTTGGTGGGATTCATAACTCGCTTAAGATGAGCTCCATGTTTGTTATCCTTTTTGTATTATTATTATTATTATTATTATTATTATTATTATTATTATTATTATTAATGTCATAAAGAGTATTGTGGAATAAAAAACATTTTTGTATAATAAATATGACCTTATAACTATTTTATTTTTGCAGTTTTTTAAAAATATATATTTTTTATGCTTGAGAATTTCACAATGTATTACATATTTCAATTTGTAACACTGATGATAATGCAAATCATACCAGGGTTCATTTTTAACTGGAATTCAGATTGTCATGAATATTCAAAAAATTATTTAACATTTTACAGTGCCTTGCATAAGTATTCACCCCCCTTGGACTTTTCCACATTTTGTAGTGTTACAACCTGGAAATAAAATGGGTTTAATTAGGATTTTCTGTCACTAATCTACACAAAATAGTCCATAATGTCAAAGTGGGGGAAAAAATCTACATATTTTTCAAAAATATTTACAAATAAAAAACTGAAAAGTCTTGATTGCATAAGTATTCACCCCCTTTGCTTTGCTGTGACACCCCTAAATAAGCTCTGGTGCAACCAATTGCCTTCAGAAGTCACATATTTAGTTGAATGGAGTCCACCTGTGTGCAATTAAAGTGTCACATGATCTCAGATTAAATACACCTGTTTCTGGAAGGCCCCAGTGTTTGTTAGAGAGCATATCTAAACAAACAGCATCAGGAAGACCAAGGAGCTATCAAAACAAGTCCAGGATAAAGTTCTGGAGAAGCACCAATCGGGGTTGGGTTAAAAAAAAATATCCCAAACTTTGAACATCCCCCGGAGCACCGTTAAATCCATTATTAAAAAATGGAAAAAATATGGCACAACTGCAACTCTGCCTAGAGAAGGCCGCCCACCAAAACTCAGTGACCAGGTAAGGAGGGCATTAGTCAGAGAAGCAACCAAGAGGCCAATGGTAACTCTGAAGGAGCTGGAGAGATCCATAGCTGAGATGGGAGAAACTGTCCATAACCCTGACGCTCCACAAAGCTGGGCTTTATGGAAGTGTCGAGAAGAAAGCCATTGCTGAAAAAAACCCATATCAAATCCTGTTTGGATTTTGCCAAAAGGCATGTGGGAGACGCAGCAAACGTGGAAAAAGGTTCCAAAATTGAACTTTCTGGCCTTAGCACAAAACGCTATGTGTGGCGCAAAGTCAACACTGCTCATCACCCTGAGAACACTATTCGCACGATGAAGCATGGTGGTGGCAGCATCATGTTATGGGTATGCTTTTCATCGGCAGGGACTGGGAAACTGGTCAGGATTGAGGGCAAGATGGATGGAGCCAAATACAGGGAAATTCTAGAGGAAAACCTGTTTCAGTCTGCAAGAGACCTGGGACTGGGGCGGAGGTTCACCTTCCAGCAGGACAATGACCCTAAACACACAGCCAAAGCTACACTGGAGTGGTTTAAAAACAAGAACCTGAATGTCTTACAATGGCCCAGTCAAAGCCCAGACCTCAATCCGATTGAGAATCTGTGGCGAGACTTGAAAATTGCTGTTCACCAACGGTCCCCATCCAACTTGACAGAGCTTGAGCAATTTTGCCAAGAAGAATGGGCAAAAATTGCAGGATCCAGGTGCAAAGCTGATAGCTACTTCTACCAAGTATTGACTCAGGGGGGTGAATCAACCAACAAATGTCTTTTTTTTGTCTAATTAACTTTTGTGTCACAACAAAAAATATTTTGCACCTTCAAAGTGTTAAGTATGTTGTGTAAATCAAATGGTAAAAATCCCAATTAAATCCATTTTAATTCCAGGTTGTAACATTACAAAATGTGGAAAAGTCCAAGGGGGGGTGAATACTTATGCAAGGCACTGTATACACCAGAGTATAAGACAACATGCTCCAAGATTATACTGGGTTACATGCTAAATATCGCCTCGGTTATCCGTTGAGGGCATGTTGAACTCTCATCCAAATACATTTGTATTTTTTTTTAATTTAACTTTTTAAAGTCATGTTGCATAATTGAGTTGTATGATGCTGTGGAAAATCATCAAATGCTTTATTTTAAAACTACTAAGATTTTGGCTTTTCCAAAACCTTTATGATCTCACATTAACCATAGGCGAACAAAGGTCTACAGAGAATGTACACAACATTAATATCAAAAACTGCAGTGTCAATGGAGTACTACAAACTGGTTTTCATAACTATAGAAGTACGGAGTTCTACAACAAAGTTCCTGTCTCCAGAACGCAACATCTTTGCAAGGTTGACACCCATCCTATGATTAGACACAGATTCCCAGAAGGGTGTCTGCAGCAGCCAGCGATTCTAATGAAGATGAGGAGACATCTGTCAGCTCCCTGGGGTGCCGGGCAGGGACAGGAAGATATCAGAGTGACCTCCGACCTGGATGTGGCTGGGTGAAAGATTTTCAGCAACGTCAGGAGCACAGTGAGGTCCTAACACTGCCTGGGGTGCTGCTAGCAATTAGCTCAGTGTATTATGCTTGGGAAATGTGTAAGTTGTAACATTTAATCATATTGAAGGTAGGGTCAGCTGGTACAACAGCTTTTGTGGAAATTCTAACCAGCCCCAGGCTGAATTAAATAAGCAAACATGATGGAGGAGACATAATGCAAGTATCCAACTACATTTTTATTTGACTTTTTGATTGAGCAAAGACTGGATTACATAAAATAAAAAAAATACTATATCCATCTTTCTCAGTGTAAGTATCAAATGCATTGAATGATCTTTGGTTAGGCAGCTGGCAGTAACAATGACACTGTATTGCACCTCAAGGTCAACAGAGCTATACTGTATTGAAATGAGGCTCAGAGGGTATGAAATTAATAGACACTGTACAGAAAAGCTCAGTTAGTTTGTGCATCTGTATGGCGTAATGTGCTCAGTAATTCAATACTGTTCTCATCTTGCAACTATAAGGATTTAACACAGGGTTCAAATCGAGTCCAAGAGTATATATGCTTGACAGTCTCAGCACTGAGTACATATGAACGTTTTAATCGCTTGACCTTGCATGAAGTCTTGCAATATAATCTGAGGTGGTTAAGCATATAATGATCACAAATTAGGCATGGCATGACCCATTAGCAAGTAGTGTATGGACAGTATGGAATGTATTAAAAATTAAATATGGCTTCAATAGGAAACCATATGCTAGTTCATACAGCATCCCATTTAATTCACAGACACTTTACTGTTCTGTATCCTGGTGATAGTGTTAACAAGCAAGGAAACCTAGTGTTAACAAGCAAGGAATCCTCCATCGACAGGCAGAGTGACTCCAGTAATCATTGCACTCTTCTCACTGAGGAGGAACAGGATTGCATTCACCACATCTTCAACCTCTGGAGAACGAACAAGAAACACAAACACGAGATAGAAGAATCTGCTGTTAACTTCGAACCGTTAATGCAAAATGCACAATAATGACAGGGTGATAGCTGACTTATTTTAAACTGTCTTGTATGTGTTTGGTTAGTCATCTTTGCAAAAAAAAAAAAAAAACACCAAGATGTTTCCTCTCAGATCTCATCTAAGCAAACTGTTCCTTTACTGAAACCAGATGTTTGCATCTGGAGAAGCTGTTTCAGAAAACAGTGCTGCTCTTTGAAAAGCTGCTCTTCTCTTCTTATTCCTGTGTGAAATGCACCTCTAATATATTCTTATGTATTGTTACCATGGTTTGTGCATGCAATCTGTATTTCTGTGCATGTAACAACGTTTATGGCTACTATAAGAAAGCAAAACTTAAAGTCAAACTTCTCTGGTTTAGGCTGGAATACATCCGATTTGATAGTGTGGGTTGATTACAGCTTGAAATACACACCTCTGCGAAGCAACAGCTGACTGCAGTATTCAACTCACACACCAGAATTATATGATATGGTCAGATTGACTTAGCTGCTTTTGTTTCAGTGCAAAGTCATTCTGCTAAAATGAAAATCAGTGTTACAAAAACTAGAACTATATTTGAATGGAGTAAAGGGAATTATTATAGTGTCTGTCAAAACTGTAAGAAACCAAGTCACCTGGACTTGACTGCAGTTCTAAGACTAAGAGCTGCTGTAGACAATTAAAACAGAAAGTGACGGACCAGCGAATCTCCCGAGGGGGATGCGTGACATCATGGGCCTGGCCTTCACAGGGTCGCTCCAGCCGATCCGGCCCATCGCTGTCATCACCACAGTGGGGTTCACAGAGTTCACACGGATCTGACAACCAACACAAAGACACGCCATCAGTGCAAAAACAGATGATCATGCAAAATGGCTTTATTCTTCCCAAACTTATTTTCACTGGCTATAGTGCGCCTCTGTATGAATGGAATGCTGATAAACCCCAGCGTCATAGCCATAAATCTGTGCTTCTCGAATGACAGCAACACAGAAACGGTTGGCAGGGCTGGCTATTGAATCATAAGAACATAAGAACATAAGAAAGTTTACAAACGAGAGGAGGCCCCATTCAGCCCATCTTGCTCGTTTGGTTGTTAGTAGCTTATTGATCCCAGAATCTCATCAAGCAGCTTCTTGAAGGATCCCAGGGTGTCAACTTCAACAACATTACTGGGGAGTTGGTTCCAGACCCTCACAATTCTCTGTGTAAAAAAGTGCCTCCTAGCATACCTTGTGAGGTCCCAGCTCCAGCGCCATCACTTTGGTCAGCATGTCTAGAGCGCCTTTAGTGGCACCTGAAATAATAAATACATAAATATTACCTAAATTGTCTGAAATTAACCAGCACACTGTTGACATCAAGGAGATGCGTGGCTGTGTTTGGCTATGTTAAACTAAACAGAAAAGACCAACTCATCAAATATATATTACAGCAGTGTTTGATAATTACCAGATGTGTGAGAGAAGTGTTTGGCTACCTTGCTATAGACTTTGGTACAGTTTGTATTGCTAAATTGTGTAATTCGGATTATGAAAAATGTTTTTTATAGATGTCAAAAACTTAGACTCTCCCTGGAAAACTCACCTTGTCCACTAGAGGGAGACATGATTCTTTGTGCTGTGTACAATAGGTATTTTTAGCTGTTAATGTTTATTGATGTACACAACTAAGAATTAAACGTCATACTGTGATTGCATGTTTATAGTAAAAACAAAACAAGGATTTAAAAAACTAAAACAAAATGGCTTACAATAAACAGCATGGTCTTGCAAAGCACACTGGGATGCCTGGCTGGAGACGTTGACAATGGAGCCACCAGACCCCCTGGACTTCATCCCCCGAGCAACAATCTGCTCCAGCAGCAAGAAATATACAGATATATACATATAGATATACACAAACATATAGGGCTCACTGTACACAGTCCTGGTATTTAATGAGATGTATCATCCCAAAGCAAGTATACAATGAAAAGCATTTCAATATTTATTTACTGTCAGGCCTAGAAAGATACACCTTTTTTTTCCTACTGTAGTTGAGCTACTGCTGTAAGTCACTCTGTGGTGACCTTGAGTGAATCGCTTTGTTTCTACTGCCAGTTCTGCGCATGTACAGGAGTCTATCAAACTGGGTCGTAGCCAGATCTCACAGGAAGCTACATGAGATGCCAAATACGTTTTTTTTAAATTAAACTGAAAATGTGTTTTAGTGACGTCAGGAGTATTTCTTTTCGCTATTTCTAGTCAGAATAAATGTATACAAATCTATCAGGATTTTTACAGATTTTCATTTTTCTTCTCTTTTTTGTTTGACCTACAAAGTCAAGGTGCCTTTTGATGTTCTAGGAATATAATTGCATTCTGAATAGTGGCTCCTCATTTTACGGAAAAAATTCAAATAAAAAATTCCTTTAAGTAATGGTTCTGAAATAGCAATCCTGGTTCACATCCATTCAAATATACAGCAGGAAATGGGAGAGATAAGACCAGCATTTGTTTTTTTCTGAAATATGTGGCCCAGGAGACCATGCCATGTGTGTTTCAGAGGAAATACAGCCCACTGCAATTCATCTACCGTGTCTCTTATATTCCCCTGTGTCCCGCCGTACAGTGTAATAGAGATTCTTACCTGAGCCACATGCAGGGCTGCTTTTACATTCACACTGAAGGACCTGCAAGAGGGAGACAGAGTCAAAGACAGCATTATTCTTCAGTGTTGGTATCATTACACATTAGGCTAGTCAAAAGGAAAGTATTATGCTAGAAAAGAAGATAATTTTATGCTAAAATAAGTAATTTGTGTCTAATATTACAGTATATATATATATATATATATATATATATATATATATATATATATATATATATATCCTGTGCTTTAGTGGAAAACAAACCTTGTTGACTGTCCAGTTTATTTGCATTCCCCAAGGCAGATTTTACTGTAGGGATGAAACTTCCTGCCCCTATGTTTGCCATTATGTCACTTTGTGAGCCAACGTTATAACACCATCTTCAGGGATGGAAATAAGACTCCCATTGCATAGCAGTTTGATACATTCCTGGTTTTACTATGAGCTTAATAAGACACACCTGAGCTTGTTACCTATAGTATACACTGTGGCTAATCAAGCGTGTACTAAAACCTGCAATGGGTAAAATTGCTATGCAATAGGAGTAAAAAAAAAAAGTTTTTGAATGATATTTTTTGATATACTGAGAACGATTTACAGGAAAGAGATTTTGATTGGATGTTCTTTAAATGGAAATCATTTGACATTAGTAGACAGTAAATGCATCAACACATGCAAACCTTGCCCTGCCTCTTTTCCTTACTTATCAAACTCCTGCGGCGTGACTTCCAGGAAAGGCTGCAGCGTGGCCACCGCAGCGTTGTTCACTAGCAGGTCCACGGGGCCCAGGTCCTGCAGAGCCTTCCCAGTGGAGTCCCAGTCTGCCAGGTCCACGCACACCGGTATGATCGAGGGGCACTGCAACCACAAGAACACCGTCTCCATGCGGTCACTACACTGTACCACGGGATACTCTCCAAATATAATAATGACTGTGCCACGCTCTTTATAGCATCGCAATGAAGGTTAAACCTGGGACCCCCTGGGACTTTAAATGGCTCAGGGAAATTTCCATTTCAGACCCTACCATTGGTTATTTAGGGTTTGTAATTATATGTAATTATGGTGCAGAACGTTATTCTGATGAATGTATTTTAGACGAAATGTTTTTATTTCTCTACTCTGTGTATATTTTTCTATTCCATTTTTTTAAAGTTCAGAAATAAGATCCATACAAATTTCCAATCTCCTGATCTCACTCCATACAGTTTGTTTTGCAGAGGTCCTGGCACTGGGCTGTTGTACCTCTGCTGTGAGACTGTCCATGTCTGCCTGTGTGTGGCTGACAGCGATCACCTGGGCACCACACTTCAGCAACGCCTTCACAGCGTCTCTCCCGATCCCTGAAAACACAGGGCAGTCCACAAATCTTCTTTAAGACAAACTGTATGGCAAACACCAACTGATTCCCATTTCAACCTGATTAATGTTTTATCATATATATATATATATATATATATATATATATATATATATATATATATATATATATATATATATATAATCCAAAGAGAATCAGGATCCAACAGGATGCACATCAATCACTATAAATACTTAATGAAGAAGAAAAGTAATTGATATACTGAAAACTCACTACTTTACTAATTATCTACAGCATTTAGGCTTCCACCTTCTACAAATAGCATAGTAGAAATAGCTAGATAGAGGAAACGCTGTAGCTAATTGGTAAAAGGGTGAGTTTTCATTATATTAATTACTCTTCTTCTTCATTAAGCATTTCTAGTGATTGATGAGCATCCTGTTGGATCCTGATTTTCCTTGGATATACGTAGCGGTGTTTGGTGTTTTTGAGTCAGTTAACAACCAGCATTTAAAACACTGCTGAGCAATATATGAAACCATGCAGGAGACACAGTAGAGGAGCAAAATGCAGGCAGACATGTATTTTTTATATACCAATTATATATTGCTTCATGTATGCTTGTGCCTCAAAAAGCCACCTTTCAATTGATGGGTTTAACGGTATGGCAAGCCAAATTATCTTTGCGATATCTCAAATTGCATTTTAAGATATCTTGAAATATTTAGAGATTCAGTATCTGTAAAACATTTAGCGATATCTCAAAATTAATTCCAGATGTCTTTAATTGTGCAGTTTTTAAGATATCTAAAATTCATTTTAAGATAGCTGTAAATCAGTAAGAGAAATCTAAAAATTAAATAAAGATATCTCAAATTGATTTACAGATATCTATGAATAATATGGAAACCATGTGGAAATTGGTAGCATGGTATGCCAAACTGTCATTTAGAGATATCTTAAAATGAGGGGTTTAAAGATCTCTCTAAATGACTTCCTGTTCATTTAAATAAATCTCATATGCATTTTAGAGATCTCATTTAAAGCTCCATTTAGAGATATCTGTAAATCATTTTCAGATATCTCTAAATGCATTTTAGATGTCTCAATCAAAGCTCCATTTAGATATCTTTCAATTATTGTCAGATATCTCAATGTATTTTAGATATCTTAAAATGATTTTGAGATATCTTTAAATATTTGAAGATATCTTCAAATATTTAGAGATATCCGGAAATGATTTACAGATATATTTAAATATTTAAGAGATTGAGTGTCACAGCTCATTATGTGCGAATGAAAACTGTATGATTAGTTATCCTGCGGCAATTTCCGTCCTTCGGATGAGACGTAAAACCGGGGTTCTGTTGTAAGTGACTCTGCAGCAGTTGTTGATGCATAGCCTACTTCACCCCCTAGTCTCTGGAAATCACTTTGGATAAAAGCGTCTGCTTAATGACTAATTAATAATAATGAATAATAAAGTGACATTCATTCATTATTAAAATTTTGCAAGACTCAGTGCCTCAGTCATTTGTTGTATTTCCCATAACATAATATTAACATAATGTGACAGCCAAGAATATACAGTATACTGAATTACAGTTGTGTTATATATATATATATATATATATATATATATATATATATATATATATATATATATATATATATATATTATACATACAGTGCCTTGCAAAAGTATTCAGACCCCTGACCAATTCTATCATATTACTGAATTACAAAAGGTACATTGAAATTTCGTTCTGTTTGATATTTTATTTTAAAACACTGAAACTCAAAATCAATTATTGTAAGGTGACATTGGTTTTATGTTGGGAAATATTTTTAAGAAAAGTAAAAAACTGAAATATCTTGCTTGCATAAGTATTCAACCCCTGTGCTGTGGAAGCTCCCAGTTTACAACGATGAAAGAAATTGCCCTAACGAGGACACAATTATCTTACCATTGGCCTCCACCTGTGAACCATTAAAGTTGCTGTCACATTTTCTGGATAAGAACCCCACTGTTGAAGGATCATTGGTCAGGCTGTGAATCTGAAGGAAAATAAAGACCAAAGAGCATTCTACAGAAGTTAGAGATAAAGTAATACAAATGCATAGATTAGGGAAAGGGTACAAAATAATATCCATGTGTTTGGATATCCCAGTGAGCGCAGTTGGATCAATAATCAGGAAGTGGAAGCTGCATCACACCACCCAGGCACTGCCAAGAAAAGGCCGTCCCTCAAAACTCAGCGCTCAAACAAGAAGGAGACTTGTGAGAGAAGCCACAGAGAGGCCAACAATCACTTTGAAGGAGCTACAGAGTTCAGTGGCTGGCAGTGGAGTAATGGTGCACCAGTCAACCACATCAAGAGCTCTGCATAACACTGGCCTGTATGGGAGGGTGACAAGAAAGAAGCCATTACTCAAAAAGTACCATCTGAAAGCACGTCTGGAGTTTGCCAGAAAGCATGAGAGTGACCCAGCTGCGATGTGGGAAAAGGTTTTGTGGTCAGATGACACCAAGATAGAGCTTTTTGGCCAAAACTCAAAGCGCTATGTGTGGCGCAAACCTAACACTGCCCATGCCTCAAGACACTTCACTGTAGGGATGGTGTATGGTGGTGACAGCATCATGCTGTGGGGATGCTTCTCATCAGCAGGGACGGCATCTTGTTAAAATTGAAGGAAAAATGGATGGAGCAAAATACAGGGAAATACTGCAAGAGAACCTGTTTCAGTCCGCTAAAAAACTGAAGCTTGGGAGGAAATTCACCTTTCAGCAGGACAATGATCCCAAGCACAAGGCCAAAGCAACATTGGAGTGGCTCAAGAACAAAAAGGTGAATGTCCTACAGTGGCCCAGTCAAAGTCCTGATCTCAATCCCATTGAGAATCTGTGGCACTATTTGAAAATTGCGGTCCACAAGTGTCGTCCAACCAACCTGAACAACCTGGAGCAAATCTGCCAAGAAGAATGGGCAAAATCACTCCGACACTGTGTGCAAAGCTGGTTCATACTTACCCCAAAAGACTTAAAGCTGTTATTGCAGCGAAAGGTGGCTCTACCAAATATTAATGTGTGGTGGTTGAATACTTATGCAAGCAAGATATTTCAGTTTTTTATTTTTCTTAAAAATATTTCCCAACATAAAACCAATGTCACCTTACAATAATTGATTTTGAGTTTCAGTGTTTTAAAATAAAATATCAAACAGAACGAAATTTCAATGTACCATTTGTAATTCAGTAATATGAGAGAGGGTCTGAGTACTTTTGCAAGGCACTGTGTGTGTGTGTGTGTGTGTGTATATATATATATATATATATATATATATATATATATATATATATATATATATATATATAATTTGCCAACATCTTATGCGTAGCAAGGAGGCATACTGGATGAATTTCAGTACTGCTTTATTGCTTATAGTATAGTGACAACAATGTGACAACATACAGATAATTGCACCATTTCATATGTGGGATAACATAGGCTTCAAAACGATATTTTGCAATATTGACATGCTATATATTAGTTTCATATATATATTATACAATATACTTGGTGGTTGTTAATGCATTGTGATATATGAATTGATATTTAGTACAATATTATTCAGTATATTTTGTTTTCGTAAGGCTGCTCAATTCGGTGTGGCTGTCTGTTTAAAAATGGAAGCCATGACATGCGTACCTTTACCAGCGCCAGTTACCAAGGCTCTCTTGCCTGTAAATGTGATTTCCATGGTCTCGGAACAACCGTAAAGTGCAAATATGATGATAAGACGTCTGAAAATGTAGAAATAAAGTGCGTAGTTAATACAAGTTGCATGTACATGAACGGTATAACCGATTTACAACAAAACGCAGCGGTTAAAGACGCGAGGAATTATTTCTGTTTAAGACAGGATATTTACTTTTACTAATACCGGAACATAGTTTTGTTTTTTTTTTCAAAAAGTTAAAATGCACAAGTAAGCATTGTGCACAAACCATGCCGCTTGCCCCTTAAAAAGTTTGCAGGACGATGTTGGGAGCAGGCGTATTATTCTGAAACTTACCTCGGAAAGTCACAGGCAAATGAGAGCAAAGTTCAGCGTCGGTAGCCTATAGTAGGGGGGAACAGGAAAGTTCAATATTGAGAATCAGCATATTTTCATACCACTGGATGATGAAAGCATTTCACGAATTTGTTTTGTGTTGTTATACACATATTTTACCAATTAATAATAATAATAATAATAATAATAATAATAATAATAATAATAATAATAATAATAATAATAATAATAATAATAAAATCACAAGCAAGTAAGTAAAACCTATATGGTATTTAACAGAATCTTTTTAGTTCTAATCTAGTTGTATTGCTTTCCCGAATAGAATATGTGATCTTGCACTGGATTTTTGCGAGTTGTGTCATTCATCTGCCCCACAGTTTCAACAAAGCAGAATGGCACACCTCAGCCCAACACAAAAAAGCATGGTGGAAAAAAGCATGGTGTATACTGCTGTATACACCCAAATAGTTCCCCAAATCTTGGACTACTTAAGGTATCAATATTCCAAGATTAGTGTCACTCTGTGAAACTAGCCAGAAGGGATCCAGGTCCAGGTTTATCAATTATCCTGGCTACTCACAGTGGCCCTACACCCTAGAATCATTATAAAAATGTTCTTAAGTAGACAAGCCCTCTGAGTTGCATGGAGTCTTAATTTCTTAAAATTCTAAAATGTATCATACAAGTCTCGTAGGAGTCAGTATTATTGCACTTGAAGTGGGATTTTCCCCCAATGGGAAAGCTGTGTGTCATGGTTACTAAAGAACACTATTGTGCAATCCTGTCAAGCCTGCTGGTGGTACACAATGTTTTCCTCTAATCAGTTACTTGGTATTTATTTCCCCCTGTAACTTGTTACACGCGGAACCCAATCCAACTGTTCAGCTGTCCAGGACCTCTGATTTAATTTATGAACTCGCTCATCTTGGCAGTCAAGCTAATGGAATAACATGCGAGGCTCTGAACATAATGGGCTGTAGTTTCAACATGGTCACGTTCCAACCTTTTCTACTGGATATCGACTGTGTCAAACTGGCTTTTGCTGAGAAAAATACAATAACTGAATTGTACTCCAGGAAAAGCCCAATGCCAGCAAAATACACAGGCTGGGTTTATGTGCTTTTGATATGGATCGAGGTCAAAACATAAATAAAATACAAAATGCATGTCTTTGTGTATCTAGATTTATATCTGTATACATAATAGAACAGAAGAGATCACCCCCAGAGGCAGCTGTCATATCTACCAGTGTGTACAGTAAACACCCATCACTGTTCATCTCAGTGTATGACGAGGCTCATTGGATTCTCATCAGCCCTCTACAGAGTATTCAGTAGTAAAGAAACTAAGGGGGTGATTTGGACCAATGCCCTGTTTTTTTTAAAGCATTTTAGTGTACCAGCATCAATTGTTTGTTTGTATTTTGTACTTTTGTCTCCTAAATGAAATTGTTTTAAATCTACTGTTTTTCTTGCTAAGATCCCCCTTAAAAATGAGATGCAAAAAAAAAAAAGATTTTTAAATTCACACACTTTATGACATCAGTGCAAATACTTAAAATCTTGTCTCATAACCAAGTGGCCAAAATGGTAAGCATAGAACAGGAAGTCTGAAGTTTCAAAGGTATCACATCTCAGGACAGTACCAACAGTAAGAAACTTCACGTTTTTCACTCATGGCTTTAATTGTATTACACTGTACTGGACACTGGAGCACCAACACATGAGGGGAAAAAAACAAACAAAAAAAAAACACATTTGTATTGGGATTTTCTTTTTAATTGACAGTTGAAAGGTTAAGAACTTCACAGAAAAGACAATATATACATTTCAGGGTATTATGTAAGAGACAGGTATTTATAAAAACAGATTACAAAGCAGAACCCACTGGTTGTAATCCTTTGTCACTGCATGTCCTGTCCAAGCTTGGAAATGGTAGAAGAATTTGTTGGGTTAAATTCAGGGGACTTCAGATCAAACTGAATTCTCTCAAATAGTAGAATTTGAATGGTCAAATATCTTGCATAACACTGGGTCATTTTTTTTCTGCATGAAATTATAATTTTTTTTAAATATACCATTCAAAACCGAGTAGCTTTAAGCATGAACTGGGTCACATGACAACAAGCCACCCAATGTGCTGAGCATATAGATTATAATTCAACAGCTTCTATTTACTAATTTTAAATGACACAAAGAGGATTTGGATCTTTAATGTTGTTCATCTGGATAGGTTGCCCATATTCTTAAACATACACCAAAAATAATCCAGCACTACCACCTTAATTCATATTTGTCGGAGCCACGCTGTATGTAAAGTTAGCTAAAAGGCCAATTGATTTGTAGGGAATAGTACCAGCAACAGCAGCAAATTAATAATAAAAACTGCTGTACACAGTATTGCCACTAGAGTGCACTACAGCAAACGCAATCTAATCCTGCAATCTTACTTGGAAGGGAAAAGGGATTATAAATATTTGAGCTGAAAATATATTTTCCAGTACCATTTGTAATTACATTTTAGTCAAGGCAAAGCGGTTTAATTATATAGTGAAAAATCAAACATGCATTTTCCTGACTTCACCGTTTCTGTGCTGTGGCTAAGGAAGGATGCCAGAAATGCTGGAGAGGATTATAGTGCTTAAAATCAACCTCATATTCAGTAACACATCATTACAACCCTCCCCCAACCTTCATTATTTTGATACAGTACTTAAATTTAACCTTGAAAGCTTTCAAAGTCTACAACAGCTTTTAAATGTGCTAAATTTCTCTTGTTTTTCTTTAAACTTCCGATTTAGATCTGCAGATTTTTCAAATACATTGCTGTGGACATAAATGTGCTGCATCTGGTTAGCTTATATGGTGCTGTAGTTCTCATAGTTCTGATTGCTGCTAGACCACTGGGGTGAGATTTAACAGTGCACATGAATCAGTTACAGCAAGTACCATTACAGTAAGTACCATGAAAATGCAGCTTTTAAATCTACTGTGATGTATTTATAAAATCTTTATAAAACATACTTGGTAATCCGTTGAAATATTTGTAATGAAATGAATGATTATGCAATCCACCAGTATAAAAAAAAATGTAAAAACAGCTATACAGCAGTTAGATTATTATTATTTTTTTACACAACAGGCTCTCTCTGTACCCTAGAAAGTGGGAGCTGGAAATATAAAACCAAGATTAGCCGGCCTCTTATCAAAACCACCACGGGAAAGAGTAATGAAGGGACTGCAAAGGAAAACAAGACTGCTATTGAACTGAACTCTCGTTCTACACATTCCAGCGCCAAGGGCACAGCCATTACAGAGAGCGGCTGGCACAATACCAACAGGTGCCCTTGCCCGAGGCGAAGACAGAGAGCAGTGGTCACAAGAGGCATGGCAGAAGCTACTGATCATCATTCCTTAGCTGCCGAACAGCAAAAAAACACCATCCTTCTTCAAAGCCTCCTGCGTCCACACCAAAGCACCAAGTTAATGCTTAATTACAATTCATCATTCCAGTGTTTTTTTTTTAAAGGGAGGAACACAGGTGCAATATCAGAGACGGCGAAGAGGGTCAATGGAACCATTTCTCAAGCAGATGCGTAAATAAGAAAGTAATTTTAAGAAGGGCAAACTGCATTCAGTAGTAGGAAAAGGCTGGTCATTCCCAAAGAAACTGGTTTTGTAATTGAATTAAAGCATGTGTGACCAGAATCCCTCTGCTTATGCTGTTTTAAAGTAATAGAAACAGAGTTGTTGAATCTGTAGGTGGCTTCCAACAACTTTTTAGTACACTGTACATCACAGCACAGAATCAAGGGGGGATTTTGTTGCAACTTGAGTGTAATTCAGAACCCTTCAACTTTTATTCTTCATTTAAATGGACAGGACAACATTATGCTATATTGCTATGAAATTACATGGTAAATGATATGCCTTTACAAATAATATATATATATATATATATATATATATATATATATATATAAAGTTGATCAAACTGAAATCTGCTCTTGTCAAGTTAATTTGTATTCTTATACAGGCTGAAGCATAATAAAGATTAAAAAAGCAAAATAAAGAGGGAATTACTTTATTCAAAGCTGTAGAAATACTATCTATCCCACACTGGCCAGCAGTGTAGGGCGCCAGTACCATTCTGGTTTAAATGGACTCAGAATAAGTAAACTGGACCGGCCCTCCTCTAAACAAGCACACTGGTTTTAGACATGCATCAGGACTATGGGCAGAGTTTCAGGCTCTTTTGATGAAGATCAGACTGCCAATGTCCAAACAATTGCCAAACCTACAATTAAAAAATCTAGTTTAGACTCAAATGTAAAGCACACAAATTACTGGTAGAATTAAAAAAATACCATTTTCTAAGCGTGTATAAAATTGATATAACTCCCACTACACACAGCTAGGTGTCCAGAGTTTTAAAAATAGAGCTTAATATCTTGATAATGCAATGCAATTGAATGAACAGCACTAGATTTTCATCAAACCAGCCCTAGATTTCTGTCTCCTTTATTAATCCTGCGTGACACCATAGGGAACCCTCCTTGAGTGCATTTACCTAATCTTTATTAATAATCATTAGGCTGACTCCTGTGTCAGCTTAGTCTATTGACTTTGAGGATATCTTCTCAGTTTAATTTGGTTGTCATTAAAAAAAAAAAAAAATGGTGTAGTTTTGCAGCTTCTGTACAGGGATTGCAGTAGCACCGAAGGTAGACAAGTCATGGCCTTCTCTTACTGCGACACCAGTTAGTATCAGAGTAGAGAAGGCAATGGACAGTCTTGAACCTGTAAAGACAAGAGAAATCACAGTTATCATACAACTGAAATACCTTGAAATAACATTGGACACCTCCTTTATATACAGTAATAACAAAAGGTGTGTCATCTTCATAAGGAACTATGAAGAGATCAAGCAGGCAATCTGTGAGACCATGTTACAAGCTAAACCAAGTTAGGCATCACAGGATTGAGTATAGAAAACCTGGAGCATGAGCTGCTGGTTAGCCTTCAATTAGCCCTACAGTGGGTAGGAGCAAAGATTATCAAATGCATCATAAAGAAGAATCACTCCAACACTAAACTGAGATTTAGCAATGCACAGGGAGTAGCACAACTACTACTAATAAATACACCTGCTAGGGTTAAAATAATAATAAAAAAAACTCTACCGTGAGGGATCCTCCACCAGTGAGAAAATCCCACCAATGCTAACAACATTCCTGTGGCTTTCAAATCCACCATAGCTCAATGTCACCTGCAGGGACAGTGCAGACAAGACATAGTTAGAGCCAGGTCTGGGAGAGAAAACAAAATAGAACTTAAGAAATAATGATGTTGGGTTAAGAGCTTTGGCTCATCCTGCATTTCCATGGAACGGTGGCTGTCATAGTTTGTATGGATATATGAAGGCATTTCATCTTTTTTCTTTTAATCAAAGCATCTTTTACAAGTGACTACTAGGAGGAACTGGATACTGCCCCACTCTCAGTGTACAGAACCCGCATTTCCAGAGAAGTTAAAAACGACAAATGTTTCAACTAGAAGTCATTGAAGACATTTCAAAAGACTTGTAGACAAAATATATGTCATGGGACTTATTTTGTTTGTTTTAGTGTTTCTATATTTAACATTGGCCGAGTGTTTCCCAGTTCTGGATGGTATATCCACGGCATGGTGGTTGAAGAGCAGGGTGCTTCTCCCCTGGGCTGACCTGGTTGAGCACCGTGTTGATAGGCAGTCTCTGCAGATTCTCCAGGTGGGAGTGGAACAGCCGGCTGTGGATCATTTTCACTTCCAGCAGGGCCTCGATGATGTAGCCGATTGTGCAGTCGTCAGGGAGACGGATCTTCTCTGCAGTGCTGATGAAGTTACCCAGACTTCAGAAAGAAAGACAGCTTCATTAACATGGAACAATTGATTAGAATAAACTTTCAATGACATATTATATATGTCAGTGTGACAGAAATACAATGACTCTTGGTAGTAAATCTCCCTTCCGACCTGTGTGGGCGCTAAGCAGCGAGAACAGAGTTCCCTGGATGGGCTGGCCTGCCAGTTCTTTCACAGGGTTCAAGGGAAGTCGGAACTCTGTTGCATTAACGCATTGACCCGGAAGGGAAACGATGTGGCAGTCGCAGATTGGAGGGGCGGCTGCACTCGTTTACCAAGGGGTCATGTATGATGGCATAAAAGGGGGCGCAATCTGTTCTTTCGCTTTGGTTTGTAATCCGAAACCTGAAAGGACCGTGAGAGACCCTGTGACTTATACATATCGTGAGTGTTTTGTTTGTTTGTCTATAATTGTCTTGTTTTGTAAATTACTAGACGACTAACACGATTCCGGAGCTGTCGCTGAGGGCCAGCACAAAGCCAGAGCAGCACTGCATTACTGTTGTAAATAAACTGTATCACCCACCACAAGCACTACTGTACACACCCAGGACTGGTGACTGTGTTGGTATTATTGTGGGGCGGATATTTGTGTTTATTGTTTGGGACTGCAACCCGTTATTTACTCCTTGCAATACACATTGTTGTGTATTGCCGGGGGCTTATTATTTGGTCGCCAGACCTGGATACAATAAAATCCATTTCCAACTGGATTATAACTCTGTTTGTTTAATCACACACTGCATCACTCCTACACCTGTATCCACTTAACCACTTTGCCACAATCAGGTACTTAAGTTATGAGGTTTCTTAGAAAATGCCACAGTTTACATACTGCTTTAGCCATGAATATTTTTTACATATCCTTTAAAAAGTATTTAAAAAGAGATGCATCACCGATCGTTTAGAAGCGATCCATAAACTAAAGTGCTGCTTTTAGGTTTTTTTCTTTTTACAATGCTTAATAGAGAAGTGACCTCATGCTGGTTACATGCTTGGAAGTGTTCAATGTGTTTTTAGTTTTACAGGTTTCTCCATACCTGGCCCAAGGACTCATTTTGAGTGCCAGCCCCCGGCTGATACAGAAACCAGCTCCCCCGGTGGCGAACCAGAACTTCACAGAGATCTGCGCAACACAGACAGCAGTTAAATACAGTGAAAAAAACATGAGCAAACAAGGCCTTTTAAAAAGAATGCCAATAAAAAGCACTTTACATAAACGCAGACTGACAATTTCAGTTCTTAACTTGGACCCTGGTATTAACACTGATCCATTAATGTCAAATGTAATTACCAATCTCAACTGAGCCGGAGCACAGAGACACTGAACAGTGGATACAGAGCTTTAGTTGAGCTTGATAATAGCGTCTATATGGAAATATTCAGCTCTGGGGTACAAGAGTGTTCTTGTGAAGTGTGAGTCTCACCGATCCATCGCTCTTGACTCTCTCGGCAGCCTCTATGGGGTGATCCAGGCTGGGGCGGCCCAGATACACATCTCGAGTGTGGGAGTACGAGGACAGCAAGCGCATCAGGCTGGCCAGGTTCACGTAGTTATCATCATCCACGTGACAGAACCACCTTCAAAATGTTTACAAAAAAATCTCAATTTGTGGACGGCAGGCAGTTTGGGAGGATTTCTCCAACATATCTCAATCAGTAGCATGTCACAGAGATAAGTGCCAATCCTACATTTGAATCCATCAGTGTTTTTTGACATTATGCAATATGAATACAATTTTTTTTTTTTTTACTGTTTGAAGTGCTTAGAAAAGCTTCGCATTGTGACACTTCCATTCGACTCCTCCCATTCAAGCCACTTACTTACTAGACAAGAGAACTCAGTCACTGCAATGATGGCTTCAAGTTCCAGATACAAGGGCAATATTCAGCCTCGCTCTCACCTTATTAGCACCTCCAATGGAATACCAGTACAGTGCAGAGGCAGGTTGACAGAACACTCACTTTTTTCCTGATTCAATGAACTTGTCATATTCCACAGACATTTTACAGCACAGTGCCTGCCGGGTGTGTGCAGCGGAGCAGTTGGTATTAATCATTTGATCTCCTAGGAAAATAAAGGAGAAAAATAAAGTGCAGATTCTAGACCAGCTATATCTTTTTTTTAGGGCTGCATGATATAAGAGAGCATGAAATAACAGATACGATAGTGACATTGTGGGGTTTGTATTGTACAGATACATCAAGGCAACCGAGTCCTGTAAAAACAGCTTGGGCTTCTATGAAGGCATTGTTACACTTACCAGGTGTTTTTAGATATGAATTAAACTTATTTAGAATATTGCATGTTTCATGAGCCCATATTTTTGTTCTCAGTATGTAGCAAGCGAGTTTCTTTACCTGCTTTTTCTCTTAGCTCCTTATCTTCCCCATCGGTGAAAATAAAAGTCTGAAATGAAAAAAAAAACAGAACAGCATGTTGGGTAGAAAAAGATGACCCACGTACTATTTATTAAAGTTGTACTCATAAGAATAAGGCTCATTGCTATATAAGTGTATAACGTTACGGTTGTCGTTTTCACTGAAACTGTTTATAGAGGGTAAAGGCTTTAACGCTAACCAAATTGCTCTGCTGCCAGCTTTCGATCGCTGTTAAGTAAACATTTCACAGTTACATACTACTGCTACATTAAACAAATAGCAGTACAGTATCGTGTTTTTTTTTAATCGTTTTGCATTACGGTAGCCGCTAGAGACATTACAAACAGAGACAGGGGTAAGAATTCAGTTTAACTATTTCAGAGCGTCCATTCGAATGCATCTCACCAGATTTGATACTTGCTTACAGCCTCGAGTTAAGTTTGATAGATTTTACCTGCTTTCCAGAAATAATGACACTCCTTCTGAGGCAGCTAGGAAAAGCAGGTCTCAAAACACCTTTGCGACTCCAGAAAAGTTGTAAAATGTATTTTCAAAAGCCGTCTAAGTCAGTGGCGCAATGGAATTGTAGGCTTTGCACTTTTTTTGAAAATACACTCGCACTTACGGACAGCTGGAAGTAAATTAGCTAAATGCATGGCTGAAATAGCGGTGCACACAGGAGGGGGCTTCACCTTCCTTGAACATTGGTCCACATATATAGGTGGGACGGACTGCACTTAAATAAAAATAGAACCGATCTACTCGGAGACAAAAGTAGACAAACAAATCTGAAACAAAATGGGCAAAATGGTTTAATAGATCAATTAAAAAAATATTCAGTGAAAAAAGGCACTTTAGAGAGCGTTTAAAAGGGACCAAGAACAAAGTACACCGAAAGAGTACTTTCTCAACTGCAAACTCAAATCAAAAAGGAAGTTAAAAGGCCAAGAGAGAGATAAAAAGGAGCAATGTTAAGGGGGCTAAAACCAATTCCAAAAAGTTTTTCCAATACTAGAACAGCAAGAGAACATTCAAAGAGGAGGTAAAATGTCTAAGAGATACAAATAGCAAAATCATAGACAAAGAGAAAAAAATAGCAAATATACTAAATGATTGCTTTACAAAGGAGGATACGGACAACATGCACCCCATGTCGACCTGTTCCTATCCAGCTTTAAATAACTTTAGCATAACAGAGGCAGAAGTGTTAAAGGGACTAGGAGCTCTTAAAATAAACATCCCCTGGGCCGGATGAGATCCTCCCAATAGTACTCAAAGAAATGAAAAGTTATTTACAAACAGTCTCTTGACACAGGGGTTGTACTGACAGACTTGCCAAACGTAATACCGATCCACAAAAAGGGAGACAAAACCGAACCAGGTAATTACAGACCAATAAGCCTGACTTCTATTATATGTAAACTTACGGAAACTATAATAAGATCCAAAATTGAAAATTACCTATATGGTAACAGTATCCTGGGAGACATTCAGCATAGTTTTAGGAAAGGGAGATCATGTCTAACTAACCGGCTTGATTTTTCTGAGGATGCAACATCGACAATGGATAATTGCAAAGGATATGACATGGTTTATTTAGATTTCCAGAAAGCTTTTGACAAAGTCCCGCAAAAAGATGAATTCTCAAACTGAACGCAGTAGGGATTCAAGGAAATACATGCACATTGATTACTGAGTGGTTAACATGTAGAAAACAGAAAGTACTGATTAAAGGAGAAACTTCAAAATGGAGCGAGGTAACCAGTGGAGTATCACAGGGATCAATATTAGGCCCTCTGCTATTCCTAAACTACATTAATGAATTCGATTCTGCTATAGTAAGCAAACTTGTTAAATTTGCAAACGACACAAAAATAGGAGGTGTGGCAAACACTGTTGCAGCAGCAAAGGTCATTCAAAATGATCTAGACCGCATTCAGAACTGGGCAGACACATGGCAAATGACATTTAATAGAGAAAAGTGTAAAGTACTGCATGCAGGCAATAAAAATGTGCATTATAAATATCATATAGGAGATACTGAAATTGAAGAAGGAATCTATGAAAATTACCTAGGAGTTTATGTTGACTCAGAAATGTCTTCATCTAGACAATGTGGGGAAGCTATAAAAAAAAAGACCAACAAAATGCTTGGATATATAGTGAAAAGTGTTGAATTTAAAATCAAGGGAAGTAATGTTACAACTTTACAATACATTAGTAAGACCTCATCTAGAATATTCTGTCCAGTTCTGGTCACCTCGCTACAAAAAGGATATTGCTGCTCTAGAAAGAGTGCAAAAAGAAAAACAATCAGAATTATTCCAGTTTTAAAAGGCATGTCATATGCAGACAGGTTAAAAGAATTGAATCTATTCAGTCTTGAACAAAGAAGACTATGCAGTGATCTGATTCAAGCATTCAGAATTCTAAAAGGTATTGACAATGTCGACCCAAGGGACTTTTTCGATCTGAAAACAGAAACAAGGACCACGGTTCACAAAAGGGCACTTTTACACAGAGAATTGTGAGGGTCTGGAACCAACTCCCCAGTAATGTTGTTGAAGCTGACACCCTGGGATCCTTCAATAGGCTGCTTGATGAGATTCTGGGATCAATAAGCTACTAACAGCCAAACGAGCAAGATGGGCTGAATGGCCTCCTCTCATTTGTAAACTTTCTTATGTACTTATGTAATCCACAATGGAGAATATCGAAGCGCTGCCAATTATTCGACTGCAGCACGAGAGGGAGGAATGAGGAAAAAATGACCCTACACTAAACCCAGAATATTTTGTCCCCGTCAGACATTTCTAAATCTAACTATAAAACAAGTTATGCGTAGATACAGATTGAATATAGGCACTATAACAGAGCTATGTGATCTGCTTAAGTCTGATTTAGAATCACAAGCAGCCCACAGTCACGCTATACCTGTAAAGGTTACAGTAGCCATTCATTTTCATGCAATGGGTGCCATCCAGAAGCAGCTGGGGACCGATCAGGCGTCTGTCAGTCTTCTTTGTCAAAGATACTGACTGATGTCACAGATGCACTTTTCCATAGGGCAAGGGTATATACTATTTTCAGTTGGGGATGTGGAACAAAATAGAACCAAACACAAATATTATCAGTTATCTGGCTTCCCAGACGTGCTAGGTGTGATAGATTGCACACATGTTGCAATATCCCCAGATTCAAGGATCATTCTTTAACTGTGCAGGTTTTATGTGATCCTCAATGTATTATCACGGATGTAGTTGCTAAGTACCCTGGCTCATGCCACGACTCATTTATCGTGGAGAACAGTGCCTTGTTCAGAAAATTCGAACAGGGGCTTTTAAGTGGAGGCTGGCTAATTTTAGAATATATTAAATACATAATTAACATATGACCATTCGAAAAACAAGTTTAACAAACGCATAATGTTAACATTTTTCACAAACATCCATAAACATTCAGACATTGCATGTAAAGAATATGAATATTAATATTGCATCAGAGAATACATTGCGATACTGAAATAAATTAAGTTTTTTTTCTTTTTCCATAGGCACGCTGTATTATTAATATTAGTATTATAATAAAAATATAATTGAGCAAAAGCTCAACTTTCTTTCTTTTCTTCTTTACGCCGAAGATAGTTCTTAATGACTTTCGCTGTATGTTTGGGGTCGTTGTCATGCTGCAGAATAAATTTGGGGCCAATCAGATGCCTCCCTGATGGTATTGCATGATGGATAAGTATCTGCCTGTACTTCTCAGCATTGAGGAGACCATTAATTCTGACCAAATCACCAACTCCATTTGCAGAAATGCAGCCCCAAACTTGCAAGGAACCTCCACCATGCTTTACTGTTGCCTGCAGACACTCATTCGTGTACGCTCTCCAGCCCTTCGGCGAATAAACTGCCTTCTGCTACAGCCAAATATTTCAAATTTTGACTCATCAGTCCAGAGCACCTGCTGCCATTTTTCTGCACCCCAGTTCCTGTGTTTTCGTGCATAGTTGAGTCGCTTGGCCTTGTTTCCACGTCGGAGGTATGGCTTTTTGGCCGCAAGTCTTCCATGAAGGCCACTTCTGACCAGACTTCTCCAGACAGTAGATGGGTGTACCAGGGTCCCACTGTTTTCTGCCAGTTCTGAGTTGATGGCACTGCTGGACATCTTCCGATTGCGGCGGGAAGTAAGCATGATGTGTCTTTCATCTGCTGCAGTAAGTTTCCTTGGCCGACCACTGCGCCTACGGTCCTCAACGTTGCCAGTTTCTTTGTGCTTCTTCAAAAGAGCTTGGACAGCACATCTGGAAACCCGTCTGCCTTGAAATTTCTGCCTGGGAGAGACCTTGCTGATGCAGTATAACTACCTTGTGTCTTGTTGCTGTGCTCAGTCTTGCCATGGTGTATGACTTTTGACAGTAAACTGTCTTCAGCAACCTCACCTTGTTAGCTGAGTTTGGCTGTTCCTCACCCAGTTTTATTCCTCCTACACAGCTGTTTCTGTTTCAGTTAATGATTGTGTTTCAACCTACATATTGAATTGATGATCATTAGCACCTGTTTGGTATAATTGTTTAATCATACACCTGACTATATGCCTACAAAATCCCTGACTTTGTGCAAGTGTACCTAGAAGAATTGATGCTGTTTTGAAGGCAAAGGGTGGTCACACCAAATATGGATTTGATTTAGATTTTCTTCTGTTCACTCACTTTGCATTTAGTTAATTGATAAATATAATCTATTAACATGTGTATTTTTGAAAGCATTCTTACTTTACAGCATTTTTTCACACCTGCCTAAAACTTTTGCACAGTACTGTATATATATATATATATATATATATATATATATATATATATATATATATATATATATATATATACTGTATATTCTCTCTAAAAATGCGGCCTTCTGAAAAGCAGGCTGTTTGTATCAAATATAAACCAATTAACATAATCTGCTAAATAAGCACCACATTACTGTGAATGTCAAAAGTTGAAATATGTAGCAAAGTTTTAAAGAACATATTTACACAGATAATTACGAATAAACTAAATGGGGGGTAGCATTTCTCAAATAGCAAACATTGTAGCATCTCGTGATCTAACTTCTGCCACTGTCCTACAATGTTTGCTATTTGAGAATCAGCTTTCAGGCATGCCGCTTTAAAACAGAGGCTGACCACAGACGTCAACTCAGAAAATGATATTTGCAAAAATAGCCCTAAACTAGACTTTCCACTGTTTCCATACAAGCCGATAGCATCTCCTGGCCAGGAGAATCCACGATTTATCATGAGCTGGGAGACCAGAGACATCTGCATACAGACACAGTGACTGATCAAATACAGCAAGAAGAGCAATGGGTGACGAGCCAGCAGAAAATCAATCTCCCGGTGCTAAATTCAGCAGCACTATAACATACAGTACGGGATACAATTTAAAAAAAGCCTATTTATAGTACAGTACAGAATAGTTATTAAATATAATTTTTCTTGCTTGACTCCACAAACAGCTTTTGTAAGCACCATCTGTTGAAACTGGGTGGGGCAGTCTGTTCCATTCACATAAAAACAGGGACCTTTATTTCGCCGATTATCCGTCCTTCACGGTGAACATGAAAACCGTCTTGTTTTTGCACCAGTCCTCCCAAAACATTTTTCATACGCTGCTAAACTCATATAGATGTTTTGCAGCATAATCCAATAACTTTACACATTTTTAACTTTCAGGTATTGTACTTAAATACGTGATTCTGAGGACCCTCTGTGTGCGTGCACTGCTATTAACATTTCACCTAGCTGGAGTTTGGTTGTACTAACAAAAAAACAGACAATTGGCAAACAGGGCAGTCCCCATTTGAGGGAAGGCCAAGTACTGAACCACAAACGTCATTTAGAGACTAGCAGAGCCCCAGAAATGATCCAGCACTAATGACCTTGTAAGTTCTGCTGCTCGTTACACATTTAACAAAGAGACCATGATAAGGAACTGTCCCATCACCAGGTTCTGTGCTTTACACTGTTTGTTGAGCCAGTCACCCTGTGCCCTGAAGCAGGGGTAGGATCAGGTTCAAAAGGAGTAGTAAAGCCTGAGATTTAACCTCTCTCGATTTAGAGGAATAGCTTTTTCTAATGCTGTTATCCTTGGTTTTATTAATTGATCCAGCAGCAGCACAAAATATCCAGAACCCTGTTTATCACAGCATTTTACTGCAGGGTGCAATTATTATTTTGCAAAAGGAAAGCGCATGAACATTTATGAAGACTTCAGTGTCCTTTAAGGATGCTTCTTGGGGAGTTCATAAGTTTTGTAACATTGCCAGTGCAATGTTAATGATTTTGTATCTGTGTTTTTTCTATCCGCACCTAAAGCAGATGGGATGCACATGTGATGCGACTCACTCGTTCAAATTTCTGAAGAATTTCCTCTCCAGCAGTCTGGAATTTCCAACAAACTGTATACTTTATTATAGTCTTTCCAGCACCAGTCACAATCCTGGCTTGGTATGTATTTTCCCTTCACATTGCTGAACCAACCCTTACAAAAGGAAAAGAAAATATCTATATATGTTAAGGAATGTACTTTATACAACAAATGTGTCACTGCTTGGAAACCTATTGAAATAAATGCACAAAGAGAAACAATGCAACGTGTGTGCTCAAAGATGCTTTTAAAACCACAGGCACTGGTTGTTAAAAAGGTTGCTATTTGATACTGCAGGGAGAAACTTTTTTGTAAAACTAATAACGTGCAGTTCTAAATTTGAAACAGGACATCCCCACTGCGAAAACCACATTCAGAGCCACACTTTGAAATTCAACATTGCACTTCCTTCAAAACCCTCAGACAAGACATCCTTTCAGTTCAAGCACGGCGAAGAGGCCCATTCAGCAGGGGAGCAGCACGCGACCTCTGACCCCAGCCAGAGGCCTAGTTACAGCAAGGAAGCACACCGGACGAAGAGTGGGACAGGGCTTCTAAATCAACACAATGAACTGCTAACACTACAGTCTGGCTTTTAGCTGTGTTGGGTAGGTCTGTAGTTAAACATTTGGGATTTTTGCTTTGTTTTTTTGTGTCAGAGATTTAACTCAACATCTTGACTTGCTCATGTGCATTGATACTTATTGTATGTACCAGGGAAACATGGCAAATGTCTATTATGGTTAGGGTTCATATTGTTTTGACATTTGATGACGGTGAAGTCTCCCTCTAAGCAAATAAACAATTTAAAACAAATGGAAAGTATCAAAATAAATAAATAAACCACTTTTAACCCAACAAGTGTGCCAGACACAACAGGCCTTACATGCAAACAGAAGCCTAATTACATAATTTAGCCTAGTTTAGAATAAAATAAAAACAGTCTCTAGGTACTGTATATCCCTATTTATATAAAAAAAGGTCTAAAACAAACATAAAACAGAGGAAATACTGAAACCCTAAAATTGCATAGCAGAGAGACTCACAGCAGCCAAGCACAAAGTAAAGCCTAGAATGGCTCAGACTGCTATGTGATGGCATTCTCATATCCATCCATGCATGCAAAAATGGGCAAATGTTTAATGTCAAATTCAGAACAAAAGGGATATACTGCAATGAGATTTAGCAGGGGCCGGATAGCTCAAATTCCTGGCACCTTTTCATTTAATAACACGAGAGGAGTTCAGAAACCCAGGACTGGGTGCAGGGATAGTGAGAGTTTCCAAGCCCTGAAAATGACATTTATTTAAAATGCCAAACTAGCAAATATGAAAGCGGGGTTTATTCGTTATTGCATGTATTTTTCTGCTGCATTAAAGGTCTACTCTCTCCAATCAGTGCTGAAGCTATCAACCACATTCCAGCAGCAAGTCCTCTTTTCTTAATCCTTTATTTTCACTCATTGTAATTCTAGCAGCAGCTAATCAATCTGGAGAGCCAGTCTGTCCCATTTAGACATTTTAAACGGAAGTCAGGGCTATGGAGTCCATACAGTCAGCCCCTTTGGTTCAATTCCTGAAGGACTCAGCGGTTATGGAAGCTATCCCCTGGAGAGAGGATAAAAGGCTATGCGCACTCCGAAGAAAAACATTTAAAACGCTGAGCTGTGTCAGCAGCAGACATGCGGTCGCTCCCTGCCCTGCCCTGCCATGCCATGCCTTTATTGCCAGGCCAAGATTCCTTGGCTAAAAGTAAATACAGAGCCTGAAGTGGATAGGACACACATGTGGCTTGCCGGTTCATAATTTCTGAAGAATTTCCTCTCCGGCAGTTTGAAGTTTCTAACAAGCTGTATGTTTGATTTTGCACTTTTGGCTCCAGCCACACTCAAAGTAAATATTTGTCTTCCCGTTGCTCTATGAGATGCCTTATAAGAGAACACCATGCTAGCCAGAAATCACTGGAAGCCCTGTCAATAGCAGCTGGGGCGATGCAGTGATTTGAATTTAGTGAGGCTGTAAGGTGACTGTTCTCCATCACTTTTGAGACATATCAGTAATTTACCTAGGCTTTGGATACTGAGCACCTACCATCAGACCGCAATCATCAGCATATAGGTATGTACACACACAGTATCTGAAGGAAGTAGCACCAAGTCAGATCTAAAACAGTGAAGGTTTATTTCAGCCCTCTCTATAGCCATTTATTTAATCTGGAACTCAATGAAATCCAGAAACTGCAATGGATTCCAAACCTGCTGCTGCCATTACATGATGAGAGCGAAACCACAGAAACACAGCTTGGTCCTGGCTTCGCAAGGCTAGCAGAAAGGATTCTGGAGACCCCAGGGTCTGGGATAAAAACTGGCCCTGTCCCAACTCAGGAGCACTTCTGCATCCCCAGGTACAGCAGCCCCCAGCACTACTGGCTGTTACCTGAGCCAAAGGTGAACAGAGAGCTGCAGTGCCCAAGGCCTTTTCACAACAAACAAACACAAATATATACTAGCAACTGAGCTAAATTAAAAAAAAAAATAAAACTTCAGTGCAAAGTTAGCAATAGTTTATCAAAAAAGCGTGCCAAAAAAAACACTTCCCAAATCACTTGGTAAATGTTTTTTTTCTAGTTCTGCAACACAAGACATGCCTGGTAGTCCCAGAATGTTTATTTGGTATAATACTGTAGCCAATGACTATCAACGCCGTTAGATCGTTTGTTTTGCTTTTTGTAACTGACACTGACTTGCATCAGGGAGTTGCAGCTAATGGTGTCATGAATGCTAACTGTGTCACTCACGTGAAGAACAAAAAACTAAACAAACAGATGAATTATTTATACTGTTCCTCACAACTTACTTCTTCTTTTGCTCTGGATATCCAGGTCTGAAACAGCAGATCCAGCCTAGATTTGTGGTATTTCCTTGTTGTTTTCACAGCGATAAATATGTCTCCCTGCTTCAAGGGTTCCTTCACAGGCAAGCCTTTTCGACTGCTGCTACTCAAATAAGCCGATGAGTCTCTTTTATCCGGGTCGTAGGCAGACAGGTTCCTGCCCAGGACTTCAGCGCTGTCGCTTCTCTTGTCAACAGTTTGCAGTGGGCCTACAGGCCATTCTTTCATGTCCAAAACTCCCTCAGTATCAGGACCTGGAGTCGCAGCCCTGATGAGCTGGAGGACGCTGGGTTTGAGAGGCTGCTGGTCGACGCTACCTCCTTTCACCCACCCCGTCTTGCCTTGAGGCCGAGGCTGGGGGAGGTCGCCCTGCCTCCGTGGAGGTTGGAGGCCCGGGATCAGGAGGAGTAGGAAGGCACAGAAGACCAGGGACAGCAGGAAGCAGAGCTTGTTGATTCCGACCTGGGAGAGGTGCATTTCCTTGTCAGACCGAATCAGCCACCAGGGCCAGCCTCAGACCTGCCTCCGCTTGCCATCCTCATTACATTGAACCGTGCCCTGCTCGAAACATGAAGAGTGCATCAATAAACCTGGTCATTTAGTAGGGCGCAAGGTTTATCTGAATTTTGAAAGAATATTTAAACATGAATATATTCCATTGTGTTTTTACCACCTAAGAGGGCCTGCTGTGGGTTCATGTTGCAGAGCTGTTTAAACAGTCAGCCAGTGCTTTTCTTTTCACCCACATACACTGATTTACATCAGACAATTCTGACCAGATGTGCTCTCTCAATGCAAGGCATTGTAACTGTGTTTGTTTTCATAAGGTCAAAAATGAAAACTGAAAAACAAAAGTAGCCGGGAGTATCCTGGTTTTGAGTTCTGATGGGGCGGGTGTGTGTTTTCTGGTTATATTACTGTGCTAATATTTGCCAGGGTATGTGTGTGTTTCATATTTTGTCTTTACAAGGAACTCTGCTGATGGCGTACGTGCAGTTTCCTGTTTTCTATTTTTGGTTTAGCCAAGTCATTTAAACCATCAACAGATGGTATTTGTGGCAAGCCAAACCACAACCTTTAGTGGTTTACGATTTCAACAAAATTTACTGGAGATTTCCAAAGAACAAGACGACACAGAAATAAATAATTCAATCATCTTTTTGGTTTTAATGTTGCGATACAAAGTCTTTTCTCCTTTTAACTTTTTTCAAATGTAGAAAAGTTACTAAAACTGGATTATATATAATATATAGAATATAATGTATTTATAAATATTAGTTTGTCATACAGATCAGTTGTATGCCCATTTAAAACATCAGTCCCCCTTTTTTATCAATTAAAGTTTTTTTTTTATTTCAAATACAGTTTCTTTTTATTTATGCTTGTTAGAACTCCACTTGGAACATGCAATTCCATATACTTGTCTTATTGCATGACCACTAGGACATGTAGAAGGGGCTCTTGAAAAATACCCAGATGGGGGACACTGCTAATTTTAGTTTCAAGCTTGCAGCAAGTGCTTGAAGTTTTGAATATATTTAATTAACATCTGTGCTCTGGCAAAGGGACATCTTGCATGTGGCTGAACATGTTAAATGCCAATGTGATCCACATCATCAGGTTGGCTTCCCCCTACGCCTCTGGATTTAATTGATTAAACTCACTCTTCGGGTGGTCCCCCAATACCCAACACCGCCCCCTTCTGGTGTGGCTCAGTAACCTCAGTAATTTTAATCTTTCATAGCACTCAATGTGAAGAAACAATTATAGCCAGGAGGACTAACCATTTGTACTGAAGGTACTGTGTTATAGTAATTGTTTGCTATTATTATTACGTAATGCTTTCTAAAATATTTTACAAATTAATGTGTTTTTACTCTAATCAAAACAAGAATCAAATGACAGGGACACGATAAATATGTCAACTAAAAAGTGTACATGTTTTAAAAAAAAAAAAAAAAAAAAGAACAGTAATGTACGAGACATTTAATAAAGTCAGACACTGCCGTTAACTAGACAGAAAAACAATGCTGATTAGCTCGTTGCTCGTCAAGCAAATGCTAGGCAGAGTGCTGGGTAAGTTTTGACTAATACTTGCCCAGGCATTTGGATACGAGGAAATCTTACCAAGAAGTGAAAACTAAAATTGTAAAGTCTTAAGCATATTACTAGTACTGCAAGTGCACAAAGCGCGTATAAATCGAGATCACGCAGGCTGGAAAATGAATGGTCCAAAACTTAATAGAGGGTATTAATTAAAATGAAATCGGAAAAACGAAATGTTAAAAAAAATAAAAAATAAAAAAATTAATTACATTTCACTTTAGCATGGCTGTAACATTTAATAAGTCAGAATTATGTAATACAGTCAAAACAGGTATCAGTAAAATAATAATAATAATCGAATTATCTTACCAAACATTGCCAGGTGAATTGTCGCGTCCATTGCTTTCACTATTGTAGTTATATTCTAACGATATGAAAACACATTTCAGAAAGCAATTATTTTGTATTTATTATTAAAACTTGCAGAGATGTTTCTTCACCACTGTATTTCTTTCTTTTGTTTTTTTGTTTTTTCTTTTCTTGTAAGGTATCAGTTTCGTTGCAAGTCCTCTGTTCTATATAAAGCAGTGCACTTTCTTTAGTTGGTTCAAAATCACTCCCTCAGTGTATCTTCTGCTCTCTGTGTTAAACACAACTCGCTTTAGTTTTCCTGTTGTTACAATGTAGCGATCTCTGTTTCTCCAATTAAAAGCAGTCGAATGCAGATTATTAACCCCTGCTAGAAACTACTTGTGAAGGACTGGGAGTTTTGAAGCTGTGCGCCCCCTGCCAAACATTCTCTGTTACTGCTAGTGTCGTACTGCCAAGCTGCAATTCATTTGGGACGCCTACGTCACGTTTTAAACATGTATAGGATACATAATTTGTCAATCAGTTGTATTTCATGTAAGCCGTATACTACAGTATTTTTCCCCATTCTACAATAGCAAAGGTTTTCCCTGCTACGATATGTACTAATAAAAAAATAAATGCTATAGGTACTGTGCAGTACAACAGCAAATTATTGTGTCGAAAATATTAAATAGGTGGGCACATTGCTGTCTATTCTAGTACTGACCAACAGACCTCAAGATATTACTGTACATTATTATGTATGGTGTAAGTTTGCAGAGTTATTTAGTAGTTTGCTTTTACACAATAGGCCATTCTTCAAGCCTTAAAAATACTGCAATAAATCGTGCATGCACTAAAATGACAGACGGGGACGTAGTCTAACAGGTAAGAACTATACAAACAAAATGCGGTGCTCCTTCACTAATACAAAGGTACTTCTGTATCTATACTGCAATCACTTTTAATAGACCAGTCGTAATGCAGCCGTTTTCTGACAGGCACAACTGCTATATAAAGTCGTGTTCTGGTACGTTTTAAAGCTGAGGTGTTCAGCCAGTGCTATGCGTTTGTGTCGGCTAAGTTTCAATGTGCTCTCCCTGTAACGCTGAATCATTGCTTAGCTGCTGCTGCTCTTTGCAATGACAAGATGACGTCTCGTGCGCGTGATCCGCCGTGCTGCACTGTGCCCCGGATGTGTTCGTGAGTGCTGTGTATCAGCAGCAGTGAGGAGGAGATGCCTCTACCTGTGCAGGTCTTTAACTTTCAGGTAAACTAATTATAAAAACGACATGTATTACGCCTTTATTAACACGATTACAGGCAAGGTAGTCACGGGTAGCATAGTGCATCACTTTAACCGCGTGAATTATTGGGGTAGGGTACCCCACTTACATCATTTAGGGCCTTAGACTCAGTCAGATTAATAAGCAGGTCTAACTTTCAATTCAGTCAGTGCGGTTTCACAGTAATAACAACAAATCCAAAGGCTTATTTCAAATCATTAATGCACTTTATCTATGGTATTAAATATAATATATTAAATATAATCGGTAAACATGTATTGACGTGAATAAAACCGCGACTTGGGGCTGGTTACACACATGTAGGATACCGGCGTTAGTACTCTGTACGTTCTCTCACACAAACACAGCGACAATACACAATAGAATTGTCATTTTTAAATTCACACACAAGACTAAATACATCTGCCGCACCGGTGTTACTCTAAAGAGAAACTAATAGTGACTGTGATGATTTCTGATTTAGGCCTATATGTTCTTGGACATTTGAGGATGGATATGTGGCTAATTAATTTGACTTGCACGGTGCAGTAGTAAGGCAACCTTTCCCATTAAGGTCGTATTTCGTGGTGTGGTAATTGGCTAATTAATGTGTAAAGCTTCCGTTATTTAGTGCACGAAGTGATCTCTTCATTCTGTGGTTTAGTTACAGTTGTTATGGGCAAAAAACTTATCAACCAGAGTCAACTGTGCCTGTGTGTGTGTGTGTGTGTGTGTGTGTGTGTGTGTGTGTGTGTGTTTTCTCCAAAATATAATGCATTAGCCTAGATTCGGTAATTGTGGCAACATGTATAGTATAAGGTCATTTTTTTAAATTAAATACCACCACGAGTCAATGCTCCGTTTTTTTTTTTAAGTTACACACTTAGGTCATTAACATAAGGACTTTTTACTGTATATGTTTTAAATGGTATTGAACAAGTATACTTTTCGTCCAAATCTACCATCGCAGGAGCCCAATCATCTCAAACAGTTGTCTGGGAGTCAAATTTAATGTACTGGAACTGAATTCATACAGTCATTTTTGGTTTCAAAATGAATATTAAGAAAATATAAAAGGTGTTTTGAGATGGTTTGTCACTGGCCAGACTTTAACCCAGAGGTGAGGGCTAGTGTCTTAAGTGGAAGAAGGAGAATTCCACAGTCAAATCTATTTAGTGCTACACAATTCTGCGACAAGAAGAGCACAACTATGTTCAAATCTGTAAAGGACGTACAGCCATGGATGGAATTCCTGTACCTGCATCAGTAAAACCTGTCAGTATTCTCTGGTAAATCCAGATGTGGAGGGGATTACTATTGCCAATGAAGGCACCAATTGAATAATGTGTATATTTGTGTGGATACATGTTAAGAATATATTAAAAGTGCAATGGTGTGTGTGTGTGTGTATATATATATATATATATATATATATATATATATATATATATATATAATACAATGGTTAATAAATTGATATTCCTTTTTCAGGCGAGCTCTGTGTCAGGGTTGGGGGGTGCAGAACAGAGTCAGGATAGGATAAGGGATAGCTCCATACCAAGTTCAGCCTCTTCATCATTGACAGAGCTTTACTGCACCCCCCACAGCAGTAGGTCAGACCTACTTCCCTTCACCTCAGGAGACTACATTCTTAGCACCAGTCTATCTGCATGCACCCTGCTCTTTGAGGTATACGTAGTTTTTAGGAAAGAAGTTTTTTTTCTTAAATAGCAGATGCCAGATTTTTTTTTTCTTTTCCCCCTTCACTTGACACAGCCCAGTTCTGAGTTGATGGAACCATTTCATACTACAAACAGTACTGTTTACATGACTCCCCACATACTGTTAACTAGTACATGCAACAGCAGATCAGTAGAGGCCTGCATGTGTAAAATGTTAATGCTAGTTTATAGATGGCAATAAAATGGTTTATATTTTGAAGTGTGGTAACAGTTAACAAGGCATCACAAACCCATGGGACAAATTTAATCAACAAAGTTGTCAACCCTTAATTGGGCTAAAATTAATTTTAAAAATAGTTACCAGGACATGGCATGTAGTTGTTAAGCATTAACAAGATATATTTGTTGTTCGACAAGGCTTGTATTAAGGGACTGTCACATTAAGTCAAGTTTGTTTAAATTCAGCAGTTTTCTATGAATAAAGGAAAGCTTACATTCTTCAACTAATCTTAAGGCACCAGTAAAGGTCTAGAGAGCAGCAGTAGAATATTATTGTTACTCAGAAGTAGATTTTATTATTTTTTTATCAGAAAGCTATCACACTCTTCGAGACTAACATCTTCACCTGTTAGTTACCTTGCAACTCATTAATAGCATTGAATAATAATAGATTTATATTTTGGTCCAAAGTATGACTGTGTGTGCTGATGTCCTATTCTTTTATTAGGGGGCTGTGGAGCCCATGCAAATAGATGCTGACCCACAAGAAGACCAGCAAAATGCACCTGATACCAATTATGTGGTGGAGAATCCAACTTTGGTATGTGTACTGACTTACAAAATATATTTGCTCACATTTATAATCTAAAAAAAGAATATTGAAATAGTAAACCAGCTGGGCTTATTTTCCTGTCTGAGTGAGAGAACATTGTGATTACAACATTTCTGCTGACATGAAGTATTGGGTATTTCTAAGTGTATCATGTTCCTACTCACTGAGTCAGAAGAGCACTATGACTAACAAGGCACCATGTTTACAGTAATCCAAGGGTGACTTTTGTTTGGCAAATTATTAATGATACCTTCGCAGCTGCTGTACATAAGCAGAGATTGATCTTTCAATTAAATGAAATCTTAACTGTGTTTAGTTTGACTGTTCAGTTCATAGGACAGTGACCCAAGTATTACTGTACTTGAACAAGCCAAAAGTTTGTTTGGATGTTTTCATAATTATTTCCAGTATTGTTCACATCCCTCACCACCACCACCACCACCCTTCATTTTTTATTTTGCACTAATTTATCTGGATGGTGATTTATCTTTGCATTTTGAACTGCTTCTTCATTGAGTAGCAATTTGATATGTGCAACGTTCCATATTACCCCTGCCTGATAATGATAATGTAAAAATAATCTATTTTTTTAATACAGTAGTTTCTGCTGAATGGCTGCATTTGGTTTGGTATATCACTTGACTCTTGTCAGACTCTTGTGTGGATGTTCATGGATGTTTTCTTAATGGATCTTAATGGGTGACCTGGGTGGAGGTTGAAAGTATTACCAATCATATCAGAACAGCTAAACTGTTGGCATTTGGTTTACCTATGTTTTTACATTTTGAAAAGTCCCTTTTAAAGCAATGCATTATCAGTGCAATATGCCCAAAACCAGTGGGTTTCCTGAAATCATTCTGTGTGTTTTAAGAAACACACAGAATGATTCATGTAACCAAGCAGCAGATCAGCCTCCTAGCTTACAGTAGCAGTTTAACGCCTTGTCAGGCTTTACTGTAATCGTAATTGGTCAAACCTGTGTTTAAATAGAAATACCCTAGAGGCCGAAGGATATTTAATAAATGTATCTAATAAAGCTGAAGTGGCTTAATGTAATATGCAACATAAGAAATCTTACCGTATGAACCAAGCACAAGATGCAAGCACATATTGTTTTGTTTTTTTGTCAAACAAAGTGATATTCGGAAGCAAATGAGTTATTCAGCTTTTAACCGACACATTTGTTTATGGTGTTGTCCATACCTGAACGGTAGCAATGTGATCCTGTGTTGAATTTTAAGAATGTGCTCTTGTTGTCTTTATTGTTTCAGGATCTGGAGCAGTATGCCTCCAGCTACAGTGGTCTAATGAGAATTGAGAGACTGCAGTTCATTGCTGACCACTGCCCTCAGCTCCGTGTTGAAGCTCTCAAAATGGCACTTTCATTTGTCCAAAGAACCTTCAATGTTGATGTGTATGAGGAAGTCCACCGCAAGCTTACTGGAGCAACCAGGTACATTAACGATGCATAGCCGCTTTCTGCCTTCCATCTACCTTGGACATGGACCTTACCGAAAAAGCATTAGGAAAAGCAAGTAGGAAAGTCTGGCAGTTTTCCCTGATTCCAAAATGTAACGTATATGAAGGTCTTGCTTTCAATTGATTCCTTAACATAGTAAAAAACCCATTGATAATATTTAAGGTACAAGTTATTCAAGAGCAAGTACAAGTCCTGTTCTCTACATTTACAGAACTTTAGGTTTGCCTTAGTTGTACTTGTATTGAAAATGCTGGACTGGAATGTCATACTTGAGTGTGTGATGAGCTGTGGGTGGTTGAAGCAGTCCTGTTTGTTTGTGGTTGCGTTTTAGGGAAGTGCAGGGGGTTCCAGACGCAGTCCCTGAAGGTGGGATCGAACCTCCCCCTCTCGACACAGCCTGGGCGGAGTCTACCAGGAAAAAGGCTCTGCTAAAACTGGAGAAACTGGATACAGACCTGAAGAACTACAAGGGAAACTCGATTAAAGAGAGCATCAGGTAATCCATGTTTATTTTTCCAGAAGTGCCAACACGTTTGAAACACCTCAATAAACTGTAAAACTGAATAATACTAATTTTTGGTTTAAGACCTGGCTGATTACTTTTACATAATCATGCAACCATCTAGGTTGAGACTAAATCTACATGGTTTACCTTGTAATTTTGATTTACCAAAAGATTACTTGTAATTGGACAGAAGTTACTCATATATATATTTCAGGGCAGCTCCGATTAACAGTTTAATCGGGCCAATTAATCAACTAATGAATTGATCGGTGATTAATTTTATGACAATTTAATCAAGCAGAATTTTTATTTTTTTCACGTTATAAAATGTCACATATCCACCCTGACTGCTTACCTGCCCTGATCAAACTTTCATCAACGTCAGTTACGTGGACAACGCCAATGCAAAGGCTACAGCAAGTGTGTTTACAATTTTTTTGCTGGAAAGGGCGTTAATAGGAATAAGATAGCACACGATTTCAGAATTGGTAAGAGTGCTGCTGTGACAGATGTATAAAAAGCCTGCATAGAGATAAAAAAAAAAGTTTGCATCAGACGGGTGCCGATATTCTTTGGAAGTAAACAGCGAAATGCTCCAACGCATTATGGAAGTACTAGAACAGTTGTGTGCAGTTTAACTTCTGTGTTCTACTTTAAAGTTTTAGTCTTTTTTAATTTATTTGAGCAAATGAAAACAACCTGTAGATTTTTTGTTTGTTTGTTTCATTTGTTTTATTGTAAACCTGCAATGCACTTGTAAATTACCAGACAATAATGCAAATCTGTAGTGCACTAATAGGCCTACTGAGTATCTCTCTAAACAGTGGGTTTATATTTAAACAGAGATCTTTTCAATGCTGAAACAGGAGTTACTAGCAATAAAATAGCACAAGATTTTGGAATTGCAATGCGCCACTGTGACAGATAAAAAATAAAAAAGTCTGCATCAGAGATAGTATACAGTGAGTACCGTACGGTATACATTTATATACTGTATGTAAACAAAGTTTGCATTGGATGGCGACAGTTTCTTCGGATACAAACAACGAAACGCTCCAATGCATTATTGTAAGTGCACAATGTAACATCTGTGTTCTACTTGTATTCTATTAATGTCTAGTATTTTTTTTTTTTTTTTTTTTTTAAGTATTACTGTGCAGGACCCGTTTTAAGACTGTTACCTTTATTTAAAAATGTCCACCGATTTAATCTACCGATTAATCAACTAATGCTCATAAATTAACCGATCAAATATTTTAATCGAGTGACAACCCTAATATGTGTGTGTGTGTGTGTGTGTATATATATATATATATATATATATATATATATATATATATATATATATATACAGTACTGTGCAAAAGTTTTAGGCAGCTGTGAAAAAATGCTGTAAAGTAAGAATGCTTTCAAAAATAGACATGTTAATAGATTATATTTATCAATTAACAAAATGCAAAGTGAGTGAACAGAAGAAAAATCTAAATCAAATCCATATTTGGTGTGACCACCCTTTGCCTTCAAAACAGCATCAAGCATCAATTCTTCTAGGTACACTTGCACACAGTTTTTGAAGGAACTCGGCAGGTAGGTTGGCCCAAACATCTTGGAGAACTAACCACAGTTCTTCTGTGGATTTAGGCAGCCTCAGTTGCTTCTCTCTCTTCATGTAATCCCAGACAGACTTCGATGATGTTGAGATCAGGGCTCTGTGGGGGCCATACCATCACTTCAGGACTCCTTGTTCTTCTTTACGCTGAAGATAGTTCTTAATGACTTTAAGCTGTATGTTTGGGGTTGTTGTCATGCTGCAGAATAAATTTGGGGCCAATCAGATGCCTCCCTGATGGTATTGCATGATGGATAAGTATCTGCCTGTACTTCTCAGCATTGAGGAGACCATTAATTCTGACCAAATCCCCAACTCCATTTGCAGAAATGCAGCCCCAAACTTGCAAGGAACCTCCACCATGCTTCACTGTTGCCTGCAGACACTCATTCATGTACACTCTCCAGCCCTTGGTGAACAAACTGCCTTCTGCTACAGCCAAATATTTCACATTTTGACTCATCAGTCCAGAGCACCTGCTGCCATTTTCTGCACCCCAGTTCCTGTGTTTTCGTGCATAGTTGAGTCGCTTGGCCTTGTTTCCACGTCGGAGGTATGGCTTTTTGGCCACAAGTCTTCCATGAAGGCCACTTCTGACCAGACTTCTCCGGACAGTAGATGGGTGTACCAGGGTCCCACTGTTTTCTGAGTTCTGAGCTGATGGCACTGCTGGACATCTTCCGATTGCGAAGGGAAGTAAGCATGATGTGTCTTTCATCTGCTGCAGTAAGTTTCCTTGGCCGACCACTGCGTCTACGGTCCTCAACGTTGCCCGTTTCTTTGTGCTTCTTCAAAAGTGCTTGGACAGCACATCTGGAAACCCCTGTCTGCCTTGAAATTTCTGCCTGGGAGAGACCTTGCTGATGCAGTATAACTACCTTGTGCCTTGTTGCTGTGCTCAGTCTTGCCATGGTGTATGACTTTTGACAGTAAACTGTCTTCAGCAACCTCACCTTGTTAGCTGAGTTTGGCTGTTCCTCACCCAGTTGTATTCCTCCTTCACAGCTGTTTCTGTTTCAGTTAATGATTGTGTTTCAACCTACATATTGAATTGATGATCATTAGCACCTGTTTGGTATAATTGTTTAATCATACACCTGACTATATGCCTACAAAATCCCTGACTGTGCAAGTGTACCTAGAAGAATTGATGCTGTTTTGAAGGCAAAGGGTGGTCACACCAAATATGGATTTGATTTAGATTTTTCTTCTGTTCACTCACTTTGCATTTAGTTCATAGATAAATATAATCTATTAACATGTCTATTTTTGAAAGCATTCTTACTTTACAGCATTTTTTCACAGCTGCCTAAAACTTTTGCACAGTACTGTATATATACACACAGGTAGTGGAATAAAAAAATGGAAACACCAATGTAAAGTCACTTAACTGGGTGTTGGGCCACTATGGTATCCCGCTCTGTGGAGTTCTCGGCGGACCGTTTTTGATGAATCTGGCTGCTCGTGCCCCAGGTTGAAATTTGCAGTCAATTGACCTGCAGTTGCTTGCCTTGGTCACTGAAGCCGCTGCCAAACGCGCCCCAACAATCGCCCCTCTTTCAAAGTCACTGAGGTCTCCTCTTGCAGCCATGCTAGCCATAATTATAGGCAACCAGGCCTGTCCAGCGTTTTTATACATGACCCTAAGCATGCTGGGATATTATTTGCTTAATTAACGCATGAGCCACACCTGTGTGGAAGCCCTTGCTTTCAATATACTTGGTGTCCCTCATTTACCCAGGTGTTTCCATTTTGTCCACTACACACATATGTGTGTGTATATATACTTTCTGCTTGTTCTTTAAACTTAACCTCTTGTGTGAATTTGAACCCTAGGAGGGGTCATGATGACCTGGGAGATCACTATCTAGACTGCGGTGATCTTAGTAACGCCTTGAAATGCTACTCCCGAGCCCGAGACTACTGCACCAGCGCCAAACACGTTATCAACATGTGTCTTAATGTTATCAAGGTATGCTTACAGAGGTTCTGTGTAAAATGCAATGCAGTTTCATTTCAGTAGGGAGCTTTAATAGCTAATCATCCCAAAGCACTTTAAAATACAAGTTTAAAGACAGGTATGCAAGATGCAGTGAGACGGGTATTTTTAGAGAACATACCTGTAATTCCAGAAACCCCTACCTCATATTGACATTTCAGATATCTTGTCAAATTGCTTTGATATTTTTTTGTACTTTTTTATATGATGTGAATGAGTGAAAAAGTGGAGGTCCAGGCGCTGCTCTCTCCCTTTGTGGCAGACTTCCCTGTTGAATGATCACTTAGTCAAAACCTTTTAAAAAAAAAAAAAAACAACAACAAGCGCACTAGCTTTCTGGAAACCATGATGATGAAAGACTCTGTGACCATATAACTATACACACTGCTCAACCTAGTCTAACCGTTGTGCGTCGATATAACAGGTTTCAAGAGAGCAGTTAAACTAGTAGCAGGATGAATACTAGCATCAATTTGTTTTAGAATCAATTTTAGCCAGTTTGCTTTTGAATCATTAAGTCATAATAGACGTATTTGACTACCTAGGCATTTGCATGGCTCCATGGATTTTAAAAAACTGTTCAATTGCAACAAGTAAATTAAATAATTAGCTATGAAACTTTATAAGCAGGATCATGTTATAACCATGTTCTATTGAAATTGCCCTGAGTTAATGTAGTTTGCTTAGTTTGTGAATGTTATGATTATTAAGCATGCAAACACTAGAGGGCAGTCTTTAACCTTTTGTATTTTCCTTTTCAAAGGTTAGCGTTTACCTACAGAACTGGTCCCACGTTCTTAGCTACGTCAGCAAGGCAGAATCCACTCCAGAGATAGCAGAGGTCAGTATCCAGTGTGTGTTACAATGTACAGTACTGTGCAAAAGTTTTAGGCAGGTGTGAAAAAATGCTGTAAAGTAAGAATGCTTTCAAAAATAGACATGTTAATAGATTATATTTATCAATGAACTAAATGCAAAGTGAGTGAACAGAAGAAAAATCTAAATCAAATCCATATTTGGTGTGACCACCCTTTGCCTTCAAAACAGCATCAATTCTTCTAGGTACACTTGCACAAAGTCAGGGATTTTGTAGGCATATAGTCAGGTGTATGATTAAACAATTATACCAAACAGGTGCTAATGATCATCAATTCAATATGTAGGTTGAAACACAATCATTAACTGAAACAGAAACAGCTGTGTAGGAGGAATAAAACTGGGTGAGGAACAGCCAAACTCAGCTAACAAGGTGAGGTTGCTGAAGACAGTTTACTGTCAAAAGTCATACACCATAGCAAGACTGAGCACAGCAACAAGACCCAAGGTAGTTATACTGCATCAGCAAGGTCTCTCCCAGGCAGAAATTTCAAGGCAGACAGGGGTTTCCAGATGTGCTGTCCAAGCTCTTTTGAAGAAGCACAAAGAAACGGCAACGCTGAGGACCGTGAGCGCAGTGGTCGGCCATGGAAACTTACTGCAGCAGATGAAAGACACATCATGCTTACTTCCCTTCGCAATCGGAAGATGTCCAGCAGTGCCATCAGCTCAGAACTGGCAAAAACAGTGGGACCCTGGTACACCCATCTACTGTCCAGAGAAGTCTGGTCAGAAGTGGCCTTCATGGAAGACTTGCGGCCAAAAGCCATACCTCCGGCGTGGAAACAAGGCCAAGCGACTCAACTATGCACGAAAACACAGGAACTGGGGTGCAGAAAAATGGCAGCAGGTGCTCTGGACTGATGAGTCAAAATTTGAAATATTTGGCTGTAGCAGAAGGCAGTTTGTTCGCGAAGGGCTGGAGAGCGTATCTGAATGAGTGTCTGCAGGCAACAGTGAAGCATGGTGGAGGTTCCTTGCAAGTTTGGGGCTGCATTTCTGCAAATGGAGTTGGGGATTTGGTCAGAATTAATGGTCTCCTCAATGCTGAGAAGTACAGGCAGATACTTATCCATCATGCAATACTATCAGGGAGGCATCTGATTGGCCCCAAATTTATTCTGCAGCATGACAATGACCCCAAACATACAGCGAAAGTCATTAAGAACTATCTTCAGCTTAAAGAAGAACAAGGAGTCCTGGAAGTGATGGTATGGCATACAGAGCCCTGATCTCAACATCATGGAGTCTGTCTGGGATTACATGAAGAGAGAGAAGCAACTGAGGCTGCCTAAATCCACAGAAGAACTGTGGTTAGTTCTCCAAGATGTTTGGGCCAACCTACCTGCCGAAGTTCCTTCAAAACTGTGTGCAAGTGTACCTAGAAGAATTGATGCTTGATGCTGATTTGAAGGCAAAGGGTGGTCACACCAAATATGGATTTGATTTAGATTTTTATTCTGTTCACTCACTTTGCATTTAGTTAATTGATAAATATAATCTATTAACATGTCTATTTTTGAAAGCATTGTTACTTTACAGCATTTTTTCACACCTGCCTAAAACTTTTGCACAGTACTGTATGTCTTTATCAACACAGTTCTGTGAGAAGTTTAAGTTGTCTGGTGTCCTTTAAAATCGTAACTATTGTAAACGTGATTGGATGTTTGTTTTTTCTTACAGCAAAGGGGGGAAAGAGACAGTCAAAATCAGGCAGTTCTAACCAAACTAAAGTGTGCTGCAGGTAATGTTTCTTTTGAGGTTATCTTTAGAATATCAAACAGTTAACACAGTACATACTAACCAACAACCTTATTTGTATCCTAGTTAATGAGGTTTGTTGTTTTTTAAAAAGCCTGGTATGTGCTAAAAAAAAAAAGTTTCAGAACCGTTTTTGTGTATTTATACATTACTATTTACAGTTTAGGTAAAGGGTTTATGGTCAGTAGTTAAATACCAGCATGCTGTAAATAAGTTTAATGATAAAGAGACAAATCTATGGTGTTGTGTCACATTATAAAGAAATAGACTCCATATGTTTTTGAAAATCCTACAAACCTTTGTTCCATTTCTATTGGGTTTAGGCTTGGCAGAGTTAGCTTCTCGAAAATACAAACAGGCTGCCAAGTGCTTCTTGCTGGCTTCATTTGACCACTGCGACTTCCCTGAGGTAGGAGGTGCTGCTGGAACACTGGAACTAGAGTACACTTTTATTAAAACCACAGGGTAACCACCACATAACAGACATTTCATAGAAAGATTAAGCACATCCGTATACTGCTACAGTGCACTGGCCTTCAGGTGCAGCTGAGTTTTGTAAAATGATTGAATCTTAACAGTGCTGTTCTGTTTCGGTTAAAAATCTTAATTTCTTAATTTACCCTTATTTTTACACAAATTTGTTTTCTAGAATTATCAATAATGCAACTTGTGGAAATTAATTGGTAAAATGTATGCCAATAAATATTTTAAAAAGTCTTAATGGCTTGCTTTGAAATAATTGGAATATGACCATTCTATCTTTTCAGCTTCTCTCACCTAGTAATGTAGCAGTTTATGGGGGAATGTGTGCACTGGCAACGTTTGACAGGCAAGAATTGCAAAAGAACGTAATTTCTAGCAGGTAGGCATTTCCCCCCCTCCCCCCCTTAAGAATTCCTGCCAGCTCCTGTTAATTTAAGAAATGTTATTTTGTTAGTTACTAACAAATTTCTGTCCTTATTGTAGCTCCTTTAAATTATTTTTGGAATTGGAGCCTCAAGTTCGCGACATTATCTTTAAGTTTTACGAATCAAAGTATGCTTCCTGTCTGAAAATGCTGGATGAAATAAAGGTGAGTAGGTTCATGGTACTGATAAATCACTTTGTTTCGGGCATAGGACTCAAATGTTATATTCCTTAATATGAATGGATTGTTATAATTATTAAACCTCAGGCTCAGGGAGATGATGCACATAAAGGGAACAAACTGTCTACAATGTGCTAAAAGGGTAATACAGACTTACTTAAATAGAAGCTTCAAATGTAAGGGAAAATAAAACAGCAATACAGATGACATTTGAAGCTTCTTGTTTGTATGTATTATTACAAAGTGGTGTTTCTTTATGAAGTAATAATACATACTGCAAGGTTAAGCTGCATTCAGGGAAGTGCAATAGAAATCTTTTGCTAAAATAACTCCCAACATGATTTCGTGGTTGTTAAGGGAACATGGGTAATTATCAACAGAATAAAATCAAATGTCTCGTGACAATCAATGATTTCACTTTACAATAATTTCAAGCCCTTTTCAGCCCTTACTTCCTTTTCAAAATGTCTTTAGACCCTGTTGCATTCACTTAATTGCTTTATTTCACCTAATCTCTTCACTGTTTTTATGTCCCCTTAGGCATTACTTGAAACTGATTAATGTTAGTTGGTTTGTTTTCAGTGTCTCTCAGGCAATTCCTGCATGGCTCATAATTATAACTATTCATCTAATTCATTTTGAAGGTCTCTTAAGCGGCTTTTTTGTGTGTGTGTGTTTGTTTGTTTTTTAAATTGCTATTAAAAATCTTGCCAAATAAAAACATGGAATACTGTAGTTATTTAAAACCAAAAATGTGTTTCCAATCTCCATTAGGATAACCTTCTCCTAGACATGTACCTGGCCCCTCATGTAAGGACACTGTATACACAGATCAGAAACCGAGCTCTCATACAGGTACGTCTTCTAATTGACTATCTCCATGGTAAACAAGGTGAAAATCATGTGGGCTGTAATGAGAAGTAGCAGCCCTCGGATAAAAAGGTTTTATGTTCTGTTGCCTATTCACAAAACCCTCCATTTTTATAGAATTTGTTTGTGCAGAGTTAATACAAAATGGCAATTTCTTGATTTAAGACGTTATACTGTACAACATGTGCATGTGTTTTGTTTCATGTTTATATAGAAGTATTTATAAGCATGGTTATGGGGGAATTCGTTTCTTAACAAAGTGACAGTGTTTGTTCATTTCCCCCCGTAGTACTTCAGTCCCTACGTTTCAGCAGACATGCACATGATGGCGACCGCGTTCAACACCACAGTGGCAGCTTTGGAGGATGAGCTGACGCAACTGATTCTAGAAGGGTTAATCAATGCAAGAATCGACTCGCATAGCAAGGTAAAAACAAAACAATAACAAGATTAAATGAAAAAAAACAAAGAAGCTTTTTCTAGACTGCGGTACTGACTTGAAATGTGTAGGGTATAAAAAAAATTGGGGTGGGGGGGACGACAACATAACAACATTTGTCTCAACTGAAGACCAAGTAAAACAAGTTTACAAAGGGCTGGCTTGATTTATAACTTGATTTACAGTCGATGGGAGAAGTGAGACACTTAACATGTGTTTTATGTCGAATGTTGTTTCCTGTTTGTGGTAGATTTTGTATGCCAGGGATGTGGATCAGAGAAGCACAACGTTTGAAAAGTCTTTGCAGATGGGCAAAGAGTTTCAGAGACGAGCTAAAGCCATGATACTGAGGGCTGCAGTGCTACGTAATCAGATACACGTAAAGGTAATGTTGTAGTGCGTGATCTAGCTGCAAAATAAATAAAGTTCAGATGTTGATGTGCTTGTGTGTGTTTTGCTAGGTAATCTCAGGTTACTGTATTTCACAGTTATTATGCCCAGCCCATGTGAAAGTAAAAAAACCTTAGAAGCTGTTTTTTCTTTGAACAATTATTTTTATTCATTTTCCTATTTTCTCCCAATTTTTGGAATGTCCCATTATTATTCAACCTGGCTCACCGCTGCAACCCCCGAACTAACTTGGCAGAGACAAAGACGAGCACTTGCGTCCTCCGAAACGAGTGCCGTCAACTGCCCATATGCAGAACTTTCTACGTCGGAGAACCACGCAGTTCTGAATTGCGTACAGGCCGGCCTGCAGGCGCCCAGCCAGCCACAGTGGTCACTGGTGTGCGGTGAGCCAAGAACTCCCCAGCTGACCTAACCCCAACTCCACCCCGGCAGCGCTTGGCCAATTGTGCGCCGCCCCCTGGGAACTCCCGCCGGTAGTGGCATAGCTTGGATTTGAACCGGCAATCTCTAAGCTATATTTACCAAATGCGCCACTCTGGAGCCCTTAGAAGCTATTTATATAAAAACTATTTAATTTAGCTTGATGAGCTATTAAACCTGTTTTACCTTGATTTACTGTTATTTAAATGTTATATAATGTGGAATGGCAAACCTAAAAATAATGCTTGCAACGTTGTTTTTCTTTGTAGTCCCCTCCAAGAGAAGGCAGCCAAGGGGAACTCACACCTGCAAACAGCCAAACACGAATGAGCACCAATATGTGAAGATTTTAAACCAGATGCCTCTTTAAGGAAAACTAAATGGGGCCTTGAAGGCACCCCTGCTACTGGTCCTATTATTAAAAAAAACAAACATTTTCCTTACAGGAGAAACATAAAAAAGACTTTATTTAAATGGGAAAAAGTCATCTCTATTATCTAGATTAAGGACAGAAAATGAAAGCAGAATGTTTGTTTAAAAAAAAAAAAAAAAAAAAAAAAAATTGTTTTGCAGCTTTTAAGCTGTGATGTTCTTTGTTAAAGATGCAGTTTCCTTTGTATCTTGTGACAGACCTTGAATACACACGAAAAACCTCAAAACTGAAGTCCAGATTGCAGTCTTGTTGATTTTAAAACAAAAATAAGACATCATAAAAATTAAATAGCTTCTATCATTTTTTTTTTCTTGGTCTTGATCCATCATAAGGATATCCTTCAGATGGCATGTTAAAAAATTTATAAATTTAGCATTCGACATTATTAAATGTCCCCTTCTTGAATATGTTTGTTTGTATGAGGTTATATTTCAGGAGCTTTCCAAATAAAGCATGTGTCTTTTAGGTTAGTTTTTTGCATCTTCTTTTTAACTGTGCTTATTGGAACACACTGAACTGCTTTGTGGAATTTGGAGAAGGGTGGGGAGAGAGTCATCCAATTATATTACCCTGTTACAATGTTTAATAACCAACAAGCCAAAAGTTATTGACATCAGCGTGTAATGCAGTATAATTTACCAATGAGCCTTTATGGCACACACCGTCTTTTGTTTGACCACATATTTGTCTGCAGGGTATTCTTAAGATGGATCACAGGTTTAATGATCCCTCTGGCTTTGAGTATTGGTAGTGTAAATTAAAAAAAAAAACACCCTTTTTTTTAAAGAATAAAAATGCTCCCCATTGCTGACATCTAAAAAAAGGTCTTCAACATTGTTACTGAAAAATGCATTTATTTTTATTTTTTTATTTTTTTACATTAAATTGGTATGTGCTATGAATGAAGTCTGTTTATGTTAGATATGATAATAACTAAGAAACTTGGGTAATCATTAGTTTAATGCTACATACCTCAAGGTTTTGACAATGTGACCCATGTGATTTGTGGTTGCAAGTTGACAATACATTTAACCTTCAGCTTGCAGTCTTAATGTGGCCTTGCTGATCTTAAAGTGACATGCTGGCCTTTTTTTCTTATCTTATCCGCCAAAGGCCATGTAAGTCAACAGTCTTGGAGTAATAATTCAAGTAATCTTTAATATTTGAAAATGTTTATACAGAGGAGGTGGACTCAACTGTAATACAGTATTTGTATCCTGTAGATTTCTTAACCTTTGGATCTTTTTACTTTTTCACCTCTGATGAAGCGTATACTTGTCTGGTAAAGATTTCAAACAAAATGGTAAACCAATGGCAGTTTTGGAAAGATAATTCTGTTCCATGCGTCATACTGCTTAATTTCATTTGCCCATATATTACTTTATTTTTGAATTTTTCAGTATATGGTCAATGATTTTACACTCGTTGCCCTTAGATGTACCATCTTACAAAAAAAAAAAAATGGTCCCGTCAACTTTGTAGGCATAGAGAAGACAAAAAAATAACATCCCTTCATGCAGCACCTGGTGGGGTGAGGTTAAAGTGTGATATCACCTTCCTGTTTAGAAAGAAAGCGTTTATTAAAAACATAAGGACAATTAAATTCTTAACATGATCAAGTAAAGCACTCAAAATATCAACAGTAAAGGACGAGGTATGATTACATGGGAAATTTAAAATTAGAATGTGAAAAACTCAATTCAGAACTTAGTGGACAGATGAATATCTAGAAAACTACTACAATGTTTAATGACAAAAACTAAATATATGTTTGAATCTTGACCATCCTTGGTAGGAAAATTCTCCATCTAATTATCTCTTTTCCTTTGTGTATGTTTTGCCTTGTACTTTGAGGTGCACTTGTATTGTGTGAACAGTAATATCTAAGTTTTATGAAGGTGTGCTTCCTTATGAAAAAAAGCTACCGGAACTACAGCTATGGCCAAAGGTTTTGCATCACCCTCTAAATGAACTACTTTTGCTTCTGTGAAATGCCGCTCACCACACAGGCTCGCATCGGGTTTGTTCTCAGCACTCAGTGACCCACTCGTACACGAGACTGATTTTTAACTCGTGGTAGCACTTTATTACATACAAAATAAATAAACGAAAACAAGCTCTTGCCTCCGTTCGTAGCGCTTACTAAACATTGTCAGGAACACCATAACTATAAAACAGGACAGCAACCAAAATCACAGGTTTGCAATTTAACACTATTTTGTTTAGAAAAAGAACACAGTCGAGACCCAGAGCAGACTGAATGCTCTCCTTAAATATTGGCAGTTGGCTCGAACTTACAATAACCAGACAACTGCCAAACAATGAACACATTTAAGGATTTTAACCCCCTCCCTGCCCTGTTACACTCATAAATTCGAGTGAAACCTGCTGAATAACGTTACGCTAACATACTGAATTCACCGCTTTGAAGTTTTCCATTTACACGAATCACTGACAAAAATGAAAAAATTTGATTTTGAAATCTAACATGAAATACTGTACTACTATTATGGATTCTAGAGATGTCATTTTGTAGTCGTCCCCCCCCATGTTAAAAAAAAAAAAAAAATCCTAAAATTCTAGGTGACGCAAAACTTTTGGCCATAGCTGACTGTATATTTTAAAATCCACCACAGCAGCCATGCACAATAACTGAGCAATTAAAGACACTGAAAAGAACCTGCATGAACTTGACTGCCTCCATACCAGCTGTAAAGTTTCTTTGTTAGATGTTTGACGACAGCAAGCTGTTTTTATGTGTAGCAATAATACATTTAAATAGTTAAATTAAACACACAGGTACAGTGCTTTGATAGTGTTATTATTTTATTATTTATTTCTTAGCAGATGGCCTTATCCAGGGCGACTTACAATTGTCACAAGATATCACATTATTTTTACATACAATTACATGATTTTTTACACATTATTTTTACATACAATTACCCATTTATACAGTTGGGTTTTTACTGGAGCAATCTAGGTAAAGTACTTTGCTCAAGGGTACAGCAGCAGTGTCCCCCACCTGGGATTGAACCCACGGCCCTCCGGTCAAGAGTCCAGAGCCCTAACCACTACTCCACACTGCTGCCCAGTGTTCTTGATGCTATATATTTTATTATTGTTGGGCTGGCACTAATTATTATATTGAAGTATTTACTACGATTGTAACAGGGTACTCTAAAACCACTTGGAGTTGCAGAAATGAATTATTTTACCAACCATGAGCTGAAAGGTATTGAACAGTTTCTGTAGCAGGGTCAATGCTACAGGGAATAGACCTACAATTCTTTTGATAATCTCCACGGTTTGGAAATCAGAAATTGCAGCAGAAATGACTAATAGAAACCACTTTAAAAGCATTTTTCAAGCAGCGCCTCCACAGCTATACTTAACAGCCGTAGTAAATTACTAAATCCCATTTAGTGTTTGTTGTGCTGGTGTAGACATTGCATCTTGCTGGGCAAGGTTTTTTTGCCAATTCATCTAAAAAGCACAAAATAAGTAATAAAGCTTTAGAATTGCACACAAATACCGCAAGCTACAGTAAGTTTCTTTTTCTCCGTTTTCCCTTTTGAACTTTCAAAAGATCCAAGCACCCAAGAAAGATGATACATTTCACAATGGAGGTTTTTACTGGGAAGCTACTCTCTGATGGTGTCACTGTGAATTATCCTCAGGAAGGGTTATTCAAGTATAGCATTCTACTCTGGGTTAAGACAGACATGAAATGCAGTGCTTAACAGTAGTTTCTAGATTTTGAAAAAGTATGAGCTAGAAACATTATGTTTTTAAAAACGTGTCAGACATAATTCTCAGTGTTAGATCATCCTCCCTACACAGGCCTACAGCAAAAAAAAAATAATTAGCTAAATGAAATGAAACAAACAGACAAAAATGTTGTCAGGTGGATATTAAACTTGTGCTGTGGTTGGTATAGAAATTAACAAAACAGTTTTCTTTAAAAAGATCAGGTTCTCTTTTATTTAACATAACAAAATCTGATGCATTTAAATAATTTATTTCAGATATGGCATAGGTTTACAATATATACTGCTAATCTTTCTTGATTACAACAAGTGTCTCTAGATTAAAATCTAGCATGCTAGTATTTTTTAACAAGTGGTTACAACTGCCCAAACTTGTGCAAAATTACAATTGGGGTAAAGAAAAAGAGGCAATAGTGGCCAATCTGGGGGGAAACAAGCAAACACAAAAATCAGTATAAATATACACTATCAGAACCAAACGCATAAAAGAAATACACAGCTACATTATCAAAATCAAGCAAAACAAATTACATTGTAACAAGAAACCACAAGCAGCATGCAACAAACATATTCCTTAATCCAATTCATAGCTCACAGTTTTAAAAATATTTAAAACATTTTCAAACAGTTAAAGCACATGGCTTACCTGAGGTATCCTTCCAAACAAAGCTTCCCCTATACCACAGGTGTTCTCCATTTATACAAATAAAACCCAGGGCGTGTGCACTAGGGGGAACCCTAACGTAACCCTTTTTCTGCCAAACTGGCCACACAAATAATGTACTAAACACCAAGCCACAGCTATAGCCAAATGTTTTGCATCACCTAGAATTAAGGGATTTCAGGTTTCATTCAACGTTATGAAGCAAATTAGTTAATTCTATAGGGCGATGCACAACTTTTGGCCATAGCTGTAGAGTTTCACATAAGCCTAGGTCGCTGCAGCTTGAAACTAACTTGCATAGAAATCATTTTAACTAACCAACCTGGCTGTCAGGCGGTCCCTGTCAACTGCAGAAGCAGGAATAGTAACTATAAAACACAGATCTGAAGTGACATGGCAGCTAGCATTCAGAATGGAGGTTCATTTTTGGAACATGAGAAATTGTATTAACTGCTGCTGACATAATTAAAACAGCAGTTGGGTCTTGAAGCCCGACTTAATTGGATTAAAAATGAAAACTACGAAATCAGCCAAGGCATGTGTGCCCTGCTGATGTTCATGGAATGTCGTTACTTTAGGGTAGTTTTCCAGTTGTGTGGATTATTAATATTCTCCACTCAGGAAAGAATAACAGCGCAATCACAAAAAGACTTGCTTGTGAATCAGATATTTAGAAGGGGGTGTGATCCATGCAGCCAAGCTGTTTTATTTACCATCAAGAGGGGAAAAGATAAACTATATTAATATCAAGGCCCTATGGCTACATTTTTTGCGGCTTGGGGAACGTGGTCGAGAAACTCTATAAGAATCTGTGGTATTCTTTCAATCCTTTCCAATCCAGAGCCTTGAACTAATCAGGGCCTTAAATAAATGAATGTTTATGTTGGCCCTGTAGCTATACTTTTTTTATGGCTCAGGTGCCTCCATAGTTTTAACCCAGGCCCAGGGCCTTTATTACTTTTGTGAGCAGCTAGGTTAAATTAATATATCTAAGACTTAGGTTGAAACAAGGCTCTAAATAGGGCGATTCAATAACCAGGGCGTAATTAAAACAAGGTCCTGGGATGAATGAGACACCAGTGTGCCAGTGCATAGAGCAGGAATGGACAATACCTTATATATTTTCTACAATGCTTAATTGAGCCACTTAAACATCCACCCAGGGCTGTTTTAATGACCTATTTCACCTGTTACATCTGACCTATTTAACCTGGAGTGGAATCGCCCCCCAGGCCAGGAAATAATCCCCTTTGCATATATCATGGGGTGGGGGTCCTATATAAAACTGCAATATATTGAGGGCCGCAATATAGCGAGACCCACAGAAGAAAAAAAAATCACAAATACAATCCAATCAAACCTTTAGTTAAAAATCTCATAAAATGCTTTCTTTTTAAATTCTCAACACAACAAAATATGAAAGTTGAACATTAATTTCAACAAAGATCAATGTCAACTTTTGAATGAATAAATATATATTGTAGCCTACTTCAATAGGATTGCATTTACCAACTTTCAAATCACGAACAACATCCAGTTGTTAAGCCCCACTTTTGACTCGATCAATAGCTTTTAATTTTTCTTCTAAGACACTTTTTTTAGGTTTTTTTTATGCAGTAATGATGTACTCAGCAGTAACCATAGTGTTGAGCGTGAAAGAAAATTCAAACACCAAATCAAATGTTTAACTTTCTAATAAGGCTAATTATATTAGTGTTATTTTATTTTTTTGTCAGATTTTATTTCAACTAGAAGCGAACCGTGCAGTTTTCTAAATTGGAAAACGTATCACTTACATACACAGTTTTAATTGGTTGCATTTTGTCAGCTAGCCTTTGTATGTGTGGTTTTCATTGGTCACATTTGGTCAGCTGTGTAAACGGTTTCACTGGGTGGAAGGGAAGTGGTGTTTGCCACAAGCAGTGCTTCCGTACAGTACATGTATACGACTGTATCATGAATTTGTAGTCGGTAATAATATATCGCATCTATGGCTATAGGGGCTCGGAGCCCCGAGCCCCGAGCCCCCGCCCCTGGTGGTATCAGAGGTGTTAATAACACTCCATTGAAATTTCTCTCTAACTGGATTTCATGGTGAAAAGAGGAAACGGAGTATGAAATCTGATACTCATCTAGTCTTGCTCCCAGTGCTACTTAAAATGAATGACTTCTTAATAATGTTATCTTTTATTTTTACTCTTCCTATTTTATTGGATTTTTTGCTTCACTAGGTGTAGAATCTACTTGAGTAATTTCATCCATTTAAGAGGAAAGGTGAGACACAATTACAGATTGCAGTTCCTATTAATTTGTGATGTGCAGCTGAGAAGGCGCTTGTGTAATTTCTACTCAGCCAGTTACAACCGACATTCCATGTTAACTGCACTTTTCTATTCACAGACAGAGAACAATATTAAAATCTGGAGTTTAAAATTCAGTTCCAAGTCAGCTATTTAGTGAAATAAAAAGATTACTGTGGTTTTATAAACCGTCAATAAAAATAAACCCATATCTGAAATACATCTAGCATGCCAGTTCCCGGAAGCTAACTAACTCTCTGGTATCTCTTGCCGTTGGGTCCCCAGATTAAATGAGTCAGATCCCCAGTGGATCATGTTGTAAAGGCACTTCTGCTCAGGGTTTGGGGAGATGAACCATCAAGGTGTCCAGTCTAGTCCAAAACTTCCTAGGATGGGCCCTCACCTCCCCTCTTCCTGCTTTTCATCTCCCCTGCAAAAGCCTCCCAATGAGTCAGTGTCATTTATGTTTAAACTTGCTTGGCATTGACAATAACCTTCACAGGAGGATTTGTTGAAGTGTTCGGACTCCTGATTGTTTTGGAAACCAGTTGATTTGTTTCCAAGCTTATATTTCATGCTGCTCAACATCCAAATCAAGAGAAATGGTCTGAAGCTTCTGTCTTCTGACATGACCCAATCCAACATAATTAATAATGATAACTTGAGCACCATGTTGAATTAGAGGTCATAACATAGAGCTGAGTGTTCTCTGGAATAGTAGATTTCAATTACAATTTTCAGCAGCTCTCTTGGCTGTCATTTTCAAACCCTGACTGTAAGATTTGTCAGATACATAATGGAAAGTCTAGTGCATTGGACACCAATTGAATTCATGTTGTTGCACCTTGAAAAATCATGATGTTTTGATTAGCACTAATGACAATTAGCAGCTCAAGATACAAATGATTGTGCATTGTTATATGAGTATGCCTAGGGGGATAAAAGGGATTTTAATTTCATTAGGGGCTGCCTATTTATTTCTGTATTCATGTCTCCTATTCTCTGTAGTAAAATGTCTAACTTTTCTAAAAAATACATCTAAAAAATGAATACCACTGCATTACTGCTGTTATACTACTAGTAGCCATGGTAACAGACTTGGAAAGGTGAGTTTATGGTCGGACAATTTACATTATACTTTTACAGCACCTCACCCAGTGTAGTGACTACTGTAGCTGCCTCCTGTGTACTTTATGCAATTTTCGCACAATGGTGACAGATTTGTATTCCTGTATTCTAGCTTGTAACGCATGCTGGTCCAACTAATGTCATTTCACAATCCACCACCTCAAATCATCTGAATATGCAGCACCCTCTTTAACACATTTCTGTTTTTTTAATTCTGTTTCAGCAATAGCAATTTAAGCTGCTGCAGATAACAGTTAAGCAGCCAACTGAAATGTATTTTATAGATCTTATTTAATTTTTCAATAGACATGACTTTACACCCACACCATGGCTCACCGTTTACAGTTTGTACAGTGCAAATGTTAACTGCAATACAAATAAAAGCATGCACAGCCAATCGGAAAGGGATGGGGTGAAAGCTTGAATGAGATGGAAAGGAAAAGCAGCGTAGAAAGTTACACACACGTTAGGAGAATATTTTAGCAATCAGAACTGATTGATAATGCACTGTCATTAACCCGTTCCTCACCAGAACCCTTTTTATCACCAAAAAGCTCCCAGAACAGTTGGTTCAGAAGGTGCAAAGAGAAAATGATACAAATAGATAGATGGGCTTCAGTGAGTTACAGGAAAATAATTCCACCTAGGGTTTCTGTGACGTCATAAATTACAAGACCGAATTGCAACGCATTATCTGAACTGAGTTACGTCTGATCAACTGAACTATTTCCAGTTGGAAAACTGCCGACAACAAAGATAATGCTGAAAGACTTGGAAATCAACAAGCTGATCTCCATTTGATAATAACTATTTGTTTATTGCGAGCCGATGAAATACAATGTGTACTTCAAGCAAAGTACCGTCTTCTTTCATTGGAACTTCAGATCCAGAGAGAGAAGATGCAGTGTTCATCAACAAAGATTGACTTCTTCTTTGTTAAAAAATATAGTATTCAACATATTAATTGACTGTAGAAATTAACTGTAGCAAACGCTATCAAGTTAGTGGATAAACTGTTCTAGGAACAGAATATAACTTCCTGTTTTAGAGTGTGTAAGAAATATATTTTGTTTGTTGAAATGTGCAACTCAAAGGAGTTGCCTCGTAAATGCCGATAGTTTAATCATTGCCCCATTTCTGAGTTAATTTGTATACATAATCAATTGAGGTTGATAACATATTATTAGTTTGGTAGAGCATGTCTAAACTAAATAAATTAACATGGTAAAACTAATTTGCTAAATTAGGTACCGGAATGTTGGATTCCATTCTGAATGGGAAGTTGAATTAATTCTTGTGCATATTGATATGAAACATGATTGATTATAACAAGAAACAGGTATTGAAAATACTAATGCAAAGTAGACACTTTGTGTGATCAGTCATAATTAATATTAGTATATTAGCCATGTATTCTAATGATGTTATGGTCGTTGTAATCGTTTGACTATGAAATCAATGAACTGTATACTATTCATGCATATCTCTAACCAATAGCCTTTCCTTTCTGTAATATTAGATTAGTTGTGCACCACTTTTTATTCTTAAATAAACTATTGTTTTATATTTGTGACATGTTGTGTGAATGTTAATTATTGTCAAGGGAATCCGAGTTCTACATGATCCAGAACATAAATATGGTACAGTATGTCTCAGTTCTTACATTTTGACGTCCCTGAGTGGGCAACTAGAGAGTAATTTATATTTAAATAAATTGTTTACCTAATTCACTACAACCTGGTATGAAGTTTTTTTTCTTTAACCACTGGACCACCAAACCTCCTGTTACCCAAGCTTAATCAAATACCAAGTTAATTCACCTTTTTAACTCTCATTCTTAGCCAGTACTGCACCATTCTTATCTTTCTATTATTATTATTGTATTTCTTTGCAGACGCCCTTATCCAATTGTTACAAGATATTACATTATTTTTTACACATTATTTTTACATACAATTACCCATTTATACAGTTGGGTTTTTTTTACTGGAGCAATCTAGGTAAAGTACCTTGCTCAAGGGTACAACAGCAGTGTCTCCCACCTGGGATTGAGCCCACGACCCTCCGGTCGAGAGTCCAGAGCCCTAACCACTACTCCACATTGCTGCCCATTAGTGATGCATGGGCCAAGAAGAAGGAACCCAGGAGCAAGCTGGTGTTTTCACTAACCCCTATATAATCATCATTAAATTTACAACAACATCCATTGTACCACAAACTTGAATGGTTGCCAACGCTAAGCACATTCAGCAGTTTATAGAAGTCATGACATTTTGTAGAAATGATACATAGAGTTCTCAGCATACCACATAAACTATGAAACTGATTATTAGAAAGTAAAAATACAGAATCTTACAAGTGGTTTCCAACAGCACCAGATAAAAGGCTTCACATTTAATACATGTAGGCAAATGTAGTGTTCCGACCCAGTACAGTATTAAAGTATTAAACTAATCAGCGCCTCTTTGTTTCTATCAAGACAGAAAAGTGTGAAATGTGTAAACAGTAAAAATCAATGAACATCCCCTGGGCTGAATATCATTCACACGATTTTCATAGTGATTCTTATAAAATAGTTCAGTTGGTCTTTTTCGTGTGCACCATTAACTCCCAAAGCAACCCAGTAAAGATTCTCTTCAATGCAATGCTTTGCAAAAATCGCTATATCTTAAAAACTATTAAAATATGTAAGACTCACTACTTGCCCTTTGCTTGGCTCTTCTGGCTCCGTCTGCCCATTTCTCTTCTTGTTTCCTGGTGCACGTGCCTCTCTAGCTGCCATACACTTGCTGATATAGGTCAGAGGGTGCTACAAGCTGACGCGTCGCCCAATAATAACTGGAAATCTTTTTTCTAACCCTAATGCCTGTGGTGATTCTTTCAATATCAAGGTAATCTGGAAATACTTCAGAGGCGGTTCGATAAGGAGGGAGTCAATCAGAGAATGCTCATTAAACAAAATAAACAATAATACTAATAAAGTGCACACATTTAGTCAACCCTGTGACACACCTTCCTGCTTACCCATTGGCAGTCCCTGCCAAATATCAGTATAAAACAGCTTTGGTTATTCCCTATATCTTCTGGGTGGGAGACCCATGTTCTCTCTTTGGGAACATCTAACCGGTGGCACTTCCGGTAGTAGGTTAACTGGGCACAAAAAACCCCATATTGGCTGGTCTAGTTCTGGGTTTTGCATCACGGGCTGTGCTGTTTCCCTTGGAGGAGCGGCCTCTACAGGTACTACACAGTGTCGTAGAAGGTTGCGATGCAGTGCTCTCTCAGTTCCCGCTTGTCTTTCTGGCTTAACCCTGTATACTGGGTGCTTGGGTTCCTTTTGTTCCACTACCACATAGGGCACTTTTTCCCACCTATCTGCCAGTTTATCAGCCCCATGGTTCCTTTTTTTGCATACCCATACCCGCTATCCTACAAGCGTTACTTCTTTAGCTGTATGGTCATAATATTTCTTGCGACGTTTAGCCTTCCCATCCTGAATTTTACTTGCCTCTCCATACGCAAACGTCAGCTTCACATGGTGTCTCTGGATCCACTCGTCATGTGTACCGTTGCCAGTTGGCTCCAGGGCTCCTAAAACCACATCTGCTGGTAAACAGGCAAGGCGGCCAAACATCAGAAAGAATGGTTCATAACCTGTGGAATTGTAAACTGAATTTTTATAGGTCTGGACCATTTCAGGTAAGTAACCTATCCAACGTTGTTGTTTCTCTTTCTCCAAAGTCCTGAGTAGATTCAATAATGTCTGATTGAACCTTTCACAGACTCCATTGCCCTGTGGATGATACGGTGTGGTACTATTTTTACTAATGCCATAGTACTGACACAGTTGCTGCATTAGATGCGACTCAAAATTTGGGCCCTGGTCTGAATGGAACCAAGTTGGGCATCCAAATGGCTGTATTGCATTATACCAAAGAGCCCTAGCTGTAGTTAAGGCAGTCTGGTCTCACGTAGGGACAGCCCAAGCGAACCTAGTGAACATATCTGTAATAACCAAAATATTTTGGTAAACATCACTTGGTCTGCCTAAAGTCAGTCCATTGTAACCACTTCTAGGGGGGGCTTACATTTCACAATTAGCTTTACCATGTAAGTCTTAAGTAACCAGAAATCTTTCTCCGTTTTCCTCTGTAACAAGAGCGTAATTTGCATCTTATTATGAACCTCAAGTAGACCTACTGTAATTACGTTTATTGTATGTAAAGCAATTGCTCTGCAATTATCAAAGCGTGAATAGCATGCACATTTTTTTAAAATCTGGCAGCATGTTGTTATATGACGAGGAAAAGAGAAAGTTATTCTTCAAAATGACAGTGATTCTACATCTGAATTAAAGACAGCAGCACATTTCTAACGTGGCTGACTTGAACAGCACAGCAGCAGCTTTTAAGCAGCGTTCTTTATCTGCTGTTGGTCCAACTTTTCTATTAATTCTAAGGATGTGTTTAACACTAACAAAGGCCGGAGCTATTAGCAACTATCTTTTCAGTTTGCACTGTCTGGCAAACAGCAGCAGCATTTTGCACAAGGCATTCTTACTATATATATATATATATATATATATATATATATATATATATATATATATATATATATATATAACCATTCTCTCATGCCATATCATCAAATGCTGCATTTACACTACCACCTCGGACCTAAGCCGACTCAGGTCCAACTGATCGGGGATTCTTATCACTTTTCACCTAGCGTTTACACTGCGGTTGTGCCCTGAGCGGCTTAGGTTCGAATGCGACGATACCATCTAAATTACAATACGTGGTCGGTTACGTCATAACAACCACTGAAGAGATGACGAGTTCCCCCTCCCCCCAAACCACAAAGGCGGAAGAGGCAGAGTGGTATTACAAACAAACAATACAGTGTCGTGTTTATTGCGGGGACTCATCTTAAATATATACTTATCTTGCAAAATGGTTATCTGTTTAGACAGTGTTTGACACAACATAGCGGTTCCTGACCCATTTGTTATGTGTAAGATAAGTAAATTTGCTGTTTATTACTGTTTTCAAAATAACTATATTCTGTTTCTTCACCAATATTATCTCACCTTGTATATATACATAATTGTATGATGCATAAGTCCTTTATTTTTAGTTAAAATAGGCTAAGCAGCCGCAGGAATACTGGAGAAAAAAAACATTTACTGTTGCAGTTAACAAATTTTATTTTTTTAAATTAGCCTTGTTACAAATACTACTACTGCAAATGAATAAATAATAATAATAATAATAACAATAATAATGTGTTATATAAGTACACTATCTAAATTGTTTGTAATTATTCAAAACTTTTTGTTCCTTTTTTAAAAAACAATGACAGGGACCACAAATTATTAAAACAATCTTTATTTAAAACTTAGAACATAACATGTAAAACGCAACTGTGTAACAAGTCAATTGTAAATCAAAAAGTGCAGAGAGGGGGTTGCACAGATCTTTTGCCAGACCTGCCGCTATTTCTCTATATGTATTTATTTTGTGTTTCCGCTTAGAGTACTCTGGATTTGAGTTCCGCCCCACAACGCTATGACAGCTCTGCTTTCATGCTCTCCCCAGTTCACGCCGCGGTTGTCAGAAACAAACAAACAAACAAACAAAAAAAACATTTGTAAAAAATATATATATTCTGTGTTTTTAAGCTAATCATTGGTCAAATCTAAATATTACTTAAATAACAATAAAAACAAACAATAAAAAAAGTTTGAAACGAAACTAACAACGAAGTGGTTTACAATAAAATAACTGGGAAAAACACAATCCAGGATAGTTTTTGCATAAATTATTATTGATAGCATTTTTTAAAAATAATTCTCACCGATATACTCAAATATTTCACTTTTATTTCTTTGACATCCACTGGCATCTGCACCTGTTACAAAGCAAAAAAGTTACCATCAAAAGTTTACATAGCCCAATGTATGGATATTTGGTGTATGTACACTTTTGATGACAACTTAATAATAAAACAGATATTTACAAATACTCCCCAACATAAACAGTTAATAAATTCAAATATTCAGGACGCTTGCGTCTCAAGTCGTTCTTCTCTTTTTGTGACGCTGCAACGGCACTGCAGCTTCTTCCTGTTTAGATTCCGTGGGGGAGGAGCCCGAGCGGCACACACGTCATGCGTGGGTTTACACTGGCCTTTCGGCAGAAATTTAACAGACGAAAAAAACGCTACAGGAAAATAAACAATTTGTAAATGCAAACTGGTGGAACAAATACCTATCATTCGTCTGTAAACATTAAAATAGCCGTTGGCACCTCCAGCTGGAAATTGTCAATACTGGTACCATAAAAAAATAAAAACACATATTATTTTTTATAACTGACAGATGTATAGTAACTCTGAAACTTGTAGTGCCTGTCAAAATAACTTTGTTATAAATAACGTTTTGAAGTATGAACCTTGACATCTAGTCAAAATGTTTATCTAATTTTATAACAAAGTTCATTTTAAGCGTTGTAAATTCTTTTATTGTTTATCTTTCTGTGCACGCTACACACATAAGCTTTCATGTAGCTTTCATTATCTTCCAACAGGATCCTTTGTACAGTAAGTAGATTTGGCTTCCTTTTAAAGCTTGTTTTTCACTCTGGTATTCACACAGTCATACTTTATTTATTAACTATTAACAACTAGCTTACTAACATAGAAGGAATCATTTTGTGTTCGTTGTTAGTTAATAAATAGTAACAATAGCAGAAAGAGCAGGTTATGGATGTCATCAATGGGAAAAAAGGGAAAAGAAAGTGCCATTTCGAGATCTCAGAGGTCACTCCCAAGGTACCGCTACAAGAAAACCTTGTTTTAACTTTAACCATTCTCTCGTGCCATATCATCAAACTAAAGTAACAAGCAAATAATAATAAAAAAAGAAATTCTAGACAATAGCAGCGATACTACTACTGCTAATAAAAATGAAAGGATGATTTTAAGGCCTGTGAACAGCAGAACTTATATGCGTATGAGGAGGCTGTGTGGTCCAGTGGTTAAAGAAAAGGGCTGGTAACCAGGAGGGCCCCAGTTCAAATCCCACCTCAGCCAGTGACTCATTGTGTGACCCTGAGCAAGTCACTTAACCTCCTTGTACTCCGTCTTTCAGGTGAGACGTAGTTGTAAGTGACTCTGCAGCTGATGCATAGTTCACACACCCTAGTCTCTGTAAGTTGCCTTGGATAAAGGCGTCTACTAAATAAACAAATAATAATAATGCAAAGTTCATCATGGTAAGGATTTTTTGCAAGATATGGGATAGAACAGAAAAGAGCCTGAGAGTGTTTAAAAACATAATTTATTGTGGAAAAGGTCATACAGTAGCTGACCGCTGTTTCTGGCACAGTCGGGGCAGTTTTATTATTGTTCTGTAGTGGCCTGGGATTTCATTATTATGTTTCCTGGAGAGAAGACTTCATTACGATAGCTCAAGAAAAGGCAGGAAGGCTGTGCTGGATATGGCAGGAAAAGCTCTTCATTTAACAATATCAGTCAGTGGCCATTAGGATCTATACTTCAGTGCCAAGCACTCTCCAATACTGCTCTGTTCATGTGGATTTTCTATTGCTGTTGTTTTTTCGAATGGACAAAATCAATCGATTCCAGACCTGCCAGAAGTTAAGCAATAAAATATCTTCAAGAAGCGATCAGTACATTTTGTTGATGATTAGATTTTAAAAAAATTATATAAAAAGAAAAATACTGTAAGGAAACTGATATGTCTGTAAATGTGCAGAATACCAATTGATGTGTTAGTGAGTTTACTTTATTGATTCCAGTCATCAGAACTCATACTTTTACAGCATAATCATTATCATTAGAGACAATAATGAGGCCACTAGTTCTTAGCAGAAATGAAGCAGTAATTAGTTACCTAATCTCTGAGTGGGCATCAGACAGAGTGGTGGTGTGTGTTCATGGAAGACCTTGAATGTTTCCCAAATGCACTCTCAAATGCCTGTATAATGTGTCCTGCCTAAATGTGTGTGTGCATCTAAACCTTGTTTTTGCAAGCTTAGTTTCGCTTTGTGTCAGCAGTGTGCCAACCAAGGGCAGTCAAGTTGCCACCCCACTCAGTTCCTTGCTCGTCTTGCAGCTGTGCTGGCACAGTGTACTCATCACATGTGTTTAACCCTTCACTACTCTTACAATACCATCACAAATGTTCTAAAATGTTACCTTAATGTGTGCATCTTTTATATGTCATATCTACAAAATCACAGTAGCAATACAGTGTTAGATAAGATTTAGTAGAATTATTTTGTTAGATTTACTTTAACCCCCATTGGATATTCGTTTATATCATAAAAAAATGACCAAACAATTCAACTGACAGCATCATGTCTGTCGCAGTAAAGTTTTGAGAATGAAAAGGAGCATAGGAGTTGGTAGGAACACTTTGCTGCTGTAGAAATCCAACAGTCAGACAGAACACACACAGGGAAGAGGTGACAGGTTCATTAAAACATTACTTGACAGAAGGTATTGTACAGTAGAACACCTCATTCTTAATCACCCATGTTCTGCTTCAACAGCTGTCTTACCATTGCATCATGAGATATGCAACTTGTCTGTATCCATTTATCCATCACCATTAGATACACCTACTCATTATCAAATCACTAATACTACTGGAGAGAAGAAAACAAGCCACTTCATATAGAAAGGCCACATCAATCCACATATAAATTACACCAACACTAATTTCCCCCTGTGCAGGGCAATCGCCCTGCTACAGGTATGTTTAAAAGAAAACAGTAAAGAAATGAAAAAGGAAAGAACGTACACTTACATGCTGAATACAGTAATTACATCATGTCCTTTCTCGTGAAAAAACTATCCAGCGTAGATTGCTCCTCACGGCCGCAACGATTGCTTTCGTCATGCATGATTCATACTACAATAGGTCATCTCAGTTTTCACTGAGAGAATAACACACTCGACACTGGAGAAAGTTCAGTGTCAGTCAGTACTGAGATCATTGTATCCGGGTCGATCCTGTACGTGATCGTTCTAATAGGGCTAATTTGCATTGAAAAAAATCGGTTCTTGCTGTTGGGATCGTTAAAAACGGGCGTTCGTCATAAAGGGTTTGTTATAGTGAAGTTAGCCTGTATATATATATATATATATATATATATATATATATATATATATATATATATATATATATATATATATATATATATATATATATATATATATATATTTATATATATACAGGCTAACTATATTAATAAAGCATGACCTAAAACTCTCCTAGGGAACACGTTATCTTTAATATCAGCAGTCTGAAGTTCAGTAAGTTGTCTGTATGCAAACAGAATGTGTTGGCCTTGAATGCCTGTTGTCACAATGGATTGATATATTATAAATATTAGAAGCCCCCTTGCTGCTGTTGGGAGGTGAGAGACTGTCCAGGTGGATGTGCACTGGGTACAGTTTGCCATTTAGCCCTGCTTCTTGCTGTTTGTGCTGCTGAAGCAGATCACACAGTCACTTTGGGACAGGGGGTTCAGATAGAGTACAGAGAGTGCATTGAGTGCAGATGAATGAATCACTGCTGCTTCTTGATTGCCGTGTGCCATGGTGCTAATATTGTGACAAAACAAAAACAAAGGCGTCTGTGTTTCTTTTTACCATTTCCATACCGTGCTGCTTCCTTACAGAAAGTCACGAAAATTAACACCGGGTTACCGTTATGCAATACAATACAATGCAAATGTATTTTTATATAGTGTTGCCAGAGCGCTGTACAAAATAAAAAAAATCTATTTTGTTTTCAATTTAAACTTAAGAGAATTCAATGTTTCAACCTGCCTAATGTCAACCGGAATAGAGTTCCACAAATGAGGACCTGCACGCTTAGAAAAGTAAGTTTTGTGGCTGGTGGCTCAGGCATGAAGCAACAGCCTGGGGACAAGATGGCCACTTTTGCACAGCCACACAGTTTAATTGTTAAATTGTCTAAATGTTATATCAATTATCAATGACCCCTGGCCACGCCCTATGAAAATAACAAAATAAATGTTTGTTTGGTTCACTGAAGGCGATTGCTAACCCTGAACAGAGAAAGTTAATTTAAGAGAACACCGAGATAACTGAAGCTTGTGTGCTGTTTTGGTTTGTATTTTGGAGTGTTTTGTTTAAATTATTTATTTTGTTCCTGTGTTTGTTTTGAATAATAATTGTGCACCAAGGCGCTGAACTGCATTTTCCTGAATATCCCAAGTCTATCATGTCATTGGAATGGGGTTTAATTTGTTTGTAGGCACTTTTAAAAGATCTAAAGTAAACCCCTCTTGCCAAATTATAATCAGTAGTTCTGTATTAAGTAATAACCATAGCTGGAAGGCAGCTGCATGGTACTATATAGTGACACAGTTGTATAATTACATTTGTTGAATCATGTCCTATATCAAACTAACTAACCAACTGTTTCTCCTGAGAGTTCACTGGGGGAAGCATATCGCTGGCAGACCCCTGTGAACAGCTTCCTAACTCTTTGATGTTGATTCAGTACTGCACTGTGACCTGAGCTCTTTCCCTACATAATCAACCTCACTGACATCAAGGACACCTGTCGAACAGAGCACTATATCCGCAAAGGAGAAGAAACGTTCTCTTCAAAGCTGGATTCTGAATCTACTGTGAAATGAGCTGCCCTGTCTTTTTTAATCTTGAATATATCCTGAAATGATAAGTGACAGTTTATTTTACTCTTGGTCTTCAAAGCCACTGCAGCGTTTCCCATTAGGGAATCCGAAGCTGCAACTCAAATCCTTTTATCCTGTCCTTTTTATCTGTAAAGTAAGCCTGATATGTTGCTAAAATTACCCATTGGGAAAGGAAACCAATCCTTACAATGTGAGAAAATTCTTGATTATTTCAACAATTCAATATTGTTCATTGTAGGGTATGTCCACTACATACAGTAATGGCTTGTTGTAATTCAGAATCCAAATGTACTGTATGTACAGCCCAAATGTAATTTACAACATTACACAGTAAGGGGGTTCACAATTGTTATTTCAGTTATTTCTATTCAGCATTAACATGAACAACTTTGTATTAACATTGCTAACACAGCCTTAACCCAATCAGAAGCTGAGTAGATCCCTCAACAAACTGCTATTCAATTATCAGGGTAATTCCCAAGATTTAAAATGATTTGTTGTGTGGTTTCCTGGCAATAGTCAAATGATTTTGATTGTAAAGAATTGATATAAGTTGGAAACAACCCTGGAGAACAAAGGCATTGATCTACATGTTTTGATTCAATCCGGGTTTCATTTAAAAGGATTGGATTTTCATTATGTGGGCACCTCAAAAGACCCATCGGAAATATTGCTATTTGCATGTTGCAAGGTTACAGTATTTAGACTTTGTGTGAAGAAAGCTCAGTGGTTCCCCCCTTTCATCAGCAAACACATATACAGGGGTGCAAAAAAAAGGCTTAGCATTAGTGGCATCATCACTGGGGCTTCCTGTTGAAGATCCTTCAGCTCTTTGCTCGTTTTTCATACTTGAATTCCTTTTCCTCTTACAGCATTGTTTTCATCTTTATATTCAATATTGATGTGTGAAATACAAGCAATGGACCAAGGAGATCTTAGTCATAGGGAAACGGGGTGGGGATGTGATAATATTGTAATGCCAATAAGAAAAAAATATACTATATATACCAGTGCACAGACATTAGTGTGAGATGACGCCAGCAGAAGGATAAGTTTAGGGTCTAATGCGGATGTGACTAATGCCACCAATCTGTGTGGGCATATCAGTCATTAGGAGGGTAACAGAAGGCATAAAGCAACTATATACTTATTTGTAATGTAATTACATATGAACTTGCATTTGGTCCTTTTTTTTAGCAATTTTCGAATATGCAAATAAAAACAACGCTACATAATTAAAAGTCGTTGCTACTTCCTGGTACAAAATCACTTCCATCTATCCATGGGACCTGTCGCACAAGTTGTAGTTGAAAAATCTATGTATTCCAAACTAAAGTATAAAACACAATCAAACAATCAATAGATCTTTAACATAAGACATGGGAGGTGGTGATAATGCTGCTAATGATAATACAAGGTAAGAAAATGGAATATAAAACCTTGGTAAGTTCTCGTTTACTGGCATTGTTGAAACAGAAGGCAAGGAAAGTTTCATCTGCAAAGTTAATCTAGCAGATAGAATTTCTTGTTGTGCAAAGCTTTGCTATGCAGGTGGCAGGAGAGCAAAATGTAATGGTCTTTACAGTCAATAAATCATTCAGCTGGGAGGTGATATCGATTGGAGTGCAGCTAGCGTGGCTCATTTCTCATGCTTTCACAAGTTTCTCTTTGTGAAGAAAGCCCTTCTTTTTGTTTGGAAAATAAAATCCATGTGCATTTGGATTGTCAGAACCATTACTCTGTGGATCACTTCACAGCAGGTTCAAGCTCGTCTCAACAAGATAATAATATATTATCCAAAATGGATTTCCTGTTAGGTTCATGTTCTGACAGTGTTATGTCAGACAGAATGGATGGTTTCTTGGATGGCCATGATGAACTGCATGTTGATCCAGGCTACTGTTTAAACACTCCTTAACACCTGCTCTGATATCTTTAATGAGTTCACTATTTCACACACTGTGGAACCCTAATACCTGCTCTGTAGTGATACTTCTTTACACAGAGAGTTATAAATAGCCGACTAGGTGAAGTAGCAGGATGTAAAACATTGGGGATATTTAGAAAAAGACTGGTTCTTCAGCGTCAGGCACAGAGGCAGCAGCCCTTGTTTGAACTCATTTAGAAATCAGTCCAGTTCCCTGTGTGGTTCCATCGCTTCATTCAATCATCATATAGGGTGTATTGATCCAGATCGCACCAGAAACAAATCCATTTACAGTGATTTAGTGAGACGGATTTCTAGCTTAAAGAAACATATACTTTTTTTTATCTCGGATCACTGGGACGCGAATTGCTTAATATCTGAGCATTTCTTCAAGGGGAAGTCTAATTTAGTTTGGAGCTTACAGAACTACAGTTCAATGTGTTGTTTTGTCATTACAGGATTACCTGATATTGGACATAAGACCAATTCTTTTGTGACATTCCAATGTATATAAACCTTTTTCTATAGAACATGGGTCATAGTGCACCTGATTATAACATTTGTATATACTGCTTGGCAAACTTTTATTTATTCCATTGGCTTGCAAATAGTTTCACCATATTAAGGTGTATTTATGTGTTGAAAGGGTTGAGTGGCTGATGTATGTGACCAATTGTCTTGTCCCTTTTTGTCCATTGACTCCTCGAGTCAAGAAATCAAGGAATGATATTGATGTTGTACGCTAACGCTAGATGTCTTAAATGAGGTTTGTTTGTGATGTTTTTATGGCATACAAAACACTTGCATTCTCATTGGCTCCTCACGCAGCCATCTGTAATAATGGTAAAGTACTACAGTGCTGCAGCTGTAGTTGTAGTTGTGAGGCACAGAGAGACTCCATGTGCCTTAGTGCTTTTTTATTCATTATATGTAAATGTAAACGACTTACTATTTGCTGCCATTTGGTTAGCTTTAGTTCTCTTTTATTTTCAGGAATAAAACAAATGCAAATTGACAAATCTTCAAAGTACTGCTCACTCAATACAACACATTGCATATTCTCATCCAGTTTCTATTGCAAGAGAACCCTTGACCTGGCAGAATGGTTTCAACAGCCCTTGCTATCCAATCTTAATCCTATCAGAAATTGTTACCACCTTGCACCTCTTTTATAGGCTTTTTCTTAAGTGTAACATATCAAAGGATTTAAATGTAAATGTAGGTGTGACATGCACATTAAGTAATGAGCCTAACATGCACCATAAATTTACTGTCCCATTTACTAACAGAGAACACATACATTTATGTGCACATTATTTGGCTAATTTACATACCATAGCATGCACACTACATGTATTGTGAGTGATAATTTAATGTGCACGATAATATCTGAGACTTACCCGTGACCACCTGTGATATAAAAAGCCCCAGCAGTCCAGGCCTATCTTTTTGGTCAATGGTTTATTGTGAAAGGTGGAGGTGACTTACATTGATCGAAAATGAGCGATCAACAGACACAGCACTCACCAGGGGACAGGCAGAGGCAATGCAAACTAAAACTGCCCTGGAGTTGTTTTAAATTAAATTACCTTGTTTGGTCCAGCCTCTTCCAAAACTCCTGCTTCCAGAAAGTAGGTAATATGGGCAGCCATACAACACAAGGTCAATGCCCTGGGTCACGGCCAAAGCCAGACATGTTAAAAAAAAAATGGATTGAACTGAAAAGAAAAACTAAAGAGAAGATTGCTCAGAACCGGTTTGCAGCAACATGCACAGAGGCCGGACCATCCCGACAGGTGGAACTGATCAGCCTGGAAAGGAACATTGAGAACATCTTCCATCCAGACAGGTGGAACTGATCAGCCTGGAAAGGAACACTGAGAACATCTTCCATCCGGACAGGTGGAACTGATCAGCCTGGAAAGGAACACTGAGAATATCTTCCATCCGGATAGGTGGAACTGATCAACCTGGAAAGGAACACTGAGAATATTTTCCATCTGGAGAGGTGGAACTGATCAGCCTGGAAAGGAACACAGAATATCTTCTCCCCAGAACAACTAGAAGGTGTGGAGGGCGTCACTGACACCACGAGACTTAAAGATGATTCTCAACCAGGTAAGTAACAAACGACACAAACCGCTTAATTGCTTTTATAAAATGTATTTTATAATTATGCAACATACAGCACAATACAATACAATACAATTGGATTTTATACAGCGCCTTTCACAACAGAATTATCACAAAGCGCTGTACAATCAAGAATAAGCCAAATCGAAAAGGAAAGTTTTAACCTACTTTTAGAGATCAGAAGACAACATCTTAAGGTAAAACTTTATTCTGATTTAAGAATTAAAAGTGTAATGAACTATAAAATAAAAACTAAATTATAACATTCATTCATGTTCATTCATGCTTAATATTAACTGTTATTTACAGGGTATATTCACTGCTGTATATGAAAACATTAATGCAAGTAAATGCTGAATTTCGTGAGGCAAACAGACTTGTTCTGTGTGTTCGATGTGGAACAGGTTTTAGCCATTTAGCGAAATTATTTTGCTAGTTTTTCAAACACAAAATTTCAAGTCATTTTCTAGAGCGCTTCTAGAGCGGATCCTACCATACAACCATGTATGCAAGTAATGCCTCCATGATGCCAGATAGATTTCAGCCCAGAAAAATAGGGTTAACTTTAAATAGTGTGCCTATCAGTGGTTAAAGCCTGGTTTCCAAACTAACTAATTATTGCTCACTTTAAGGCACACACTAAGATTATTGCCCTTATAGCTCATCTCATTATTCAGAGCGGGGTGCCTCATTTAAATACATAATCATGCATTACCATACAAATCACATATTCATTCTGATTACCATAGTGTGGCACAATAAAATCTGTATGTGCCATAATATGCCCATATGCCTATTATTTTTCACGATAATGATGAAAATTGCACCATAATGTTCAGTGTCCTTTTGTCAATGAGGCCCTTTGTGTTTTAGATTGAAGGTGGCGGTAATGCTAATGAAACTGGGGATAGATTTCACAGCTAGGTAACATCGGTACAGTTGGTGTCCAAAGTGCAAAATGCACTATTCTGGGGGATAAATATCATCCAAAATAATTCCATTTTTAGTTTGGAGTAGTGATCACAATCTGTACCACGCTATAAATGTTTCATATTTGTGATACTCTCACAATTCATATTAAATCAAAACTCAATAATAAGCTTAGGAAGGGAGGTTGTGTACAGAAATGGCTGTAAATATTATTGTTATTTTATATTATTTATATTTATGACCTGCAGGGGACTGTACAATAAACTGTTTGTAGTAATTCAGTTTCTACAGCAGCTTTCAGCATTTCATTATAATAGCATGGTTCTGATTATAGGTCAGGTTCTAATACCTGGGGTCAATATTAATGAGAGCTGTACTGTTGTCAAAATATGATTAGTTTAATGAAACATTTGGTCATATACCAAAAGAGATGGCTTCCATTCACGTTGCAGACAGTCAAGTGTTCATATGATTCAACTCAGTTGGCTCTCGTTAGTCTCGCTCTGATTTCTCCCCTTGTTATAATGATTTAACATGAGTCATAATGCCTTTCATCATACTTGACTTCTATTCTGGCTAGCCTTGTTAAACACGAAAACAGGGCTTTCTTAATCACAGACTCGTCAAGCATCAGATGTCCTTTGTGCTTGTCCATCAGAGAAGCTCTTTTCTCATTCTAGTCTCTTTCTTCCCATCAAGGAAGATTGAGTCTCGCAGGAGGAGAGTCTGTGACAATCCTTTGCAGTGTTCGTGCTGGATAATTATGTTATAACGGTTATTTGTTAGCAACAACAAAAAGAAGCTGGAATGTTGGAAAGTAACTGAAAACTATAATCTCATACATACAGGGTATCTACATAAAACACGACAATAGCAAAATATGAATACCTAAAAATGAAATCACACAGAAAACAGAAGCCCTACTTATAGTCAATAAAAAGGTAACCCTTTCCATGGGATTGAGATGGCACAATGATTTAAATCACTAGCATGCTGTATCATTTCTCCATTGGGTACTGAGTTCAAACCCAGTTAAAATCTTCCTTTATTTTCAAGCTTTTCAATGGAAGTGAGATAGCACCATGAGCAAATTCACTAGTATGCTGTGCTGTTTCTCATTGGGGGGATTGGGTTCAAGCCCAGCTGCTTCTTTCCTTTTTTCAAAGAGTTTGATCATTTCCTATATGATGAGAGGAGAGGAAGGAGACAAACAACACTTTTCTCCAGAATTTTTTTCAGTCTGTTATTGATCGAACACAATGCGGTCACAGGTAGTACTGGAATGTTCTTCCTGTGTATAAGAAACTAGATTATTTTGTATGGAAGGCATCTGTTGCCCTAGTGTCTGGGTCTTCTTTAGGACCAGATTCAGCTAATAGGAATTTACCAACCGATGACATAGATGAGAAATTAGGTTGGAAACCCAGTGATATGAAAAATAGTGAGTTCTGGCCCACCTCTGTGTTCTGGATGGAGGGGATCCCTCTTAAAATTGACCTTTGTGACCAAATTGAAATGCATAAAGGAAACAGCTATCAATCCAGTATTGTTTCTGGCAAAAGAATGATTTTCAACAGAGGGGCTAAATGCAAGTCTCTGGTAAACTGTGGATGTGACAAATGTAGGAGTGGGTTGTTAATGAGCCAAAAACATAGGCGGCCTGTAGTTATATGGTCAAACACTGTCGAATGCTATTTCAATGTAATGGCCCTGAGGGAATGTTATTCCCGCATTTGAATGTTGACCCATATAACGTGAAAAGTGTTGAATGTGTTGGGTGTGAGACTGATCATACAGTGAAATGGGCTCATTTGGTTAAACTGGAGTGCAAAGAAGGTATCCCTGCCAGACATGTGCAGATATCTTGCAGGTATCAAGTGAAGGCTGTTGTCACCCATACTTGATGTGAAGAGATGGTTGGATCGAGCTGAACCAGAAAGGGAATTGGAATCGGGCTAATTTGTTGGACATGAATTGGAGAATTTAAATGAATTGTTGAAATACACAACTTATGAATGTGTTAAGACATAGTCTTTTAGCAGTTTACAGTAATATAGTAGGATTCTGTATTACTGTCTAAATATTCTCTGTAACCAGTAGAAAATATTATTAGTAGAATTGTATGGAGTCTGTGTTGAAGGTTTATTTCTCAAAACTCTAGCAGGCTGAAAGTTCCAAGACTTTCTTATCAGGTGGAAGGATCTCTAAACTAAGCATGGAGCCTCCTTAACATTCTGATCCAGTGAAGCAAAGAATAGTAAACTGAAAATGAAAAGAGGTAATCAGTCAAAGCACAACGGTACCAGTTTGTGTCAAGTATACAGTAGATCTGCCAAAGAGAATGTCATTAATTTGGTAACCTTGTCTTTGCTTGCTTGAAGAAGAGCAGTACCAGGTGTGGGTAACTGGAGACAATCACTCTTGGCAACTGAAGCTAGACTTACTGGTCAGCTGTTTAAAATCCAAGGTTTATATGATGATTGATCTTTTAACTAATGAGAAGTATCTTTTGGTACAGGAATGGTGAACTGTCTATGGCTTCATTATATTATAGATAGTAATGAAGACTTGGTAAAAGAACTGATGGGGGGCAATAGTTTGGGACCGTGTTTAGATTCAGTAAGAATGTAATACATTTGGGAAAATGTTTAATGTAGTTTCCTATTAATAACAACTAATCTTGGCAAGAAAGCAGGTGGTCTGAAACTTGCCTGAACAGGATTTTTGGAGAAACAAAGAAAGAGGTCATGTTTAGTTTAAGCATTGAAAAGCGAATATGAGGCTGTTAAATTTGACCATGTTTTTGATAGCCTGGATTTAAGTGAAAATAATTGGATCTATAATTGCAGACTTAGAAGTTTGCTATGAACCTTCTGGCAGCTTTTATCCAATATTAATTTGTTAATTGTGAATAAAGCCAACCTACTGAGAAGAATGTTTTAACGTTAAGAGGGAAATGTATTTTAACCCAGGTTGGAATAGTTAAACAAAGTAGATGTTATTTATTAAGACATCTCTCTCTCTATATATAAATGTATTCCATATACACTTGTATATTATTCACTTGTATTCTGTATTAAGGAACTCCCTGGTACTGAAGAGAATAACATCAGTTCAAAAGTTCGCTTCACATATTTTGGAAATGTAGAGGAGATGGACTATGGGATTATGGCCGATTAATCTTATAGAAGGCGTTACCGGGTGTTTTTGAGAATATGATTTACTTGAAGGATAGGAGCTGTCAAGGCAGATTTATGTTTAAGATTTAATTAAGACTTCTGACGTATGGAGTGGAGAGAAAATTCTTTAAAAATCGAGGCCAGATCTCAGTCAATTATCATTTGACTTGCTAACTAGAAGTTGTGTGGTTCATGCTCTGAAGAGCTCTGAAAAAGCTGGTTGCTGGTTGGTCGTATTTAGAAGTCTCTGCCCTTGAAGCCAGCTCTTGTTTTTACATTATATCCTACAACTACACTTCCATATAGTGGAAGGTAAGAACCATTTTGAATTTATATCTCAAATATATTGATGCATTGATTTAAGGTATGAGAATTATGTGTTAGCTTTAGAGAGTGATATTTTGGATGCTTTAGGGTTTACTGGTGGGCGGTTTTAGCTTTTTTGCATGCATGGCCTAAGGGTAAAACATGTTATAAATGTATTGAAGTGTTCATGCTGTTACACCCATGAAGGTACTGGAACACTCAGGCTGCCTATCAGCTGGGATCTGAAGTGGTCTGTAAACTACTCAATCTATTATTAAGCATTGAATAAACTAAAGGAGAATTAATATTACTCTGATTCGGTAAAACTTCAAATTGAATGAGTCTGTGTGATTTCTTAAGTTGTTTGGATACATTGCAAGCCCAGTGCATGAACAATCCACTTACAGGAGTCCAAAGCATCTGTGTCCTCCTTAAACGCCTCCCCTGAGTTTAAGTGTGCTCAGAGCATATATATATAAATATAAATAAAAAGAAGAGTGTAGAATCTGACAATACGAATATTTAAAAAAACACTTCTTGAGAAAAATGCTGCTTGCCTCCTTCCTCGTCTCTCAGGCTGCAACACCCTTTTCTGAGATTGCTATGTGTGATATGTGCTATGTCTGTGGCAAATGCACTGGTACAGTTGAAAATCGTGTTTTCTGCGTAGATTGTACTTAGAAAGCTCTAATAGAACTCTGAACAGACAGACAGCCTTTGAACTCTGTTTCACTCAAAGCGCTTTCACGTTGCATAAGTTATGTTATATTTTAGTTTTATGCTATTTTTATAACTAGTTATTTATGTTTTATAATTTTATATGTGCATACAGCTTTCTACACCTGTTTACACCAAAGTTTATTGCATAAAGTTTATTTTATTACACTTTTTCATGTTTATGTATATGTGCTATAATTCCACTTCTAACAGGGTTGGCTTTTTGCAATGTTTCTTAGAGCTGAAACAATAAAAGTTGGATTTTTTTCTTTCCATTTCATTAAAGTAAACCTTCATACCCCCTACTACTGTACTACCTCACCACCTTTAATTCATTATTATTGATGAAACAACACGAGTTACAATCCTTCCTAAATAGGCAAAGTTAGCACTGCTGTTTAGGTGTCAACATGCCTTCGCATTACCAGCAACCACTCAGACACTGGTGACCAAAGCTGAGAAATAACCTTGATTTATTGGCTTTGCTTGATTGAGCTCTAGTAACACTTTCCTTTTCCATCTGCAAAACTGGACCCAGAAGGAGACAAAGCGGATTGAGAAAGGAGTCTCAGGATTCAGGGAAGGGAAAAGATTATCATGGAAAGCTACCCCTTTAGAGGAAGGACAGCCATTATGATTAAGGACAGGTGGAAATGATTTAATTCTTGCCCGCATTATTGCTCCCCAACTGTGTTAATGGAAGCCATATATCATTATATTTTTGCCACAGTACTCATTGATTCCTACTAAGTGTCTAATTATAGTGTAATTAGTGTTTTTAGTAGTACTTTTTTAAAATATATAAGGAGCCTTTTGACTTCATAAAGATTCTCTCTAAATGCCTCTGGTATTCAAATGCAGATCTGTAAGAGACACCTGGGGTCAATTCAACAAAGAGCCTCATCTAGAAAACACCAGTGAAACCTTTAAATCCATTAGCTTGTACTAGGCAGGTGTTAACACTCTCATTGTAACCTGAAGTATGACCCATGAACAAACAAAGCCCAGGTTTTTATTGTAAAGTGTAATGGCTTTGGCACATGTCTAAGAACACAATCAGATCTCATGTGGATCTCTACAGGGATACAACAGCCTGCAGTGTTTGATCTGGTGTATGTTGTTTTGTATATTCGATGTTTAAAAAGACTTGACTTGAATTTATTAAGTTTCTTTAAGTATTTCTATCAACAGGCTTCAGTTATGGCAATGCTTTCCTTACAGTATATCAATGTCAAATAGATAACGCTTAACACCATATTAAAAAATAAAAAAAAACTGTGACAAAAAAAATTCATGCTGTTGCAATTATCTTAATCACCTTTTTTTGGGTCATGTTTTACATTTGATCACAGGTGCCATTCTTTGAAAACTGCAGTGAGAGATAAGAAATGCTACAGATATTATGACTGCAAAAGTGCATTTCTATATAGTCCTCTTGTACCTTGATAACAAGCAATTACAAAACCCCATTAAAGTTTGTTGAATGTGCCCTGTCTGCTCCTTCTAGCTTTTTTTTAAAAATCATTTCCTTTTAATTACTGTGACATTGTGTTAGCTGATTCAATGTAAACAAAAAAAAGGATTATGTGAAAAAAGAGCTTTATACATCATATCTGACATTCAAGTTTATAGCCCACGCACACACAATGCAATTTTCTGGCGATTAGTATTTTTTCCTTGCGAGTCAGTGCAATTTCCATATTCTCCCTGAGTAGATTAGTTAATGATTTAGTTTCAACGCAGATGATTTGTCACCCACCCACCTGCTTTCTGTGGTTTAATTGTGACACAGAGGCTTGATTATTTATCATTTAATGAATAGAAGTAAATTGAAGTCGGTCTATTTGTCTGGTTCCAAATGCTAAAGGAGCATCTACACTTTGAATAGCATCTGTAATATTATAATATTATAAATTGTAAATAGCCAAGTCCCTCTATTTTTATGACGCCTGTAGGCGTAGACCTGAACTCGAACCTGGGTCATCAGTGCTCCAGAACACCCCCACTTTTCTAAAAGAGCCAGGCTCCTTCAGTGGAGCAGTAGAACATGCCTTTATACCAGGTGACAGATAGGGGGCGCCATGACAATCTCCAAATCTGCCAGCAATGACAGATTCAATTCCTCCCAACAAATCGCTGCAATTGTTCTTGTGTCTGACATACTTACACTTGACGGAGGGAACCATGTGGCTTGCATTCATTCTATACACCATATGTGTTATCATTGTCTTGCTCCTATATTAAATTGGCCTTCGCTGTAAAGAGGGATACTGCGAGCCTCCCACACTCTCATATGACATGATCACTTATATTTAGTTCTTCCATTTTCTGTCCCTTGTAGCTCTATGCCAGAGAAACTGCTCTCATTTTCTTGCACAAAGGGATTGTGAGATTAAACTCCCATCACACGCTCAATAAATCACACACACACACACACACACACACACACACACACACACACACACACACACACACACAGTCGGATTAAAAGACTGGGGCCTTTTTTGAGCTGTATTTTGATTCGTTGTGATCGAGATTGATGCACTGGAAAAAGTCAAAATTCCAGCACATCATTTTCAACGAATAAATTGCACATACCTATTCAACAATGTGACAGACAGTAATATATTCCTCAGATTCTGATATTATCAGTGCTGAAAGAATGTCCCTAACATATTCCATCACAATTTAATAAATGCTTCTTTTTAACTATAGTAACTATAAGAACATGAGTGTGACGTACATATGGAAGGCTGGACAGACATATAGGGTGGCTCAGTATACTCCTAAATTCTGATACTTCATGTTTCATTTTATATTCTCCCCCCCCCTAAAAAACACAGTCTTACCATCATGTTGTTCATTGTTTGGCTTTATGGACAATCTTGGATTACACCACTTCCATCTGTTTCTATTAGAAAAACAGCATTCTCTTCTCACATTCAATTTATAATACCCTTAGGCTACATTGGTTACATGAGGACAAGCATCCAAAATCCTAACCTGAATTGTTGTTAAATTACACTAATTGGTCTCTAAATTTGGATTGCATCCTTCAGGTCAAATCTTTTGAAGAAGGGGCTGCCATGATGTGTCATGCAGTCCTTTATTCAAGTCAGCGTATTTGCGGAAATAACTAACCCACCAGTTATTACTCTGTTATCGATACCTCACTTGCACAATGTAAATAAGAATGTATATTAAATCCCAGCTTGTTAAATATATGTTAAATCAATACATTACAAAGTAGTTTGGACTACTTTTACATGGCAAAGCCATAATAAAACACATAACAAAATGTAATAAAGCATAGTGAAAGCAGGGTAAACCATAGGTAAGCACTGTAAATCTCATAGATGTACGGTAAAGCAGATTCAAAATAAATATGGCAAACCATTGTAATCTATGGTAAATGCATGGTATAACCATAGAAAAAGCATAGGAAAACTGCAAAATTACTATGCAAATTTACTGTGGCAAACTTTTATAAAGGATGTTTTCCTCCTACTGATACTATCACTAGACTAAGGTCTTAGAAATGTGGGGGGTTGCTGGCATCTCTATAGACATATTGACCAGTATGTATATTATTCTATCTATCATGGTGTTAGTCTAGTCACAATGATCTAGGCAAGCAGGTTTTATTGATTTTCTTTCGCTTTATTGCAGGCTCTTAAGCCAAATAAAAAGCCTCTTCATCAGGTGAAAGTGGAAAGAAAAAAATACTCTGCTAATTACACTGGAGGATAATTGTGTTGTACTAAACAGGAAGCACAACTGCGAGGACACTGAAGAGACATAAAGTGTAGCAACCAGTATCTGCTCTTTGTGATCTTATATTGACAACCCTATGGGAGAAACACTGCATGTGGAACAAGCTATGTCTAACTTTTTGTGCGGCATGACGTCAGGTAAAGGTTGGAACTGTTTGGGGGTGAATTATTTTTAAAAGACATAACCAACATTATACTTTGGTTGCTTCACCGTGATGTGATCTTTCCTCTCACACAATTATTCTCTCATGTACAGTATATCACCTAGTATAAAACTGTAAACAATTGTCTTGTTTTCATTTTGTTTCCCTCGTTTAAATAAAGTACTAAAGTAGCATAGTAGGATATATGTTCAACGGCACTCGGAAGTAATTTCTTTTAGTCATGTTTAGTTTTGGAGAAAATATTTGTTTTAAAAACTACCTGGGTACACTGCATTGTGTGAAAAAAAAGGTTCAATAAATAAAATGTAAGTGTGCGCAAGCCCATTTTGTTTAAAAAATAAATTAGCAGGCGCTGTGTGTATACGAAGATCACAACCGGGAGTTTACATCCGATCTGTGTTCAGGAGGTATAAAGCAAGTGTTGTGCATGTGTACAGTAAAGAAAGACTGCTTTAAATTTTTAGAACATATTCCCATATATTTTTCATATATTTTTAAATTTTTTTCAATACTCATGGCAGAGAGCTGTATGAGTCTTGTGAACACAAAACTCAGCTCCAGATGACGGAAGACAAAAAAGCTAAGCCTGGTTATTTTTTTTCTTCTCATGCTTGCTTGTTTCAAACTATTTGCATGCAGTATGAAGAAAAATCCTCAGGCTTTTAAAAATGCTTGAGACTGCGGTTGAATCCCATTTCTTTTAAACTTTCTGAAATTTGTGAATACATTTTCCATACATGCCAACAGTCCCTATATCAGGGGTGTTCAATTCCGGTCCTGGAGGGCCGGTGTCCCTCCTGGCTTTTGTTCCAACTGTGCTCTAAATTACTTAATTAGACCAATAATTGGTAATACTTGATCCAATTAAGTAATTTAGGTCAAAGTTGGTACAAAAGCCAGGAGGGACACCGGCCCTCCAGGACCGGAATTGAACACCCCTGCCCTATATGGTCGGAACAGTCCCGATTTCCTCGCAAATGTCCCGCATCCCGATGCACAGGAAGAAAGTCCCAATATTTACCCATAGAAAAAAAATCATTTAGTCTGCACAGTAGAGTTAGTGAAAACCACACGCTGTGCTCTTCGTGTGGCTGACACATCTGCTGATCACTCACTTATACAAAGGTAAGAACGCTTCATTATGTCTTTTTACTGTGATGATGGTCGTGTGGTGTTGAGTTGGGGGGGATACGTCTATTATATGATTGATCATGAATGTTTTTTGCGTATGACCCCACCCATGTGTATGACCTAGCCCCCCCAAATGTCGGCAAGTATGCATTTTCTCGCTTCGAACGCTTGGCTCTAGTGCTTGCACCTCATCATGGTCCCAAGCCTTCACTTTCCTTTCGTCAACATCGATGTCAGCCATTTTTTCTCACTTTTTCTTGGAATGACGCTTGAGCGTGATGACTTAACCCGCCCACAGCCTGCTTCGGCCCCGAGCCAGATTCAGACATGTTGAGAGGCTGAAGTTTCACGGTTCGGGTCGGCTCGGGTCGGGTATCTTGCTTGGGCAAAAACACCCGAGCCTTAGGAGCCTGGAGCCCTCATGGCTGGGGTGTGCAGGTGGAAGGGCTATAAACACGCGCAAGACTGAAAACCAAAATCATATCAAATAAACAGTATTTAAAGAGTATATTTGTTTTCCTAGCCTTCACAATCCAGTGATGCTTTTTCAAAGCTTGGCATAAAAACTCATACTTGAAATGCATTTATATTGCTTTTCTCCTTCATGTTAATAAAAAAAAAATGAAAGCCTTGACAACTTAAATCACACACATCTACAGGCAGGCTTTGGAATAATCTGATTGTATATCAAAACCGCCACCTTCTTACTCAGTGTGAATTTCCCTGCAGAATGTGTGTCATCAGTGATATAACAAGGGCATATGTCTGTATGCTAAACCCTTGAACCTTTTCTTTAAAGGGCATACCGTTAATACATGCATTTAATACATCTAACCTCAAATGGAGTTGCTATTGACTCTGGTTGTCTCATGTTCCTGATTCTGAAAGAGCTACGTCTAATGTGGAGTTCAAATTTAATTATACCGTAGCATAGCATCAGTTCTGTGGCGATAATTCGTGTCAGCGGTTCTGAAGTCAAAAAGTGGTGTGGTTAATTGAAGACACATTGATTGTAAGGGAGTGCCACAGGCTGCTGGTATCACCCTATTGCTGGTTTCCTGGATCAATCATATCTTTGTTAGCGCCACGATTCCTTGCAAATAGGACGGGAGACTTAATCACATCGCATACTGCAAATGATCTTTCCTATTGTTACTGACTTGCATCCTGCTCTGTTATAATAATCTAGCTCTTTTATTGTTTTTTTTATTTGACAGCACCTGCAATGATGTCACAAAGGGATGGCTCAGTGCCAGTGCAAGGACAGCTTAAACATTATCTGTTACCTCATTCTTTTCTGCACAGTGTTTCTGAACTGAGTATAAGCTATGAATTCAGAAAGTGAATTCAGTCTCAACCACTGTACATTTTATGAGTTATAAGGCTACAATGTGACTTAAGATGCACATTTCAACGTGAGACACCATGTTTGTCAGCCTTTTCCTTCTCTGCCTAAGAGTCACGTTCAGAATTATAAATCATGTATGAGGAATCAACCAAATTCTAGTTCATCCTATCTTCTGTATAGCACAGCACTTTATGTGTAATAATAGTTCCCGAGTATAACCTTCAATTTGTGATTTATATAATATGTCTAAGGAGGGTGCCTCTCATCTGAAATCTCTTATAACAGCTAGCCTCTACACTGTGCTAATGGTCACTTTAAGCAGGCTCTCTCGATATGAAAAATAACATTTTGTGGCATGTACAGTACGTGGGTACCCTTTGGGAACAATAATCCCAGGCGAATGATCAGGGTAGTGTTGTACACTTATACAATTCATAAAATATTATAAAAAAAATTATATATATATATATATATATATATATATATATATATATATATATATATATATATATATATATATATACAGTACTGTGCAAAAGTTTTAGGCAGGTGTGAAAAATGCTGTAAAGTAAGAATGCTTTCAAAATAGACATGTTAATAGATTATATTTATCAATTAACTAAATGCAAAGTGAGTGAACAGAAGAAAAATCTAAATCAAATCCATATTTGGTGTGACCACCCTTTGCCTTCAAAACAGCATCAAGCATCAATTCTTCTAGGTACACTTGCACACAGTTTTGAAGGAACTCGCAGGTAGGTTGGCCCAAACATCTTGGAGAACTAACCACAGTTCTTCTGTGGATTTAGGCAGCCTCAGTTGCTTCTCTCTTCATGTAATCCCAGACAGACTTGATGATGTTGAGATCAGGGCTCTGTGGGGGCCATACCATCACTTCCAGGACTCCTTGTTCTTCTTACGCTGAAGATAGTTCTTAATGACTTTCGCTGTATGTTTGGGGTCGTTGTCATGCTGCAGAATAAATTTAGCCAATCAGATGCCTCCCTGATGGTATTGCATGATGGATAAATATCTGCCTGTACTTCTCAGCATTGAGGAGACCATTAATTCTGACCAAATCCCCAACTCCATTTGCAGAAATGCAGCCCCAGACTTGCAAGGAACCTCCACCATGCTTCACTGTTGCCTGCAGACACTCATTCGTGTACGCTCTCCAGCCCTTCGCGAACAAACTGCCTTCTGCTACAGCCAAATATTTAAAATTTTGACTCATCAGTCCAGAGCACCTGCTGCCATTTTTCTGCACCCCAGTTCCTGTGTTTTCGCATAGTTGAGTCGCTGGCCTTGTTTCCACATCGGAGGTATGGCTTTTGGCCGCAAGTCTTCCATGAAGGCCACTTCTGACCAGACTCTCCGACAGTAGATGGGTGTACCAGGGTCCCACTGTTTTCTGCCAGTTCTGAGCTGATGGCACTGCTGGACATCTTCCGATCATGCGAAGGGAAGTAAGCATGATGTGTCTTTCATCTGCTGCAGTAAGTTTCCTTGGCCGACCACTGCCTCACGGTCCTCAACGCTGCCCGTTTCTTTGTGCTTCTTCAAAAGAGCTTGGACAGCACATCTGGAAACCCCTGTCTGCCTTGAAATTTCTGCCTGGGAGAGACCTTGCTGATGCAGTATAACTACCTTGTGTCTTGTTGCTGTGCTCAGTCTTGCCATGGTGTATGACTTTGACAGTAAACTGTATTCAGCAACCTCACCTTGTTAGCTGAGTTTGGATGTTCCTCACCCAGTTTTATTCCTCCTACACAGCTGTTTCTGTTTCAGTTAATGATTGTGTTTCAACCTACATATTGAATTGATGATCATTAGCACCTGTTTGGTATAATTGTTTAATCATAGACCTGACTATATGCCTACAAAATCCCTGACTTTGTGCAAGTGTACCTAGAAGAATTGATGCTGTTTTGAAGGCAAAGGGTGGTCACACCAAATATGGATTTGATTTAGATTTTTCTTCTGTTCACTCACTTTGCATTTAGTTAATTGATAAATATAATCTATTAACATGTCTATTTTTGAACGCATTCTTACTTTACAGCATTTTTTCACACCTGCCTAAATCTTTTGCACAGTACTGTATATATATGACAGTGGCATTTGCATTGATGAAAATACGACTGGACTACTGAAGTCAAATATTAATAATCTGTATCCATTTATATAGCCTCCCAACTTTCAAGGGAATAGAAAATGAAAAGCCTGTCAAACTGAATAACCAGACATTGTTAAGAGACAAGCAGAAAGGAAGCCGCATATCAGAGGTTCCCTGGTTTAATCAGTTCTGGAATTTGGAATCAGTAATTTTTCAGTCGCAGGACTAATCTGCGGCTTCTGAATATGTGCGTCTAATCAAGGTTACAAAATTCCAGATTCCATTTTCTGCTCTTTCTGTTTTAGATTCCATGCATTCAGAATCTATTGTTCCTGACACAGCTTCCTCACACTCATTTAAGCTTTTGTCACAACAGTTATCTTTTCTTGGCATGTCACATTTTAAATGATACACTATATATATATATATATATATATATATATATATATATATATATATATATATATATATATATACACTATATATAAAATTAATTTTTAGTTTTGTAACAAAATCACTGTGTGATATTTAGATTTCAAAACGATTGTTAATTAGTTAATACACGCATTTGGTTATTTTATAAATAGTTAGCAGTGTAGTTGGGTGTCGTAAATGCTTAGACGCAAAAGGTTTATCTGAGTTTAACTGGAGTCTGAACAATACCACACAACATGTTTTAAGGAAGATCAAACGTCTCACAGAACAAGCTATGCAGTTTGGAGCGACAGGTGAAAAAATCAGTGACCCTTTAAAGCCATAGCATCAATTGTCACATTAACCCAGCTAGTAAGCAAGTTTTATTGAGCAGAACAGCGCATATTGATAGATTTTATTAGCAACACCTGTAGACACACTATTAATAAAAATCGACAAAATTACTGAAAAACCAGACATGTAACCGGAATAAATGGTGCATTTGCGAGCTTACCAGTTTTCTTCTGGAAATTTACTGAGATGTTGAAACTGTGTACTGTAGTTTTCATGTAAAATATACTGTTCTAGATTAACCCAAATGTCCTTCTGCAATACGCTCATTTGAATATTAAAAATGTGGCGGCGAGATATAGCGATTTATGGGTCTGGCGTTTTCATCTGATTTATAAATAAAAATATCAATCATACACGACCAGAACACTTTACCATGCGTGATGGTACTTCAAAGTCCAACACATATAAATCATAATGAATTATCATCTCTTGAACATGAAAAACTACATCCATTGGTATAGGCATGCTAGGCATTGTAAAATCAAACTGGTAGAGCGCGTTCAAGTCACAACTGACCAGACCTTGAGAACACAACTGTGGAAGAAACGTAATAAATGAGCTAGGGCTTGCATGATTTTTGTAAATGGGAAAATCACACACACACATGATATATATATATATATAGCAGGGACATTTATAAAGATACATTTAGAATACATTCTGAAGCTAAAAATCACACTGTTTTGCAATATTGTGCTGTTCATTTGAAACCCCCGTTTTTAATTGAAGTGACACGACTACATATATATATAGAATATGAACATTTAATAGAATAAAAGCCAAAAATCAACAGTATGAACTCAAATTTATTATAAATACTTTACAAAAATACATGTACCGTACAGCATGCAGTATAGACAGCTTTACTCAGTCGAATATCGTTTCACACACAGTGACAACGGAGACGCTCTTGTTTTTAGTGAGATGCTCGTTAAAGGCAAAGTCTCTCCAGCCGCAGATTTCCGAGTCTGAATTCTCATCTGAAGCCCTGTAAGATAACAACCTCGGGACAGAGTTGATGGGTGGGGTCTGGGCCAATGGCAAGCTAAACACAGACGAGAACTTTTTCCTGTAGCTCTTTCTGAACTTCTTGGCGGATCTGTATAAGTTCCCCACAAAGCAGTAGCACAGAGGATTGAGCGCTGAATTCGTCAGCCCCAGCCACTGCGCAAAGGGTCTGGCTTGCAGAATCCATTCGTGCTGAACATGATCGAGGTCCTCTTCTCAGCAGAGGCATTGGGCATATTAAAATCGATCCAAATGTCCACCACGTACAGAGGCAACCAGGAGAGCGTAAACAGAATTACCAAAGCCACCACCATCTTCGCTATTTTCTTGCGCACTTTCAGCCGCGACCCGGACGCAGCTAAATTGCACGTGTAATCTTTAAACTTGTCCTCGGTGCTCCACAGCTTGCGCCCAGTGAGAAAACAAATGATGAGGTTGAAAAGAACGGGAAAGCCGTACAGGGAGCAGAAGAGCAGAAAGTTATAAGCTTGCCTGAGTTTGACATGGGGCCAGGTTTCCATGCACACCGTTATTACCTGCTGTCCGTCCAGCAGAACGAGGTCATTGGTTTTGTTCATGAAGATCAGCGGCATGCAAAGCCCCGAGGACAAAACCCAGACCACGCAAATCATCCAAAAGATCTTCCTCCACGTAAAGAAGGACCTGGCGTTCAGAGGATTGTGAACGCTGTAGTACCTGTTCAAGCTGATAACTGCGAGGCTAAGGACACTGGCGGAGACGGACACCGCTTGGACAAACGGGACAGCCCTACACAAAAAGTTGCCAAAGATCCACGCATTGTACACCTGGTGTCCGAGGTTAACAGGCATGCAGATGCACACCACCATCATGTCACAGACGGCTAGGTTAATTAGGAGGCTTCTGGTGGCAGAGATTCCCGCCAGCCGGTTCCTTCTCTTGCGCGTGAGGACCCTCAGTGCCATGATGTTGCCCACCAGCCCGATAATAAAGGACAGCGAGTACATTATCACCAATATGATGGTGCTGGGCTCACGTCCCGAAAAAAGCACATTGTCGGTAAAAGGAATCGAGTCCCGAAAACTGTTGTTGAATAAGGAAAGATTCTTAGGAAACAAGTGTCCAAATCGGAGGTAGAATTCTGTAAAATTCATAGCGTCACTTATTCTCATAGTGTATTGTAATCTACGGCAGCAATCAGAGCTACAGACTGTTTTTTGTTTGTTTTGTTTTTTAAGTACAGTATTCACAACGGATCTATTGAAAAGAAGCTAGACAGATTAATTTAAAAATGATCCCCGGCGGGGAAAAAATCTCTATAAAAACACGTTTTTTTGAATAATTACCGACTTAAAACAAATGTAAAACGTAAAAAGTTTTTAAATACAAATGTATAAATGCTTTAGATGCCTGACAGAGTGATTTAAAACAACGCCTCTTTATAGAAAGGTTAGCCAGTGCTGCTGTGTAACTTCCATGTCTCCCGCTTTTGGTGGAAAGCTGCAGAGTACTGGTGGTCTCTCACAGTTCTCGCTGAAACTCTGGGGAAACAGACACACTCTCCACTTCATATAAAATCAAACAGGACCTCGTTTTAAACCGGTAGGTGGCAGAAGAGAGCTATAGCTGGGATGCCTCTGGGAGAGGCGAGAGTTTGCACTCAAAGTAATTAGACTGTGCAAAAGGCACAATAAATAGTAATAGTGAATATTGGAATAGTGGAATGGTCTGTAACGTTCTAACGCTGTAGAGAGCAGCCTTTACTCCTTGCTGACCGAGTCCCCCATCTTGTTTGCGGTACTTTTTCTAGTCAGAAAGCTTGCTGCACGTGAATGATGTCACTTCATTTTTAGAACTTATCATCAAACTATCGCCCGAATAATCTCAAAGCAAAATATTTTTAGAAAACAGAACAAAATAATACACAGTACACCCTACAATTTACATTTAATAACTGGTCAAACGTAATGTTATGACATGTTCAGTATTACATATTATATATCATACACAGCGGGATAGCAGGTTATTGTACTGCGTCCCAGTGTAAATACCATACCTGTCTATCAACTATAACGCACTGCTACCATAAACCCCCTGTCACACAGAGTAGATACAGGTAGTGGACAAAAAAATGGAAACACCAATGTAAAGTCACTTAATACGCGTTGGGCCACTAATTTGCAGTCAATTGATCTGCAGTTGCTCGACTGTTTTGCCTTGCACTTCGTCGGATATCACGATCCTGGAGTATGCGCTTCCGCCCACTGTTGCCCTTTGCTGATGATGTCTTTCCCTCGGAGTTCCATGCCGACATCACCTTAGACACTCGTGAAACATCAGCAAGTTGAGCTGTCTTGGTCACTGAAGCTCCTGCCAAACGCGCCCCAACAATCACCCCTCTTTCGAAGTCACTGAGGTCTCCTCTTGCAGCCATGCTCGCCATAATTATAGGCAACCAGGCCTGTCCAGCATTTTTATACATGTCCCTAAGCATGCTGGGATGTTACTTGCTTAATTAACGCATGAGCCACACCTGTGTGGAAGCCCTTGCTTTCAATATACTTGGTGTCCCTCATTTACCCAGGTGTTTCCATTGTTTGTCCACTACCTGTATGTTCTGATACACCCACTCGACACCACAGGCGCTGCTTTAGAATAATGAGCTGTCCTCGAGCGGTGGTGCTGAAAGATGAAATGGAACGGAGGTCGAGCAGTTTAAGCTGTTCATTACGTTAATAGAACGTAATCGAAATTATGCGTTGTACTTAATATTTCAATGTCCTATTTTTTTAATTACATTTCTGAACTAAAACGCAGATGAACCAGAACTACTACGTTATGATTTGATGCAGTACAGAACTCGGTATTTGTGATGGATTTAGATTTCAGAATATCTCACTTTACCAATAAATCTGGGTTGCAAAGCAGTTTAACCCGTATACAATTGATATAATTCAATCCGATTTTCACATTAAAAAGGGGGAAAAGAATGACACTTTATGATTAAATCAACACTAGTGAAATATAAAAGGATTGTAAAAAAAAGATTTGGTCATAATCCTGTCTGAGCGAGAAAAAACAACATAATCCATTTGAACTCAACACAGTAAGTTGGTATACATCACAAAACAAATTCAAAGAGTTCCCACAGTTTAGATTCTTAGGGAATAGAGCAACATCCAGCAGACTGTATGCTAGTTTTACTCCCATAAATGAATACAATTCCAAAAGACAGTCTACATGTTTTTTTTATTATTATTATTATTTTTGAAGGACTCCATCTTGTGAAACAGCATCTTCAGAACTGCCCCATATACTGGCAGATACTGGCCTTGCTATAGTCTATGGATATGCCCAGTCAGTCACCGTGTGTATGATTGTACCATGTTAAGTTTCCTATCTATGTGTCTATTTTCTAATGCATACCAGTATATGTTTTTTAAATTTAAGTTTTATGAGAGAAACCCCATGTAGTTCACACACATTGTTATAAAATTCAGAACACTAAAACATTGTGACCAAAGGAGGTATTCTAATATCTTTTCATGGGGTTTATCTACTGTTTTTAGCCTTTAACAGTCTAGATCTAAATCTGGATCTAGACAACAAAGCCTGTGCACACAGCTACAAATCACCATCAATTCCAGATGCACGTCCTCCTTTGCCATTAAAGGGAAGTGCATTTTCAACTGGTTTCACAGGCTTACTGATTAGCACTTCTGCAATACCGATTTTGCAATCCTCTAGTTTCTGAAGATTTATTTGAAAAGTGGTTTAAAACAAGCCTAAAAATAGAAAACAGTTGTTAAGCCACAATCTAATATGAAAACATATAATTTATTGAGATATTACAGTGATAAAAGGGATACATGTCATTGTAATGTTGCATGGTTGTTTTTTGTTCCACAAGATCATAGGCACTGGGTGCTCAGGCATGAATTGTATTCCTCCACCATCATCATCACCTTCACAACCAGAATTGCTAAACATTTTTTTTCTAATCTGCTAAAGCAGACTCTAAACTACATGTCCCTTTTATAACAGAGGCAGGTACATTGGTACTAACCCTTCCATAACCCTAATGACTTGAATAACAAATACCCCTGTATTAACTAAACTGTTCTGTATGATAAATCAGTGCACAGCAAAAATAAAAACATTAAGTACTGCTTTACAGCTACACAAGAGCCTTCTTTCAGTGTTTGATAAGCCTGTGTTTGTATGAGTGTATGTGGCTCCCATCATGGCTGTGGGGTGCACAGGGTCTCTAATAACACCCAAATGTATTGATCCTTGAAATAGTCTGTATTGCAAAGCAGGTCCCTGTAAAATGACATTGTAGCTTGGGAAAAAAAAAACATGTGGGATACTAAAACTAAAAAGAAAGAATGCACCTATACCTACAACTACTGTTTAAGGCAGTTAAATGTAATAAATTGTATATCTGGCTCATTAATATCATTACAATTAGGCAACAACCTAGCAAGAAATGGAGCTGTAATTGTTAGCACCACTATGTTTTAGTCCAAGTGCTTAAAACTCCACGTTTCCACAGTCCTAAAGTACATAACACTGGGTGCTTTAATCAATCAGTTTTGTTTTCAATCATCAAATCTATAAAATTAGACATTTTAGATTTCTCTTGTAATAGTCAACTAAGTGTCCCTTTAGTTACCAACAAATATTTGTTGGTATTTTTCCAAAACCTGAGCTTTACTGTTGTAATTTAATAACATCCAAGTCTATATTAACATCTATATGTAATATAATAAAATCCTACCCCTTCCTCCACTCAATTAATGGGTCTATCCAGTAGTGTTTCAAAAGCCATTTTTATACCTTTGAGCTTGAGAACTGATTCCAGTCTTACACATCATTGTGGAGTTGACATTTAATTATATATATATATATATATATATATATATATATATATATATATATATATATATATATATATATATATATATATATATATATATATATATATATATATATATATATATATATATATAAATTACAGTGTTAAAGGGTTACAGTCCGATTCAGATCTCCCACTCAACAGCCATGTTTCAAGCTTCCCCTCTCTGTTGTGTGCCTGTCACTGTTGGATCAAGTTCACACACACACACACACACACACACACACACACACACACACACACACACACACACACACACACACACACACCACTTCTCTAACTCCCTGAAACAAGGGATTTTCTTTAGCAGATGTAATCAAAACCACAAGCATTAAATATATTTTAAAAAATCCAAGAGATCAAAGTATTCCCAATGTCAGTTAGTTTGCTATACTGGGTCTGCATGTAAATATTGGCTTCAGTATGGTCACCTGTAATCAGACTTCATCATAGGATACAGCGGTGTATCACATTTTAAGTCAGTATCTAAACACAATCCAATACAGCATAAAATACAGCTCTGTGCCAAATTCTTAAAGCTTTTGTCCAGTATCATCTGAAAACAGTAGTGTAAAAAGAAGGACAAAAGGTCAGCTGGAAATTTAACCCTGAAAATAGGAAGTCTGCATGTCTAATGGTTTACGAGACGCAAGGGGCTGAATTGGCACATCAACCTAAATGAAGGACTCCACAATGATCAAGGGGGAGTAAAAAAATATTCAGAAGCAAAGAAAGGTCAGAAAATGGCTACAAGCAGACTATAGGAATGCATTAAAGGATAGTAGCAGCACAGAGTTTGTGTGGCTAATGCCTGGCACTCCTGGCTCACACCACATTGCCACTCTCAGTCCCATTCAGCTGTGCCGTTATGCTGTCTGTCTGGATGTGGCCCCCGGCCTTGTCTCAATTCATCATGCCTTCATTCTCTGCATTCTTCCATTTCAGTGATTTCACAGCAGATGATTTCATAGAGCAGCATACAGCAGCAGTTGCATTTTGCTTGACCTAACATCATTGTGCCTGACCTAATACAATTCTGGAGTTTCTATTAATATTGAAAGGTAAAGCCAGAGAAGCAAGTGTGTCATCTGAGAGAAGCTCTGAATGCCATTTTCAGCAGGTAACTATGGAAACACACTTATGGTGTTCTATAACTGCTGGTTTGGGGACTATGCAGCATCTTGTTAATGGAGGCTACATGACAGTAAAGTGTATTGAATGGCCTCCTTAGATGCAATGTGCATACAAAAAAATGAATACCACTTGTTGTTACCACTTATAAAAGTTGGAGTAGTAACAGTATGAAGCACATATGGGGCCCTCCTTTGAAGCAGGGGAAAGAAATCTATTTAAAATGGTACAAAAAATTTATTAGAAATTTGTCTTTGCACTTGCTTCAAAATAAGGCCCATAGTCTCTAAAAGATGCATCACCTGTGCCACAAGGACCACTAATCTGTAAGATAACACATCATTTGTAGGGTGTCTCCTGGCCGTGAAACAGCTCAGTGCAAAATCAACATGTTGTGATGAGACTATAGTATTTATTAAAACATGTGTTTTTAAACATTTGTAGCAATTTCAGTAATACTTACTTTGGAGAAACTAGTGTCAAATTCATCAAAATTTAAAGAAAGACTGAAATTACCAACATGAAGAAGAGTGTAACATTGCAGGTGTTTTAAAGATAAGACCAATTTAAATTGATTTTAAAACGTTATCACACTTTTAAGTTCAAAATCAGCAACATGTGAGACCCGAGAGTGTGTAAATCCTAGCTCATCTTCTAAAGGGGTCAGCTAGACCAAAACTAATTAACCTCACAGCAGTATACCTGGAGCAAGACCTTCCAAAGAGCCTGATCTGTGCCTAATGCCAGTGATAGGTGAGAGTGAGTTACTCTGCCCTCTAACTGGGAGTCAGGTCACAGTAAAACCTATTACCAAGGGACAGACATGTAATCAGAACTTAATCAGCTCAAGCATAACTCTGTCAACGAGGACATCTGCAGCCAATTAGGGGCAGGAACACTTTAGATTTCTTGAGGTAAAGGGATGGGAGGGAGGCCCTTAGGTAATTTAATGAAATGTAAGTGAGACTGATTAGCAGATCTCCACATCTGGCAATGTACCTGAGAGAATACCGTATTCCTTCGAATTTAAGACGCCAACAAATTTAAGACACAGCCCAAATTTACCACCCTCAATTTGAGGAAAAAATAAAACTTCAAATAAATATGCTTTTACAAAGATACCATGATTTCACTGTTGTATCTTACAAAACTGATACGAAACAGCATTGTTGTAGATTAACCACAGAGCTTGTTTATTGTGCTGCGCACTGTATAATACTTCAGATGGCGTCTCTGTCATACACATACCACCACTCACTTACGACATCACGCATCCTGGCAACAGCAAGCATGACACAACTCTCCACGGCATCAGGCAACATGTAACCCAGCAACCACAACAGCATTGAACATTGCTTGGCATGTTAAAAAATATGGGGGTCTGATCAGCATTTCCGATCTGTCAAAACTGGTACTGTTTGTTAGAAATGCTGTAATCGTAAACGTTTCTCTTGGAATTCACCAGGAAGCTTGGTTTGTCTTTTCTCAGCCATGTTACGTTGCTGCTTGTGTATTCGGGCAGACATCTTTGTTGTCTTTTCTCGGTAGTCAGTCACGTTGCTGTTTGTGTACTCAGGTAGTTACGTTTTTTGTTGGCGATTTTAATACACGCATCACTATACTGTACTCGAATTTAAGACGCAGGCTATTTTTCAGAAGCAAAATATGGTTAAAAAAGTGCGTCTTAAATTCGAAGGAATACAGCAGGTATTTATATTACATTTGGCCTCTTTCAGCATAAGAACAAAAACTTTGTGTGGACGTTTTTTCATCCACACGATCAAAAGTTTGTTTTTGCACCTATTTGAGTTATTCATCTGTATTTATTATATTGTTTATATTTAATATCTATTTTGGAAAAAATAGAATTCAACCAATATCATTTTAGACTCAATAAACCCATACATAAAATTAAATGTTAATGGAATCCAAATAAATATACGTTCACTCCCATTATTATAAAAAAAACCCCAAAAAAACACATGTATTTTAATAAAGATAGTCTAAAACATTAAAAGACACCCCAACTTGGAGGTAAAACTGTGTGTATTTATATATAATAATTTCATACTGTACATGAAATTACATTTTTACAAATGTTTTTCTCAAATGCTTGGAAATAATATTCCCTCTGCATAACAGTATGTTGAAGGTTTCACTGTGATCTTGATTAGAATCACACACTTTACAGCATTTGGACACAATGCAGATGAAGTCTTATTTGGTCTTGCCTGCTGTCATCACTTGCATGTTAAAAGTGAACTGTGGCAGGTTTACTCAGCTGGGCAATCTGCGGTTTCTTTAAAAGCCTTCTTTTTGCAGCAACCTTGACACAGACTGAAGATGCATTTATTTCCGAAACAGAACAGCATGTACAGTACTTACAATGGCTGTAATTTGATTACAGTCGACTTGATCTCTAAACACTCTTCCGACAACCTGTTCATTCATTTTTGTACACTTTCTTCTAGGAATTCATTTAAACCCTGTGGTGCTACATTAGAGGTTGTGCTTCCGGATGCAACAGATCTGTTGTCTTAATAAATGCATCTGATTTATCCTGCAAACTAAACTGAAATAATCTGTGCTTGGCTGAGATCTCAGGTTATACAACATGATGCTTCAACTACCACTTAGTTACTGCTAAAACTGACTTTAATTAAAATCATGATAAAAAAAATATAAATAAAAAAGCTGACGGGACATGGTAACCATCTACATTCATTATTATTTCATAACATTTTAAAATGATTGTCATTTGTAAGAAGATATTTAGACACACTTCCTGTTTAATCATTTACTGTATTTATTCCATCAAAACAATGTTACATTTGGCTAAGCTGGTTTAGTATTCTGAGGTTGTCATGTTTGTAGATTACATTTTTATGATTATTATGTAATATTTACTACTGTTATACACTTTTCACATTAGGAAAATTAGGTGAAAACACAAACAAATGAAAAAGCAGACTAATAAAAATTGGAAATGCATTCAAATCTGTAGCGCACACTTTGTGTAAACTGGCACACTTTGTGTAAACTGGCACACTTTGTGTAATCTCAGACCCATGTGATTGATGGATTTTCTATTACAAATCACTGGGCGAGACAGCTGATCTGACAGTTTTTGATGGCTGACAAGGTAAGGAAACTAAAATGCAGGTCTTCTGGTTGGCAAGGTAAGGAAACTAATACCCCTTCTCCCCTGGCACATCCGACCCGTGAGTGCTCAGTACAGTACAGATACGGATGGTTCTTCACTGGGTATTTGTTGAGCAGAGCGAGAATCAAACCGTGAAACAAGACATCTGAATCTGGCTCTGAGCCGAGCCGGGCCAGGGGCAGGGTTAAGGATTTTCGTCATTACGTTGCATCAGTCAGTACACTCCAGAAAAAAAAACATGGTGGGCAGCGAGTGTGATGAGAGAAAAGTACAGCCTTGAGAAGTGAGGAAGTGCAGGCTGCAGTTTCTCTGTGGGCAGATAGAAGTGTTCAGGAAGATCTGGAGTAGTGTGTCAGAAATGAGAAAGTTTATGCCTGAATTTCTGACGATCTGAAGCAAAAGGACATAAGCCGCGGGTATGGTACACTTTACTCACACACTCAGAAACACAAAATTCTACCAAATTTCTCATCCTTGACCTTTATTAACATAAAGAAAAAAAAATGCGGGAAAAAAAAAAAACTCTAGAAAAAAAAACACTGTCCTTAAACTGGATATCTTTGGCAAATCATATTTTTAAAACCTTCCATATTTACAAAAAAGATATTTACAAAATATAGCAATACAGCATCCCCAATTTTTGAACACCATCTGTTTGCGCATCTTTTTGCAAACTGAGTTAATTAAACAATAATTAATAACAATTGTTTTTTGTTGCGTGTGACGTCAGTAGCATGGCTTGGCTCTGCAGTGGAAAAACAACCCAGGCTCTCCTTAACCGCACCGTGATGGCTCGGTACGGCCCGGCGCAGCTAGGTTGTACAGTGGAAGAGAGGCATAAAATACAGGTCTCCAAGGTACAGTATAAAAGCTAACTTTGCCCTAGACGAAAAAAGCTTAATTTTTATTCAATATTATCATAAATATCAACCCCAATCGAGACTCCAGCCTCTTGAGGTAAACCTATTATTTTGAGAGCATTCTTACAAAGCATTAACATAAGCATATTTGTGTCTGTCTTGCAGCTGATTCTCTGATTTCCCTGTAAAAATGCACGTCACATTTGTGCAGAGCTCACTCGGGCACCAGCGAATCTACTACTGGTGCAGGGCGGGCGAAGCAGGCGTCTGGCGATTCTGCCTATAGAGAGTGCTGCTTGGTGCTGCTCATGAACTTTACAGTTTTTAACTTGTCGTATAATTGAATACTAAAATAAGTGAAGCAAAATCTTCCTGCATCATTTAGAAGTATAAGTACTCCGGTAAGCATAAATAAAATCACAATACTCACACTTTGACGGTTTTTGTTTTATTTCCCTTTTAAAAAAAGACCATTTCAGAAATCATCTCAAGCATTTTGAAACTGGTAAAAATTTACACATTTAAGTGTATATGCCAGTGTTTAAATACAGTAGCATAAAGCAACTTTATGCAGACCGCCAGTTATGCATGCAGTCTATCTATGATAACAACCGACAGGGCTGCATAGGATCAGAGGATGATTCAAAATCAGAGAAAATGTCTTGTTTAAATTTAAGGTAAATTGTAAAATTGTTGAGATACTTGTGTTGGAATATTGTTTTAAAATTGTATAATGCAACAAAAATATATTAAAAGGGTTAATGCGTGGCCGAAGGTTTCTCACTGATAACGTACACTTTCTCAGTCAAAACGGCACATTTCTCAGTATCTAAAAAGCTTAGAGGGAATGCTGCTTGTGCTTAAGGAAAATAGAGTACCCAGTTGCTCTACTGTATCTAATAAAATATCTTTGTTGAAATCTACAGTGGAGTTCAGAATCACAATAACTTTATACTCACAAAGGAAAAAAAGAACATTAACAAAAGTTTTTTTAATTCCATGTTAATTTCTACAAAAGTGTGTAATTTTCAGTAGGTAATAATCTTTGAAGGCCAGCAATACCAACAGAGACACGGAATCCAATTAGCCTTAAATAATCTGCCACCACTTAAATGAACTTCGATAAAGGAAAAAGCACAGCAACTGAAGCCTAAGTGGCTGTTTATCATGAATCTTTCTGCCCAGGGGGATTTATAGCTCCTGGATCCAAATGCTTGATTTTTTGTGAACAGTAATGGGCAGAACAAGACATGGGTATCCGGGGGATAAACTGATTGTCTACGTACATGTTAGTCACATATTGTAATCAGCATAAACGCATAAGACATTGAGCAAGACATTCTCACCAAAACATTTGTTCAACTATGTACTTCTGAAGGGTAGGAGACACTGTAAAAAGTAATAGACAAAACTTACAAGGATTTTAACTTAAAGCCATTCTTTTTCAGATACACTATCTTGAGTATTGTGCCTACTTAAGAGGTTATGAAAATAAATTAATGATCAAAATATCCTTCCAGTTAGGATCAGAGTTTTGATGTATGCTCTATATGTGGAAATGGCCCTTTTGTGGGCGATGTATAAAATAAATATCTGGTAAAAAAAAAAAAAGCATTCGCTGAGAGAAATATCCACTTGAACAAACCCTGGATTGGAATCAGGATCTGACCTCCTTGTGGTATGAATGGAGAAACCTTTACTGAGATTTTGTATTGCAATAGAACATATTGTATTGTCTTTCAGGATCACTGGTAAGAGGCAATTTAATTAATAGCATACATGTGCAAAGGAAACAAAAGTTAATGGAACAAGAATAGACTGCAATGCTGATATTGCGCAGTTGGGATCGATTTCAAATCATTTCCTTAAACCTGTCCTCATAACTTGTTCCCTTTTAACCCTGGGATTTGTCTAGTTGCTCTTCTCTGCTTTCTCACTCACTGGACATTATTCCATCAAGCACACCCTTCCATGAGGTCTTTAACCTTTAACAGTTTGTTTTGAATCTAGAGAGTTCTGAAAAAGGGGATCCTTGCTAAACAGATGAATCAGGAACATTACTTTATGCATGAACAAAAAGTATTTCAAAATGCAGTTTTAATATCCCCGCCCCGCCCCCAACCACCCACCCAATACTTTTATTCGGAGGCTCTTTTAGAAAGATAAGCCTATTTAATTGCCATTTTCCTTTCACTGTGACCTGAAAAACAAAACTGGAGTAATGAGTATTGAGTCACCGTATTTTAAACAACCCAGCAAAATCACATTCGGTTACGCACCTGAATCAAGCTCATTAGACTAATCATCCACAATTCATCCAGTGCAGCATTCAAATTGGTAGTGTTAGACAATGCTTGATGAGGTATGAGGCTTTGTGCCATTCAGGCAGAAAACAAAGACAATATTTTGGCGACTGCACTGTCATAGTTTAGGGAGGGAAATCTTCACGGGATGCTGTAGCTTGTGCAACATTTACCTTCTTATACTGACTTCTAGCATGGAGGTGTTCTCTGCACTACTCAAAACCAGCAACCAACATCAACTATACATTACTAGAGCTTTAAAGAGTAGCCAATACATTCACAAACTGTTGCATCTAAAGCATGTCCTTCTGAAATAACTACAAGAAAACAATTACAAAACAAAAAGTTGTATGAAAGGAGAATGTGCATACTTCTGTGCTTTCAGTCTGTCAAAGCAGAGAAAGTGGAGCATGGCTGTTTTGTGTTCCCTGAATTTTTAATTTTTTTTAAACTGAGTATATATTTGTTTTTAATGTATTTGTGTACAAATCCCAAAGATACAGAGCTCATCGGTTAAACCAAGTTGACATATATCAAGTGTTAAAACATATAATTAGATACAATGAAACCATTTGATACTGAGAAAATAATCCGCTTACACATACCCAAGCCCCGCTCCACCAAGAACAAACTCCAAGAAATGATAGCACAAGTCAAGATGTTACCTCGCTTTCACCTTTTAAATGCACTCGCAATTTCTATACAGTTAGTGTATCACTGTCACACTCTAACCCTCACCATCTTTTTGCCAGTTTCATGTCAAACAAACGAGGACAGTTATAAATGAATCATGAATCCTCTGAGCGCCCTCTGTGAAAGCAGATGACAAGCAGTTCTGGCACTTTCTCCAGGGAGCTGATTAAAGGAGAGGGGTATTGCTACAGAACGAAGGCTCCCACAGCTTAGCTCTTGCAGGGTAGCTCACACAGGGTAGTGCTGTGTTCGCAACTCGTCTCCATGCGAGAGCTACGCTGTGGGAGCTTTCGTTCTGCAGCGATATAGTCTTGGATTAAAGGGCGATTCATAGTCCAGGACGTGCTCCATTTTTGGGGACGCGTGCATCAACTACGCGCAACCTACTCGCGAAACAATTGAAAAATAATTGGTGCGTGTCTTGAGATGTGTGAGGAGCACGGCATAGGCACGCGTCTTAAATCGTTAAGTTGAAATTGTTTAACTTTTTACGCGAGGCGCTTCTTCATCTACAGCAGAAAACCATGAACGATTTGAATGAAAAGTTGATTGCGGAGGTTAGGAAGTGTAGGCACCTGTACGATTCCTCTTTAAAACAACACAAAGACAGTCAAATGTGCAATAATTCATGGAAGGAAATTGCTAATAATATTGGTATAGACGTCAAAGTCTGTATGGAGAAATGGAAGTATATACGCGACAGATATACTACAAATAAGAAAAAATTAGGGGAAAGAGTGGGGATGTTGGTGGAAGTAAAACAATACCGAAATATATTGAACTTTTGAGCTGGCTATCCGAATTTATCAAACACAGGGACACAGATTCAAATGTGTCAGAGCACGATGGTGAGATATGTATTGAAATAAATAAATAAAACAAGTACAGTAAATGCAGGATTGTCACAATGAATTAAGCAGTAAGGAGTAATAATAAATAAACAAATATGTGAAATATTCATGAACAGAAAATAATTCTAGCTTGATAGAATCTTTACCCCATCTAGCTTTCATTTCTTTGTCATAAAAACTCAGACATATTTATTTCCATAGTAATATTACATGCCTTAGAATATGATAATGCGGTATGTGTATCTTTCATAATGCTGTTTGCCATATACGTTCATATATAATGACTGCTGTGAAGTTATTATTATTATTATTATTATTATTATTATTATTATTATTATTATTATTATTATTATTATTTCAGAACCCAGCACCACCAAACAACACTGAAGAGAAAGTATTTGCAGCAACACAGAAAGTGCATCTGTAGGTCAGCCAGATTCAGCACCTTCCTATGGAACAAGCTTTGCTAGACAGGCTGAAAAATGTAGATAAATCAAAAGAAAAAAAACAAGGATGAATCTTTTGCAAAATTAATCTCGGTTTCTCTCAGCAAACTCTCTGAGCAAAGTAGGTCCCTGGCAAGGTTATGAATTCACCAGCTTCTGTATGAGCAGATGGACTGCACCCAGACCTTGGCGCATACTCCCTCAAATGTGCCATTAAACTCCAGTATGTCACGCATCTCTACTTTATACTTCCCTGAGGAATCCTCGGAAGAGCATCAAAACCGTTCTGCACTTAACACATGCAACAAGCTGGCATTATACGGACTTATAAATATCCTACAAAAACAAATCATTGGAATGTAAATGCTGCCACTTGTTGACGTTCACTTAAAACTATATTATTTGGCGTGTTGGGTATATATTGTTACCGTACTGCACACTCACACAAGCACAGATATGATTTATTTTGTTTTATTTAACACAGAGACAAAGATTCTTTAAACAATGAAAAAATAACAAAAGAAGTGCTTTTCATATGTTTATGTTAATTAGTAATTTTTGTATTTGTTTTCTTGTTACAATACAAGTATACATGAAACAAGGATTACACTGTCCATTTTACTACAACAAAATCCATGTACATATTGTTGAAAATAAAACTACTGTTAAGTATAAGTGATATATCTAAAGTTTTCTTTGTCATTATGAAAGTATTTCATTGGTAGGCACTCTGAAATATTGGAATGTTTTTCCTCATCTAAAATACGCATTTCCTTCACTATTGAAGTAAATTCACCTTCTCTATCCCTGTTTTTATTTAGAGAGCAGACACACCACCGCCTCTTCCTTTTTTTACACGTCTGTATAGCAGCAATAAACAAAGTCCCTCTTCTTCGGTGGCAATGTTTTGGAATGCTGAACGCGCTAAACATTGAACAAACCAATGCGCATATTTACGCTTGACTTCGATTTCTCTTTCAGAGTTGGTTACGCACGTCACAAAGAGTTCTGTGCGGAAGAATAAGAGATGAGCGCTGTTTTTGCGTGCCTAACTATGAATAGCCCTTAATTCAGCATCAGGAACTACTTGTCTTAACACCCATATTCTTACAATGAGGGGGATCCAAGAAAAGATATAGTTAGAGGATTTAAACGCTGCACAATAAGAAAACACAGAATGCACAATTAAGCCCTCCTCACAGCGGACATCTAGAGGGCGAATTTACTTTAGCAACAAAATTTATGAAAACACTCCATTTCAGTCGGTGTGACTATTCTCATTTATACCAATATATTACATCATACTTCACTCATCTGGTGGGCAGAGGGTTTTCATCTCTGCCACTGACCTGACCGGGTAAATCTTTGATTACTGTTAGCCAGGACATGGTCCAGAATATTGGATGCAATGGCAATGTTTGCACATTCTGTCCTAATTTTGTCATGCCATTCAGCATTGATCCACTCGTACCTATGGTGCGTTGTGTGTGAACCATCCTGCATACAACGCATTACGAAAATGATCAACCACCAAAATCTTCAAAATGAAATAACTAGCTGCATCAATATTTTATTCCTGGCATTGTGTGTTTTACTTTTTAATTAAAATTGGCTTTGCAAAATCTGTCGTTATCGTGGCATTGTACCAAGGATAAAAGACCATTGGACAACCTGTAATGAATGTCACTGTAATTGTATGTTACTTATGGCACCAAACACCTGCTTTCGAGTCTGGGGAGTGGCATGCTGATCATGCTAAGTGTCTCGCTGATGTTAAATCGCAGCTGGAGTCAGGTTTCAGAAGCCACACATGGGCAGCAGTGTGGAGTAGTGGTTAGGACTCTGGACTCTTGACCGGAGGGCCGTGGGTTCAATCCCAGGTGGGGGACACTGCTGCTGTGACCTTGAGCAAGGTACTTTACCTAGATTGCTCTAGTAAAAACCCAACTGTATAAATGGGTAAAAATAATGTGTAACAAATAATGTAATTGTATGTAAAAAAATAATCTGATATCTTGTAACAATTGTAAGTCGCCCTGGATCAGGGTGTCTAAGAAGTGCTAAGAAATAAATAATAATAATAATTCCAACCCTTCCTCGTTCCTGTATTGATTACTTTCTCTGGAACAGCAGATTACTCTGACCTCTGAAGACCAAGTTCAATTGATTACAGTTGCCATTCAGACCCCTTTCCCTTTTATATACTTTTAAAAGGACCAACAATAATAATTGCTTACTTACTGGTATTGTCAATCAGCATGACAACTGACACCTTTATTGTTATGCTAGACATTAACATTTGTACTTTAAGAAAAACAATATACCACTTTAAAAAAATACATAATTCATTTTTTTTTTTTTTTTTTACCTTATTCGTGTTGATTTGTACCAGTTGGGGGTCAAAGCAAAATAAAAAATAAAAAGTTTAAATCCATAACCAGTCAGAGTAACACAAGAGAAAAACTATGCAGGACATTTTAATAAAACACAAAACAACCACAGTGCATTTCTAAAACGCAGATATAAAAGACAACATTTCCCCTTTTCATCCCTATCCAATCATTTTGTTAATATCACGGAAGTACTTTTATGCAATGCAACGTGTAAAAATGGTTCCACTGCTCCCTGCATCCTTTAGCTGTCAGAACAGAGGGCAGACCAGCAAACACTGTCGTTTACGTGAGGATCAGCTAAAACATGACCATTTCAATGGAAGCTCCTGAGAATTATTAAAATGCTGATTTGGAAAGAGCACAAGTAATTTTTTGACATGGGGTGCTAAAAGAAAAATGAAATAAGTTTTAAACAGCAAAACTGTAAATAGTTAATGTTGTCAGTTGTCCGCAGAGTATGCAGTTCAACTTCCCTACAGGTGCTCTAGCTTAAAAATACAGAAAACTGAAGGCAAGCTTTTGCTTGTAGGTGAGTCAGTCAAGGAAAATGTAATGCAAATTTCACATCCATTGTTTTCTGCTCCGCCTTTTGTTTGATAGAGAAAATGTTCTTACTTCAAGGCATGAATAATCTTCCCACTAGACCAAAAGAGCATATCTGACTGGAACTGTAAAGAAAAATAAAATAAAATGTGGGTGTCTTTCGATGTGTATTGACTACTTCATTTTCAAAGCCTAGAATAAGCCGCACAGTCACGTCCTTCTAAATACTGCTGCTTTTACAGATTTCTACAGGCAGAAATACCCAGTAGAGATTTGCATTTAAATACATACTCGCAAATTGACCATATTAACATTCTTTATACAGCATTATTCAGATACTGCTGCCAAAATCCATTTGCAGAGCAGCTCGTTATGAAAGCCTAACTGCCTGTGATGTTTTCGTGTTTTTATTTGATGTTGATCAACTTAACTAAGTTCCTACAAGTGATTAACCTCCCCACCCTCTCACATCCAGCTGCAATCAAGGAGGCTTCCTGTCAACAAACACGTTGCTGCTGAAAAGCTAAGAGCTAAACAGAGACAATTTCAGGGATCATTCCCTAGAAATCATCAACGTGGATCCGATGTGTGAGTCATCAAGCTTTTCAATTTGAATCTTTAAGAAAGCTTGTCTGGGGTTTTGTTCGTTCCACTTCGATCACTTTATTTTGGGTTTCTATTTGATACAAATAATCTTTTATCTCTTACCAGTACTAAGATCACAGATGCCCCTTTTCTTATGGTCTAGCTGCAGTTATGTCACAACACAAAAAGGTGGGGCCAGTGATAATATTGCCAGTATTAATAAGTAAATGCATTTTAAAATCCTTTGTTAGCACTCCTTTAAGTGCCACTGCAGTACACAGGTCCCCTCATCAGATGATCTGGCGAGTTTTAGGGGTCATGTTTGTCAGGTAACACTCGCATCTACAAAATCATATGAGACTCACATTGATTGGAGTCATTCTTCAGATTATTATTTGCATGTTCTGATTATGTTGCTTCTATTCAAATGCAATTTAAATGCAGACAATGCAACCCTTGGAGTAGGAAGAGTATATGATTGCAGCTTTCTAAGCTTTCAATTGCATATTTTATTTTCCATGCAATTTATGTTATATAATTAAAAATACGTTTCCAACATCCTTGAGGTATAATTCTTACACACCAAGCAATATAAATCAACAATGAACATTAAAATCAAATGCGCAGGAAAAATCCTTTCCATTAAATATAGCCAGTAGTGCTTAATAAATCAGCATGAAAATAATATGTTGTAGCAGACTGCTGAACCTCATTCAGGGATCAAAAGGTCAAAGTAAAAAAAAAAGTAAAGTATTGCTTCATTTCCTTAATGAAAGTATCTCAGTCCTTGAAAGGTCACTGTGAATGGCAAGAGTCGGCTTTTAAAATACTTTTGAAAAACAGCCTAGATACTTAGCAGGGCAAAACTGAATTAAACTGTAGGGGGAATTGACTACGCTTTCAAATTTACAGACATCCCATAATACTCGCAGTACATTTTTAAACTCCTTATACTCACACGCCCTTAAACATACAACTGTAGATATTAAGGGACTATACACATGTTAACAAATATAAAAGAACAAACCTTCAAAGCACATTTAAGAACCAGCAATGCAAAGCCTACAATGCAGCACACTATTCGGTTTTGCTACTGGATGACGAAATGCATAATAACAATAAAAATAAAACTTTGTCTGTCATTTCTATGAATACAGAGAAATCCCTATAACAAAGGCAGCTGTCAAATTGTCTGGCTTTCCAATGAGTCATTTTGGATCAATCATGGTGAGGAGAACAACTTTCTATATAGATACCATGCAGCCCCAGTAGAGAGACGCCAAAGGTCCAGGTTGCACAAATATACCTTCCAAGCTTCAAGTCAATAAATCAAATATTCCCTGACCGCCAAACAATTTTGCACTGGAAAGAGGAGAAATGCATAAAAGCACCTACACAGGGGACTCCTAAGTAAAAAACTATTATATAGCTGCTTTAAAAGGGAATATTGCAGTGCAAATGCCTCCAATAAAAGGACAAAGATATAGTCATATTTGTGGAATAGAGCATATATTCACCCAGACAAAAGCTAAATATGTTCCCATCTGGTAAGATATAAAAATCAAACCTGCAGCCAAAACTGGGCTGTTTTTAATTATAATGATCCTGATCAGGGAAAAAATTGCTTTGCGACAAACCTTAAAAACAAAATAACCTTATAAATATATCAGCAGCTAAAAGGCTTAAGGTACAGAGATTCTAACTCCATTCTCTGAAGCGTGACATCCTTCATCATTCAATAGGTAATCCTAACAGAATTCTACTAAGACACCTAACTAATTCCTAACTGCGTCAAAGAAGATTCTATTAAAACAAACAAGAGACATTCATCTTGCATTCAATGTCAAAACTCAGAACCGCAAGTAACATTTCACTGCAGTCTATAATTATGTCATCTTCAAATCTCTAAAATCTCTTAAAATCTCTTAAAGCAGCCTCTGTTTGGTCTATAACAAATGAAATAAAAGAAATCTGGGAGACTTTCATTCCAAGGAAACAAACAGTATGTGCAATAAAGAATAAAAGTCTTAGAAAGAGACTATGTACAGATATACATCTTTACAGCTCTGTTTTTTACTGCACCCTATTTCACAGTCTGTCTAAAAGCCTTTAGCAAGGGCTATTATCATAGCCGCCACTGTACCTCACCCTTCTTACAGGTTTCGAAAACCGAACACACATTATTATAATTATTATTTATTTCTTAGCAGACGCCCTTATCCAGGGCGACTTACAATTGTTACATGTCATTGAACTATTTTTCACAAGACACAGGCTTACCTTTGGATTTCCACACTGTTCACATTTTGCATATTTAGCTGTAAAGAGAAAAAGCTGATCAGCTGTTTAATCCCTTTCACATTTATAACCCTCAACTTACTATATCAGGTTTTACTGAGAGATTAAAAAGACCCACTGTGGTCTGGTTATACAAGCTCAGGTGTGACTTAGAATCTATGACCCAATTATTTTTGTGTGGAGCAAACGCATAAGCAAAGAGAAGGTAATGAAATTCGTATTAATCCATTACGTTGTCTTTAAATGTACATGAAAAACACACAAACAAAATCAGCAAAAATAAATACACAAACAGTATTGAAAAATGCAATTGCGTGTCTTCTCAAATATTGATGCTAATTGTGTCTGCCTCCATCTAACATCAACGGTACTGAACGTTTACCGCCGCAAAAACAGCAGAAGACCCTCCTCGTCCTCTAACGCTATTTTTCTGCACGGCTTTGCTTCCGTCGAACGTTCTCCATTCTCCGCGGGCAATTCTTGAGGCCTGAAATATATCACAAATGTGGTTTTGAAAGTAAGTTTCGTAAGCTTATTTGCTATAGAAATACAATAAAGTACTGTTAATTAATACAAGTCCATCCCCAAGGCTTTAGATTCAAATGAGGGACAAATTAAGCACAGGTTCAAGGAAAATGTCAGCTATCCAGGATTGGATTTCATATTAGGTGAACCATAGAAATAAAGTATACATTCTAGACTACCTGGGACATAAGCAAGCAAAGATCAGACTAAGATGAGAGAAGAAATCAACCAAACAAAAGTTTCTGCTATTGCCTTTGTCTGAGTTTACTCCAGTCCTAGTGTGGAAGTAATCCCATCTAGGATAATGATAAATGTAGCATGATATGATAAAATACAATACGTCACCACTACATCCTCAGTGGTGGGTATATTGCTCCACTGCGGGGTACAGTAAGCATCAGGCACAGTAGGAAACTCATCAGTTTAATAAAATCAGCATTTCTGCAAATTCACTTTGGGCTTTGTGCCTGGGTATTAATTTGTGCTGCTGCCTTAAATCTAAGCTAGCTGACAAAATTAACTTTGCTGTATCATGCTTTTTACATAGTCGTATTACCTTCCTAGCATGGGTACTGTGGAATGTTTACAGTGGAAGAAGTAGCACACATGACAGTAAAAGTAAAAAGAAAAACAAAAGCCATCAGCTCAAACAAATGTTTCATGTCTATGACTTTCTCAAATGGTCATATGTGTGCTGTTTTTCCCTAAAATGCAATCTGTAGGCCTAATTGTAAAGAAACAGAACACTTTAAAAGATGTGTCTGTGCCATTACTGGGTGAGGACAGGCTTGTAATTACATACTAAGGTGCAGCTGCCTTACATATGTAATATTATACAATCTCTTAAGAATTATCAGCACACAGCAATGGCCACCTCAATTAGTATATTAAGCCCTTATCCCAAAAAAAGCAGAATTCACAAAATACTATTTCATGTTTTCACCTGAAAATTAGACAGACTCCTTTTTGAGAGACTGTATATCTTGGAGCTGTTTTTTTGCAGTATTTTGCTGACTGACAGGCCTATTTGATACACAGACCAAGGGCAAGGCTTTCTGTGGCACTCAAAAAGCCACCTTGAAAAATGGCAGTGAATCATCCACCCACACATAGATGTGAAAAATAAAAACAGAAAATAAAATGCCTAAAACACATCTGCTGAAACCGGCACTGAAATGCAATAGATAAAAAAATAAACATAATCTGTTTGCCATGGATTAAAACATTGGCTACATTTACATGCAGTCTTAAAATATTACATTATCACAATGGTCATGAAATCATCACAAGCACACACTTCTGGTAGAACAGTGGAAGTGTGCGACAAAATTAGGTATGTTACAAAAGTTTGGGCCAAAGGTATATTTAATGACCAATAGAATACCAAAAAAAAAAAAAAAAACATTGACATGAGGAGGATGCATTCTTTGTGTATAAAACTATTTTTTAGAACCCCCCCCCCCCAAAAAAGAAATACGCACAGATTCAAACCCAACAAAGACATACATTCCAGTTTGCACTAAAGCCTGTGCACGGCCACCAAAACAAACAATGGCAGACAGCAGCAAAGGACTTCAATTCAATTGCTATCCACCAATAGTACCTAGGTTGTATGAGAAAGGCAGTACAGATACCAAGCATGGTGGTTGAATTTATAAAGCTCCACTCAATTTAGCAGAAAGGTTACTGCTATCCCTTCAAAGTAACCAGCAAGCTGCCCAGCTTATAGATGCATGTCATTTTCCTATAAGCAAATTAAAAGTCATGGACACGTAGCTTAAATCTGAGGGTGCTTTCAAAAAGCGACCACTTTCCTGATCATCAGTTTAGCATTCCTTTTTGACTGCATAATGCCATGAGTACAGCAGGTTTGATTGATCTACTTTCCATAGGTTGTAATGTGTCATTCCTGAGGCTGATGGGATCAGTCTTTAAAAGATAATACTGCAGAGATGATGAAACCACACCTTCATGCAGTAAAAGAGCAAAGCAAAAGGTTCTAGCTTGCCTTATAAGCTTATTATAAAAAGTGGCATTTCTCATATTTGTGTAATATCCAGGATCATGCTTAGGGCTCAGAAAAATTAAATTAACCTTCCGGTATTTCTTACTGAGAGGGAAAAGAATATCATGCATTTAGCAAATAGTGTTGCTTAGCTTTTTTTTGTTAGGGATTCTTTTATGATCTTTATATTTATATAAGCATAATCTCTCCTTGTTATAATCATTTTAATGCAAAAGCCCTTATTCCTTAATCAGTAAGGACAATTTGAAGAAGTTAAATCTGAAATGTGTTTGCTCCAGTTGATATGCTACATTAATTAAATCCTCCCCCCAGTTGAAGGAACTGTATTTTACTATTGGACACTGTTCAGCCAGAAGAGCAGGGGTGCCTCCTAGTGGAAAATGCATGCAGGACAGACTAATACAATCAAACCCTTTTTGCCTTCTCAAAATGACAGACCATAAGGACTGATAAGGACAAACATATATTATACCAATGTAATCATTAATATGTTCATGATTATTTATAAAGATGTTTATCTTGAATATATATTTTTTAAAAACAAGCCTACAGAGCACTGTGGGTTTCTTGTCCCTCCCGTTGTTAATCTGTTGTGTAATTACAGGTATCTGCTTTTCCATTCCAAATCTAGCAGCATGCAGACATTCGGGTACCGTATGGTTTACCTGTTTATCACGTGTTTATATGAAGTCAGAAGGCTCGTAAGCATTTATGCAATTCATTTTATTATTATTTTAACAAGATGTGTGTAAAAAATGAAAACATAAACACGCACGTTTACCCCACTTGGCAACAGCACTAATTTACTTACTTCTGACCCTTTGAAAATCAATGGCGCAATCCAAAGACGAAGCTTGGTTTTAATTTTGTTATAGCTCGACGTTTTCAAAGTAATGTATGCTGAATGAATGTTACATGTATATTATTATATTACACCTCCCGCACTTAAACTTAACAAAGTACTGATTAAACATGCACAGGGGTTTACGTAAAATACAAACTTGCAGTGGTCACCACACTTACATAAACCACTATCATTTCTGCTAGCTAGCTAGTAGTAGTTCTAGTAATGCAGACGTAATTTCTGTGCAGGTCTGTTCTTTGTCCTACATTGCGAACCGTTCTCAAAAAACAAAACTCGAATTCCTTGCTCAGACCTATTTTATGACTCAAGGTTTTACAGTCTAAAATCTCATGACTTATTGTATGTGTGTGTGTGTGTGTGTGTGTGTGTGTGTGTGTATATATATATATATATATATATATATATATATATATATATATATATATATATATATAGCTTTTATGACACCTCAGTATAAAATAAGAAACTGAAGCCTAAAAAGTCCTGTCCACAGTGATGATAAAGCTCAATTTCCACTTTTTTTTTCTAACTTGACTCTCCTCAAAAAAGGACGCTGGGAATACATATGTTGTAAACATGTCTGTCACTTCTAAAAAGTAGAATGGTAGCATACTGATTTAGAATGTATCACATTACATAAATACAGCTTGTGTTTGATTTTTTTTTCAACCAAAAATGTATCTGGTTAAGGATAGTAACAATAAAAACACACAGAAGATTAGTGATATCTATTTATTTGGACTAGTACAATAAATACTTGAGAAATTACAACACAGAATTAAAAAAATGTAATATAAAAAAAAAAAACTACAGAGGAACGTTCCATTCTGCCCCCTCCATTACATCACAAACTATTTACTGTTACAGTTTTAAATTACAAAGCATCTGATTCTTCACAGACTTGATTAAAAGTCTCCAACATCAGATCTCTCTGTGTCCTTGTTGGTCCTGTTTCCTGTGCGCTATTCAGTGCTGTTACTGTAGGTTACTGCTTGTGAGTGCTAAGAGATCACTTGAACCAAGACGCTTCTCTAAGTGGTAGATTCAGTCAAGAAGCACATTTTCTTGTTCTAGGCTGCTATTCACTATTTTGTACTTGGCAAATGTCTGCTACCATTGTTATTACAGCGAATACTGGAAATAAAATGTCATGATTAATTCTTGTGTGTGTATATGCAATAATATATATTACAGGATATATAATAATCAGGAAAATAAATACAGTTGTAGTTTGCAATCTCACTGAGCATGAGCAATAGCAGTGGTTCCTAGCTCGGTTCAGTCACAATGAACTCACATTGATTGCGATTATATAAATACAATTGCCAGACTTTACAAGCATAGTGAACTCCATCTATGGCCTTCCTGAAGACATAAACCATATGAAAATAATACTATAGCATTACATAGTACTGCCAGAAAATGAAGAACCCTTAGCATTATACAGAGATAGTGACTGAGAACTGAACCCCGATTTCCAGGTCCTTTTATATTACTCAAATCAGTCAGCTACATGTGAGAGAGATTACACCATGATGAATGTTAAAGGACTTGGACAAACCAACCTTGATGACATTTTTTTTTCCCCAGTCGTCTCTCTGTGTGTTGCCTGCATTTGCCAAGGCCTCTCTGTGCTGTCTTAGGATACATTACTTTTCAATATCCCTAGGTTTTGTAGGTCCCCTCATTGGCAATAATATTGTGCACTGTTGTTATTTTTTTCCATATGCTAATACCTTTATCAACAGTCCTTAGGGAATTCTGCCACCAACAGGCAAAGTATTCAACTTTACAAACAAAATGACCTGCAATGGGAAATCAAGTGCGGAAAAAAGGTTTTCAAACAACAGCGTTAAATACAGGTATCATCGCAACATCACTGTACTGTGGTTACATGTCACATGCAGTTCTACTGGTGTTTCTAGATATGTGCACGTGTCTAATGTACATGTTTGTTTTTTGGTGTGAACTTGCAATACGCACCTTACGAGCTCTGCATCATCAGGGTGGGGCCCTAGCTTTGACTATACAATCATGCAACTAAATGCCCATTTATATTTTAATTTGTGGACAAAAGATAAATACCCCTTAGCAGACACTTTTTCTTTGTCTAATTCAGTTATTGAACAGTATTTTCAAAGCATTTACTCCAGTCTTTAGCTCCTATTTTTTTTAAAGAGGTAAAACATCTAGGTTCATTTTACAAAGCTAGAACCAAACAAGTAAGTCATGTAATCCAATTCTCTTAAACACGCCTAAAGTTGTTTGTTTCTCATGTAACATTTACATGCTGTAAAAAACAATAGGAGTTAATTAAAGACTAGAGGTAACACTTTGAAAATATGGCCCATTATGGATTAACTTGATGGCACCAGTTGAGGCCAACACTTGAAATGAGGTCAACATGACTTTTTTATATTTGAGAATGTTATAGATACTTATGCTTGTTCAATTTTAGTAGGGCCACAAGACGTTTGGACCGATTCATCAAGCTTTTGCTCCACTGACAAGTTTGCACTTTTTAAAAGTAACTGCCGGTATTCGGAAAACTACAAGTAAAACACATTTCGGGACCATTACATGGACTGTAGTTGTCTCTTCACAGTTTTGCACAGTAGCATTATTAACAGTGCTGCACCCTTTCCACCGGAGCAAATACTTGGTAAATCTAGTCCTTTGTACTGCTAAAGCTATTGCACGTGTCAGTAACCGGAGTGTGGTGGGTCGATGGGGTCTTAGCCCTCCCTGGCACTGACGCGGGGCTCTGCCAGCGAGCTGTGGATGATGCCTATGATGGAGTCCACGCCCTCTCCCTCCAGGAAAGTGCGGTGGTCCCCGTCAATGATGTGGACAGAGACTTTCCCGTCACACACCTGTGGAAATGCAAGCCAGAGACGTCATGTTAGTATTCCCGCTGTCACCTACTAGTGTCTGAACGCCCTAACCTAGACCAAAGTTAACAGAACAAATCCTAACATTTTTTTTAATGATATAAAAGTGAAAATTACCCTAGACAAGTGTTTAATCATAGTTGTGCCTTCAACTTGGTCAGTATTGTGTACTACACAAGAGAGCAGCCAAACACAAGAACATGAGCTCGATTTCATGAGCTTGATTTTTTTTAAGAAAGGCAAGAACGCACCCTGTAAAGTTACCAAACCAGAACAAAGCCTTCAGACAGGGGCTTGTTATTCGACTAAAGTGGTGTCTTATTTTAGAATTGTAATCAGTGTTTTGGAGTTAATAAACAATCTAGCTCGTTCATCTATTTTTAGTCAATCATAAAGAGTTCTAAATTCTTGACCGCCAGTGCTAGGCAGGTGTATCTGAGGTACTACCAGGGAAAGCTGTACTTGGGGGTACACAGTTTCTGTGTTGGAACACCTGCATGCTTACTCCTGTTGTCGCAGTTGGAGGAATCAACCACGAATCCCTGGTTATATACTATAAAATCAGCGAGCAAGACAGCTGCAAACACAACAGTTCCTCTCTCCAGCTCTCACCTCATGGAGCCGGTAGTCTCCCCCCAGCCCGTCCCCATACTCGCTGCTGGTCTTGGCCTTCAGGAGGGTGACGTTGCCGTGGTACTTGTTGGCAGGCACGTACTGGTCGGCCGCTTTCAGCTTGTAGTAGAAGGAGGAGGCGGCGAAGTGCAGGGAGTCTCGGCTCATGCTCTTGTGGCTGGCTATGATGAGGTCCACGGCGCTGTTGACGCGAGACTCCAGGTCTGACAGGGGCAGCAGGGTCTCCAGGAGCTGTGCAGAAGGAGGAGGGTAAATACAGGCAAGCCTCCTGGTGCTGACCTCAACATCTGACAGTGGTCTTTATATTCAGACGTTACAACACTAGGAATATGTGTAAGAGGATTCCATTAGACCGGTCACCACAGACAATGGTGCTCTTTATACATATTTGCCCAAATGCATAAGCTGCAATAGACGTTATTTTCAAAGCATTTCCTTGATTCTGCTATTTTTTGTTTAAGAGAGCTTGGATTATATTACTTAGTTGATTGGTTCTAGTTTTGCAAAAAGAACTGATATTTTACCACTTTCATAAAAATAGAGGAGTAATTAAAGACTGGAGTAAAATATGGGCCCATAAGCCTAATTCTGTCCCAATCGACTAAGGGTTGTTCAAGATAGATACAGAAATCCCTGACCCATCATTGAAATGTTGGTCTACCTTAACCCCTTTCTTTTAGTGTTGCTTATGGTTGAGTGTTTACAATGATGGCAGATGGATAAGCTCACCTTGTTATATTCAGCACCGGTAAACTGTTGAATGAACGCACAGAGCGCTTCCGTTTCTGCCTCTGATTCATTGCCAGGGGTTAACTTTGCTCGGTAACTCTGCACAGAAAAAGCAAAAGAAAGAAGATTCAAGATGTGAATGCATCTAAGACACTGGTGGTTGGTTGCACATACCTCGATTAGCATAAGTTTTGGACTAACTTACCAAAGGTAACCTCAGGTAGTCCAAGATTAGCCGTTAAGCTATTGTTGACCTATATAATTCTAGATAGGAAGGTTTCTATATAATTGTATTATATAGGAAGGTTTCTATATAATTGTAATTCATAAACTGTTTCTCAAAAGGGGTTTCAGATGAGTCAAAGTGACTGTTGTTCTGCTAACAAGAGTTTTTTTTTTTTTAAAATCCCTGATGGTTACACCTTTAACCTGTTGCCCACGTGCGGTTCTGTTTTTGAAGAGTGTCTCTTCCAGGTGAATTGAATCAGACCCTCACCTGTGTGTACGCTGCCACGTAGGAATGGGAGCCGTCAAAGAGGAAGAGGTACTCGACTGGGCGGGGGGAGAGCTGGGCTGTCTGGAGCTGGGAGCACATCTCGAAGGCCACACAGGCCCCAAACGAGTACCCAGCGATGCGATAAGGCCCCTCCGGCTGCACCTGCCGCACACACTCCAGGTAGTAGGAGGCCAGGCTCTGAATGCTGTCCAGGGGAGCGGCTGGGAGGGAGAGAGGCAAGGAGCGATGACGTCAGTAAAACTGTTGGTAGTTCAGTCACCAGAAATTATAATGGTAATCAATGCAATAAAAGTTACAACAGAATTTTCAATTGGAGAGTTCTTTGCATTCTTTCCAAAGTCGGGTACCTTTAGTGCACTGCAGGCCGTAGCAGGGCACACTGAGCTTGGAGGTGAGGGTGCGGAAGGCAGTGATGGAGCCCTCGATGGGGTGCACAAGGAAGAGGGGACGCTCAGTGTTCTCCACCTCGTTGAGGCACGTCACGGTCGGCCCGTCGGGGTTCACCAGCAGGATGTTGAGGTCCTGGTCTGTGAGACCAGCGGGGCCCGCCTTCTTCAGGGGAGCTGGCCTGGACTCTGCCCGAGCAGAAAAAATAAACAAAACTCTTAACTAAAGGATTGCACATTGCCTGCTGTTGCCATCGAAATACTTTCCAGAAGTGGAATAAGAGACAACAAAAAAGTGAATTATTGGTGTAATTGAGCAGCAAGCTTTGGTATTCTTGCCTGTCGTCTCATTCAGTCCAGCTTAGTACCTGTTTTTAAAACTTTTATTCAGTGTTTTGGGAAGTCCTTGATAGAAGCACTATATAAACTGAATGTTGTGGTAGTTAAACTGAATAAAGGTGGGGAATTGTGCGAAACAAACTCCTCATCAACACTGTGCAACATCAACATACTCCATTTAAAAAGAACAGGTGTTTCAGGATATGGACACACAATACAGGTCACCGTGTAAGTTTGGCACATGTTTATTAATTCTCTGTTGTTAACGGCCCCTCTCCCTCTCTCTCTCACCCTCTGGGCCGCTCTGCTTGCTGGACAGCTCCCGAAGCTTGTTGATGGTGAGCTGGCGGATCTCCCTCATCGCCATGACAATGTCATAGTCGCGCTCCAGCGTCTGCCGCACCTCCACGCCCATCAGCGAGTCAAGGCCCAGGTCAGCCAGCGTGGCGTCCGCGTTCAGATTGCTCACATCTCGTACTCCTGCCAGAAACACAGATTCAAGAGGAACCAGTGTCAGTGCTAGATTACTGTCTGCTTGCCTACCTGGTCACACTAGAACTAAAGAAAAACATAGCTGTTCAAAATGACAAGGGTCTATAAGATAGAAATGTTGGATCAATTTAAATATTAACTATGAAAGTTGTTTCATCTTTAATGGAACTACCACAGGGTATTTTTGCATCCATGAATACTGAATCCTATGAAGGCCCACTTGTGCAATTTGCAAATGTTTCCTGTTTTGGTTCCATTCATCAAGTTTTAATATGTATCGCATCTCAAGATGCTTACTGTAGACTGAAGTTGTTTCAGAACAATTTAGAAATAAAGGTAGTGTGGCCTCCTTGGGTTTGGAGCCTGGTGTTTACTCTCATCCATTTTGTGCTCAAATTCTTTTGGATTTGAAATAAAAAATTGCTTCCCGATTCTACTTTGGGAATTGATATGAGAAACAGGTTAAATGGCAGAAATTTCAAAGATAACTCCTGAATGAAGGGGGCTCAGTTTAACATTAATACGTGTTCAGTGTCTGCAAGAAGTTTTTAGAAAAGTTTGAAGGCAACAAGATAAACGGCTCCATTTCTGAGAGAAATGATCTTGACTATTTAGTAAATATTTATCTCACAAGTAAAGGGATGAAATGAAGGGCATTTTCTTTTTGCATTTAAATAGGATTCTAATGAAGTTGTTCTGGATGTCTTAAGCCGACCAAAAGTAATTAGGGATTAGACATTCTGTTCTTAATTCAAAAGTTTCGATATGAGTTCTTATTGTTTCTCAGTCTAAAGGGCTAAATGACCTGTCCTTGGTGCTGAAAACTCTTTTGAAGAACAATTAGTTTAACTGCTGTGAAAGTGAACTCAGTAGGAACTGCTGAGCGCAGTCAGACTACAGTTTGCAACACCATAACTTTCAAATCAAAACTGCGTTGTAATTAACTGCAAGGGTAGCATGTATACTCTGTGATACATATTTTTGAGGTAATGACAGCATACCCAAATGACAGTGATCTTAGCCTAATGGCCTTTCGATATCTCTATGTCTTTTTTATCCTACTGTATGTTACTCTGTTCTTATAGTGGGTATACTACTTGATAATAAGTTCATCAAGTTATGCTTTGGGCTCTTAACTGCAGCCCTATTCACTCCTCATGCATTACAGTAGAACAATGTAACACATGCCAGAGGTCCATCAGTTAATGGAGGGTATTGTACCTTACTGGATGGGATATGACAGGTTCTGCTGTATTGCCTGCTGCTCCTATGCTAGGTGCTATTGCTTGGTAAGTCCACCTACCAAGGATGTGTGCCACGGCCTCCACTAGGTCTCTCTGGCCGGCCCCGTCACCCTTCACAGTCACGGCTTTCTCCGCCAGCACAAAGCTGGACATGACAGGGTGGGGCTGGTTCAGGAAGCGGTCCAGCACCTCCATGCAGGAGCCAATCCGCTGCGGCAGCGTGCCGCCAATCACAGCGTCGTTCCCGCCCATCGTCTCCAAGACCACGCCCACGTCACCGATGGCGCCCCACTGCACCGCCAGGCCGGGGAAGCCGTCGTGCTGTCTCTGCTCACAGATGCGCTCCATGGTGGAGTTGGCAAAGCCGTAGTTGCTCTGCCCGGCGTTGCCACGGCCGCAGCTCACCGACGAGAACACGACGAAATAGCTCAGCTCCGGGCACTTCTCGCGGGTCACCCTGGCAACAACAAAACCACAGCAAAGTGTTTTCATTCCCAACCAATTCAGTGAAGGGGATTGGATTTGGATGCACTGTTTGTGTTTGTTTTCTCTTTTTCTTTTTTTCTGTGCTGTTACTATGGAAAGCGCAGTAGACTTTTTGCATACAGATCTGTTTTTATTTAATGTTTCTTCAGGGGACTTGGGACAGGAGAGCTAGGTTTTTTTGTTCAAAGCCTGCTGTTGCATCAGTAAGAGAAATCTGAGGGAATATGAAGTAAGCTTTGAGATAAGGTATAAAAGGTATTAATAGGGTTACACACGACTGTGAGATAGAGTTAAACAAGTCTGAAATCTCAGTAGAAGCTAGAAACAATGTCAATATGACAGTGAGAGCTGGAGTGGAGGACAAGGTACTTGGCATCCTGTATTCCTGCTGCAACTCCCTCAGAGATCTCCAGAGTACTCACCTGTCCAGGTGAACGGTGCCACTGTACTTGGGTTTGTTCACATCCAGGAAGTGCTCTGGGGTCAGGTTCTCTAACATGCCGTCTTTCAGAACCTGGGGGTAGAAAAAAAAGAGTTGAGTTATCAACCTGAACAGCAGGTATTATGATTACTATTATTATTAATGCAGCGATGTAGCTACACTTACCATGGCAAGGTGAAAGATGCCCCCTACTGGTCCCAGCTGGCATGCCTCTTTGATGAGCTTCTGCGTTCCTTTCAGGGTGCTGACGTCACTGGTGGAGACCAGGACCTGGACCCCCATCTCCTGCCACTCTCGGACCCTCTTTGCCTGGTACCCTGGGGAGCACAGAACAAACGTTACCTTCGGGCATGCATTCAAAAGGATTTGAAAGGGTGTAAAAACACACACGTTATAGTATTTTTACTAATTTATACTAATTTTTCTTTGTTCTGTGCTGTTACTATGGCTGAGTGAAGTGGACTTTTTTAAATGATTCCCTACATGGCAGGTATTCCCATTAGCAGCTATAGCATAGTTCCAGAACAGCTTCACAATGTATCAGTGCTCTTACCATTGCGTAAACCGGATCGTGATGTCAGCACTAGTTTGCGAGCCCCTCGCTCCGTAAGCCAATGAGCAAGCTCCAGGCCGAAGCCGCCCAGCCCACCGGTGATGATGTAAGAGTGAGAGGCGGGGCAGGAGGTGCGTGAGATGGCGGAGAGGGAGCTCTGAGCTGGGGCCCCGCTTTCCTCTGATCGAACCTAAAAACACATAGTTTCTTTAATTTCTCTCGTTAGAGCAACAAAGGTCTGGTAAAATTATTCAGCCCCCATTCACGATTAGTGTTATGAGTTATTTAAAGAATATCAAAGTGTTTTATTCACATAGTTGGAAAGAACATTCTCATGAGTTACAGCTCTATGAACAGGGCCCATGATGAGCAACACAAACCGAAAGGGTGGCTCCCTCACCTGCAGCACCACCTTGCCGATGTGCTTGCCCTGAGCCATGTAGCGGAAGGCGTCCTCCACCTGGTCTCTCTTGAAGACGGTGGTCCGGAGCGGTTTGACCACCTTGCTGCGGATCCCCTCCTGCAGCAGCTCCGAGACCTCCTCCCACTCCTGGTTACCCTCCTCAAAGAGAGCGTCCAGCAGGATCCCATGGAACGCCACATTCTTCAGGAACAGAGCCATGCCTACGAAAAACGAACAATTTAGAACAGGGTTGGAACAAATACCAGAAGTAGAAGAACTAGCTTTGGCCACCACTGTTTTAATGGATTAATCAAGGCCTCTGAACAAACGATTACATTCATGGAATAATAACAAAATACAGAAGAAGAGTCCTGTATTTCAGTTGGCTGGTGTCAGTGGTTACCGCAGTGTTTTCATTGGTCGGTGTGAAAGTGCCTACTCACCCAGAGGGCTGTTATTGGACAGGTCGTATTTGCCGATCTCTAGGAATCGTCCGTGACGAGCCAGACAGCGCAGACTGGCCTGCAACTTCTCTTCAGCCAGGGAATTCAGCACCAGATCAACACCTATGAAGCACACACACAGAAAAATCGATTACTTTCAGCACTGCCTGGACAGTGGACTCTGGAATCCAATCAACATGTAAATGCAATAATGCGCGCACGTAGGTATGCACTGATTAATGCTCAAAGATGAAAAACTACAACCACAAACACTCATCCATAGGGATGACGTTATAACTGTCTGAATGTTACAAATATACAACACTAGACATATACTGAAATGTTGCTGGTTGGTTCCAATACCACAATGGATGATTGCATTCCTAATGTTTCTGAATGGATTATTGCTCTTCCAGTCCCCTCTCCTCACTCACCCCTCCCGCTGGTGGCTCGCAGGATGTGCTGCTCGAAGGTGGTGTCTCGGGAGTTGGCGAAGGAGTCTTTGTCCAGCTGGGGGAACCTCTCTTGGAGGTAGGAACGTTTCTCTGCTGAACCTGCAATCCAGGGAGCAGTAACACGTTACACACTGCCAGGACAGCTCAGAACACTGCATTCTCCACGGACTTCTCAAGGAAACCACGGATTCAGGTTCAATTTGCACCTTTTTTAATGGAAAATAAAACTGGCAACATAACTGGTGACAGCCTAGAATGTACAGTAGCCCAAAAACGGATAATTTATATACACTTACATTACCTAATATTTATTACCTGTTTAACCTGTTCTTATTATCTATCGTTATTACCGCTTTAATATTCTCCATGCTAACTAACTGTTCAAGCAACTCCTCAGGTCACAATGCCTCACCTATGGGCTTCTTTTGTACAACATATTGAAAACTACACCCCGGATTAAAAAGCTGTAAAGCTTAGTGCTGTATCTGCCATGGCAGACATTGCCGAAGCTGTCTGGTCACTCACCCACGGTGGTGAAGACTCTGCAGCCTCTGCTCAGGGCGATAGCGATGGCTGCCTGGCCGACTCCTCCCGAGCCCGAGTGAATAAGCACGCTCTCCCCGCTGCGCAGTCGGCCCCGCACCACCAGGGAGTAATAGGCAGTGGCGTAAGCCACAGGGACAGAGGCTGCCTCCTCCAGAGACCTGCACACAAAACACAGTCACATCCTGTTCACCAGGAAAACACAACCCGGTCTCTGTCTCTCTCTCTCTTAATCTTTGCCTTTAAATATCCCCAGAAGCTTTTACTATGTAATTCAAGAATGCACCATTGACTATAATGGAATAGCTGTCACATAACATTCAAGACTGTATCATGTATATGTTTTAATTTCTTCATTGGCACAGTGGCACTACACTAAAGGCCTGGTTTTCCAAGCTTGGTAACCTTTTTGCATATTCACTTCAGCAACATAGCTAATCTTAGCAAAGCAGAGAATTACATTTAGGATGACATGCAAAAGCACATTTTGAAATTGATAACAGAGTGAATTTCAGTTTTGAAAACCAGACCCTATAGGACAATGGAAGCACAAGGGCAGCTACAATGATATGATAATTCACTGGTCGAATGGTACCAGGTTGACAGGAACCGATAGACCCTTTTCCACAGTACAGTAAAGAACCAACCAGCTGGAGGGGACGTCCCACAGGAACCTCTTGTCAGAGTCGACGACTGTCGCCAGTCCCTTCGCCGGGAGCAGCCCCATCACACGCTTTCCGCTGGGGTCACGGCCCGAGAACTCCATTCCCAGCATGCACTGCTGAAGTGCAATGTCACCTACAAGAGAAGGATGTTACAAAAAGACTGGAACCAGTTTCTCCTGAAAAAACTCTTCCAAGGTTGCATTGCTATGTACAATGACACAGTGTGCCACCATTGCAGGATTGCTGTTCTGTATCTGTAGTGTCTCTGTTGCTGCCTGGCTGCAATGGTCATGCACAATGTGTGGCGAAGGATTTGGACAGGCTCCGAAGATTTTCTTCTAGCTATAATTTTTTGGGAGCCGACAGGAACATTCTCATGTCAGCACCAGCTGCTGCCGGAAACCCCCTTTACAATTTGTTTACAAAGCTAATCAAATCTCTTATCAGAGTGAAATAGAAATATTAAGCCTAGCCTATTAAGTTAATCTTTTGTTTTGGAAGGGTTGGAATTTCAGGAAGGCTTGGAGTCTGTGCCCTGAAGATGTTGCACATTCTGCTACTCTGTTCCGCTGATAGCATTACAGAGCAATGCTCCAGTATTATAATGGCACCCTGGCATGTTGTATTAATTTCCAAGTGGCGGGGCAGTTTACCTGGGATGGCGTCGGGGGGCAGCTTGCCAGTGGCCAGCATGATGTCTCTGAAGTTGAGCGAGGCGTAGTAGACCTGGCAGAGCTGCACGCTGGGATTGGTGGGTTTGAAGTGGCGCAGGGGCGATACTATCCAGCGCAGAGAGGAGAGGTCACCTCGGGTCAACACATTTACATAAGCCAGCTCGGTCTGTTCCACACTCAGATCTGTGGGGATTCAGGTTTGAGTGTCATGATTCACATGTACCCAGTAAGATACACAATAACATTTGAACCGTTCTTACCGGGGGCCCCTTTTTGGGGACCCCACAGTAACATTTTGAACCCCACAGTAAATGCATTCAAATGTGACCCCAGACAGACATCCTTTTAAGTACTGGCAAAGCATTTGTAAATGTATAACTGCATATACATTTAGCATAATCTGCTACCCAATTTAATTGTTTCCCGATGAACATAATGTGTTAGAATATTAGAACTTGAAGGGTGGCATGTGAGATTTCTTTCTCACTACAGGAATTCAATTGATGCCATTGGTTGCTGAGTGTACCTGTCTGCAGCAGAGTGTGTCTGAAGGCGCCCCATTGGCCGTCGCGGTAGACGTTCATTGTGAGGTCACGGAGGAGGATGGACTGCATGTCCTTGTGGGTGGGAGCGAGAGAGGGGGTGGTCGATGAGGGGTCCAGGTTTGACACAAACACAGAGCTGTGAAAACAGAGGGACAGAGGCATCACTAAGACGTGCTCCGGGCAAAAATGTATCAAACATTCCAAATCAAAATGACACCAGTAGACAACCCAGTAAAACGCCCAATTCCTGACTGGTGTTATTGAGTGGTAAACTTTAAGTAAGGCAGGGCAATCCTTTTATTTACCAACACTAATGTTGAACACAATATCTTATATTTTTTTTAAATGTAGTCCCCAATTATTTTACCCCTGATTTACTCCCCAATTTAGAATGTCCCGTCACCTCAGCAATTTCCTACACAGCTGAGGACAAATGAAGGTTCAGTGGGTGTCCTATGATCCCACGACAATGAGGAGAAACAGTCCCTGCCAGTTTTGCGGGAGCACCAGAGCCAATGTGACTTTCCCTCTGGAATTCCCAGTGAAGACCGTCGACTTCAAAAAAGCCAGGACGCAAACCCTCGCTCGACTGACTGCACACCACATGTTTTTACCATGCTTTTACCAGGTGAGCCACTCGGGGACACCCAATATATGACCCTTAAACCAAACTCTAAGAGAAGGCATTCTCACCGTATCCGGTTTCCTCCAGGCTCCTGTTTCAGGCAGTTCACCATGCCCACGATTCCAGAGTCCCCATGACTGCTCGCTGTGAGCCAGACAGAGTGGTCCGAGGGCTCAGCAAGAGTGGACTGCGGGGGGAGTGGGACACATTACTCCAGAGGCACATTGATATTGAAATGAGTTTACCTTTGGGGGTGCTAGATAAAGTAGCAGACCTCTTTAAGGTAGTCGTGTACTCACCTTGAGGTGCTCCACCCACTTGTAGTCAGCCCCGTCCACAGGCAGGAAGATGGGCACCTTCTCGGGGGCCTGCCGGCGACACAGGAAGATGGCAGAGCCATAGAAGGACCTCTTCATGGCGACCACGTGGAGTGAGGCCTGGCTGAACACCTCCTCCCACTTCGTCTGTGGTGATCAGAGATGGGAGAAAACAACATCAGCTAACTTCTGTGTGCTCCAACCCAGTCTGTCCAACCAGCTCTCAAATAATCCGGTTAACTGGACAACTAAAACTGACGGCAAAGAGCACGATTGGCAACAACAGGAACATTTTGATTGTTGGAAATTACACTTTGGGTCACTGAGATTTTAATGAAGGTCAATAACTCAGAGATCAACAAAAGTGTGATGGATTTTAAAGGTTTGAGATTTCTATTTTGTTCACAATATCATACTAAAACTATGCAGTACTTGGAATCCATTTTTATTTTTTGACCACTAGCTTTTTCACTTAAAAGATTGTTCTGCAGCTTGATGTGAACCAACTGTATGTGCGGCTAATGACTGTGGAATAACAGCTTCCTGCTTTAGTCAGTGCCAATGTAAAACATGCCTACACTGCTGCTGTACCTGTGAGAGGAGCCCTTGCTCTTGGTTGTGAGCGGTGAGGAAGCTGATGGTTTCCCCCAGCGTGTCTCCCTTCAGCAGGGTGTGCAGCAGCACGAAGCCGCCCTCCTTCACTGTGGATGCCAGGTTGGAAATGACATTGGAGGGGCTGCGCAGGGGACTGGCGGGGCTGTTACACACCAGCAGGTCCATGCCACCCAGGTTCCCAGGAGCCGGGCCGCTGCTGGGGTCCCACTGAGCCACTGAGACCCCCAGCGCCTCCAGATCGCTCTGGTGGGCTGTCAGAAGGTCAGAGGTCAGGTCCGTGGCAGTGTAGTCAAGCTGCAGCATGGGCTGGATATTGAGAAGGGGGACGATCCGGGAAAACAAGCGGCCATCGCTAGACAAAACCTGCAGGAGTAATAAAACCCTGTTAGACCTGCTCAAGCATTCCTCATGTCTTCTTTCACAATGCACTAGCCATGCTTCTTGGCAATGATTTGCCATACTTTTCTGTTCTTTCCTACGCTTTCAAACATGCATTTAGCATGGTATTTTAAAGGATCATTGTGTACCAGCATTTGGATTACAACACCACAATTCCACTACAAATCCATTTCATATTAAGACATTTTAAAGAGGACGAGAAATAAGCCATCATGTTAGTTTTTTTGTTGTTGTTGCTAATCTATTACAGACATAGGCAAACTCTTAAGTTCCAAAAACAGGCCAAAATTTTGTAGGGTACCAAATCGTTTGGAATCTGCACATCATTTCTAGTGCACTGCAAATAAAAGCTATCTCAAAACGAATACTTGGTTGGAATAGAAACCTGGCAAGTTTGTGGTTCATTTGGGACTGAGGACTTTAAAACTGTTCCAAATTTAAAAGCATTCGAGATAGTGCCAATTGTATTTGCATTGAAACCAGATTTATTTTTGACGTGCCAGGGAATTGCCCTTAAACTGAGCTAGAACGAACGTTTAAAGGTGTTTTTCTGATACAGGTTGTGACAGCCTCCCTCACCTCAAGGATCTTCATGCGTCCGGGGCTGCTGTTCTCCAGTGCGGTGTCCAGGCAGACTCGCAGCGCAGGGGAGTCCAGCAGCCCGTTCAGCAGGGGGTCCTCTCCCAGGCAGCCCCTCTCGCGTTCCACAGTCTGCTCCAGCTCCGAGTGCAGGTTCCCGTTCAGCTCCAGCCCGCATAGCACTGAGAGGAGGTGCAGGAGACCCTTCCCTGACTGAGACACAGACTCCCCTCCTGCCACCTGCTCCAGCCCTGGGATCGACAGCTTCACCCCCTGCTGAGCCAGCTTCCTCTGCAGCTTCAGGATGAGCCCTGAACAACAGGAGAGGCCTGTGTTACTGAGGCACACTCACAACGATGCGATAAAACACAAAGAGTATCAATGACACAACTGAGGATCTCAGCCTTTTTCTCATAGTTACACCTTTCTTTTTTGACACTTTTCATAGACAGAAGCAGTTCCTCCCTCTCTCGCTCTCTCTCTCCCTCTCACCTTTGCACTGTCCAAGCCCGGCTCGCAGCTTCTCGCTGCCCCTCAGGCACTCTGTCTCCACATACGGCACGAAGCGGAACTCCTCAAGCGTGGGCGGGGTCTGTTGCTGTTGGCGACGAGGTGCCACAGTCGCATGGAGGCCGCAGATCTGAACTCCGCCCGCCACAATGTTGTCGAGGCAACGGTTGACAACAACATCCACCGCTGTGAACACAAAGGATACAAATCACTAGATGCACAAATTCACCCAGGAAAACGGATAGTGTAGTTTTGTCATGTTTTCCTGTTGCTTCACTTACTTTTTCAAATGCCACCAATCTGAGAGAAATAAACACACTAAGGCAAAATAAACACAAAAGTGTTTGTGCTATTGACACTCTGGTAGCCATGGTTCAATGACCATCCTGTGGCACATGATTTGTAAAGCAAGGTTGGTGCCAATCCGAATCTCTCTCCCCTCCGTAGCTGTGCTGTATAGACCCCCCTGCCTGGCTCTGTACCTTTCTTGTCCTCGGTGTGGTCTCGCACCCTCTCCTCGTGCAGCCTGGGGTCCACGCAGACGGAGCGGATTCGTGTGGGCAGGCGCAGGCTGCGTCCAGACAGCCCCACCACGATCATCTGCAGCATGGTGTCCAGGAAGGTCACCCAGTTCCCACTCCACAGCAGCTTCCCACGGTCACCTGAAAAAGGAGAGACGGGTGAGGGAGGAGTAGATGCAAGATGCTTTACAGGTCAGTGATATGTTATTATTGCTGCTTGGTTCTTGATAGTATGGCCATTTCTGAATCAGCAATGATTGTCTATTCAATGACTGAGGCTATGCTCTGTTGGTCCACTAGAAGGTGACTTTGTTCTATAATGTACACTGAGTTCCAGATCTTCTCTCTCACTACAGGGTGCTGCTCTTGAAACAGCATATGAAAGGGCTGCCAGTATCACACAACCCATACCTCACATTCACTTAGTGTCAGCTCATTATCAGATAACCCAGGGATTGCATTCACTTTTTCTTTCTGTTATCTCTGTAATGCTCTTTATCTCCCTAAATGAATTTATGATAGTTCTATTGTTATAATTAAGGCTGTAATTAATTTTTTTCGGTTATCACAGATTTCACAATTTAAATATACAAATTTACATTTAAATACCTATTTTTATCACTTAAAAATAAATATGGCAAACGTTTGCCTTATTGACACACTCCCTGTTACCCTGCATTTAGGAACCTGGCAGCCAGTTTAGTTTGCTTCCGGTAAATGATTGAACACACTGCATAGAGCTGCACAGTTTCCACGAAAAAGACACCAGCTGCATTAAAGATGGGAAATATTGCTGCTAAAGATCACTGTGTCTAGTAAAAGAAGGGGACATTTCACATGTCTGTTGTTATTTTTACATTTATTTATAGTTTTAGTTGGTTTGATAATTCACAAAACAGAATGCCTTTAAAAGGTGGACATAAAAAATGAAATATTCTACAATTTAGCATTTACTGCTTTTCAGGTATGCACTCAAATATTGAGGCACATTTGTTGTATAATAACTCTAGAGGAAACAATTAATTTGATTGAAATATGATTGCTGATTGTTTATGTAATTAAAGTAAGCTCCGTTGCAAACCGGGACTTTTTTAAGGATTGGGGAAAAATGTCGGGACACCGGGACAGTTGATGGGAAAAGGCACTGTCCCGATAAAACCAGGACTCACCTGCATGACATCCATACACCTACAGATCCACAGTACAGCTAGTGAGGTCTCATCTGCATTACATCCATACACCTACAGCTCCCCAGTGCAGCTAGTGGGGTCTCACCTGTGTTGTTGGACTCCAGGATGCCCTGGAAGGTCTTGCCGTAGTCGTAGCCTCGAAGGCGCAGCTCCTTGTAGATCTCGCTGGAGGTCAGGCGCAGTTTGGGGTTGCAATCTGTGCCCTCAGGGGGGACGTCCATCTGGTTTCGGAAGTTGTTCAGGGCGGCCTCCTCCAGAAGGCTCACCTTTCCTGGAAACAAATGAAGCAGGTCAGTCTGTGGTAGGGAAGGCTCTGAGTGTGATAGGGCTGTAAGTGTTCACAATCCACAACGTGAATAAAATATAAAACAAGCAGAATATTCCTATATAGTTAAACCCATGCACTGGGAATGGTTTTTGTGTTGGTACGGTGAAACAGTAATCTTGCTCTACCTTTCACAGTATGTGTAGAAAACCTTCTTCCATGACATAGAAATGTAAGTGTGGCATACTGCAGTTTTTGAGATCAACAGAACTAGTCTCAAACCTAAAGCAATGACAAGGAAAAGAATCCCGGTACGTACCACTGACAGCCAGATTGCCATTCTCAGACACCTCGAATTTGTTTGAAGCTGGCATGAGGCGCACTTCCAGCTGCACTGAGCCTGCGGAACAGAGGAGAAACACACTGAGCAGCCAGACAATTTATAAAAAGCTGAACAATTATCAGTGCAAAATTATCTTATTACACATCATACAAAGTCATATTAATTCTAACGGAAGCGCTTTGATGAGTGGAAGGTGTTTTATGTGTAAAAGGGCGGAGGCTTGGCGTGAACCATGCTCACTGCAATTATTATTATTTATTATTATTATTATTTGTTTATTTAGCAGACGCCTTTATCTTAACCACAATGCAAAAGAGCAGGGCTCATCCACATTCAAGGTTTTAGAGCTTTTAACCTCATCTCATCTCACCGATAGGGGACAGACTCCGTAGCGGCAGTGTATCACACAACACTGCCTGTTACATCTGCATGTAGCAATTGCAATGCGAATTTGATTGTTTTGAGAACATTGATCCCTGGCCCTGTCCCGAATCCCTCACCTGTCTTGGGGAGGATGGTGGCCCGGTGGATGGTCACATCTTCAAACATCACAGGGGTCTGCTCCATGACAGCTCCGAGGGTCCGCATCAGAGTTCTCCAGGCCAGGACCAGGTAGCCCGTGGCTGGGTACAGGACACGCCCATCAATACAGTGGCCAATCATGTACGAGTCTGGAGATTCCGGGTTCATATCTTCCAATCAAGAAACAAAATTAAATATTAAATACATCAAAATATAGTACTGGAGTATCACTATAGCCTAACAACAGCTGGGTGGAAGCATCACTGAATTCTGTACAGTACAGTCTCCCCAATACTCACCAATGTTATAGACAGTCGCAGAGCTGGACCCCCCAGAGCCTGCTGGGAAATGTTCGATGCTCGGGACGTCCCAGGTCTGGCTGTGATCCCAGACAATGTGGGGGGAGATTAGGGGGGTCCCGATAGGGGCGGGGTACTCCACAGGGGGGTACAGCTTGTTACAGTCCACGTCGATCCTGAGAGACCAAAAAAAGAACACATTATCAGTTTCTTGGGCCTCTCAAGTGTATTACAAATATCAAAAGAACAGCACCCCCCAAAAAGTAGTGAAATTGGTGAATATGTGAATATGTGCTAATCAGAAATAAATGTGCTAATTATCCAGCTATAAATTGAAGCACTTTCTTGTATCTGGATCATGCCATCCACTGGCTTTTTTTCTGTATGGCTACCCAGCTGGTTAATGAAAAAACAGAAGTGAAGGTTTACAGTTACACTGAGTGAATTAGCGTCATATTCACAAATCCTTTGTTATAGTTACCAAAATCAAAACAGGGTTTTAGTTCAGTAAGTCTGAGTCAAAGCGTTTTGGTAAATCTTGACCCAGCAAAACCAAGTGCAGACCGCAATGTCACAAGATATAACAGGAAGTCCCACCCCCAGTCCCCCCCTCACCCGCTCATGTAGACCTTGCCGATGTGAGACAGGAAGAACTCCAGGTTGTTGGTGTGCCCTCTCTTCATCAGAGGAAGGATGGAGCAAGTGGTCTTCAAACTGCGTTTTAGGATTGCCTGGGAAGGAAGACAAACAGTTAAACCAGGAAAATAGACAGGAGAATACAGATAACTTCATAAATTGCATTTACAGTACTAGAAAACTAGAACTAGAACTACTTTGGTTACCTGCAGTAGAGCGTGTGGGGCGATCTCCACGACGACTGCGTTGTCTGGCACCAGGTTCAGGCCCTCCTGGAACAGCACAGGGCTCACCAGGTTGTTGACGTGGTACTCAGCAGAGGAGAGTCGCGCCAGGGGGCTGTCCCAGTTTGACTGTGGGATGGAGGTGCTGATCCAGCGAGGGGAGCGCTCCTTCGGGTTCTTTATCACCTGGAGGTGGGGTGAAATCATTAACACTGGCTGCCTCAGAGCACATTTCATAGGCAATCCGAATGAGAGGAAAAAAAACTCTCATACACGTTTTCATTGAACATGTTTTTGTCCATTGCTTTATCCTTGTATCATGCATTTGTGTTTTCTACATGTCCCCATATAAAAACTACCCATATGAGGTCGCCATGCATGAAAGGGTTAAAAAAACAAACAAAAGTAAAGCTATTTGACTGTTTTATAACATCATAGCTACGGACTGCAGGTACCTGTTTTTCAAGACTGCTGAAAACCAATAGGGAGCAGTATTCTTATTCTGAATAAAGTGAACCCGTTCCTGTGTGATCCAGCTGTTGCTTTCCCTTACCTTCTTGAGTGCATCGAGCAGGGAGGGGGCGATGGAGGCCATGTAGTATGAGTGGAAAGCTACCCCAGCACTGCGCACCTCCTTGGCAAAGACGCCCTCTTCCTTCAGCTTAGCAACGAACTGGCTCACCGACTCCTGGGGGACACATGAGCAAACAACGCACCAAGGATTACCAGGGAGTACTGTGGCTTACACTGGTTACACGTGCAGGGCTTTATTAGCATGTTGCGTATGTGTGCACTCTAAGCCTGAAAAAGATGAATTAGTTTTGAAAAATGTGTTGTAACGAAATCATTAATCCACTTCGCACTCTGAGATTGGCCTGACCTCAGTACTGGCCTGTATGTATTGTGAGTTCAGGCTGATTGTTACCTGTGGTCCTGAGATGGTGACAGTGTCTTCTGCGTTGTGACAGGCCGGGACCACACCCTGCGGACACTGCGCCTTACACTCCTCCCACGTCAGGCCTGCACGACAACACAGCACCACGTTAAGTTCAAATCCTAGAAATGACTTGGTTATAAAGCCACTGTTTACTTTTTTCACTGCTTTTGTGTAATTCCAATACTATTCAACCTTTCAGCAGGAATACAAAGGTAAGTATTTTATTTTCTTTATTTAACGTATATGTAATTTATGAGGGACTTTATCTTGAATTATTAGTTGTTTTTGGCCCCCGGTTTTCACTTTCACTATTCCATTCACAACTCACACCTGACTGCGCCACCCAACCAGTCAATCATATACTGTATAATATGAAGAAACAGCAAAAGAAACTAGGATTTTACAAAGGATATTTTTTGTTTTCTATCTATTTAAGATGCTTTTAATACAGTATGCTCTACCATTCCTTCACGACACATTACCAAGCTTTCCAATGGATTTCCAGGGTGTCCTGCAGTAACGGTGTTGTGAGTTTGTGTCAGTTCCTTACCCACTGCGGCCATGCCCCCGGGGGGCAGTTTTGCCTCCTTGATGCTGCGGCCTCTCCAGTAGGCTGCGAGGACAGCCTCGCTGTGGCTCAGAGACCCGTCCGCGTATCCGCACGCCAGCTCCCCCACCGAGTGTCCCACAATGCCATCCGGCTGCAGACCCAGCTTGCTCAGCATGTCAATTTGAGCGATCTACAGAACATGTTTAAAACAAATTACTCAGTACTCAAATCAGAACTATGCAGAAAGGCCCTATCCCTGCCACTGTGCTGGAGTCCCCACCTCGCTTTTACCTGAATGGCAGCCAGGCCCACGAAGGCATGCACAGTGTCCTCGAAGGTGCTGTCATCGGCTTCCATGAGGAGCTGGGAGACCTGCAGCCCCGTGTCCCTCAGAGCCTGGTCCGAGCGCAGGATCGACTCGCGGAACTCAGTCAGCTGCATCAGGCTGCGTCCCATCCCTGCCCACTGTGTGCCCATACCTACAGAGAGACAGGGCCCACCACATCACTACATTATACAGTGCAATATAATACAATACACTAAAGGGTTCTATGGTTTCTTTCATAGCGTCTTAGTGAAATGCCTTGCCATTTAATGTTTTCAAGCACAAGACCAGCGTCTCCTCCCCCATCCCTTCTCACCTGAGCAGATGTACCAGAGAGGCCTGGGAGTGGCCTGGCTTTGCTGGATCTCTATGATGTCTGAGTTGCTGCCAATCAGAGTGTACCCTCTGTAGGGCATGGCGGCAGTGGGCACTGTCGACACCTCATTGAGCATGCTCAGAAAGGTGGCGTCATCGGCGTGGTTCCTGCCCTGCTGGATAAGCGTGCTCACTGCCTCCTCCGTTCTGCCGCAGACCTGGAGCAATCGGGGAGGCTGAGGCTCTGCGAGGGCGGAGGGGGCGGGTGCCAGGGGGCGCAGGATCACATGCACGTTGGACCCCCCGAACCCGAAGGAGTTGATGCCCACAATGCCCCCTCGCACGGGGATTGGCTCCGAGACCACTCTCAGCCTGCCGTCTGTCAGAGCCGGGATGTCAGTGTTGGGGGTGTTGTAGTGGATGTTGGGGGCCCACAACCCATGTTCAAGAGACAGCACCACCTGACACCCCAGAATAAATAAAACAGTGTTAACTGCAACCAAACTTCCAAAATAATGAAAGCACAGCGAAACCATTAGAATGGACAATACTCTGTATAGGGGGACATATAGGATCCTATTTTGAAGCAAGGCAAATTATCCATTTTATATTGTTAAATGATTTATTGTATTCTGCAAATTGACTTTTGCCTTTGCACTTACAATACAATACAATATATACCTTCTCTAATGCATTTTCATTCCTATTTTACAACTCAGAGTGAAGAACAAGAATGGAGTCAGTATTTAGCAAAGGAAATATAAAAGGTTCAATGTTAAAACAAAATGCAGTGTGTAACTGTTTTCGCCATTGTAACCTAAACGGGTACTGAAGGGCCCTGGCAGGAGTAAAGAAGAAAAGCCTCACCTTGGCCAAAGCTGCCAGTCCAGAGGCAGGCTCTGGGTGGCCCATGTTGGACTTGGTGGAGCCGATCAGGAGAGGCTCGCGTTTCGACTGGCAGAAAACACCCACAATCCCGTTCACTTCCTGAGGGTCGCCGACCTAGGAAAAAAAAAATAGATACCTAGATTTTTTTAAATCCCTGTGTGTCTATGTACGTTATAGGGAGGGGAAAATAGATGTCAGGTAGCATAACATCTATAAATTCCCTGAGCAGAGCTGATGAGGATATCAGGCACCCTGCCTGATTGTAGCCAGTATGAGTAGTCCCTCTGCTTGTGTTCCACAATACAGAGCAGCTCTCACCTTGGTTCCTGTGCCGTGTGCCTCGATGTACTCCACCTCTTCCGGGGCGATGCACACCTCCTGGTACAGCGACCGAACCAAGCGCTGCTGCATCTCTCCTGAGGGGAACGTCACACCTGTGTAAGGCAGGCAGAGAGAGGCTGGTTAGCGGGGAACACACCTACAATACATCCCTGGTCTACTGGAACAACAACCAAACACAGCTGAACAGAGGAACAAAACTGCCCATTCCACAACCCTGAACAGAGGAACAGGGACATGTTTTTTTTACCCCAAAGCTGCACAGAATGAGAAACCACAAGCACCTGTAACTGTGTTTAAATACTAAATGCTCCCGCTCTGTATTTTGTAACATTAGGGCCTACAAAGTTCAGTGCACTATGACAAAATAACTTTTCTCCACCATTACGGTTTACCAATCTCACAAGTATTCAATACAAGTCTTGTCAATACAACTGCATATCCTACAAGTCCCATAAACAGAATTGTTCCCCTGTGGAGTGATTTACAGAGATATTTTGTAACAAATGACCATGCAAAGTTAAGACCTTATCAGTTGACCAGTTTTACACTTCACTACTTGAGAAAGTGCAACATGAATTTTCAAATGATCACATTCTGAATTTCAGTAGCCCTCTCGTTTGGCGTAGAGAAATCTATTCCATTCATATTTTACTTGGCTGTGTCCCCACTCCTGCAGGTAAATGTTTAACCTGGGCACTGCACAACAGTACTCCATATGATATATGACTACTGATTAAAATACATGCCGTGTCATTACATTAGCTTAAAGAACCAGACTGAAGCAAGGGCCCACTGTTAGCCTGGCTAATGAGACCTCAGCATACTACTCTGGAGATGTGAGACAAAACAGACACAACAGATATTAATAAAGCCAGATTTAATAGTTTCGGGACATGTAAGACATGTATAATGCCAGGATCAGTTTTATAACAAAAGGCTTTCTCATGAGGCTACATTATAATATTAACCACGGGGTGGCGAGCGAGGAGAATTGATCTCTTCACAAGCTAGTGTGTCATGCTGTTTGTGGGATACAAAAAAAAAGGTTATGAATCACACCTGTGATTACTACAAATGTTTAGAAAAATGTTGCCCTGACTGCAGTGCGTGCTGTCTCAAAATGCATTTAGTTTCTTCCATATTTAGGACTGCACAAACTACCGATTTGCCATCCTGGCTGCAGATTGTGCCTAACAAGCTATGGATGGTGTTTCTAATATTTTGTCCAGACGTGGACGTGTTCCACACTTTTGTTACATTGTGTTCTAATTCTTGGCTGTATCACACAATTGCGATGGTAACGAGTGGCCAGGGCTTACTGAGTACAAAAGAGCTTGTGACTGCTAAAGTTTCATTGCTGACAGTTCATGAATGGCAAACATCCGCAAACAAATCACAAGGCAGGGGGCGTGTATTTTTAAGCAGGGAATCTGTTGGGGATAAACTGGTAGCATTGCAGGGAATTGCAAACTCAGCTGCATAGCATTATGCTGCCAAGGATGTGATCCATATACAGCTATATAATCTTGCACTGGCTGACCTAGGAACAACCTGTCAGCACATAATCTGGAAATTATTTTATGGTGAACTTCCAACTCCGGGCTGTTGATAAACACAGACCATGTACTGGCGGGCCAAGCGTTACAAGGGGGACTGGGGTAAAGGTCCCTGCACACAGCTCTCACTGTCCTCTTAGTAATGTTACTGGTCATTGAAGGTCTGAGACTAGATCACTTTTACATCTGTTATGAAGTACCAGGCAGGTTTGTGTCAATGGGCTGTCCCTCTTAGAAGTGATTCAATCCCAAACATGTGTCTGTAATGTCTGTAATACCAACAATGACATTACCAGTGGATCCAGCCAAGTTAGACAGAAATGCAATTATACTCTCATAAGTTACAGCTCGATTTTTTTAGAGCCCTTTTCCACAACCAGGGAATCAAGGAGTAATCCCAGATTAACCATGGATAGCAGGGGGGTCATTTGGGAGGGGACGGACAGGGGTAGCCGCCCCTGCCAAGCTCGCCAGGGGGGGCCCCCAAATGGCAGTTTCTGTGAGAAGTTAAAAGACTTAAAGGAAAGTGTTCATATTTCCAGACATCGAAAGTGCAGCGACTAGCATGACAATGTCACACTGTTGAATGAACTTTTTTCTCTTTTTTCTTGCCAAAAGCTGCAATGATTCTAAGTACTATGTTTTAAAATTGTTCTGCCTAAAAAAACATCATAGCAACAGCCTCTCCCAAGTTATCGCGATAATTTGCATTTGTTGCAAATTAGCTGTTGTGTTACAAAAAGCATTAGCTTATAACATCTTATAACATCTATCAGTCACAGCAAGTAAGCAAATAGCAAAATAATAGCCAGGGCCGGCTTCAGCACCCAGGCAAGCACCCCCTCCCCACCACGCCACAGGGCATACATACAGAAATAAAACTGTTAATAAAATAAAATGTTATTCTGTAAAGTGTGTGTTCTGTTTTCTGTTAACTGTGTTCTAAGAAAATGCGCTAAAGTAATATACCGGTAGTTTTAATTAAACATATATATGTATTTTTACTATTTTCACACTGTACAGTAGTGTGTAAAATGCAGCAGCATGATTTATTGTGTCTTACCAGATTTAGTACATTTTTTTTTTTTAATCTGACAACTCATGTCTCGACATGTCTGGTTTAGCGAGGGACTACTGATTATGAAAACCTTTTTGATAGAAAAATATTTTATTTGGGGGTGAAGGTGGGGGGGCACTGGAGGTCCATTGCCCGGGGCCCACAAAAACCTGGCAACGCCCTGATAATAGCCAGTGCCATGTTAACTAATTAAGAACTTACTGAGTTGAAGAGGGGAACGAAAAGCTAAACTCACGCCACCGGTAGACTGTATTGTCTTTTTCAGCTGGTACAACTCTAAAAGGATACTTGCTATTACTTATACTCAGGGCTTAAATTCAGCCTGAGCTGTCCAGACAGCCAATCTGATTGAGATCAGTCGATTAAATGGGACGTTATTAAGCAAAAATCAGCCCATATACTAACCCCTAAATCTACCCCCTACACTTAAAACTAATGTCTACAACTAACCTAATATCTACCCCTAAACCTAATCTCAACCTCTAAACCTAATTAATTAGTCATTTTGCTGTTATTTCAACACCGCTTTTAAGCACCCTCTTGCACTACTACAACCAAAATATGAAATACAACTTTACCATAAATAATTATGAACGTTTATTTTCATAGGGACTGTAGCAATTTATTCTCATGGCAATTATTACATGTGAAAATATTTACGTACAGTATATGGAAAGCAGCATAACAGGAGCACCAGTTCTGCATCTGTATGTGTGTGTCTGTCCTTCCTTTCCCTGGTTGTTGCTAGTGCTGTGTGTGCGTGCGTGTATCATGTGCAACTGTAAACGAGTTAACTGCTGTGTAAACTTGACACAGTGTATTTGCTTTGTTCCCTGATTTAAAAAAGTCACTACTATCAGCAACCCTGAAACAAGATATCGGTTTGGTTGCCTGAGAATGTACGCTCTTCACTAGTTTGAAACATTATTACAACTTGAACTAAGAATGCAACGCCTGTCTTTTTATAGCAATGCAATTTACTTAAAGTGTTGGGAATCGGAGACCTCTGTGGAAGTCCAGAGTTGCACCTGTGGCTGATTCATGCATCTGTCTTTTGGAGTTTTACCTATTTGAAGTTGGAGTTTTACTTAAGTGTACTTGTATGTAATTTCCTAGGTGACTGAAACAGAAAAACAAAACGTGTACAAAAGCTTTTAAAACCTGTGAACAAAATCAAAAATAAAATAAATGTAACTGCTTTAAATGATCCTGTTTGTTTTTTTTTTTGGGGGGGGGGGATTTGTGGCGGTCGGGCTCCAGGATATATTGCATGAGAATTTAAACCCTGCTTATATTTACATATTACTAAAAATCATCGAGGTAGTCATCACTCTTCCAGTAACCACTGCAACAATGAGCATCTGTTTTCTGTTTTAAGTTTGGTTAAAACCTATTTATGAACTTCCATGACCAATCCTCATCTGAGTGATCTGCTTTTAATGGCAACTGAAAAATCACTGGTAAAAAATCTTGATTTTGATGTCCTGGTTGATAGTTTGTTGCAGAGTTTTATTATTATGGAGAGGAGCCCCTAAATGCATTCTTTGCCCCCACCCCCGAAGCTTTTTGTCCAGTGACGCCCCTGATGGATAGGTGGTTGATTCAATACAGGGGGATGTAAAACACTAAGAAAATCCAGCTGTGACCTATCCCGAAGGCAGCTGTAACCAGTATCTTTGGCCAGGGCTCTGTTAGTTGAAAGCGCAGAGGAATAAGAACACAAGCCTGCTTCACCTTGCTCTTTGTACCCATCTGTGTTGTTGCCGGCATTGAGGACTGTGGCGTAGACCCGCCTGGCCATCGATCTCTTGGTCAGCAGGACGGCCACTGCGGCTTCAGATCGACAGTATCCATCACCTAAAACACAAAGGAGGACAGAGAGATACCAGTGTGTGAACAATAAGCCACTCTCTCAGAGCCGGGGATGGGGCAGTAGCAAACTCAGGACCAGCCATATTGAAGTGTGACCGTGTATCAGGGATAGATATGAATAGCTTAGTGTGTTCGCCTGGTATTGAGAAAGAACGTGGGTATATGCATAGGACTGCTATGCCTTATCTGGTGCACGTTATCAATTCTCCTCTCTACTGTGTCTACTGCAACAAACAAAGTCTTGTTAACCTGTCTGCATGACTGTCCCTTTAAACAACAGGTAGCAATTATTGTTCTGTACCCCAAAACATTGAAATGTAAACTACACAAGCTCATAGCATAGTTTACTTCTGATAGGGATTCTTGGAATTTAATGAAAATCCACCTTACTTGATTTCCTTCTGATATTTTATTTCCTCTTACCATCCACAATGGGTGGCGTTCACATCTAATTCATATAGTGATTGTTTAAAAACATTTCAGGACTAAAACATAAAGGCTGTCGTTGTGCTGCCATCTGAACTGAGGGTGTTTCCCACATTCTAACCAGCAGCTGCTTTTGATTGGTGATTTACAGCCTGCAGTACCTGAAGCATCGAAGGACTTGCAGGAGCCTCCTGGACTGAGCATGCCCAGCTTCATGAACTGCACGGAGGTGTTGGGTTTGAGCAGCAGGTTGACCCCTCCCACCAGGGCGGAGTCACACTGGCCGTGGCGAATGGCCTGGAAGGCATTCTCCAGGGCGAGCAGACTGGAGGAGCAGGCTGTGTCAATGGCGGTGCTCGGGCCTGGGAGGAAAAGACAGAGACAAGAAAATGAGCATTCAACCTGTTATACTGCCAACATACAAAAGCTCCTTCTTTACAAATTTATGTACTGACACAGATACAGACACAGCTGTGGCATATCGCTATGGCTTTCATACTGTTGGATACATTGTTTACTTATCTTAACATGACATATCAATGGTTAAAATCGCATTGCAGTTGACTGGTAATTTAATGTACAGTTTGATCTATTGCATTCTGCAGCCGCCAGCAAGTATGTTAATTAGGTATGCTGTATGGGTTTTCTTTCTAATAATAAACGGCTAAAGGAAAACCATTTGTCTTTGGGGGACTGCACTGTGGGAGATTTGGAAATTGCAGTAGGTATTGTCAATGAGCAATAACAGGTCTGACATAGGCCAGGTCTAGGACAGTACAGGGATACCCCATGATATCCAGCTCAATTTATCCACACAAACTTGGCTGACCAATATAGAGGTTGTTAAGAAGTGGTTTCAGCCCTACCATTGAAGTCGAAGAAGTAGGAGAGCCTGTTGGCAAACATGGCGCGCTGGCACCCGGTCATGCTGTACCCCAGCAGCTCCTCCGGGTCCCGGCTGAAGGCCTCAGCTGCTTCCGACCCGCTGACGCCAATGTAGACACCAGTGTTGGAGCCGCGCATGGCAACCGGGTTTATACCTGCGAGGGAGAGGAGTTACTGTCAGTGAACTGAAATCTACACCTTTCAGATATCTTAACTCTATTATAGCACAGACAACAACAACATCCAGACTATCAAATATATTTTGTGACACCTCAGAGTGTTGTTGCTATACAAGCTATAAAAGGTTTAGAAAACAAAACATCTCATATCATTGGTCTCTCTTTTGGTAAATCCTGTGACTGACACTATTTCTGTAATTTTACCTCATTCTTGATGTGGTGTCATCCATAAAACATAGTGGTATATTTTGTCATACTAAGCGTTTAAAATTCTATGACAAACATGCAGGGTATGGAATTCAGTCAGACCAGATTTCTTTTGATTTGTGCTGGCATTACACTACCGGTCAAAAGTTTTAGAACACCCCCATTTTTCCAGTTTTTATTGAAATTGAAGCAGTTCAAGTCCAGTGAATATCCTGAAATGGAACAAAGGTAAGCGGTAAACTGCCAGAGGTTAAAAAAAAAAGTTTAGGTTACCAAAAACTGAAAAATAATGTACATTTCAGAGTTATACAAAAAGGCCTTTTTCAGGGAACAAGTAATGGGTTAACAACTTACAGCTGTTCTGCAGCAATGGAAGTAAATTAAGCCTTGAAAGTTGATGCTAACAATTCCTACAGGTGTCCCAACTTTTGTTGATTACTTACAAACCCTCTGTCTGTATAAAAGCAGTGTTGGAACAGACTGTGTTACTACACCCTCTTAAGCATTATTTGGACAGTATTGTACTGCAGGAAGTAGTATATTGCTATCATAATGGCGAAAAAGGCAATTAACAAAGGAAGACAGACAGACCATTATAACCCTTAAAAGTGTAGGTCTTTCCTTTAGAGAAATTGCAAAGAAAGCCAAGGTGTCAGTGAGTACAGTTTCCTACACCATCAAAAGGCACTTGGAAACTGGAGGAAACTCTGACAGGAGGAGGTCTGGCAGACCCAAAGCCACAACAGAATCAGAAGACAAGTTTCTGAGAGTCAACAGCTTGCGTGATAGGCGGCTCACAGGACAACAGCTTCAAGCACAGCTTAACACTGGTCGAAGTAAGCAAGTCTCAGTTTCAACTGTGAAGAGAAGCTGCAGGTTTGACAGGTCGAGTGGCAGTAAGAAAGCCATTGCTAAGATGGCAAAATAAGAAAAAGAGGCTTGCCTGGGCCATGAAGCACCGCCAGTGGACTACTGAAGACTGGAAGAAGGTCTTATGGACCGATGAATCAAAATTTGAAATCTTCGGTTCATCACGCAGGGTTTTGTACGCCGTCGAGTAGGCTAAAGGATGGTTCCTCGGTGTGTGACACCAACTGTCAAACATGGAGGAGGAAGCGTGATGGTCTGGGGCTCTTTTGCTGGATCCAGAGTCCGCGACTTGCACAGAGTAAGTGGCACCCTGAACCAAAACGGCTACCACAGCATTTTGCAGAGCCATGCAATACCCTCTGGTATACGCCTAGTTGGTCAGGGGTTCATCCCTCAGCAAGATAATGACCCAAAACATACCTCCAGGCTATGTCAGAACTACCTTAGAAGAAAAGAACAAGACGGTAGGCTTCAAATCATGGAATGGCCAGCACAGTCTCCAGACTTAAACCCCATCGAGCTGGTTTGGGATGAACTGGACAGAAGGGTGAAAGCAAAGCAACCTACAAGTGCAACACATTTGTGGGACCTTCTGCAACAGTGTTGGGAAGAACTTTCCGAACAATATTTGATTTCCATTGTAGAAAGAATGCCACGAGTGTGTTCGGCTGTTATATCTGCAAAAGGTGGCTACTTTGATGAGTCAAAAATTTTGATTAAATTTTGTTAAACAAAACGATTCCATGATTTCTTTTTTATCTCCAATTGTTTATTTGTTCTATGCTTTAATTTCAGAGTACATTGAGACATTAAACTGCGTAAATTTCAATAAAAACTGGAAACATGGAGGTGTTCTAAAACTTTTGACTGGTAGTGTATGTCAAGACAACATAGTAACGGTGCTGGATTTAGCATACAGTACTATTCTTTCACTGAAGTTAACCGAAGTTCCCATCTACGGGAACGTACCTCCATCCACAATGGCTTCGTAGGAGATCTCCATCATCAGTCTGAGCTGAGGGTCCATGGTGTGGGCCTGTTTGGGATGGACTCCAAAAAACGAGGCATCAAATTTACTGATCTCCTTCAGCTTCCCGTTCCGACGCGGCAGACCATAGAGTCCTGGGGGAGAAGAAGAGAACATCACTGACCAGAGTTTCAACGCATTTATACTATTAAGACAGCCAACAATGAATGGTATCATGAACTGGGCACAGAAAATATCTAAGCCCATTTTGCCTCCATCCCACCCTCCAAGTATGCCATGAGTAATAAGTCTAGGTGGAACAGTTCTTTACAGTATTTAATGTGGTTTTACTAGATTTTTAGATTTAAAGAACCGTGAGGCTCATCCATTAAGATTTTACTGAAATAAATGCTTATTTAATTATCTCAAGTTGCAATCGCTCAACTGTAGCTGCTGATTTCATATTCATGACAGTAGATAAACCACTCCCACTTTACCTGGTTTCCACCTCCTGTCATCTTCTGTTACCATGTCAACTCCATTGATGAGGTTATCCCAGAATTCCTCAAGGTTGTCTGACTCAGGAAGTCTCCCTGATATCCCAGCTATTACAATGTCTTCCATTTTCTCTGTGGTTACCTGCGGAGTGAAAGAAAGTGTAGCATTCAATACTGCGCGATGAAAATGGAATATGGAATGCAGTGTGGCTCAATAACCATGACTCCTTTAAGCCAAAAAAATGTGTCCATGTGTCAGTGAGGTCTTTAAAATAAATGCTGGTAACAACACTGAAATCTAGAAACTCACATGATGTGGCAGACAAGCAAGGTACATCACAAGTGCGTTAAAGAATGACAGATGTAAAATCAAAATTTCCAGACAGATTTACTGTGGTTTATAAGGTTGAAACATACTAGGTAGAATACACACAATGATCCTATCCCTGGTAATCTGATTTAAATAATTACAAGCAACACATAATACATAAACATAATCAACCTGGACACTCTTTCTCAAGGAAGGGCTGGAAGTTTCATCCTCTGGATCGGAATTCCCCTAGTAGTGCGGCGATGTCCAGTTGCCTCTACTTTAAATATTAATTCAACAACTAACTTCAAGCTAAAACCCTAACGCACGTCCAAACTGATTAGCAGAGTGGCATTGTCATTGTCAGTTGCTAAGCATTTGCCTAGCACTGATAACCGAGTTTCACCTCCTCGAAACTATTCCTTCTGTCGCAGAAATTATTTGTAAACGTATGCCAAGCAGAAAAGTACCATAAGAGAATGCTCTAGTTCTACTTGTGAAAAACACTTTAACGTCTGTTTTCACAAAGTGAAAACTTATACATGTACGGAGTACATTAACCCTTTCATACCATTCACAGTTCACAGTATGAAAAGACACTCCCTTTATGCAGTCCAGTGGTGTACATAGTCACATTCATATTTTCCTACATATTCTATAATAGGCAGGTAACTGCTCTACTCTGAACCTGATTGGCTGAGACCATTGGTTTATAAATTGTTATACTGCCCAAATGAAGGCAGCACTGAATGTTAGGAAGCCAACACTTAAAGTGTAAGTGTGCAGGGATAACTGTAAACACCTTCTTTTTGTTCTGAGGTTCATCCCAGGCGGCTGCCTCACAGTCTGTACAGAGATCATTGGCAGCGCATGCCAGCTGAATTGCAACATGTACCAGCATCTGGCATGCAGACTCCTTTAACCTCTCCTTTGGTTGCCATTTAGCCTTTGGCAGTGTTTTCCAAGTTGTTAACACAGACTCCCAACGTGACCGCAGGCTGGTTGACACAGTAATCTGCATTAGTAGTGAGCGATATCACTGATATATCGCTGCATTATAGTGCACTTCAAATCTAGGGCTATATTTACTGAACTTCTGCTCTCATGCTTAACTGAAGTGCAAGTACTAAAACAACTGTTTTTATCTCCAGTACATTTTCAAAGATGTGTCTTTTTTTTATATCTTGTAAGATGCATATTAATATTATGGTGAATTACACTGTTACTCAGCCAATGCTGTTGAACCAATCTGTGATCGTCAGGTGTGTCCTTAGCAGACAGTAATGCCTGAGTGAATCCCTGATGTCTTTTAGCCATATGCAGTATCTTCTACATGTTTAATGATATGCCTGGTTATCTACTGTTATGCCTGGTTATCAGCAGTAACTGGCTATGGAAATGTTTAGCTAAGATGACAAGCATATCATTATTTTCCCCAACTGAAGCAGCTATAGATCAAACATTACTTGAATATAAAGCTCTAAAGCTTGTGCATTTCCTCTCTGAAACAAAACTGGTTTCCCAGCACTTGTACGTCTCTGAAAGAGGCCTATTGTCCGCCATATTGGCACTAGTTGCCAACCTAGTTGCTAAGCAACATGCAGGATTCCTACGTTCTTACACCACAGATGGACACATTAAGTAGAATATCACACTTCAAAATGAGTGGGAGTGGTTTGTTAGATGTCCAATTAAAAAGCCAGAATATCTTGTCTACACCGTATAAATATTATAAAAAATAGAGAAAACTAAATAATTAAATAAATAAACAAATAAATGGCAAGTCTGGTCATTTCACCAGCCACTCGTATACGTTTTGAATTACCATGTACCAAATACTTTGCACTAAATTGTATCTTTAACCAATATAACTAAAGGTGTACAGTTTTGTTTTAATAGTTTAACATTTAAGAAGGTTATTACTTATAAGCTACTCTTGAACAGCAGGTTATCCATTCATCCTTCTACAATGGCTCTGGGAACACCCACAACTCCAGGAGTATCTCCAAGAGTAACCTTTAAGATTTAAATTGTTGTTTTGCTATTGATGCAAACCTACGAATGATCCAGTTTGGCTAGGGTTTATTGATTAAAATCAGGGCTGATCAAAGTGAAACATTCCCATTTTATTGGCCTTAAACAATTCCTAAACCTATAAATATCTAATCAGAAGATATTCCAGTAGTAGCAGCATGAGGGGTGGCCATGAGCAAGCTTGTGTTCCTACAGATAAAATTGCCTTTCTGTAACTGTGGCAGGGTGACTGAGCGGTGACGTCACGGCAGAAGCAGGGACGGACAAACACTGACACCAGGCAAGTACTGCAGTTTAAAGGCGCTCGCGCCGTTTTATTTTCAAATAACAAAAATAAAATAAATATTTAAACAAAAACACACTGCGCTCACAGAGCAAAAATAAAAGGGTTAACAAAACAAATCTCGAACACAATAAATAAACCATACAGGTCAGGCTGGGCAGATTGCCTTCACTGTTCCTGTCTGTTTTTTAAATAAAGTTTCTCTGTCTCTGCTCTCGTTCTCTCCTCTCACACCCACCCCGAGCTAGAGAGCTGCAGCCTTTTTATATCGTGGCCAAGGGGTTTAACTAGCTTGCAATTAATTATTCTATTACCCCTTGGCCACAATCTGCACGAGTTTATTAATTACTATGTGGATGGGGCTTCCCATCCATGTTACTAAACAATAACAAACAAACGGCTACACCGTCATTTAAAATACAAAACAACCAGCGCTTCGCCGTCATAAATATAATACAATAAAAATAAATAAACAATACAAAATAAACACAGGGGCGGAGGGGGACCCCGCTCTAAAATAAAATAAACAAAACAATGTACAGGGCTGCTCGCCCTGTTACATATCCCCTTGTGCAGCACACATGGCCCCACGGCCACCTCCCCCTCAGTCCCAAAGTCCCGGAAGAGGGGAAGCAAGTTGTTTCTGGGGTGGCCATGGTGGAATGTCTGGCACCCCCCAAATCTTCGTGGCTGGCAGCTCCCTCCGTGGGGCTCCAACCACACAATCTCCGGCAGCCAAACTGCTGCGAGGGGAGCTGGTCTCCTGACCTCCCCCCCCTTCTTCATGGCCGGCAGTTCCCCTCCGTGGGGCTCCAACCACACAATCTCCGGCAGCCAAACTGCTGCGAGGGGAGCTGGTCTCCTGACCTCCCCCCCCTTCTTCATGGCCGGCAGTTCCCCTCCGTGGGGCTCCGACCACATGATTTCAGGCAGCGAAACTGCTGCGAGGGGAGCTGGTCTCCTGACCTCCCCCTCCTTCTTTGTGGCCGGCGGCTCCTCTCCGTGGGGCTCTGGCCACAGCGTTTCCTGCCACGGAAATGCGGCTGGGGGAGCTGGTCTCTGACCTCCCCCCCTTTCTTCATGGCCGGCAGCTCCCCTTCATGGGGCTCCGGCCACAGTGTAGCGACCCCAGGCGAAGCAGAGTGCCCGGCGACCCCAGGCGGCAGGACCCTCGACGACCCCAGGCGGCAGGATCCCTGGCGACCCCAGGTGATGGCAGCAGCAGCGGACCCTCGGGAGGCGACGGCAGCAGCAGCGGACCCTCGGGAGGCGGCGGCAGCAGCAGCGGACCCTCGGGAGGCTGATGGCAGCAGCAGTGGACCCTCGGGAGGCTAACTTCGGGAGGGAGCCCCTGGCCATGGAGGCGGCAGTGGGAGCTCCACTTCTCCCTCGTACCCTGCACCCTGTGCGGAGCAAAAGGCAGCCCCAGGCGATGCGGAGCAACAGGCAGCCCCAGGCGATGCGGAGCAACTGGCAGCCCCAGGCGATGCGGAGCAACTGGCAGCCCCAGGCGATGCGGAGCAACAGGCAGCCCCAGGCGATGCGGAGCAACAGGCAGCCCCAGGCGATGCGGAGCAACAGGCAGCCCCAGGCGATGCGGAGCCACAGGCAGCCCCAGGCGATGCGGAGCCACAGGCAGCCCCAGGCGATGCGGAGCCACAGGCAGCCCCAGGCGATCCAGGCGTGGCATCCCTGAGTGGAGCGGGCGTGGCATCCCTGGGCGGTGCGAGGCTGGCATCCTTGGGTGGTGCGAGGCTGGCATCCTTGGGCGGTGCGACGCTGGCATCCTTGGGCGGTGCGAGGCTGGCATCCTTGGGCGGTGGTGGAGGCAGAGGCAGCTCCTGCTCCTCTCCATCGGGTGGTGGTGGTGGAGGCAGAGGCAGCTCCTGCTCCTCTCCCTCGGGTGGTGGTGGTGGAGGCAGAGGCAGCTCCTGCTCCTCTCCCTCGGGTGGTGGTGGTGGAGGCAGAGGCAGCTCCTGCTCCTCTCCCTCGGGTGGTGCAGGTGGAGGCAGAGGCAGCTCCTGCTCCTCTCCCTCGGGTGGTGGTGGTGGAGGCAGAGGCAGCTCCTGCTCCTCTCCCTCGGGTGGTGGAGGCAGAGGCAGCTCCTGCTCCTCCCCTTCTGGCTGCGAAGGAGGCAGGGCCTCCTCCCCTTCTGGCTGCGAAGGCGGCAGGGGCTCCTCCCCTTCTGGCTGCGAAGGCGGCAGGGGCTCCTCCCCTTCTGGCTGCGAAGGCAGCAGGGGCTCCTCCCCTTCTGGCTGCGAAGGCAGCAGGGGCTCCTCCCCTTCTGGCTGCGAAGGCGGCAGGGGCTCCTCCCCTTCTGGCTGCGAAGGCGGCAGGGGCTCCTCCCCTTCTGGCTGCAGCCGTGAAACCAGCAGGCATGCTCCCTCTGCTGGTGGCGGCGATGAAGGCGGAACCAGCAGGCATGCTCCATCTGCTGGTGGAGGTGGGAGCGACACCCAGTCCTCCCAGGGCGGTGGAGGTGGAACCAGCAGGAACTCTCCCTCTGCTGGCGGAGGTGGGAGCGACACCCAGTCCTCCCAGGGCGGTGGAGGCGGAACCAGCAGGAACTCACCCTCTGCTGGCGGAGGTGGGAGCGACACACAGTCCTCCCAGGGCGGTGGAGGTGGAACCAGCAGGAACTCTCCCTCTGCTGGCAGAGGTGGAAGCGACACGCAGTCCTCCCAAAGCGGTGGAGGTGGAACCAGCAGGAACCCTCCCTCTGCTGGCGGAGGTGGGAGCGACACCCAGTCCTCCCAGGGCGGTGGAGGCAGAACCATCAGGAACTCTCCCTCTGCTGGCGGAGGTGGGAGCGACATGCAGTCCTCCCAGGGCGGTGGTGGCGGAACCAGCAGGAACTCTCCCTCTGCTGGCAGAGGTGGAAGCGACACGCAGTCCTCCCAAAGCGGTGGAGGTGGAACCAGCAGGAACCCTCCCTCTGCTGGCGGAGGTGGGAGCGACACCCAGTCCTCCCAGGGCGGTGGAGGCAGAACCAGCAGGAACTCTCCCTCTGCTGGCGGAGGTGGGAGCGACACGCAGTCCTCCCAGGGGGGTGGAGGTGGAACCAGCAGGAACTCACCCTCTGCTGGCGGAGGTGGGAGTGACACGCAGTCCTCCCAGGGCGGTGGAGGTGGAACCAGCAGGAACTCCCCCTCTGCTGGCAGGTACCTGGGCTGTGTATGCACCGACTCCCCCCTCTTGAGCTGTGGGCACTCGGACTCCTCCCTCTTGGGCTGTGGACGCACCGACTCCCCTTCTTGGGCTGTGGACGCACCGACTCCCCTCTTGGGCTGTGGACGTTGGGCTCCTCCCTTTTAGGCGCAGGATGTTCGGGCTCCTCCCTTTCAGGCGCAGGACGCTCGGGCTCCTCCCTTTCAGGCGCAGGACGCTCGGGCTCCTCCCACTCCAGGTCCGTGTCTTGAAGACCTCCAGGCAGTGGTGCTCCTCATGCCCGCACCTCATGCAGTTGGTGCACCACTCCTCTTCCCCTCGTTCCACTTTTCCTCTCTGCCTCCTCCTCCTCACCTCTGTCTGTGTCCCTTCCTCCTGCCATATGGGGAAGGTGCCAGGGGAAATGTGCCATGGCTCCCCACAATTGAAGCACCACTCCTCCCCCAACAGGCAGGTAAGGCAGACTTGCTGCGGCTTTTGCTGCTGCAGCGGCTGCTGTCTCCTCATCCTCCTCTTTCCTCTCATCCTTCTTCCTCACCCTCCTTTCTCCACACAATAAAAAAAAAACGAAAAAAAAAACGAAAAAACTGCAGTACCCTCTTCTGCCGGCGTCCAGGAGGCGCTGGTGATCCCACGCTGGACACCACGTGTGGCAGGGTGACTGCGCGGTGACGTCACGGCAGAAGCAGGGACGGACAAACACTGACACCAGGCAAGTACTGCAGTTTAAAGGCGCTCGTGCCGTTTTATTTTCAAATAACAAAAATAAAATAAATATTTAAACAAAAACACACTGCGCTCACAGAGCAAAAATAAAAGGGTTAACAAAACAAATCTCGAACACAATAAATAAACCATACAGGTCAGGCTGGGCAGATTGCCTTCACTGTTCCTGTCTGTTTTTTAAATAAAGTTTCTCTCTCTCTGCTCTCGTTCTCTCCTCTCACACCCACCCCGAGCTAGAGAGCTGCAGCCTTTTTATATCGTGGCCAAGGGGTTTAACTAGCTTGCAATTAATTATTCTATTACCCCTTGGCCACAATCTGCACGAGTTTATTAATTACTATGTGGATGGGGCTTCCCATCCACGTTACTAAACAATAACAAACAAACGGCTACGCCGTCATTTAAAATACAAAACAACCGGCGCTTCGCCGTCATAAATATAACACAATAAAAATAAATAAACAATACAAAATAAACACAGGGGCGGAGGGGGACCCCGCTCTAAAATAAAATAAACAAAACAATGTACAGGGCTGCTCGCCCTGTTACAGTAACCTATGGAGAACAGACACCAGTTTGGTAATTTAGCTAATGCTTTTATCAGTGTTAGAATTGAAGCTTTAGCAAACGTTCTCCTCCCACTCCCGTTACACGCACAGTATACTCCCACTACTGTATATGATTGCAACAGCTTTACTGGACTATTCGTGCTGTGCTTTAAACTCCCACACTCATTGACTCATTGCCATGTTTGCAGTTCCTGTGACAACCTCCTCTGATGGGAGGGTGTGGAAATATTCTGCAGGTTGTCACCTGTATGAGCCTGCGCGTTGACGCAGCTGCTAATGTAAACTAAAATGACATGGAATAACTTCCCTAGACACCAGGAACCTAATTCAAGAGGCCTACAGGTTGTCAATCCAGTTTGTTCTCTTACTGTGAGTTCTTTGGAATTTCTCGAAATTCTAGAATCTTTATTAAAAAGAATGAATTTAGCAAAAATATTTTTTTCTGCGTATTTTGCTAACCTGTCATTAATTCTAAATCTATCTAGTGTTTCCCCCGGGCTGATTGTTGACCCACTTTTTAACATCACTACATATAATAAAAATACAGTGAAATCTTAGAGCGATTGTATTTAGATGCTTCACTGCATAGATCACAGGTGTGGACAGCAGATGATTAAACAGTGTGGATGTATGGGAAGGGAATGGTTAGATGCAGTAGCCTAATGTAGTGAACTTTTCAGGGACCAGCTGAGCTTTCCTCAAGGACCTCAGAATTGATCAGAATAAGTGCCAATAACAGTCCACAGCACTGGTGCTGCCTGCTTTGAGCATCGTTGTTCTGCTCCTTATTTTTGTCTTTCTCACAGTCAAGGGCAGGCTTGCATTTTGAAAGCACTTAACAGGATTTCAAGCTGGATTTTATTTAACTGACTCAGATATCAGCATTCTCCTCTGGCAACAACAAAATGCCCAGCACTGTCTGTACTACCTGGCTCTTAACATTTAACAGATAATACATGGTTCAGATCCTGTGGGACAGTGAAGATCCCATGGCTCCCTTTTTATTATGAGTGTCCTACAAATGGGGGGTAGAGGAATGGAAACACCTTGTTGCATCTCAATGAATCTATCAATAATATGTGCCCCCAATACCATATATATTGCATGGGCCACAAATCCGTTAGCTACGGACCAATGCCATGACCTGCTTTGACCCCAGTGTCGAGGAAAACAGCGCACTAAACATTATAAAGCAACATTACTCTATATTGAAAAGGACTCATGTTTTATTGCATTGAAAAATGGGACTGCAATGGAGAGCCACATGACCAACTCCTGCCACCATTTAGACAAGGACAAGGATGCCAAGTAAGGCTCCACTTGGTAAGTGGTCCTTCAATCTTCTACAGACATGATTTACTCTACCTGCATTAACTGAGTAGCTGGTGTTAATCAGTGTAAAGCCTTTTTTTATCGTCCGCTGAAATCGAGTTTTTATTTATTTATATAAACGTGGAGTGTCCAAATATTTTACCCCCAATTTTCTCCCCACTTATTTTATCCCCTCACAGCAGCAATTCCCCACACAGCTCAGGAGAACTTAAGGTTCAGCGGGCGTCCTCCAAACCCACGACCAAGTCAGATTCTTCATTCACACCCAGGAACTCAAGAGCAGATGTCAGAGTGCTACTGGCCTCTGGAGGACATGGGCCAGCACTGCAGGTGTCCTCCTGAGTTCACTAGGCAACTGGTCAGTAGGGTCAGCTGTGGCACAATGAGGAGAAGCAGTCCCTGATGATTTTGCTTCCCTAACCCATGGGAGTGTAGTGCCAATGCAACACTCCCTCTGGAGTACCCAGGTGAGACACGAGGCTTCGCACAGCCAAGACATGAACCGGTCCTCCCCTGACTGTATGACCTACGCTGCACGCCACGCAGCCATGCTTTTACTAGATGAGCCACTGAGGTTTTTTTTTAAAGTGGTCTTGTTCATTTCCATTGGCAGTTTATCAATATCAACTTTGTTTATACTGCAGACTGGTTTGGGACAGACGGAAACACAATACTATCACCATGAACAAGCAGTGTGGAGTGTCGGGCCAGCAGTGTGGAGTAGTGGTTAGGGCTCTTTACCTAGATTGCTCCAGTAAAAACCCAACTGTATAAATGGGTAATTGTATGTATAAATAATGTGATATCTGTATAATGTGATATCTTGTAACAATTGTAAGTCGCCCTGGATAAGCAGCCTGTTTTGTCACGTGCAACAAAATAAAGTGTGTTTATACGCCATGCTTAGGGATGAGTAATGATTAGTTGTAGTGATTGTGAGAGTAATGATTAGAAATGGAACCAGCATAAAATATTTGTGAGCTAGTTTTTTCCCCTAGTTTAAGTCTGTTGATTTGTAGCTTTTATTGTTAAAGATTATTTGGCTGTCACTGTAGTTGCTGTTCTGTCTCAATGGCAGCGCGCTGTGTTTATTCATTTTTAGAATGGGAAAGTACAGAAATGCAGCACTCTGAGTCGTCATCGGCATGAGATGGGATATTGGTGTGGTTCAGTTGTGCCTACCATGTGAAAGATTTCTGGGGGCGTGCCTGGATATATGCATACATTTTTTTTATTGTTTTAACTGGCTAGTGAGCGAGGGAAAGACATTGCAAAATAATGCAGCAGGGGCATTGCAATGATGTGCTATAAACAGATATGCTATGGTTGGACTGTGGAGCTAAACTGTAAATTCGGGACAAATGCCGTCCCAGAGGCATTAAGCCCGGGACTGGGACTTGATATTTACATTTCGGGACTGTCCAGCCGAATTAGGGACTGATGGTCACCCTAATGTCACCAGAAGCCTGATATACAATTTACAGGCTTTTTATTGCACACTTTGGTGTACTTTATTTGCTATAATTAGTAGTAGCTGTTTACAATACAGTAGTTTGAAAAAGCAGCACATATTTCCCTTCCCTTGTTTATTGTTGCTTTTGTTTTGCCACTAAACTTTGTTTTGTTTTTGTGAAGTCCGTTTGGTTGCCGTATGAACTTTCCTATTTGTCTTTTTTCTTGTGGCAGCATTTTCCTGATTTTCAACGAAGACCTGTTTTCATCAGTAACATGTTGAAATCTGGTCGTCATTTTCATAAACTGCCAGTTTGTGTGCTGTTGTGAAGTCGGTTTGGGTCTGGGGATAACTTATCTTCTAATTTTAACAATGAGAGAGTAAAATATATTTTCAGAGGGTAAAATGCAACATTACAGTGAAGTCCTGAGTAATCTCGAGAAATACTGTAGTCTTTAACTGTAATAGGCATTAAAAAAGAGCACTTTTACTTTGAACTAATGTACAGAAACCTAGTAATAAAATTAGAGACAACAGCTATTGTTATGCACTTTATTGACCACAGCCAATATAACTTTGAAGATAAGCACAGAAACAGATCATATATTTATATATATATATATATATATATATATATATATATATATATATATATATATATATATATATATATATGAAGATAAGCACAGAAAAAACTTATATTTTAACATTAAATTCTTAAACTCAGTGAACATGTTAAAACTTCAATATGAAGCTATACAGATAAATAAAATAACGAAATTCATTAATAAGTTATAAAACAGTTCATTTAATACTACAGGCATATTTTTTTTTAGCAGTTGCCTCTGACAATGGTTCCAGTTGGATTTGTAGCTGGACTGGGGTGTTTACGCTTCAACCTGTGTAGCTTCGAATTTTTCTTATTCTTGGCTGCAACGACAACAGGGCTAGCCAGAGATTGGATAATGTTTTGTTGGGCGGGTTTTTATAGTAACTGAAAGCATTGTATTCTGGTAGATGTAGTTGTTAGTGGGCGTTTTGGGAGAGACAGACAAGCTGTGCAGCAAATTTGCTATGAGCATTTTAAAGCAATTATTAAAACTGATTGCGTATTTGTTTGTTTTTTTTTAATGCGTAAAAACGGCAGGTACCCAGCATAAGAAATGGCAGGTGTCCCGTTTTTGCATTTTGAAAATGTGGTCATCCTCCCAACTACATACATGATTTGCATTGCTGAGCAGACTGCTAAAAACGGAAGTGTACCTGCTGATGATGCTATTGCTATGCAGATAAGGCCTCCATTTTGTAGTAATGACGAACCATTCATTCAAATTACTGAACACTCTTCCCGACTACAGCTTTTATTACCTAAATTACTACTTCCCCAAAGAACTAAGGTATTAACATTAAGAAGATAATGTATTGAATAATGAGAATTCTACACAGTAAACATACATAGCTGTCATGACTTGCCGATTATTGTATCTCCAAACATCAGCCATTTTATCAATTCACGGATTATTTTAACTGTTTCACTTCCGTACCGACTTTTAATATTAATTGTTACAGTTGACAACGACGAATTATTTTAGCAGCCAAAAATGGAACTGGTGCAACTAAGGCTGAAAAACAGCAGGTTAAAATAAAGCACGTGCAGTCGTACTGCATGTACGTAACCCGATCTTTTGCATATTCTTCTGCTGATAGACGTTCGTTCCGTGTTAACCTCGTGTTTCAGATTAGATGATGCTGCTGAACCAATGTGGCCTGTTTATTTGGGATTTGCTGCATTGACGCACATACTGTAGGTGCCTTTATATAACACCAAATAGAACAGTATTTCATTGTTTAGTTTTGAAAAGGTGCGGTGCATCTGTCATCTCACACAAAGCGACACATTGTCTTCTTTGTGACAGATTTACGTTGTTAATTGGAACCAATGCAATCTAATTATTTGTACAATAATTGTCGCTATCTATACAATAATGTACTGTATAAAAAATATAAGTATTCTAATTGTTATTAAAATATGACAATAATAATAATGACATAATGAAACACAGAATATATATATTAAGAAAAAATATGAACGGTTCTACTTTTCTAATGTTCTATTTTATATTAGCACGCTGCATGCAGAACTGTAAATATAGAAAATGACATACCTGTATTTTTTGGAATGCCTTCTTCCAGATCTGTACCGGTATGTGTTACTGTGTAACTTTCAGAACAATGCACAGACGTAGCACTGGCAATTCCCTTGGGTAATATTCCGTGTATTGTGTGGTCCTGTACTATACGTGTCTGAAATATGCCTGGATCTCACAGTTGCTGCCTGCCTCCCTCCCTGTCTCAATTCCTTTCGCTTCTTTGATTCTCTTTCTCTACTTCATTTAAATGTCTGACATGCTCTGTGGCCACGCCACATCGGCTGACAGCTTGGCTTGGCAGTACAGTCCAATGAGAAAGTAGGCAGGGCTCCTAGACACAGGCAGTGATGGGGTGATTCACAGCCACCACTGCAAATGAATCGCAAAAAAGAAAAGAGCACACCCTAAAAACTCAATCGGAGGTTACTATAGTTCACATATAGTTGCATACCCGTTCTGCACTATAAGCAACGCCAATTTCATTCTGGGATCGCAACAGCCGAGGTCATTGCGAAGTAACTGTTCATCTCGGCATGCATTTCGAAATTGACCTGAGACTAAGAGCCAGAGATCACTGGGGTTAGAAAAATACTTTTTTTTTTTTTAAAAATTGTTATTTATAGTTATTTTGTACGTTTTTAATGTTAGATAAACGTTATAAAAAGAACAGACTACATACTGTCTTTGAATGTCTGTCAGAGCAAATAGATTTTGTTTCACAGTTGTTTGATGTTTCGGTAAGAGAAGTAGAATCATGAATTCAAATGCAGTATAGTTTCAGAAAATGAAATGCAATGTAAATAGATTAGAGAAGGAACCTATAACAGCAGGACGTGGCAGTGTTGCAGTTAAGATGGTGTTTGTGTAAATAGTACATTAGCGTAATACTTTTTTAAAAAAAATATAATGCTTCAAAGATAAGCCTAATAAATCTGAATTTGAAGACCGACCTTTTGACGCTTTGAAATATATGAGTTGGAGTTGTAGCAGGTTAGCAATGGCTATCTTCATTCTGTAACAGAAAACTGTATCACCAGTAAAGCTGTATGCTTGAAAACCCCCTTTTTAAAAGTAGCCGTTTGTTATACCGGAGTAAAAACAAAGCACATTAAAATAATTGTAAGGCAGGACAGCTTGCAAATTTACAGTGCAATTAGTGCTGATGTAAACTTGTATAAGTGCTGAATCAATGCATGTTCATGATAAATGCTAAACTAGGATGATATTATAGCACAGGTGTATTTGTATTGATCACAATTCACCTTGATGGTAGAACCTGTGTTGGCTTTAACTTGGTAGCTGTAACGCACACCATCTTCTGGGATATTCTGAGATAAATGAGATTCAGTCCCAGTGGGAACTAGAATTTATTGACATGGAACTGTGCCAATACACTGATTAAGAATTGAAAGTACTGTATTTGGATAAGGCTATATAGAACACTATGAATGTTCCAACTCATTCTATATAGAACTATGTGGTTATTTTGTTTAGGTTCCATAAAGAACCACTTATATACAGAGGGTTCAATATACTTGGTTTAATGTAAAACCCACATAGTTCAAAATATTAGGGGTTCCTTAATTGGATGCTCTGATCTAGCTGATAGGTTTTAGAAAAGGAAATCAATAGACTGAGAAAGTTTCTGTTTCTGATTAAGGAGTGAAGTACTGTTCCTTCAGCTCATCTCTTTCTGAACGGTATTTCCACAGTACCTAAAGCATCATGTAAACTGGTAATAGATGCACAAGGCTTTGCACAAAGGTGACATTTTAGTTTTTACTGTCTGGTTCCGGATTAAGTAAAACACATATTAAAGGTGTACATGATCGAAGCAGATTGTTTGCTTCATGGAGGAAGTTGTATGTCAAGTGAATGCTTTAGTAAGTATTACTTAAGCCCATCCTCACACAGCAGGGTGTCTTTCTTGTGATGTGTTTTAGGGGGAAGAAGGTCAATGCCCTCAAAAGCTTTCTTACCCTAAAGCCCACCATACAGTACACTGGGATGCTTATTGCATGCACCCATCACTTAAGGCAAGCGGCTTGCATTTTTAATAACAAAAAAAAAGGTTTGTAACATTGGTGTTCAAATACAGTGTGAATATTTATTAATTTGAATCCAAAGGCCTATATAGACATTTATGTTTTTTTTTTTGTTGTTTTTTTTAATTACCGTACACATACCTCTCGCACTAAAAGCATAGCGTCGATACCGCTGTACAAAATACCCGGCTCATTTGCAAGAAGCATATATAGGGTTTATGTCTCTGTGTGTGATTACGTCACCTACCAGCCCTGCTGCAGCCTACCCCGTGCACGCTACACTATGTACTGCAAGTTTTATCCATATCAGAAATATGATCATTTATATAAATATATTTAACAGCAGAAACCCGGTTGTCTCTTTTACTGACGCTTATGAGCTGCACCGGCGATTTTAACAGCTCTAGACTGTAGTATAGTAATGAAGCCAAATTGGCCAATCAAAGGCAGGGGTGTGTGGAATTGTCCAATGGCTGTGAATGTGAGGGTGTTGCTAGGAGATAGGGTGATGTGGTGACAGTATAGACTAGGAGGAGTTTATTTTTGAGGAAGTGATGTGAGCACTGCAATGAGGAAAGGCAGTTCTATTTTAGGTCGTTGACCCACAGAATATGCTAGCACTGGAGTAACTATAGTTTAAGAGACCTGCATTTAGGTGCGAACATTCTGAATTACGCCGCGCATTACCTTTCCAACACACACACACACACACACACAATTATGTAAAATATAATTTCTACTAAGTACAAGTTTTACTACCTAGAATTTATATTTGTGTGTGTGTGTGTTTGTTTGCGGAACATCTAAAAGTTAAATTTCATTAACACTAGAACCGCCTACTTAGCGTATATATATATATATATATATATATATATATATATATATATATATATATATATATATATATATATATATACGCACACACACACACACACAAATTTTGTACGATCAGAAAACAGCAAAGCTGCAGGCTGCAGCAGCTCGCCCTGGATTCTGTCCTGAGTGAGAGTGACACACACACACGAGAAATCATGTTACTTTAGTTGTAGATTAAAAACTACTTTTGTTTTTACAGTTTTGTATGTACATAAACCTGTTCACACACTAGTTTCGTTTGAAATGTTTATTAAAGTTTTTTTTTTTTTTTACATTTTTTGAAGTAGTGCTTTATAGTTAGAAAATAAACCCTTTTATGTTTAATTGTTCATTTAAATACGACGTTTTGGCTGTGCAGATGTTTGATATGATGTGCTTCAATAAAACTTTTGAGTTGTATCCGATAGTTTGCCTTTCATTTTAATACCGATGATGTTTAAAATGTACCCTAATGACTGCCGTAATTTAAGTACACTCCAGGGTGCATAATTTGTGGCTAACTAGCTTAACCTGCCATATTGTGTTATATATGTATTGCTACTTTTTTTTGTGTTTATAATAATAATAATAATAATACATTAAATCATTAATTCTGTAGGTCGTTGTGAATTGATGTGGTTCGACCTGGTGGATTCGGATACCTGCAACCTCTCGTGCGTTGCCTAGTTGTGTCTGTGCTAAATCCCTCCAGAACTAAACAGCTACGAAATTACTGTATTGCACATAATTGTAGATTCATATTTAATTTAAACTAAATGAAAACGCAAGGTGCACTGAGAAATAAGCACTTATGCCTGTGTTAATCACTTTATAAAAATAATGTTCTTGATTACCCCAGTACCTTTTTATTTTATTTTCACTGCAGGTGCCGTAAACTGAGCTATACAGGAAGCGGTCGTTTGCGTTATTTTGAGGTATGTGGAGTGTATCACACTACAGGAAGTGGCTGAAAACCTGGACTTTGTTTTAAAGATTTTGAGAAATGCAAAGTGCAAGGGAGCTTAGAGACTTGAAAAAGTGACTAGAAATTTCAAATGATTCCATCTTGTAGGGAATTCCCATGCAAATGTACCTGAGTGAAGGAAGTACAAGGTTAAGTGTTGTAACCACACTGATATTCACTTCTAAAAACATGAGAGAACCAGGTGCACTTGTTTTATTTCAAAATGATTTACACAAGTTAGAAGAGCAAGGCCCAAAGCCTGGTATATTAGAATAAAACAGAAAGACTAAGCAATTCAAAGTGAAATACATATCAGGCCATAGCTGAAAAGAACAATGTTCTAAATCTGAGTAAATGCTCAATACAAGATTGCCAATAAAATGTACCTTGGTGCCATTCCCAGTCTGTAACACATAGTGCCCTCATGTACAATAGCATGGTCTTTGACCTGAAGTTGCAGTCTCACGCTATTGCAGTGCAATTTAAAAAAAAAAAAAAATCATAAAGGGCATTATAAATAACAGGATTTGTTTTATTTCGCATGTCACAAAAGCCTGAATTACTGAACCATTTAATACACTTTGTGCATTTCTCTGCAGTCAAAGCTCATGGGAATGTGAACATAAATAATGGGACTACACATTGGATATAGTATGTGGGTGTTCACGTGCAAACCTTTCAACTTGTGTTCTATAAGAAATGAGTCTAAGGCACTATTCACAGCTTTAGTCCAGGTTTCTGGAGTTGTAGCTTTCTGTGGCACAAACCAATATATATCCATACATATGTTTCATTTTTTTGTATTATTAATTAATTGTCAGGATTGGTTTACACAATATTTACAAGACAGAGGAGACAACTGCCACACAGTACCATAATGATCTATAAAAACATCTCATTGTAAAAATGATTTTTAAAAAATGCATCAAAAATATACAAACTGTACAATATACACAATTCATTTAAACAGGTTGTACTTCTGACCAGTAGAAAGGTATATAAATGAGCATGTAATTATAACATGCTCCTCTCATTGTTTTATATTGTAGTTCCGTATCTTTCCGTTTCCCTGTTTTCTTTCGCTCCTGAAACTCTGCTTTTCTTCCTTGAACACTAACCCCACCTCCTGATCTCTACCATGCCACTGCTCCTGCCAGCAAAAACAAAAAAGACAAACAAAAACTGTGGTGTTTAATTTATACTTGGACAAATGTAATTCGATATATGAGGGAGACAGCTGTTTCTATGTTCACTTGGTCAAGTTTTATTTTATAGGCAAAGCTCCATGTAATTATGTTAACATTATAATTTTTTTAAAACACAGCATCCTTTATGTATCTTTAAACTCCGGATGTCTTTTTAAATGTGCAGCAAGCTCAATTTTGAAGGCACAGCTATATACTGTCAGGAGAAATTCTTCCCAGTTTGCTTTTGAAAAAGGGCTAAAAGCTGTCAAATAAGGTCATCCATTTATTTTAGGGAGTCCTTTAACAAGTGGTTAATACAGAATATTTGTTGACCTGCATTTAAATTACACGAAAGGAGTTACTTTGTGTTGTTAACTCATTTAGTAAGTGATATATTTTGTTAGATCTACTGTTGATAGGCAAAAGAAAAATAAGTTTGCACTGGAGCAAAAGCACGGTACACCTAGGCCAAGAGTGCTGTTTCACCATTCTGTTACGCATCATCAGTCAGATTCAGATCTCCTGTGTAACACAGCTATCTCCTGCTGTTTAATTTGTAACTCCTGATATCGTCTGCTATAGATCAATATCTGAACCAGACAGTCACATTGGAGCAGCGTGATGTGTAAATATAATGCAACTCATATGCGATAACCTCTTATCAGTTATCAGATTATCCCTAAATACAGTGAGGCTTAATACAGGCAGCTAATTATCTGTGTTACACCAGTGGTTGATTTAAGCATAACTGTCCAACTTAGAAAACCTAGAAAACAATCCTCATATGGTAACTTTATTTGTGTTCTGCATTCAGTGCACAGTATTTACAAGAAGTGTGAGAAACGTTTAACCGATTATTAATGAAATGAATTCTTTTTATTGCAACACAGTGCATCAGAGATATGATAAAATGAGCCTTGTGTAATGACACAGACCTACCCAACACTACATGCATCACCTCATTCAAGTACTCTTGCTTCCAGTCCCTGAACTCCCTTGCACTTTGCTTGCTAGTTTCATACACAGCTAATGCAATACTTGAGTCAGCATTTTTTCAGCCGACCAGAATGTGCGTACCGGTCTGCTTTAATCAATAAAGTAGCAGAGAGGTGCCAAGCTAGAACTGTCCAGTTCAACTGGCTCAGACTACAAGTTTCACAAGCTTACTTACTTTAACTCAGGGGTTTTCAACAGCTTACCCCTGGGGGTACTTCTAAAGGTCATAGGGGGTAAGCAGAACGACTCAGAAATGCAAATAAAAATCCAAATATATTCATTTTTTAACCCATTACAAAAAAGATCACTAAAACAGTTATTGTAAAAGCCAACAGTGTTATTATTTTCTTAATTATAACTTTCCTGAGCAGCCTTAATAAATTTACAATAACAAAGCAAGATTTTTTTTGCATGAATGTAATGACTTGGTGGCCAAGCGCCCTTGAGTTGTGAAGCAGAGCCCCTCATTTAAAGGGTAAATGATTCCACATAATTACAGTACATTTTGGAAAACAGGATGAAACGAGTTTTGGATTTTGTTAAGGATCAGTTAAAAATGTCTCCTAATCCAAACAAAGGGTTTAGCATATGCTGTAATATATGTTTTTCTCACTCTGCTCATTTTAAACTGTGAAAGGGGTGATTGTGTAGCTTAACCTCAAGTAACGTTTCCACCCTTACAAAGCTAAGCCAATTGAGAAAACTGGTCTCTGCTATTACAACACACAGGCTGTAAACTCAGTCTTTTAAGGTGAAAACCTGATCAAATACAGTATAATCTCTGCTTTGAAACCAGGCTAATAAAGTCTATGCCAATACCCATTAGCTAACTGCTGTCCTTGGGAATTTGCCAGAGCACAGTCAAAGAGCATAGTCAGAAAACATTATTAAAGTGAACTACAGCCAACTTTAGAAATGTCAAGGACAATTCATATTTTCTTGCACATGTCAAGTATTGTGGCTCCACATACCCATGTTCTAAAAAGAATAACCCAGAGTACTTCCGTATCAGGAGTTGGAATCTACATTTCTTTGAACAGCTTGACAGTCTATCATTTGCACTGCATAAATTTCATTTTTATACTTATATTACTTTCCTTTGCTGTACGTGCCGTTGTCTGTATCACAGGATTTTCTTTAGTTTAGATAACAAAGGTTTTTTTTTTTCAACTTTTACTCAGGAACATGCGCCGGAAGAAAAAGATTTTTCTTCTAAGCATCCCATTGTATCCGGTGCATGCTCCCTGCTACAATGCTGATGCTTTGACTGAAATGAGAGGCATTGTGGGAACAGAAAACCAGCATTGTTGCCGGAGGGAGCTTGCTCTGGATACGCTGCAATCTATAGAAGACTTTTTTTTCCCTTGCGAATGCTCCTCAGTAAATGTTGAGAAATGTATGGTCCAGTTGATTTATGTGCGATTACAAATTTAAGAAGAGTCAGTATGTTTAAAACTATAATGCTGCGATATGGACAACACGTAACAGTACAGGTAACGAAAGGGATTTCTTTCAAACCAAAAGTATTCTGTAAAACCTTATTATAATTAAGTGTGGAATGTGGAATTATCGTTTCAATACGAAAACATGTGGCAATGCATACATAATTGCATTTTAATTACCATTGTTTATTATTAAGTGTCATTTGACACACGTATGTCCTATGTAGCTATTTAATACTTTACGGGAGAGGACACGCACACACATTTATGTCCTCACATACAGTACCTTGCTCTGTGCCTTCCCGGGGCGTGCAGACAGACGGACTTGAGCAGCTGTCCAACATCTGCCAGATATCCTGGAGAGAGCTGTCTGCTCCAAAAGATGACATCAGGGGCTGTGATTGGCTGGAGAGAGGCCTCGTCTCTGGATACAGTTGACTGTGCTCAGGTCTGATGAGCTGCGGTGACTGGCTCAATTCTGGAGGTGTATTCTCTTCCTTGCTTCCTATGGCTTGCTGCTTAGCAATAGAAGATGATTTATGATGTTATTAACAATGTATCATACCAGGGATGAAAGAAAGTACAAAGGCTCCCAATATAGATATGGAAATACCTTAATGCATAATATGTACTCTGGTTGCTGGAGAATTCTAGGGAGGAAAACATTTAAGTAAAAAGATAGAACATTTAACACATGAGCTGAAAACTTACATCTACAGTATGTTATACTATACTGTATTTGTAAACATATAAATAAAGGTTTAAATGCACTGGTGCATTTTGAGAAAATTGTATTTACAATACTTAGCAATTTCAAAGTTTCCTGCCCTAGTTGTACAGTTATTATTACTTAAAATGTACACCAGTGTTTATATTTCCAAAGTCCTGTACCCCTTAAATATGAACGTACCTCGTCACCATCGCCAGCTCTTGCATGCTGGCCCCATGGATTGCTCCTCTTTCCTTTTCTCCCATCCTCACTCTCTGAAAGCGTGGGGTGTAAAATCGGAGGGGGGTCTTCTATACTGATCTCTTTGTGCGTACTGAAGCTCCAAGCAGACAAAGATAGGATTAGTTTACAATGAAAATGCGGCAAAATGGTTGTCAATGTCTAATCAACATACTTAAATGGACAAGGATCAATGTATTATTAGATCAATTAGGGAAAAAAAACCCAGTTCATTTCAGTGTAGATTCCCTGCATCTTTAATGCCAGCTGGTGGAATTAATCTACACATGTTTGAATTATTTACCAACAGAGCAGCGAAGAGGCCAGCTAGAAAAGTCTGTTAGATGTACTTTAAACAAGCACGTCATTAAAAATTAAACAAAAGAAATCAACATGCTTAAAACCACCAATCTACTTATAAAATATGTATATAATTTTTCAACTTTGTGATGTTAATGTATGTTACAGTATATGTACTGTATGTTCATCTTTAATACAGCTATTACTTTACATGCCTGTCTAAATTCCCCATACCACCACTAATTTAACTCTTGAATTACCCTACGTCCCTGCAAATGAGAAAAAATCTTCAGTATATACAAGGTGGTTACAATAGCTGTAACTGCATTCACTCCACTACTGTCACAGCAGAATGCATCATTTCCCCAGAGACACCATAACTCATGGCCTCTGTCACAAATTCCTTTACGTACTCATTTGAATTGCTCAGCACACACTCTTGTCCTCTTGTCTCAGGGGAGACGTTAGGAGGACAGAGATGTTATTACTCCTAGTGGGATATAGTTCGTGCTCTGGACCCGCAGTATATCCAGATGACTAATATAGTACTCAAGAAATTGACAGACTCATGTATTTAAAGTTTTTTACGAATCAGAGTATGATTAGTACTCGTTCGGTTTATTAAAGGTTAGATATTGGATAGCGCAGCTACAGGCTACGTCGTATCCCCAGCTGACAGACACACTGGGCAGTCCAGCGTCTTAACAGATATCACCGTTAACACTTTAATACATGTATATACATGTAATCAAGGCCGACAAGCTGGCCAAGAACACGTCACCTAAAGTACCCAATGGTCTATTTCAGCACATTCAACAAAACACTCTCTTATCTCTAAAACATAGCGTAAGTCCCTTATAGCAATACATGCAATACATGTGAGGTAAAATAATAATTGATTAATGCTTACCCTAAAAGGATATGACTGTCTCCACCAGGCAAATTAAACTGAGTTCAATCAGCTTCACTGTGTTTTGGTTTGCAGAAGATGGACCACCTTACCCTGTCTCGGATGAGTGTGGTACTCCATTGTAATTACTTAGGAGGTTTTTCGTCTCATTGGAATATATGGGACACCTCAATTAAATCCAGTCATTAATCTGCTGAGACAGCTCCTATCCCTTTTACAAATAATAGTTTTCAAAAGATCCAGACTAACTTTTCAGAATTAATAAGTGTCATGAACTCAATAAATTCAAGACTTCATATTTGTCTAACTCCAAACTTTATGATCTCACTCTTTGCTTTCCTCCGAGCCCCTCCTTTATCTAAAAAGTTAAGTGAACCAAGGTTCCCAGGATCTTGGTTTACTATATAATATAAAAACACTACTGTTTATATGTGATTGCAAAACACTATTTTTATATGTGTTAAATATAAGAGATGTTCTTAATATGTGACATCATCTTCTAATTGATTATATTTTGCTAAATTAAAGGTATGTGTTTCTTTTAACCTCATGTTGTTTCATCATTTTGTTAATAAGTCAGTTTTAATTCCATATACCATTGTCTAACAGAGTATTTGACAAAAGATTGTCTCATACAACATTCAAGTCAATTAGTTTCACTAAGTTTGAGTGATAATAGTTTTCATTACAATTTTTCTTTTATCACTTAAAGATACACTAACCAGGCTCTGATCTGTAATTGACTCTTGAGTATATGCTATTGCCAACAATTTCCACAGTCTCTTGTTTTCTCCAAAGCCAGAGTCTGTGCAAACACTTTTTAGATCTATGACCCATCAATGTCTGTTGAGCCATAATTTTTGCATATTATTTCAAGATATATTCTTGGCTGTGCTAGGCCACTAACTCCATAAACCTTAAGTTCCAAATCTGTAAGATTTGCAACTTTTACTGGCGTGGAATGCAAGAAGACCCTCTCCTCCTTTTACAAGCCATCTGATAAGGAGAGAGGCTCCCCTTGCAATGCAGCAGTTTCACAGGACCCCATTATAATGACTTCATAACCATCATTAGACAACAGTATAGTGTATTAATAACAAGGTACATTATAGTATATTATTACAAACTTAACACAAAAACATAACACAACACCTTTTATATCCTATAATTCAGTGGATATCATAATGTCTAGAAGTCTTATTGTTCAATAGAAGAAGAAAGAAACTGTACCACCTTCCCATTTAATTAAATCGAATACTGCTCCCCGATTTTAATCTTCTTATCAATACAGTAAAGTCATGAACAAGCAATAATACTTGTCAGTTTTAAATAATATGTTTTCTTATTATAGCAAATACTTAAAACATATTATTAATCTTATGAAATCAAATAATTATTTTTAGTTTCAAATATCATGCTGTCTAAAAAAGGGGTTGATCATTTATTTTATTAATCTATAATACCTTTGTGTCTAATTTCTATTTTTTTTACTAATATGAACTATAGACAGTGTAAATTATCACTGAACCTTTTTAACTATGAATGTGGCATTTCAAGATAAACTTTTAATTAATTTACTTCAGTTTAACAGTTGCTCCTAGAATTTATAATATCACTTTATTTCTTTGGTGAATCCCTCTTAAGATTTAAATCCAAATACAGGCCAGTATAACTGCATTCGACTCTTATATTTTTTATAATGACTGAACTAGGCTTGACCCTGTTCTTTGTTCATACAAAATCTAGCCAAGACAGGTTTTTCCTTAAGACCTTGGCTGTTAGGTTAATTCATAGGTTGTAAAGAATCTCTTTCTTATCTTGTCTTTAGAAACATAAATTTTCTAGGTGTGATTAAGTTCACTTTTTAGCCGGAATGGTGCTTTTTATCAAGCGTCATGCTTTCTGAAGATAAGATATAGTGGTAAATCGTTCAATATATATATACACTTTAGAAATTCTCCAATTGTAAGTGTTTGATTAGAAACAGATGTAGACTGACCTATTTCATGGAGCAAGAGATCCATCTACTGACAATACAAGGATACTCTCTCTTTATCCTTCCTTCAAAAAAACCCCTAACACTTCATTTTTATATCAAAGTACATTCCATATTTGAAATTGCCTAGTACGTGTCCAGCATATCCCCACGTTCCCAGCAGGATTCAACTTCTGTGCCGGGTTCAGCTCTGGTCGGCTCATCGAACACGATTATAGGTCTCTTTATCCAGAGTTTAGCATCACAGGTGTGAGACGCCATCTTCCTCACTTCGTACCTACAAGATACTTGGACACGTTTATCTGGGACACCTTCTGCACATTCTAATTTACCTAGATGTGCCCATTTCACTAGGTGACCTCCTTCACAATTCATGCATTCAATCCTCTTAATATCTTTTGGGTCTACATTTAAATGAGAGAAAGAAATTCCTGTAGAATCATTGCATTCAAACAAAATTCTACAGTGTTTAGCCAAATGACTGCAGGCCGGACAAAGTTTAGGCCCAGTCACTGATGACTTGCTTTGGCACATATTACATGCACACCTAACAAGAGGATTATGCTTTAATTTGTGTGTCAGGGTTAATTCTGCACCCTGTACAATAGTTCTGGATCTGTACACATTATAGCTATACATTTCCTTCTGTTCGCACAAAGTCACTTTGCAAGGTACGCCATCCATCCAGAATACTAAAGGAGGTCAAAACTCACTGTCATTCATATTTTCTGGTATCCAATTATTGTTCTGCCTTACATCATCAGTTGGCAGACACAATACAACTGAATCTGAATCAATTGATGAACCATGAGCCTTAGCTACTGAGATCCTCCATGCAAAAGGAGTCAATGTTTTACTGACCAGCCTAGCTGATTCAGCGTCACTTGCGACACCTCCTTGTAACTGGGCAGCAGTCTGGAGTAGTGGTTAGGGCTCTGGACTCTTGACCGGAGGGTCGTGGGTTCAATCCCAGGCGAGGGACACTGCTACTGTACCCTAGAGCAAGGTACTTAACCTAGATTGCTCTAGTAAAAAACCCAACTGTATAAATGGGTAATTGTATGTAAAAATAATGTGATATCTTGTAACAATTGTAAGTCGTCCTGGGTAAGGGCGTCTGCTAAGAAATAAATAATAATAATAATAATAATAATAACTGGTTGGAAGTATTTATTTATTACTCTTTCCACGGCAGCATTGTAATGTTGCCAACTGAATATATATTTACCAAAGAAATTAAGGAGATATATATATATATGGGCAGCTGGCTCTTTGAGCAAAATATATATATATACTGTATGATTTCCATTCCAGCAGTTTCTATACAATTACCTTGCAGCCCAGCTCCTGCCAGCTCAGCCCGCAGCTTGTTTCCCATCTCAATCAGTCCTGAGTGAGCTGGGAGATGTATCGCACCGCCTGCTTCAGTTTGGCCTGTAGTGTCTGCACATTCACTTTCTCGTACCTGTTGAGACTGGCTCCCGGGCCTGACACATACAGCTGTTGCCGCAAACGCAGAATCTGCTCCTGCAACTGACTGACCATTTCATTCTTGGAAGGTAAGCAGAACAAGAAATAAAAAAAACAACAACATTATGCAACATTATGCAAAGATTAAAGTCAACAGAAATAGTCACTGACAGTGCCTTAAAGGAAGGGCAGATATTGAAACTTTAAGGCCATTTCCTCAATAAAGCGCTGTAACTGTAGGTGGTGATTGGTTTAAAAAAAAAAAAAAAAAAAGAAAGTGGAGAGGTACCTGTTCAACCACAACTGGGGCTTGTTGACTTGCAATGTCTAACTTCAAGGCAGAAACCTACAAAACAAAAAATTACTTAAATAAAAAAAAAGAGCATTTTAAGTGTGAATCATGAATACACAGTACACAACAAGTACAAGCTGAAAGCTGTGGGACAGCTTGCAAACATAAGGAAAAAGACCTTGGTAAAATGCACTGTAGGTAAACATAGTTTGTACAATAGTAGGTTTTCACTGCTGAAGCTCGTCTCTGTTCACTCTTGCTCTCTGTCTAGGAATTCGTCTTTTTCTGCTTGTTATTAGTTAAAGTGGTTATTTTTGCTTGCTTCCCAATGTCCTGTTTACCTAAATAAATTGAGAACATGCACATATATATAAAAAAACTGGGACATAATATCTAGGAATGTTGGGAGAAAAAAACGCATGGTCTAACAGAAGACTGTTCTGCAAAGTGCTGCAGACCATGCCTGACATCAGGCAACCAATCAGGTTTGTTAGAATCATATGTTGCAAAAAATGTATTGCCTCATCATTAATTCTGCAACATTCAGATTAGGTTTATCCTTGACATTACTACATTCTGTTTGTTTCTCTTAAACATGATCAGATTAAACTAATACAGCATGTACGCAGCTCCATACACCATGTGTCTGATTAATGCATTAACATATGACATATTGTACCCAGAACTGAATTTGTAAATAAATTATGTATTTTAGTTCACTATATTATGGAACCCCTGGGTACAATATGTCATATGTTAATGCATTAATCATAAAATATTGTGTTATATTAAAGACTTCTGTAGCAACGTGGGGTGTTATTTACCACAGTACTCAGCAGGTCCTTCACAGCGGTCCTCTAGTGCGGTGTTGCAATTACACTCAGACAACAGAAATAAGGTCTAAACAGGGCGGGGCCTGTATGTTTATTAGCTTTACTGTGTCCTGTCAAAGGGACACAGAGTCACCAATTTTTAAACCAAAAATTACAAAACAAAACAAAACTCTATCTCCTTCTTTTGGAGAACTTACTACTACAACAGCTGTTTACCCTAACTGTCACCCAGGCAGCTAAGCTGCTTGCTGGTTTTCAAAACAAAATCAACCGATACACACAACCTACAATAGTTCTTGTTATTACCGTTATTTAATTTTCTTTCACTCCAGTCTCCTCTGTTGTTCACAGACGTAGCCCCACATTGCCAGAGAACCCCTCAGTTAGGGCGTTTAAATACTCATCATTAATTATGCACAGGTGCAACACATTCTCCTGTAATCTAGCCACTCCCAGCCCCTTGGGAAATGTAGTCTTTTAGCCCGCCGCCATTATCTCCCTGAACTACATTTCTTATATCAGTGGTCAGAAAGGGTATATGCTTCTTTCCAGGCGTGGCCCTATGTACCTGCCCTCCATCACTTTACCCCACACTTTATCACACTTCTTAAAGACAGCTTTACCTTTATAGGCAACCACAATACAGTAATTTCCTCAATAACCTGATCTGTTCCACATCTAATTGGAAAGTGTGGTCCCCACTTTTAAAATCTGCTTATTGCTCTCACTTCATTCCCCAGAGCAACAGCCTCCAGGTTTTGCTGCAGGTTACCCGTGAAGTACTCCTCAGCCTCCTTGCGAGCTTCAGTCAGTTGTAACTCCAGTCCCGCTACACGATCCTGCAGCCCAGTTATCTCCACTCCACTCCTCTTTGTCTGATTGGACAGGTTGTAACGAAGCTCGTCACAATGATTTTGCTTCAGACGTACCTAGAACAGAGAGTCAGAAACATATGTTGCAAGTCATTAATTATGTTTCTGATGTACAGTATCTCCTGTTAGATTTTGTCTTTTTAATATTTCTTCCCTGTCTCATTGAACCACCTACAGTATAAGACAGACATACAGGGGGAGAGAAGAAAGAAATCCTCACACTGTGATTTTACCTGCTGCATGAGTTGAGTCACTATGGACTCTTGCTGAGCGACCCTGGCCTCCTGTTTTTTCAAAGTTGTAGCAATGGAGAATTTTTCAGCTCTAAGACCGCCTACAAGAGAGAGAACAGTTAATGACTTTAAAACAAAGTTTTTAAAAGACAAACTTGATAGCAAGGTGGTACATTAGGCATCTGATTAAACTGGCAGCCCCAAACAGAGCAGCCGAATCAAAGATAAAAACACAATTTGCATCCTGTCCTTTAAAATATCATTAAAAAAAAAATCAAGAACATTATTTAACATAACTATGTATAGAAAAATGTGATGGCTACAAAGTTATGGTAATTTATATAAGGCACGTGTTACTGGGATTATTTGTTTGTCTCTGTGTCCTTTGATTATCACAACTGTTTTTATTAAACAATTAACATTATCTCACAAAATACTGACAAAGAACTGAACAATTCAGGGAGCTTGCACTGTTGCTAAATGCATTTGTAGATTTTCCAGCTGGAAGTTGAGAATGTGAACAGATTATGGATCTTTTACATCACTGGAAGGGATGGAGACTAAGGGAATATAATGCCATCAATTTTACAGAACCCTTGGAATTTACCTATGGTCTCATTGAGAGTGCGAGTGTGATTCTGAAGGTAAGCGTTGTCCGCAGAGACTGGGAATCCTGGGAAAGGGTCTGGTGTCTTACTGGGAGCCTTTAATGCCTCCTCCAGCTGTTCCTCCTGTTGTCTGCATTTCTGTTTCAACTCTTTCACTTCATCTTCTAGAGACCTGATGTACTCTGGAACATGAAGTTCTGTCTTAAATCAGGGTGGAGAATAATCCACAAGGCTTCAGTGACAAAATAACCCTTAACATGGTTTCTAATAGGGCAGATGGTCTGTTTCTGAACCATCACTTTGTACAACTCTGTTGAAGTGATAAAACACAATAAAGAAAGCACTTGCACGTCTGGGTACTTTATATGTTTTACTGGGTGTGAAGGGGCCCACAGAGACGTCAGGCTTCTTCCTGGGCTCTGTGATTGACACGCTGGTGTCATGTGATCTGGCAGCACTGGGATCAGCTCGCTGAGTGTTTCCATCTCTTTTCTCATCTCGGCGATTAAGGCACGCAGGCTGCTGTTCTGCTGCTTATCTCTTCTGAGGGGAAATCGCCCTCTGTCAGCAACCCCTGCTCAAAACCTGTCCCCTAGAAAGAAAACAAAATAGAAATGAAATTAATTGTGGAGAGCACTTGCCCTAATTCAAATTCCCAGATTCCACAACTGAAAGGAAATAACCTTTATCATATTTTCATTCTTTTGGAGATAATCCAGTTAAACTACATCAGTTTGGTAATATCAGAATGCAGAGATATGTTTTTCATCTTTGACATTGCAACTGCAGACATTCTATTAAGGGAGGTCATTTTAGTGTAAGGGAATCTGTTTTACAGAATCAACGCTGCATATCAACAAACAAAAACTTCTTAAAAGAGCCAATGGAATCCTAACACTCAAAAGTACCATCTCAGTTTTTGTTATCTTTGAAATAAATGAAATTTATAATTAAAGTTCGGGAGGAGGGTCAGACACCAATCTCCGCGTCACCAAATTGAATCATTCAATTTACACATTAGCTAATTAAATTGTTAGCACTATAAATACCCTCTTCACTTATCTCTCAGGTGCGTTTTGATTTCATCGTACATGCACGCATCATGGTCTGCATTCTGGATTATTCAGTTTCGACGGATGATGATCTGTTTGCTTTTCCCCGGAGCCGAGATCCACGCAACCAGTTCAACCAGCCCTTCCCGGGCCAACTCCACGACAACTTCGGTCGGCGGTATTACCACTCCAAACTTCTCTGCCCAGATGTCTGCTTCTCCTGTCTGCCGTGGCTCCGCCTGGCCACTCGTTCCTCCGCAACTCCTGACATCAGAGACTGGACGATCTCCGGCTCCAGCTTTATCTTCGTAGCAACAACATCCCATTCAAATCTACAGCACGTAAGGAGAATTTGTTTACTTTATTTCATCCTTCCCATTGCAGGCGCTATGACGTCATCACAGATCTTTGCTTTACCCAGTGTTGCCAAGTCTCACGACAAAACGGGTGTTTCTACAAATTCCAACCTGTGACTCTCAAGAAACAAGCCCAATTTCCGCTTATTATAAGCGGACTTGAAAGACCTCGCCGCGCACCGACTGCATCTCCACGAAGCGTGTCTACATCCGGAAAACTCCGAAGGCGGGACCACAGCACCTGTCAATCAAAGGCTCATTCAGCAGTTCCTGAGCATGCTGGCTCCAACTATAACCTTTCAGGTTACCTCCCCTCACTACAGGCGTCCAGCAGGCCCCTGCAGTGACCTCTTTGGCCACTATGGGCGTCCAGCAGGCCCCCATAGTGCTCCCTTCACCTCCAACTATAACCTTTCAGGTTACCTCCCCTCACTACAGGCGTCCAGCAGGCCCCTGCAGCGACCTCTTTGGCTACTATGGGCGTCCAGCAGGCCCCCATAGTGCTCCCTTCACCTCCAACTATAACCTTTCAGGTTACCTTCCCTCACTGCAGGCGTCCAGTAGGCCCCTGCAGCGACCTCTTTGGCCACTATGGGCGTCCAGCAGGCCCCCATAGTGCTCCCTTCACCTCCAACTATAACCTTTAAGGTTACCTCCCCTCACTGCAGGCGTCCAGCAGGCCCCTGCAGTGACCTCTTCGGCCACTATGGGCGTCCAGCAGGCCCTCAAAGTGATTATTTCTCTATGAAATGCTTTTCTTTCTGCTCATCAGCAGTTTTGAGCATTTGTATCCAGAGATTGTTTTGCCAGATTTGTAATAACTTCATTGAAGGAACCTGTGCTATTCCGTCTGTAACTTCCTTCATTTCCGCTCACCGTAACTCCACCACACCCAGCATCAACAGTCCCTCACGAAGATTGCTCCCTGCAATATGCAAATCGACCACGCCATATTCTTAATCAAAATTGCTGGGAAAAACGCATGACTGGCTAAAGCCAATATATCAAACACATTTAAAATCATGCCCATTGAGCCTGTCCTCAGGGGATTGTATTTTTTATATTTCCACTTTTCTGTCGGTCCCCTCCTACTAAATGCAATCTTCTGTCCCTCCTAGGCCATTTAAACTACATGGGAGCATGGGAGGATTTGCAAACAAGAGGAGGCCATTCAGCCCATCTTGCTCGTTTTGTTGTTAGTAGCTTATTGATCCCAGAATCTCATCAAGCAGCTTCTTGAAGGATCCCAGGGTGTCAGCTTCAACATTACTAAGTTGGTTCCAGACCCTCACAATTCTCTGTGTAAAAAGCCTCTTATTTTCTGTTCTGAATGCCCCTTTATCTAATTTCCATTTGTGACCCCTGGTCCTGGTTCAAAAAGTCTCCTGGGTTGACTTTGTCAATACCTTTTAGGATTTTGAATGCTTGAATCGGATCACTGCGTAGTCTTCTTTGTTCAAGTCTGAATAGCTTCATTTCTTTTAGCCTGTCTGCATACGACATGCCTTTTAAACCCGGGATAATTCTGGTCGCTGTTCTTTGCTCTCTTTCTAGAGCAGCAATATCCTTTTTTTTAACGAGGTGACCAGAACTGAACACAATATTCTAGGTGAGGTCTTACTAATGCATTGTAAATTTTTAACATTACTTCCCTTGATTTAAATTCAAAACTTCTCACAATATATCTGAGCATCTTGTTGGCCTTTTTACAGCTTCCCCACATTGTCTAGATGAAGACATATCTGAGTCAACATAAACTCCTAGCTCTTTTTCAAAGAATCCTTCAATTTCAGTATCTTCCATATGATATTTATAATGCACATTTTTATTGCCTGTGTGCAGTACTTTACACTTTTCTATTAAATGTCATTTGCCATGTGCTTGCCCAGTTCTGAATGCTGTCTAGATCATTTTGAATGACCTTCGCTGCTGCAACAGTGTTTGCCACTCCACCTATTTTTGTGTCGTGTGCAAATTTAACAAGTTTGCTTACTATGCCAGAATCTAAATCCTTATGCAGATTAGGAATAGCAGAGGACCTAATACTGATCCCTGTGATACACCACTGGTTACCTCGCTTCATTTTGATGTCTCCTCTAATCAGTAATTACAGTTGGGAGCGGCTGCTCCCGCGTTCCCCACCCCCCATCACTGCAGGCGTCCAGCAGGCCCCTGCAGTGACCTCGCTGGCCACTATGGGCGTCCAGCAGGCCCCCATAGTGCTCCCTTCTCTGTCAAACGGTTTTCTACCAGCTGCGAGCTTCAACAGGGCCCCACAGCCCCCTTCTATTCCTTACCTCAGCGGTCTTCCAAATGTAACCTTTTAGGTTACCCTCCCCTCACTGCAGGCATTCAGCAGGCCCCTGCAGTGACCTCCTGGCCGCTATGGGTGTCCAGCAGGACCCCATAGTGGTCTCTTCTCTGTAAGATGTTTTTCTTCTTTCAGCTTATCGGCAGTTTATTCAAACACCTTTCAAAACTGTTCCCATTTCTTTGAATATCAGTCAGGGCCGCAATACTGCATACTCTGGAGGCCTTCTATTTTCTACATGTTAACTACTCCCTAATCCACGTGCATGCATTTCCTCGAATCCCTACTGTGTTCAGTTTGAGAAATTAATCTTTTATGTGGGACTTTGTCAAAAGCTTTCTGGAAATTTAAATAAACCATGTCAAGGCAGAGCTTTTATCTCCTACCTTCTCTTGATTTGATCCTTTCTGTCGATTCCCTCAACGATGTCATACGGCAGTACTGTCTTTTACGACAACTGTCTCCTGCTGCACAAAGACATTCAACTGTTCAAAGATGCAGCTCCCTCTCTTGGCTTTGGAGGATACTACAAGGGAAAATGGTTTTCTGCTCCATGGCCCGACTAATTCAGCATCATTCCTATAACTGATCACTCCTCGTCATTGCGCAAAATGTGTCCATTTGCTGTAGCCGCATTCCTTTTGGGGGTCTTCCTGGGCTCAAAATCCATTCTTCTCCGCTCACATAATTCACTTACAGTCTAAATCTTTAACAAGGTCATTCATTCTCCCACCATATAATGAGAATATTCAGAAGGATTTCCTGTTTATCTGTTACTCATCAGTTCATTTTCAGAGCTCAACACATTCTCGGCCACCTGAATATAATCAATTCTCTTTCTCGTTTCCAAACGTAGAGATTCAGAGCATTAGCTCCCGAAGGCGACCTCCTGCCAACTCAGATTCCTCCCTTTTCAGACCTGACATTCATGTGAGCCACCTGCTGCATTCCCTGATTCTGCAGGCTCAAGAAACAACTCTTCTCAGCATCACTTCCCTCTCACTGCAAATGTACTGGTCATCCTGGAATTGCTTTAAAATTTCATTTTGCATTCAACATTCCTTTCCATCATTTTCAGTGCCCGTAGCGTCATCCTATATTATGTCCCTTAAGAATACAGCTATAAGATTTGAATTTCCGGCATCCAGTTTTTCTACAAACTCAACTCAATTTCGGTGTCCCAGCTCTACACTCTGCAACTCACAAATTTCACTAATCCTGAAAGGGCTTCAACTATCAGAATCTCTTTCTCCCCCTGCTTGCCTACCTATCGCCATCAACATACTCTCTTGGTGCCTCTCATCTGCTCCAGCTACTCCTGCCTGTTTTAGATAAAACCTTAAAGCTCTTTCTCTTAGCCTTCTTGGGTTCCCATAGGTGCTCAGAGTCTACATCGCTCTCAAATTCAACCTCCAGATTCACCCCTTAATCTCTGTCCTAGCAATCACCTCATCTGATACCCTTTCCTTCCTGCTCAAAAGAAGTAAAACTGACCAGGAAGATTAGGGAAAGCTTTTCAATTTGTTTATAAATTAAACTCCCATGTTGGCCCATATGACCCCTTTCTCTCTTATCCATCTCCATCTTTCTCAGGGCGCATCACCCTCAGGCCCGCTGTTTATTAACGAAAACTGAACAATCGTCACCCAACATTTGTTCTTTTTTTCACCTGATTTATTTCCAGGTCCGGATTCGCAGCTGAGCAGTTTTCCGGTCATTCCTTCAGAATCGTAGCAGCTTCTTCCCACGGAGTTCCAGACTCTCTTATCAAACGGTTAGGTTGTTGATCCTCCAGTGCTTACCAAGTTTACATTATAACAAATATTACGGAGCCTAAAAATGCTTTTACAGAAATGTGCTCTTAAGTGTTAGTAGCCTGCCTGGAGGAAGGGCAATCGAATCAGCCATGGATTCCCAGAGGTTTATTTCCCAAAAATGGGTTTTGTTTTCCTCTCCTGCGTGCTGATGATCATTTGTTAAAGGTTGGCTAAACCTTCAAGTGGGCTATATTCAATTCTAATTGTGGCATTGAGACCGGCTTGTTCTTTTTGGGGGTCTCAGCCTCGTCCAGTTGGCCAGGCAGCGAACCCTCAAACCAAGTTAGGTTTGATGCCAAATGAATGTGTATATACAGCATACTTTTCTGTAAAATCGCATACTCCGCATTCTCTACAATAAATATTTGTACTAAAACATTTTGTGATTGGTGTTTGTCCCGAACTACTGAAATGAAATTTATAATTAAAGTTCGGGAGGAGGGTCAGACACCAATCTCCGCGTCACCAAATTGAATCATTCAATTTACACATTGGCTAATTAAATTGTTAGCACTATAAATACCCTCTTCACTTATCTCTCGGGTGCGTTTTGATTTCATCGTAACCCACCACCTCCCCATCTCCACCTTTCTTAATAACAATTTTTATGTTTTATCAATGGGGGTCTCAGCCTCGTCCAGTCGGCCAGGCAGCGAACCCTCAAACCAAGTTAGGTTTGATGCCAAATGAATGTGTATATACAGCATACTTTTCTGTAAAATCGCATACTCCGCATTCTCTACAATAAATATTTGTACTAAAACATTTTGTGATTGGTGTTTGTCCCGAACTACTGAAATAAGGTATGAGAAATTCCCACTAGATGGCACTATTATAAACAAAGTTCCATTTACTACTATGATCTTTTTTGTTTGATTCTGAGTAAACACATTTTTTATTGTATCTAAATAAAACTGATTTTAAATTTCACAAATGTCCAATTTTATTTATTAATGGGAACTGTTCATCCATAAAAAAGAAACATATATATTTTTGTATTATAAGGAGATAACTTCAAAAACACTTGTCTAGGGTAATCACCTATTATATAGGAGATTTTGACTCACGTATCACTGTATTAGAGAAAGACAACATTGTTGTCATTGTTCAACCCATAGTATCAGCACAGTGAATCAATACTGTATGGCAGTTTTTTTTGTTGTTTTTTTTTTCTGTGCAACTGCAATATTCATTCACCAGGTGGCACTATTGGCCAAAATACAATCATATTAAATACGTATAGAGAAAGTGATTTTAGTCATGATACATGCACACCACATTTTCTACAACTATTTTCACATTGTTATGCAGTTAATATTTGTTCTTTCCAAGGGCAGTCTCTTTTATAACAGGCAGCTATAAATGACATCTGAGAGTGACATAGCTGTCAGCTGGCTTGTCCACAAATGATAACTTTTGAAAATCCTGATGAAAGTTAGCTCACTTTTTAAGGTCCTTTTGTTTTATATCAGTTCCAAAAAAACAAGGAGTGTCTGTATTTGTCAACAGGAATATAATCCCTGCCCTGACTTGCCTAGCTCTTTTGGAATGCAGCCACTATCACCTTTTATTTCTAAGCTTTCTGTCTGGAGCAATTCCAAGTAACCAAGGACACAGTGTAGCTACAATAAATAATGTGCAAGGTTAAAATTCGAAATTCCCTCCGTTCCAATGGATGCTCTCTCCAGACTATGTTTCAGTTCACCAATGCCAGATTATAATTATTTTATCATTTTTATTTTTTTAAATTTAAAAATGTACTTGCTCCAGGGAAACCACATTAAATTGGCACAGCTTGTTTGTAATATCAAGAGCAGGGGTCTCAAGCTCAAGGCCCGCGGGCCACTTCCGGCCCGCCTAGCGCCACCTACCGGCCCTCCAAGCAACGTCCTTGATATCATTACATCAGGCCCGCCACATCAGAATGTTCTAAAGGCGCAGCGCAGACATTGCTCATTGTCCGATTGGCTGATGAAGCTGTACATTCAGCTGTACTTGCCTGCAGAGAGCCGCACTGTTTGATCCTACATTTTCTGTCAGAGTTTCAAAATACAAAGTAAAGGATCAACTATAAAAATAACATCTGTGCATACTGCTCTGAAGTGAATATACCAATTAACAATGATAGACTTATCTACATTGCCCTCGATTTTTATATTACTATTGTGTATGCAAATCGAGTCAATGTCAAAGTTATTCAGAACCACTCAGCATCTGACTGCCTCCCCATACAAATATTACCATGGAAACAGCAACGGTAGGCTAACGTTTCGAGGAATTAACGTTAACCAAAAAAAACCCCTATCTAATCTCTTATATTCAAAAAGGCTGCACAATGGCTCTGCCAAAGAGAAAAGTCGATCAAGAACATAGGCAATTTCAAGAGAAGTGGACCATTGATTATTTTTTCGTTGAGTTCAACAGCAATGCAACGTGTCTGATTTGCAAGGAGAAAGTTGCTGTTTTAAAAGAATATAATCTCAAGCGCCACTATTCAACAAAACATGCAGATCATTACGACAAATATCGGGGAGATGAACGAGAGAAGACTGCTTTGCAGCTCAGAAAGGGGCTAACATTACAGCAAAATCTTTTTCAGAAGGGGAAAAAGGAATCAGAGGCCGCTGTTTTGGCAAGTTATGCGGTGAGTGAAATGATCGCTAAAGCTGGGAAGCCGTGCACTGATGGTGAATTTCTTAAAGATTGCATCCTGAAGGTTTCTGAGATTATGTGCCCAGAAAACAGAAGCCTATTCAGTAACATCAGCCTCTCCGCAAACACAGTAGTAGAACGCATCGTTGAGCTTGCTAACGACATTGACGAACAACTCTGCGAGAAAGGCAAGGCATTCAGTGCGTACTCTGTAGCACTCGATGAGAGTACCGATTTGGTTGACAGTGCACAACTAGCGATATTTGTCAGGGGTGTCAACGACACTTTTGATGTCACAGAGGAGCTGCTCAGTTTGAACACAATGCGTGGTCGGACAACAGCAAATGAAATCTTTCGTCAGCTGTCAGATGCAATTGATCGTGCTGGGCTGCCGTGGCATGCATTAGCAGGCATTACCACAGACGGTGCCCCGTCAATGATTGGGAAAAAGAATGGGTTGGTGGCGCTGGTACAACGAAAGATGGAAGAGCAAAATGCAGAGCAACCCGTTGCATTGCACTGCATTATTCACCAGCAAGCACTGTGCAGCAAATGCTTGAAGTTCGAAAACGTGATGTCCGTTGTTGTGAAATGCGTGAACCACATTCGCTCCAGGGGTTTGCAGCATCGGCAGTTCCGTGCATTTTTGGACGAAGTTGAGTCAAAATATGGCGATTTGCTGTACTTCACAGAGGTTCGTTGGCTTAGTAGAGGGAACGTTTTAAAGAGGTTTTTTGAGTTAAAAACGGAGGTGAAAAGATTCATGGAAAAGTCAAATGTCACAAAACAACCTCACTCATTTCCCAGCATGCAAGTCTCTTTTGGAGGAGCAGAACACTGATATACGATTCAGTGGTCCTGAATATGCGGCTATCCTTGACCTGCTCCTGGAGGAATTTGATCAGCGGTTTGCAGACTTCAGGAGGCACAGAGACGCCTTCTTAATGTGTGCTGACCCATTTTCTGTTGATGTGGAAACAGCTCCAAATGATCTGCAGATGGAGCTAATTGATTTGCAGTGCAACACTCCTTTGAAGAACAAATTCAAGGAAGCACAGGAGATCTTGCACAGTTCTTCAAGCAGCTACCCCTACCTTCCCAGAGCTTTGCAAAAGGTTCAAGAAAATAATGTGTCTGTTTGGCAGCACATACATGTGCGAAACTTTTTCCACTTTGAATGCAAACAAGTCCAAGTACCGTTCAAGGCTAACAGATGCACACCTTGCTGCCATCCTGAAGGTCTCCACTGCTGAATCACTGAGGCCAAACATCAACAGACTTACAGAGCTGAAGCGTTGCCAAGTCTCTGGCAAACGCTAAAAACCTTTGGGAAAACCACCATTGTAAAAAGTTCGATTTAGTAAATTGTAAAACTGTTGAATTTCATTTAATTCAGGACTTTGTTTTTGAAAGATTTTTTTTTCTGAATTCCATCTCCCATGATGTTACTGGCCCCCGAGGAGGATTTAAAGATTGACATTGGCCCCCAGGTAAATTGAGTTTGAGACCCCTGATCAAGAGGGACCCAGGAAACAAAAAGTAGATTCCATTCTATTCAAATGCTTCAAATTGCCATAGTGATCTTATCCAGCAAATTTTCATGAAAGGTAATGGGCATCACAATGCCAGACACAGACATGACAACACAGTGACTCAGCTTGAATCATATCAGAAAGCCGATTGGCCATTTAGATTTTCCTATTAGGCCAACATCAGATTTGGTACTTTTACCTTGAAGAAAAATTCCCTTGTTTCAATGATGGGCCTGTCTAGGTTAAGTTTATTTTTTAATTCAAAACCTTTGTGCTTACAGGAGAGAAACAAAAAAAAAACTAATTGGCACGGTGACTTCCAGGTAAATCGTTCGGATTCTTACATCCCAGGTCACCTCTTCTGTTATTACTCCACAAGGTGTGGAGTAATTAAATGCCCTAAAAAGTCTCATCTGGATTAGCCCCTCTCCTTTGACATTTTTATAAACCTTTGAACAACATCTTAAAAGATCATCAAGTCTCTTTGCATTTAAGTTCACTTTCACCCTCTATGTTAAGAGGGATTCATACAGATCCTTTTTACAAACAGTGAAAAATTATTTATTACAGACAACAGTCTATAAAAGAGCAATTGCAAGTTGTTGAATACCAAAGACTCCTAACATAACATTCTGTTTAATATGGTCTATGAATTGCAGCAGAGAAACAAAAAATTAAAAAGTGATCCCATTTCTTTTGCATACTGCGCATTGATGCAAAAATACTAAACAAACAAAAAAGCAGAGATAAAAAAACAAAACATGCAAAAGCACAAAGTCTCCCAGGAAACCCAGGCCATGGTAACGCAGCCCTGAAAACATTTTTAAAATATCCGCACGTGAACTTGGCTTGTTTCTGTGATGTGTCTGGGTGGAATTTAGTACTTAAATACAATTTAAAAATATATACCAAGGAGAAAACAACAGAGCAATGACAGTCATCTAGAAATAAATACTGCATCACCTTAACTTTTGCATTATTTATACATTCTCAGCCCTCTCCATTGTATTCAGCACATTTCAGTTCCTTTTGAAAGAACTCATTTTGCAGCTAAGCTCTCCATAAACAGCATTTCCCCCCCTATTCACCTCCACTGATGAAGCTATGCAAATTCAATAGGTTTAAAGCACCAAAGTAGCCGAGTCGGCCAGGGGATACTGTACATGGCAGCTTCTTTTACAATGTATCTGCCCCAGCACATTCCTGCCCTCAACAGGGATGTGTTCCAAGTCACTTTTTTGTTTTATATATTAAAGCCAGAAGTAACAAACTGGCTTTTTTAAATAAATATATATTTTTATATAACTCTTCATTTCCTGTCCCTAGTGAGTCTTTTTGTCATTCACAGCTTTCTTATTGCATGTTTTACAGGAGCTCATAAACAAGGTTGCCAGAATGTTTATGAATAGTACAACAATTTCAAAGTGACCTTTTCATCTTTGTATTCCTGGATACAACCCTCCTCCTATTCACTTACTCGCTCAGCCAGGCAGCAATATGTATGCAGTTCCATGTTGCAAGATTTCTGTGAAGGGGAAACAAGTACTGTTCCCAAATTTCTGGTTAGCTTCCAGGAATAACAAGCTTACTAACAATGTATTCTGTTGCATTTGTTTCCCTGTTTGCAATTCTAAATAGCATACACAAATTGACATTTAGGCTGTGCCAGCAAAAACACACCAAAAAACATGTTGATTCGCATGAACCTACTTTAAACAATGCCTCCCACATCACAACACTGGTGCTCAATCGATGCTATTTTTAAAAGCTGAACGGCATAGAGTTTAGGTGGTTTTAATGTATGATTTGTGTTAACTAATCCTACACTTAAGACATGTGCTTTATAACTAGTTTATTAATGCTTATCAGCTGGATAAGCTCAACCCAGCTTGTCATTGTGCAGATGATTCCCAAAGTGCAATTTAAAGCCTTGTAAATAATGTGTGGTCTGTTGAAGGCTACACACGGTCTTGCACTACCATGTATTTGTTTTGGAAAGATCTAGACGTAAACAAATATATTTAAAATGAGAAAACAAACAAAATAAAAGCTTTAAAATTATTCTTTTCAGAATTGATCAAAACATTTTTATAAGGAATCTGAAACATCTTTACTGGATTTCTCACATATTTTTCCACATAATTCCCATTCAACACAGCAATAGAAACTATTGGAAATTAGCTTACATATTAGGAAAGGGCTATCCTAAAAATATATTCGGTTAACATTTCCTCTACCTGTGTCTCTCTCTCAGAATGAAATCCATGTTTGCGTAAAGCAGCCATGGATCGGTCCCTCTCGAGGGTCACACTTTGCACCAGCACATTCATATCCTGCAGCTCCCGCTCCTTCTCCAAAAGTTCAGCCAGGAAAGTATGGTAGTCCCAGAGCATCAGGTTACTGTGTGCCTACACCATTGTGTTATACAGCTGCCATGTGGATACCCGGGATTCTAAGGAAACTTAGCAGCCTGAACTAAACAGTTTTAAAATTAAAAAAAAAAAAACTAAAGCAATGGTGGTAATGATATTTTTCTCATGATTAACTTTAAATTCATTTTATGGAAGCGTGTTTTGCATTACTCTTTGTAATGTATATTTCTTATTTGTAAAGTTCAAACTGTACTTGAACACAGAAGCATTAATACAAAAATGAAATGCTTTTATACCAAACTTGTTGGAAGTATTACACAACCTCAGCATACTGCAGTTTTACATTTGGGACTTTCTCTGAGCAAGAATTAAACAAAGTGGATTTCTTTAATGAGGTCAGTATTAAAAACAACCACTTGGTGTGTTCACTGGTAATTTCTTCCCACTTGAAACAGTTAGTATGTCAGAGATTATCCATTGGAATTGTTTACCAAGCTCCTTGTTTCAAAAGGGAAGAAACTTGCTGTGCACAACCCTTGTGGTCATGTTTATACTGACCTTATTACATAAATCCACCTTGCTCAGGCTTGCTCAGACAGCCCCAAGTGTAAAATATGAAGTCTTTCACAAATAAACTTTACTTAATAATATTGGAAATTTGAAATGATGCATGGGGTCTTATATTCATTCTAAAATTCTAATTCTAAATACCTCACCCACCTCATCTCGGGCTTTACAGTGCCCCTGAATCAGCTCCTCATTTTTTTAAGTATTGGTCTCTCTCTGCATCCTTACAGCGCCTCTGCCAGTCCAGCTCTGCATGTACCTTGGCCTGCTCCAGACTGCGCTCACGCTCCAGAATTTGAAACCACTGATGTTTGTACCCGAGACAGAGACAGAGAAAGAGAAAGAGAAGACATGGATTACTAGCTCAGCAAAACACTCTGCAGGCTGACATCAAGCTGCTAGCAATTTGTATCCTTTTTATTGTTCCAATTGAGTACAGAATGCCCAACTCAAGTTCTCAGGTGAGAGACTGCGACTTGTCAGCAATTAAATGGAAAAGTGTGGTACAGAGTACATACAAAGGCTTGCCCTATATTTCAGTCACCAGGGGTATCCATCCCCAGGGAGGATAAGAAATAATGTTAACTGAGCATTAAACATATTATATACCAATCCCATTTCCTCTTCTTTTGCAAATACACTACATACAGCACTTCCTGTAATTATAGTGATTAATACTTCTAATAATTGGACCCTCACCTCTCCACATCCTCCTTATATCTGGCCAGCTCTGTCTTCACCTGCCAGAGACTGGACCTGCATGTCCTTTGCAACTGTTTTCTTCGACACCTGAGCAATGTAAGTGTCCCAGCATTGTGTCCAGCTCACCGCGAAGCCTGGGACAAAACAACAAAGAACATTTATATGGTCTATGAAAATGTTGGCTTTTGCATCTGTATTGTGAACACAATATGTTACAGGTATTAGAGGTATTAGTTCAGTACAGGCAAAAGAAAGGCCACTACTTTACAACTCATCAACAACCAAAAAATTAGGTTTAAGAATTATGAATAAACAAGGAGAGCTGTTCTTTGCATTTAGCAGATTAGGATTTATCATAGTCGTATGAATATGAATACATCCTAAGCTTTTTAATCCAAAGAACAGTACTGTTTGTTTAACAGTGATTCCCTGTGACAGCAGAAACCAAGCAGGGACGACCACTTGACACTAATGGGTGCAGCACACACTACTGAACACAATGAGAACGCATGCTTGTGCATGTCTAGCATCCCGTATTTTAGATTTAAAAAGTCTACTGCAGAATGACTGTGTGGTTTCAATATTGTTTTTATTTTCACAGAAGGTTTTTGCCTGTGAATAACCATCTTAAATAAATACTTTATGTACACTAAATCATTTAGTTTAAACAGCCTTTCGTGTCTATGCTGAAGATATATGCAGTGAATCCCAATGACAAAAAAACACAATAAAAATTTTGAATGCATTATCAGAATGCAAGATCAAGTGCTAAAGATTATTATTATTATTATTATTATTATTATTATTATTATTATTATTTTTTTTTTTTTTTTTTTTTTTTTTTAATAATATCTAGGTCAGCTTTCTTAAAGACATTGAGAAATGCCAGCTTGCTTGTTCATATGTTAGTTATGCAAGGCTCTTTTGCAGCTGTTCCACTAATTGTGCTGGTTCTCTGCATCTTGAGAAACAGAGGTTTCATTCCAACCTTGCTATATTAGCTCAGAGGTCTGCATGTATAAATAGTAAGAATGAACAAGACACATTGCAAAGCAGTTTCAGCCAATCCTAGGGAAATTCAAATCTAAGAGCCAGGCAGTGAGAGTACTATTTCAAATTGTAGACAGGGACTTTAGACCTTGATAATACATAGCAGGATGGATTGGCATCTAAAGAGAACACAAAAGATTTGTGTCTACAAACTAATTCATCAGTGCTGACCCAGCACAGGCCATTGACTGGCACTCCACTCTGATCTGCTCTGTCAAAACAGCTCTTAAGAGTTGCTGTAGACAATGCAATTGCTTACAAGGGGAACTGACAGGAAAGAGGATGAGTCTTGTTAAATGTATCAGCATAGTGGCATGGTGCTTTTCATTGACTGTGGAAGCATGAAGGCGGGACATAACCTTTAAACTAGAAAAACGTTAAAAACTGCAACACACAGCCAGGAAGATGAAATAGCTGGAAAAAAGGTGAGGCTATCAAAATTGAATGGCTTCCAAAAATATTACCCTCATGGGTTGATGCGCATATATTACATTCCTGTTGTTGATTGATTGATTTATTTAGACACTATCACTACTCGATCTTTTATTCCTTTAAGTTACTTTTCCAGCTGCTCTTCTTTCTCCCTCAAGGTGTCTACGAGGTTCCACTCCAGTCTCCGCTTCTCTATTTCCAGGGTCTCCAGGCTGGTCTGCAGCTCCCTGAGGTTCTTCTCCAGGTCCTGAACCTGCCTCCTTCACTGTCACCAGCACTGCATCCCTTTCACGGGCAAAACGGTCCAACTCCTGGTGGCTGCACATCAAACAAGACAGTATTCTGTATGTTCCTTTCACCTTTGCAAAAAGAAATGCATATACAAAACGGCAGTGATTTACTATTTTTTAAATCCAATTTCTGATGATACCCAAGTCAAACTTACTTTCTGGTGAATATTCTTCTTCTTTCTTCCAGTTTAACTCCAGCACATCAAGTTTATCTTCCAGTTCTTTTATCCTAAAACAAAAAAAAGGAAAAAATGATATTAGATAATATTACATTAATGAAAACCAATGTTTTCCAAAACAGTTTTAACATGTTACACATTCTTTCTTGCTGTTTTGTGTTCTACAAGGACTATTATTCGAACATTACATTTTTTTGCCAACCCTGTTGTATTTGTTACCGTACGAAGTATTCCCAAACCCATACTACAAAGGCATGATTTGGGAAACATTTCATGAATAACCCATATAAATACTGAGAGTGGTTTTACTGGTAATATTGCAGGTACTAAAATAGCATTCTCTGCCTTTGGCTTTACAAATACAGTACATGTTTCTATTCAACATGTGTGACATTAATCTTAGATTTCAAACTTGAATTGTAATATTTTTGTATTGCTACCTTCCACTTCCACAAAAGTATTTGAAACACAGATTAGATCTTATGTATTTACCTTGAGCTTGTGTGAGAAAATGACATTGTCCACCTAATCAATTCTCAGATTGAATTCATGCGCTCTCCTTCTCATCCCACTGTCAAACTCCACCATCAGCTCCTGAAAAATGTATAATAGGTGATTTATATTTAGATACATGCATGTACATCAGGTTACAATGCTTTATGCCACACATGTACTGTGACATATTACATACAACTCTAGCTCTAGCTTCATTAAATATAGTAATAAGGTTTCATCTCTCACTGGAGAGCCTGAGGATTTCACATCTTCTCTTCTTATTAAACACAACTGAGTAGGGGGGGCAAGAAGCCAGACATTTCCTGGGCAGCTGGACTCAAGCCACAAATACAATATAGGTGGAACTGTTGCACAGCAAAAGCAGTACTCTAGTAACCCAAGCCTGTCATAAATCACATTATATATTTTTGGCACCTGGAGCTCTCAACTTGCTATTCAGGATAATTCATGTAGATGGCTTGCATGGAGTCATCATCATTTTTTGTGACATATGGAGGCTTCTGGGTGGTCTATCTAACCTCAAAAAATAAGCATCAATATTTATAGTAAAATAAATAAAGCAGGCGCTCAAATCAATTTACAAAAAATACGTTTTACAATGCATTCTAGACCTACAGCTGTAGATCTCATTGCAGATGTTAGAAATGACAACCAAGTCCCTTTATTTTCTCATATGGGCTCTAACACAGGGGTAGGGTGGTGGTAAAATAACACCTCACAGCTGAAAGGTTAGTTACTGGTCAGCAGAAAGCCGTCAGAAGCTTCAGCTGCTGGATGATTAGTAGAGACCCCAATCACCCAACCACAGGCAATATGTCATCAAAATGTTGGATTGGTAACACGGTATATTGATTTAAAGAAGACATAATATCATGTATACACATCACATTCTGTATGGAAATAAGATTGCTATTATATAGCACTTAGAGCTTGGTTTAATCATAATTAATTATGAGCGTTATTGGAACACCACACATCATTTGTCGAAGTGTGAGGCTCCTTGTAAACCTGGCATATTTCCAACTGCTATGCAAAGGAAGTTGTTGTTTACAACCATGGTCTTGCAGAGTTAATTAAATTTTCAAGCCTTAGAACAATTTGCCAGGTCTGACACTTACAATTCTTTCTATTTAAATACAATACTATTATCTGTGATCCTTCGAGCTAAGAGGGAATGTTTTATAAGGTTTTGAATATAGAAAAGCAGTCAACTGAATGGCCTCTCCCGGCTTGATTCAATAGCTGATTTACAGCGGGCACTGGCAGATACCTGTTTCTGCAGTGCCAGCTCCCCCTCCACCTCCTGGATCTTCCTCTCCAGCTCTTGTTTCAGCTTCTCGTACTCCTGGCGATACTGCTGGATGTCGCAGTCCTTCAGGCTGAATCAAATGAAGAATTAAATCAAAATGAATCACTGATCCTTTTTGGCAGGTAGTTCAAAAGTTTAAAGTTTAAAATAGAATGATTTACTGAATGAGCTGTCCTTATTTTTGTTTGTTGATGTCCAGGACAGTTACATTGCGGTATGGATAGTCAAGACAGATTGGGGTCAGTTTACAGAGGATGTGTTCAAGGATCTTGCCCTTGTAACCTTGTAGGGCACTCCCTTGCAGTTTTTCATTATAAGTTGAGTTAGCAGTATGCACTAGCTTAACTAGTAGAACAAGACTCAATAGAGAATGCACACACGAGTATTCAATATTGTACTTTTACTCTTGGGCATTTAATATTTGTTTCACTCATTTGTTTGGCTCACTTATATAGAATCAATAAATAACCTACATTTTTAACATGGCATTCTTTGTTGCATGGTAAGAGCTCAGTTTGCTATGACAGATCATGTGATGTTTATTCTTAGGACATAATTGTTCTTTGCGTGCAAGGAGTGTGTCAAGGTCCCCTTCCTCTAGCATTGTTCCAATAAGGCCTACAAACAGAATAGGTATGACAAGAAAGTATGAGCCTTTAAACAAAGATTCAAATTTAAACAAACTAAGAGTCACCAGGTCCTCTATAAATCATAATATTTTAGCTACTCTCCTGGCTAAACATCATGACATTTGTGCAGTATAGTCATGTACTGCAATGCACACAGGTTTCCTGAAATTAAATTCTGTTGAATAACAAAATAGGATTTCAGCCAGGTTAGAATTCTTGCTTAATTTACAATCAAGAAGGTCAGTCTTTTTACATTCAGTATATTTACACCTTCAGTATTCAATTACACCTGGCCCTGTTTTATTTGATAAAGTACAGTACATTATTAGACTTTAAATCTATACTGGGTTTTACTGTACCATGTAGCCATGTAGCTATTTCAGTGGTTGCAGCCTTGCCAAGACCTCTTCGTGAGCAGATATGGGTTACTGATTTGTGACTTCCCATAGTGATTAAGCCCAGTGCTGTGAGTCAGCACAGAAACGTTATATCCTCACCTTTTTAGTCTCCAGCCTGCTTTTATAGATAATCCTGTCTGCTGCAGATGAAAGCCTACATTACGCATTCAAATTGTAATCTAAGCACCATTACAATCAGTGTTGTCATAATGTGGCTGCTGTACTGTACCACGCTGCACTGTGAAACATCAAGCTCTGTAACTGTTTCAAGCCCTTTTAACATATAATATTTAGGTTATTTAAAATGTATAGTTGCAGTGCATTTTACAGAACAATACAATTTAAATCAGTCTCCATATGTGTTTGTTAATGTGTAAAGGAAAAAAGAAGGGTCTGGCAGCAAATATCAGACAAATTTCATACATTTTAGCACCCTCTTTAAAATCTAAATCCATATGGGGTATATCAGCAAGCTCTATCTAATACCGTTAAAGATGTCTGGTTTTTGACCTTGGACAGTGTACCGGTGTAGGGCCAGAAAGTGGTACATCGTTAGAATGTGGTACGCATATCCGTTTAACGCTGGAAAATGGTACGCTGTCTATACTGTCATTAACTACTGCACAAATCACTATGAACAAGACAGTAGTTCAACCATAAAATCGTATATGTTTACAATTTAGATAACCCAATTTGTTGCGCATCAGTTAAAGTCACATACATTATCTGAATTGTGAAAAAAAAGATATTAAAAATAACTTTACGGTCATGGTACCCCTTTCAGAATGTCGTTTCCTTGTTTTTGAAGGTAAATAATTTGCGCATGCCTGGGCAAGCGCAGTACACGGTGTACCACGTTTTAACTCGTACCACAAAATCACACCACACCAGTGTACATGATGGAAATCCCTTCGCTAATGCTGTTATATAATTAATATATGCGCTCTAGACTGGACTACAAACGTAAAAGTGACAAACTGACAATTTGCACTACAAAACGTCAATAGCAACATTAAAGCACGATAAACTTATTTACAAACATATCTTAACATTTAGTTAATTACACACAGTGTATAGCACCAAATATGTCTTACCTAAGTTAAATAATAATTTATCATATTTTTTTTCTCTCTGTCACTTCATTTCCTGTTTTTTTGTCAGTTGCAGACTCCATGCTTTGTTAAACAGGCCGCGTCTCCACTGTAACTATGGAAACCAGCCCGACCGGAGTTACAGGAAAATCGTCTCGATGTGGAAACTGCAATGCTCGCAGTCATGGATGGTGGATAATGACATGAACCTGTGCGGAGTTTTAAATGAATCATGTTTACTGTCTGTGTTGATATTGGATATTAATAGTATTACATGAGTCAAAAAACCAGAGCACTAAGTGCAATAAGCTCACAAAAAAACAGGCTAAATCATTTCCTGCAGTCAAGTCTGTATACTTCATCTGTGGTGAATGGTTTTCCCGTAACAGTGCAAAGTGAATAATTATTGTGTATTATGAATGTTGGCTTCTGTGGTTTATTATTGCAAGGCATTTAATCTTGTACAATAAATGCTTTTTTTATATTATTAGCTTTGTTTGGGATTTAATAACACAAATTCAAACAGTTCACCCTGGTTTGTCAAAACATTTTTATAAAGCCCTTTTAAACATATACCCTACGAGGGCAAGCTAAGAGAAATGAACTGGGCACGTTTTTCTTTGCTACCAAGCCTGTCCTGAATTGTTTTAGTTCCTGCTTCAGGTTCGATCTCTTCATATCGTCCTAGTTTTTATGGCACGGCTTTTAAGTATGTTATAGCGATTTTAGTCGTACCACAAATATTGACTGTAGAGGCTTATTGTTGTCCCGGGAGTTGAAAAAGGCCACTAATTCCGAAACCTCAAGAGGAACAGTCTTAACAAAATGATGGAAGAGAGCGTCCTGTATTTTGAAAAGCTCCCGCTGGAGAAGTTTTCTTTAGGTGAATAGTCTACATGCCTTACAGTACATTCTCTGGCTCGTGTGTTTGAGGCTGCATCGTTTTCTCAACGCGCTCTTTAAAACCAAGCGGCTCATAACATAAGCCAGGGGATTTGCTGGGGATGTGTGGATGTGACAAAAAAAAAAAAGTGAAGAGGTTCTCGGAATATGATAAGGACGGAGTGCAGTGCTAAATCTGTAAAGGTCGGGAAAATATAATTAGATTGACAATTACTTAACTACCAAAAATATCTGTGTGACCGATCTTTGACCGGCTGTATTGAAAAGTCAAATACATTTGAAAGGGCATTTACCCCCACCCCACGCCCAAAGGATCAGCTAGATCAGTCATGTCTAAATACACTCACATTTTTTACCTTCATTATAGTGCTTACAGCACAAAATTCAATTTTAAGAACATAAGAACATAAGAAAGTTTACAAACGAGAGGAGGCCATTCAGCCCATCTTGCTCGTTTGGTTGTTAGTAGCTCATTGATCCCAGAATCTCATCAAGCAGCTTCTTGAAGGATCCCAGGGTGTCAGCTTCAACAACATTACTGGGGAGTTGGTTCCAGACCCTCACAATTCTCTGTGTAAAAAAGTGCCTCCTATTTTCTGTTCTGAATGCCCCTTTATCTAATCTCCATTTGTGACCCCTGGTCCTTGTTTCTTTTCAGGTCAAAAGTCGCCTGAGTCGACATTGTCTATACCTTTTAGGATTTTGAATGTTTGAATCAGATGCAGCAGTAGTCTTCTTTGTTCAAGACTGAATAGATTCAATTCTTTTAGCCTGTCTGCATACGACATGCCTTTTTAAAATTCTGGTCGCTCTTCTTTGCACTCTTTCTAGAGCAGCAATATCCTTTTTGTAACGAGGTGACCAGAACTGAACACAATATTCTAGGTGAGGTCTTACTAATGCATTGTAAAGTTTTAACATTACTTCCCTTGATTTAAATTCAACACTTCTCACAATATATCCGAGCATCTTGTTGGCCTTTTTTCTAGCTTCCCCACATTGTCTAGATGAAGACATTTCTGAATCAACATAAACTCCTAGGTCTTATTCATAGTTCCCTCCTTCAATTTCAGTATCTCCCATATGATATTTATAATGCACATTTTTATTGCATGCATGCAATACCTTACGCTTTTCTCTATTAAATGTCATTTGCCATGTGTCTGCCCAGTTCTGAATGCTGAATGCTGAATGCCACTCCTCCTATTTTTGTGTTGTCTGCAAATTTAACAAGTTTGCTTACTATACCAGAATCTAAATCATTAATGTAGATTAGGAATAACAGGGGACCTAATACTGATCCCTGTGGTACACCGCTGGTTACCTTGCTCCATTTTGAGGTTTCTCCTCTAATCAGTACTTTCTGTTTTCTTCATGTTAACCACTCCCTAATCCATGTGCATGCATATCCTTGAATCCCTACTGCGTTCAGTTTGAGAATTAATCTTTTATGCGGGACTTTGTCAAAAGCTTTCTGGAAATCTAAATAAACCATGTCGTATGCTTTGCAATTATCCACTGTCAATGTTGCATCCTCAAAAAAGTCAAGCAGGTTAGTTAGACACGATCTCCCTTTCCTAAAACCATGCTGACTGTCTCCCAGGATATCGTTACCATATAGGTAATTTTCCATTTTAGTTTTAGTTAACATAGTACACATAGTGATCCTAGTCCTGAGCGAGTTATATAATTCTCTCACTCCCCTTTTTTGTGCAGCACCTTTGGGTTTTTATTTGTTTTGTTTTGTTGCTTTTTTAAAAGTAACAAATAAAAATGCTGACGAAAATGCTGAGACGAACAGATGCTGTTGTGACAGGGCCTTTGAAACACATGGCAATGACATCAGTCACATGTCCTTTTACAGTGGCAAAGGAAAGAATGTTTAAGACAAAGGGGAAGTGTTGAATGTTGGGAAACACATGTGTATAGCTAGCTTTATCTTTGGAGTCATTGTTTTAGAAAATTACACAGAGCACATACTGTACAGACTGAATTGACCAGTCCACACTAACTGAGGCCTCGAGAAGTGAGGGTATCAAAGGCTGTACCAGCTAGCCCTCATGTTTTCTAATCGTTTACATGGAGGATTCAGATAGTCAATCTCACAGCAATCACAGTGCAGGAGGCAGGCAGGCGGACAGGAATTCTTTCCAGCTCTGACTGGTTGGTTCAAAGATGTCAGGTGAAGCTCAGATGGGACTCAGGCAAAAAGCTTATTGCATCATCTCAGGGGATAGTACATCACACCCACAGTATCATATGAAGAAAGCATTAGCTGTAACAAATGGAGATTCACAGCAGGCCAGGGAATTACTCTGGCGTCTCTAAGGAGAGAAGCAGACGACCAATCTCAATGAGTCTTTCGTATTCAGGGCCAAGCTGTTGGTCCCCGACCATTAGCTCACAGGAATGCCTTATTCTATTAGTTACATGCTGATATTTAAGTAATTCTGATGCAGTACTACAAGTGATGCAGGTCTACAAGTACCAGAATGCAATGCGATGTGAGTCAAAACAAACTCCCAAACTCTCCTGGTAAAGCCAAACTGTACCTGTACCTAGGTGAAATACTTGTTGTTTTGATGACATTCTGGCTACATTTAGCCAGTACAATATACAGTGCATTGTATAAACAGGAATTCTTGAATTATTGTTGTGATAAAAAAATAATTATCATATAGCAATACAATATAGCAATTCTATTTGCCATCGCCAAATCAGCAAAACATCCTCCCCCATTTGTCCCTAGGTATTACCAGTTTCCATAACACTTCACTTGAATGAGTTGGCCAACAACTGGGATACACAGTTCCAGGCTGCTCTTTTAAATTATTATTTTTTACAATACTTTTGAATTGGATAACTGTGTAGCAGTCAAAGGGTTAACAGGGGATTGATTCACACCAATAGGAGGAGAGGAGAGCTTCTCTTGTTTTTCAGAGTGTTTTTATTCTGTTGCTGGTAAATGCTAATCTATTTTTTTTCCTTTATTATGTATTAATGCTGTGCACATTATCTATGTGGATTGTCTTTCAGAAGTATTTGCCTATTCTCTTAGAAATCCATTGGATTCTTATGCAAGAAGCATCTATTTGAAGAAATATGTTTTGATATATTGTCTTACAGCATCCAAGTTAATGTTAATGTAATTTGTTGTAATAATGAATAATTAAAGAATCCCTTTGTTAATTTGAATCCAGTTTGAATATAAAATCTAAGTAATCTTGATGCCTTTTTGGATTAATTTCACTTGAACTATAACTACCCATATATATATATATATATATATATATATATATATATATATATATATATATATATATATATTAATGTTAAACTTGTTAAACTGGAATTGATTATTATATATGTGTATTGAGAGGGCGTGTAATGCCATGACTCACCTGTTATGTGTTTACACTCTTTGAACCCATCAAGGAATGCATTATTCTATTTCCTCATGATGCAAATTATTATAAAATGAATGTAATCTGATACACATGGAGCTGCAACTGTTTTTCATCCTTACCTGGGTGATGAAACACTGCAGCAATTGTCTATTCCACACTCAGTGAGGTGGCACAAACTGGTAATATCTGGTAGTTAAAATCTGGAGCACAGCTAAAAAGAAAAGCAGCTGAGTGCACAAAAAGATATTCTGCTAGTCTTGTAAATTATATACAAACAGTACATGTCACTTCAACTCAGAGCCACTTCTTCTGGCGGTTTAGAAAGCTGAAACTATTTCTTTCATCTGCTGGCCTTTGGATTCAAAGGTAAATGTGGGTGTGTGTGTGTGTGTGCGCGTGTGTGCACGTGTGTGCGTGCGTACGTGTGTGTGTGTGTTTATATATTCAAACACGTTTGGTATAACTGAATACCTGCCTCATTGAAATAACAGCTAGCTTGCCTGATGAAGCATGCAAATAAGTGTTGTTTGCTATGGAGATATTTGGAAAAGTGAAGTGGGTAAAGAATTTAAAGGTTGTTGTCCATGACTCTCTAACACTCTACCCATCAACAACACCTTCTGTTTGCTCACAGGAAGTCTAGGTTTATGGAATGGATTCTTTCTCACAATATTTTTTCCAGTCAGTACATTTGGCAATGATCTGGCTACCCGAATACCAGTTGCAAAACAACCTACTGCTGCAAGTAAGAGAAGGCATGATGGCCTTTTATGAGACCTTCTAAATAGATAATCAGTAGAAGAATGGAGTAAACTAACACCAATGGATTAATAGAGGTGTAGCCAAAGTTGGCTCTTCCACTCCTGATCTTCTTTCCAACCAAGTTTGAACTTAAACCTCCATCCAAACCCTAAAGTAGTTCATTATCTAAGGTTACCTGTTAAACCAAGGGTGGAATAGCCCTCCAGGACCAGGACTGGACACCCCTGGTAATGTGTGCTAATAAATTATGAGGCACAGCTGTTTTCAACCATAGGGGACATCCTGTGCATCATTCTCTCTTCCCCCACTACCTCCCACATCATTTGGGACCCTCAGCATTGTTGCCATGGAAGTGCAGTCAATAGACGTTCTACTAATTCACATCCTTGTGTTCTGTGAGTCTTCTTCCTCTGGTTCTGTGCTTAGATACTGCTCTGTGCACAATCTACTGATAACTCAGCCGTTTCACCTCCCCTGCCTGCTGTCCTCCCTGGCTGCCTCAGTCATGCACAGGGCAGCAGTCATGCAGCAACAGACCTTCCAGCCATGCAAACACTGTAAACTAGAGCATCGAATATCCAGTGAGTGTGTGAGCTGCCAGGAGGGAACTAAGCAATTTTACAGGGTATGTGTTTACAATATATTCATTCATTTAGCAAACAAAGCCGAGTATATTATTGCATTCTGATTAATCCCTTTGCGTTATACATTTTTATATAGAATTTTCTACAAATCCTTTACTATGCATACACTGCAAGTGTATTTGTAACTAGAAGAGCGGCCGTTTTCTGCAATAGCAATAGTGATGTTAATATGAGGTTGCCAGTGACTACAACATTATTTATTCATGACATAGATAGATCTGCACTGGGTGGTGTGGGGGTGGGGGTTAGTTCCAGTTGCCCCTTGACCTCATAATGGACACTTCCCCCACAAATAGTTGCCCCTGCCAACAGTTCATCAAACACATGCCTAAGGTGACATGATGGGTGTAAGTGGGGTCATAGTTAAGGTGGCAGTGGAGAGAAGATGCTAAGCTACATAAACCTGCTGCAACTCTAATTTAAGTCCATCTATGACACCCATATAGAACATCTATCTGTCTTTATGTACGACGCATACATATAGTAGAGGCGGCTGTAGAGACATACTGTACATCACCCTTTAGTGTTTAAAAGATATCTAGCTTACCCAATTCTAATTGGTCATGGTAGTCTATGTGGGGGTGATCTATATTTGAATGGTCTGGATATTGTATACATTAGTTGAGTGCAGTTAGGGTTTTATCTCATTTAGTAAAATCATTTTGACGAGTCTGCCATAGTAATCCTTCAAGCATAAAGCTGCATGATTAACCTAATTTGCCAATGTGAATGCATTGTGAAACAATAGGGACAGTTTGTGTGCTCTCAGTAATTGAGGTCTAGAGGTCCAGCTGTCCAGATCAATATTACAGTGAGGCCCATCAAGTAATTGCAATTAAATCTGCCACTTCTGTAGCTATTATATAACTAATTTAAAATGTAAGATCTAACACAAGCCTTTGACGTCTGGGGGCACGGGTTAAAGTATGGCTTTGGTGGACATTATTAATATTAGCTTGCATTATAGATAAAAATGACAATTGTATTGAAAACAAATATACTGTTTCAACCATTTTGAAAATCCACAAATCAATTCCCTGCACCAGTGTAAATGAAGGTTCACAGAATTTAAAGACTTAAAAAGGGCATTAACAGATTTAACAGCTGTGATCCATTGCACCAACCTGTACCACATTGTTTCTGTGCCCAAACATAAAACACAGGAAGACTTTGTTTCCGATTACTGAAGAATCTGCAGCTCAGCTTGGATGGTGTGCAGAATTGGCCCGTTGTGGCTCCAAAATCCTGATGGCTGTGGCAGTTTTTGTCCTCAAAAGACACAAAATGGGTTTGTTATTCAGTCTGTGTCCACGTCCTTTATCGGACCACTGCCAGTCCAGTGGGGGGAGGGTGCATTGTTCTGCCATCCCATTTCAGCACCTTGCAGATGGATAGCTCCTGGGTGGATTGCTTTTCATTGCAGATATAGCATTATCAGTAAGGACAGGGCATTAAGGAAGTGAGCTTGAAAGAACCACCAGGATGGGAACGATTAGACCTGATGGGGTTCCAGGCAATCTGAGTTCAAAAAGGACAGGCATAGACAAGTGGTGAATCCATGATCACTAAATGATATGGTAAAGTGGTCATTGATAAGATGCTGACTGATGACATCTTCACAGTACAGGATGGTTCCATGGCAGGTCCATCCCTACTTCTTAAGGTCATTCCATGAAAAAAAAGATATATATATATATAAAACAAATTGTTTACTCTGGTTTGATACAGAGATGTTCCCAGGGTCACACAGAAAGTAATGACGGTGCTGGGATTTGAATTGTTGGCTCTCAGTCCTTGACCCTAACCCATTTTAAATGCCCTGAATTCATCTTAATATCAGATGGATGTTCAGTTAACTAGCGGTCTACAGCACTGTTTCATTGCTAGTGCTTGTGTAAGGTAATGACCATATGGGAATGGGTTTGAAAGGAGCACAGGTCATGCCTTTAGACCACCGCTCTGTCTCACAGTTAAAATGGCATGGTTTTATAATATCGCTGAGATAGCATGACTTGTTTTTAAGCAAAGAATAAGAGGGCGTTACCACAAAATGGACTGAATCACATGGTTTCAAAACCTTTAAAAAAATGCGTGATGTATTTTTTTCCTCCTCTAAGAAAACGTCACACCAAAAACATGAAATCCTATTATGGAACGAAAACATGTGTACATAAATTAAAGTTTATACCGCAAACCTTTTTTTTTCTGTACTGACGTTATTTGTATTACGATACCCCCAATGTTTGTGTCTATACAGATATCATGGTACAATATACAATCCATATTTTAAAATGTTATTTAGTCAGTGCCTACTTGAATTCAAGACACTAAATATAAGGGGAAGATGAACCATCGATAAGTTACAGACATTAAATAAGAGAAATGCACAATAACATTAACTGACACCAAAAACCAGGATAAAAAAATAAAATAAACTGCCTAATGAACTGGGCCTTCCCCGTTGCCGAATAATCGCACAGTGTCAGTGACAATGCATCTGATGCGAACGGCTCGTAAGCACTGGTGCCATCCTGCCACAGAAGCTGGATCCAGGACGAAACAATGCCTCGGCAGCACTGTGCATTCGGAGCCAAAGCAAACAAGATAATTCCGCCCAGTAGCATTGGGACTCGCCGATGTGAAACTGCGCACTGTGCTGCAAACAGGAAAGAATAAAATACCGTTTGGTGAAGTCACAGGTGAGTCATCTGAAAGTGTTTGGCACTAGGACCGGGTTTGTCTCCGGATGGGGAGGCGGTCTCAGACGTGCAGACTAATATATTATATTAAGTCGAGCTAGAGGAGGATTCGGAAAAGAGTAGCACGAATCGAGCATCACCAAGGTAAGGTACAATTGTTCATACCAGTTAAGATCATTTAAACCAGGTTTCTGACAAAAGAAAGGAATAATGCTAATATGGATTACTATTATATTTATATCTTATTAATTCTAGTTATATAATTATTTGAGAACCTTACATAATCATTATGGAACCGATATAAATCGTATAAATAAACGGGCTAGTTGGAAAATATACAAATATTTATATATGTTGTTGGTGATTAATTGCCTTCATGTCAATCCATTACATAAACATCGATAGCCTTCAGATTTACTTAAACAAGTAATAGCATTGTTTACAGTTATTAACAATAACACAAAAATAACGAATAACTTTTGATTGTTCAGTTTGTTTTACTGGTGGCCTGGACCTATAGTCCTACTAGTAGCCTATAGCTCGCATGTGTATTGCATTTCATTTTAAATATGAAGATGTAACAGGTTATAACGGCGTGGGGGGATTTTCATGTGGCGAAGACAAGTGGCGTGATTAAGTCCATACGTATACCTCATGGCTGTGTGGACTTTCGCCTCTGATTTGTATTTGTTATAGTGACACCATAATGACTTTTGGAAAGAGATTGTATATTTTACCATGTTTTGGTCTTGATTGTGATTGAAAAAAAAAACGTTTCATGGGGAATTAAAGAGAAATGAAATGAATAGGAGAATTAACGCAGGAAAGTGATTTCTTACAATCGCGTGCTTAATATAGATTTTGTGTTGTTCAGGCCGAGACACATTTGAATATCTGTGTGGATTTAGTTGGTAACAGATCGTGGAATACCATAAAAAAAAAAGCAAAACCTTTCTTTCATCCTCCTTGGTCCTTGCAAACAAGTGCCATCATTTTGCAATAAATATTTTGCAATAAACATTATTTATATATTATATACAGGCTTCGTTTTGTATGTACGTCATTCATACGTTATTCTTAAAGGAAGAGTTGTTACTGACTAGTCTGTTTCTTTTGAACATTTAAACAGGATGCTATGACGTCATCGTTTTATTTCTGATTATATACTTTTATCTAAACGGCCTTGGCATTCGACGCGGATAATTACAAAAAAAAAAAAAAAAAAAATCCAGGAAACGATACATCCCGGGCGCAAAGAGTGCAGACGAAGAAAACTGGGACAATCGCATTCTGAAACGTAATGGTAACCAATCTCAATTCTGTAATATTAAATAAAGTTCGTTGTCGTGCGAAACGCGATGCTTTCAAATCAACCTTCCGGCAGGCCATACCCAAATAGAGCAAAAAAGCTGCAGGGTATAGAGAATGCGCTGTTGCTGAATAAAGTCGGGAGCAGCCATATACCTCAATATGCTGTATGTAGCCCAAGTAAAACATGAATTATTTGGTACCTGCTCGATTTAGGCAGCTGGTGTCACGTCCCTCACGTCTCAATGCAGGTACATGTTGCTGTATTTGGAAACCGGTAAATACATTATTGTTTCAACTGCAGTCTGGGATTGTTATAGCCTGTAGTGGCAAATAAATAAAATCTACAGTTTAATTACACCTACAGCCGATTCAATTGAGGTATTCGGCAGACCAGAAACGACATGTTGTCAAGGAACACTTTTGCAAGACTACAAGAAAAAAATGTGTTATTAACATTTGCTTTGAGTATGATCGAGCCTGATAGTGCCTTTGGCAGGATATGTTGTATTTAAAGAATGTATGATGATGATATATTGTACCTTCTTATCATCGATGACTGCATTCATTATTTCAAAACGGGTTCACCCGAGTCTGTCTGGCTTGCTGAGTAAGGAGAAGGAATCGCTCATTAAATGTAATAAATACGCCGTATCATTTCTGTTTTGTAAATATTACTTTAGCCTTTGGAGTATACATTACAAAGCTCATCCTGCGTTATTTCATTCAACATTTTAAGCATATGAAGTGGAAGTGGTCACAAAACGATGCTCTGGGAACTGCACTACCCAGAATACACTGCCAAATGAAGACCTGCGTTACGTGCAAAACTGGGCATATGGGCGTTTCTCAGTTGGGGATTTTCGCAGTTACGTGCTCGCTTATCAGGTGACGCTTGTGGCTTTTGTGCTCAGTCCTGTGGTCGGTGGCGGATTAATGTTCAAGCCACTTAAGGGGATCCCAGTAAAACTCTCTGTATCAAAATATAGCAGTAAATAAATATAGCAAGAATGTATCAATAAATACATATTATTTAATATAATATAATATAATAATGGATGAATACAATATTCATGTGAGCTGGTGACGAACAATAATTCGATATGAGAGAGAGAACAGATTATTTTACCGTATATTTTAATGTAAAACTGAAATTTAGGTAACTGTAGTTCATTTTTCAATTAACTACACATTCGTTTAATTTTTTTTTATCGGGGGTCGAGGGTCCCAATGTTCTTTTGTGCCACAGAGCCCCATGAAGTATTAATCCGCCTCTGCCTGCGATACGGTTGTATCTCTTCTCCGTGTAGTATTTATATGCTAAACTCTGGGAGTGTATTTAAGGTTGGCAACTTGCTATCAAGCTGGCAGAATGAATAGAACGTATACAGCACTAGAGGCCACTATTTTGCATCAAATGGGTCTGGATAACAGATATTTTTGGAAAATCAAAATGTCTGATTATCAGCCAATTAAATGTGAGGTCAAGAAGACTTGGATTAGATACATTAAGGTTTGTTGTATTTCCCTTTAACTCCCTAATTTAGTCCCACTTCAGCATTCATTGGTGCGGATGTGTGTGCAGAGTTGAACTGAACTGGTTTTGTGTTATGGCATTCTTTGCTGCATGGTAAGAGCAGAGTTTGCCATGATAGATCATGTGATGTCTTAGAACATCATTCCACTGACTTATTTTAAATGAATGTTTGGTTCAAGCACCCTTCAGTGCTGTTTGTTTCTATATAGGCCTACAACTTGCATACCAGGGTCAGGGTCGATTACTCCCCCCCCTACCCAATTTTAATTGCATTTCCAATTCCTTTTTAAAATCAGTACCAATTCCTATTCCCTTTCACGCAATTCCAATTGAATGGGAATGGAAAGAAAGGAATCGACCCCAGCCCTTTGTGTGTGAAGTCTGTTCTGGTAGCAGTGTCCAGGATGTAAAGGCAGGATTCATAAAAGGTTCACAGCAGTGCTAGTCTGAAGGTGGCGATATTAATCTTGGAATCCTTGGACGGGCCTGGCCGCCATTCCATTGTGCTTTTGGCACACCTTTCAAACAGCATATCGTGTATCACATGCAAGAGCTTTCCAAGACCCATAAAACAGAATTTGTTGGAGAAGCAATGCAACATGATAGGCACACATTGTCTTGTATGCATTAGCCTATGACTGTTGTATATCCCCAACCCAATATTCTACCATGCCACCATATGTTTTCCAAACCATTCGTCCAGTTGTGAGGAATCAGTAGTGACAATTGAGGTGATGTAAACCTACCTTTGAAACAAAGTATAGTCTAAACAATTGAAGTATACCTTAATCTGTTTAGAATTTGTTCCAGATGAGGTCACTTAATCTGAAATGATTAAGTAAATTGTAAATTCACCAATTCAGATATTCTCAAGGGCTGTGTGGTAAAGCCCCCCTTTTTATAGGGTGTGGCCAGGGGTAATTGATAATCAATAAATCAATCACCACCTGGCCACATTCCACACTTTCTCAATTAAGTAATTAAATTAACCAATTAACCCATTCAACATGTAATACTGCGTGGCTGTGCAAAAGTGGCTACATTTTCTATGTGTGCAGAGCCTGTGCCCTGTGGAACAAATGCATACTGTATCGCTGAACCAACAGGAGTCAATAGATACAATAGGTCAATGTGAAAATCTATGAGAACAATAACTTCTGAATCTCTGTGTGTAATTCTGAAGACTGTGTGGGCCCCTATGAAGTTTAATCCTGGATGTCATTGCAAGTACAGGCAGCGAGTCAGACTGCCATTGCTAATGTGGGTGCCATTTTGTTCTCAGAGATTCCTGCAGCAGTGTTTTAAACTGCAGCAGGTCAGAACAGACTCAGACTGCCATTGCCGTAGTAGAGCTGCACATGAATCCTGAATGTCTGTAATCCTCCAACAACTGTCCGTATCTGGTTTTGAAAACCCCAGAGTTGAATATTTGCATTGGGTAGGTTGGTACAGTTCCTGTGTATGTGGGTGTGAACTTGGCTGCTTTTGAAGAGAAAACTGAGTTGATAAAAAAAATGCTGGGCATTGCAGTCTCACTAATGAACCTAGCATGACCTCCATAATTTTTGTCTTTTGCGTAATTCAGTACTGTCCCTATGTAAAGTAATATAAAGTAATACAGGGTGTATTGGACAATAAATGGTAGTAATGTATAGTAAAGAAACTATGACAATCCTTTGACTTTGTCTTTCTCATGGTCTTATTGGGGGGGGGTTGGCGAATAGTACATCACCAACTGGAAGGCATGTGTGCATTGGGACACTGGCAGGTTTTTGTAGGTGGCAGCCATCTTGACTCTAGCCCATTCACTGCTCAAGCCAAGATGGCTCCTGTTGCCAAACAACCAGATTACAAACAGGAGAGAATGATTAACTGCCTTAGCTGGGCTATAAAACCCCAGCCAACGCATTGTTTGGGGGTAAAAGCCAACAGTGAGGAGTGAGTTGGAGAAGTGTGTGTGTGTGTGTGTGTGTGTGTGTGTGTGTGTGTGTGTGTGTGTGTGTGTGTGTGTGTGTGTGTGTGTGTGTATGTGTGTGTATGTGTGTGTGTATGTGTGTATGTGTGTGTGTGTGTTAGTCAGTTAGTGTTAATATCAACAACATTTGAGAAAATTTCCCCACAAAGATAGTAATGCCTGAAAAAACGATGTTGTGCCCACATTGTAAAACACCTTTTTAAGAACTAAATATGCCTTCAAAATAATCAATCTTTTGATTGGAGTCTGCCATGGCATAGAGAAGAGAATGCTGAGGGATTCTAAATGTCATAGAAAGGGTACACGGTCCAGGCTTGGGGTTCCCTAATCTCTGGTCCTTGGTGACTTTGAAGCAAACACTCCTAGGAGTGAGTAGTGCAGTGGTATACTGTTTGCAGGGGACAGGAAAATGTAATCTGAAATCCTTGTTGTTTGTTTCAGTTAATCATCCTGGGTGGTTTCATAATCTCAGCCATGGCAGTGGATTATCACTGGATGGTATGATATACCTTCACATACAATATACACATCATCCATCTAAATGATTTAGACAGTTAAAATGAGCAAATGGTGTGTCATTCAAAATGTTGCTGCCTTTCTTGCTACAGGGAATGATTAGTCCTGGAGACAATAAGAGTATCTTCATAAAGCGCTCAAGGATAATAAAGCCATTCCAAGCGAGGCTCTTGTGAGGGGAATCTGTGCTGTGTAATCTGTGCTGTTACAGCCACCAAGACACACTTTGGTGACCCTGGTTTAGTTATGATGGGTGCTTGACTAGATGCGTATAGCGGAAGTCTGTAACTCAAAGTGGTAGTTTTGGTTTGCTTGCTAGGGATCTGATTACAATTAAATGAATAGCTAGATTTGGGTGCATGTTATATATCTGTATTGGATAACTTCTGTTATCTCCTTGTTTAATTATATATATATATATATATATATATATATATATATATATATATATATATATATATATATATATATATATATATATATATATATATATATATATATACAGTTGAGCTTCCAGGTCTGGTATACTGTTTGCTGGGGACAGGTTTGTATTTATATAATTTTTTTTAGCAGTCGGTAAAGTATGAATGTGTGCATATCAGCAAAGTTTATAATCAGTTGTTTCATTGCAAAATGATTTCAGTTAAGAAGGCACAAGGTTTATGGAAAAGATTTTTAGATCAAGATGCACCTTCTGTGTCAAGTTCAATAAACTTGGACTGCTTTGCTGTCGTGTGAGTGTGTCTGCGTTACTGTACGTCTCTGGGTTGGGTTAAAGAGGACACTGCTTGTTTTCTGTGCTTCAGTTTTGCGTTTGGCATTTGTAAGTGTTAAGAAATGGTGACCTTCTGGACAGCACAAATTGAAAACCAACTCCCTAGGAAACTGAAGTGATACTGTATATCATATCAGTTTGCAGTGCCAGGAGTAGAGAAATGTCAGGGTCTTTTTTTAGGGCAGGATAGCTTGCTTAGGGGACGACAGCTGAGACAGGGTCTCAGAAAGACCTACTAACATGGAATCTGTGTGTTAATTTGGTACAGGATAACTGGCCTATCCATTTTGTTATTTTTTTTTCCCTAGAGGTGATGCAAGGTCATTAATTCACCACCATGTACAGTATGATGGGCACTACAAACCTGTGGGGGATACCCAGAGCTTTATGACAAAGGTCATTATAGTCAGAAAGATGTATTTGTATTTTTTTATATACATAAAAATTTCAGAGGAACTAGATTTGCCTGTTGTGTGATTAATTGCCATGTATTGAAATATTGTTTCCAATCTGTTGCGTCGGTTGTGTATGGTCATTTAGCTGTGAAACTATCTTGTTGCCTGATGAAAAATCGCATTGTGTCTGGTGTGTCGCAGCCTTTAATGGTGAAAAATGATTATGGTAAGGAAACTGGACTTTAGCAGAGGACATTAGAGGGCATTTGTGGATCTTGAAGTGGAAATGTAGAAAAGGGTAGTCAACTGACGGCTTGTTGCTGACAGTTTCAAGTGTCTGAACATCCGATAAGGTTATCTGGGAATGCTCAATGGGGACTGCAGTGTTGAGTTGTGATGCTACACCCTTCAAAGCTTCCTGGGGTGGGGGGCTATGCTGTTCTCCATACTGTGGTAAAGATGTTTTTGATGACATGGTTGTTGAACGGGATGCTGCATCCATTTTATTTACATTGTCATTTCATTAGAGGCGTTTCATTCAAGTGAGGCTGAAACCGAGCCACCAAAGGCTACACAATTGATTTATTATTATTATTACCAACCAACTCATCTGAGTCACACCGGAAACAAGATTGCAATTCTGCTAAAAGATAATAAAACTGAGAGATTCATGTGTTTGGCATCTACTCGCCCTGCCAAGGAATAAAATAGGAAATGCGAGTAAGGACCTAAAACTCACATTCAACTCTGATGCAGGAAAAGCCGGTTGCTTGGAGACTTTGATTACAGAAAGCTTGGACCTTGATCTCAGATCTGCCTGCCAAACTGGTGTGCATTGCTACTCCAGCCAGCGACGGCCATTAGACAAATGACCTCTGAGGGATCTTTTGATATAGTAAGGGCAAGGGGGCCATTTTGTGTTCAAACTAGCGGCTTTGCTTTATATATTCTCTGGAATGGCTCCGCAACAGTGGCTTTCCATGTAAACATTTAAAATGATATGCCATCAGTATGCCTGGATTGTCCTGTATAACACAACGGCACCAAAAAAATATTCTGATGGTTACTGTAAATATCAATCGCTCTAGCCAAGAGTGGATATCTAATTGGTTTTAGTTGTACCACACTTTGACCATGCCCCTTTCTGCCCCCCAGGTAACGTTGAATCATGGGAGCTGCTGCTGTGGATGACGGCCCCACTGGAGTGAAGGCCCCGGATGGGGGGTGGAGCTGGGTGGTCCTCTGTGGCTGCTTTGTCATCACAGGATTCTCCTACGCCTTCCCCAAGGCGGTCAGTGTGTTCTTCAAGGAGCTCATTCGAGAGTTTGGAGTAGGATACAGTGACACCGCATGGATATCCTCCATTCTGCTGGCCATGCTGTACGGGACAGGTAAGCATAAAAGCAACATGATCACTGTCTGTGTTGCAGCTGTCCTAGTTAAGTGAAGTTGTTGAAGCTGACAGTTGTTGAAGCCGACACCCTGGGATCCTTCAAGAAGCTGCTTGATGAGATTCTGGGATCAATAAGCTACTAACAACCAAATGAGCAAGATGGGCTGAATGGCCTCCTCTCGTTTGTAAACTTTCTTATGTTCTTATGTTCTTCTTATGTGAGCAAAGTGTGGGGCCCCCTGAGGGGGTGCAGAGAGTCAGTAAGTGGGGGCGTGGCTATGACTAAAGGGGCAGTTCTGTAAAAAGAAAAAATATATATATATATATATATACAGTACATCCTTGCTATAATGCCCTTCATTATAACGAACCTTCGGCTATAACGATATAACAAACCTGTCCCTGGACCTCAAATAAAAAAAGATCATAAATAATAATTTTTAGCTTTTTTGCAGAGCAGGTGGGGAAGCGGAGAGATTGGCTCTCGAGTGTAAGCTTCAATGGGCGGGGCTCATTTGCATGTTAGCTTCACATTTATAAATATTTATTTTGTGAAAACCCATATTTATTCAGATTTAATTGCTGAACTATAATGTTTTTCTGATTTATGTTAGGTAAACATTGAATCGCCAAGTGTGGGGGGAAAAAAATGTAAACTGATCTTTTAAATGTTGAATTTGTGATTACTCGTTTTTAACATTTATAAATTCTATCTGAAAGTACAAATTTCAAAACTTTTAAGAATGTGTTTGTTAACACATACAACATGTGATATAAAAAACATTTGCGCACCACTGCTCTAGTTGACCATAAGTTCCCTGGCAATTCAGACCATCTAATTATTGTTTTTTGTGTTTGAGTGTTTAACTTCTGGGTGCCATCTTCCTGCAATTGAGAAAGTAGCCCCTTACCACCTTCTCTGTCTCTCTCCAGGCCCCCTGTGCAGTGTCCTAGTGAACCGTTTTGGGTGTCGTCCAGTTATGATGGTAGGGGGGCTTTTCGCCTCTTTGGGGATGATTTTGGCTTCCTTTGCCACCAGCATCATTCAGATCTACCTCACCACTGGTGTCATAACCGGTAAGCAATGCTACATTTCAGATACCATCACAAACCTGCCTGTGGTCATGATCAGCCATATGATCAGTCACGGAATTACTTGGAATGTATTCCCTGCAGAACTTTTATTCAACTGTGAGAATGAACGTTTCAAGTGATATGTGCCTGCATAATGGGAAAACAATTGGTTTAATGTGAAAATAGTGTGTTTATATGGTATTACATCTTCTTGCAAGCTCATATTCAGTAGATGTACCCAAGCATTTTACCCTGAGTCTCTGTTTTTGGTTCCAGGTTTGGGTCTGGCACTTAACTTCCAGCCCTCGCTAATCATGTTGAACAGATACTTTGACCAGAAGAGACCCCTGGCTAACGGGCTGTCAGCGGCAGGAAGCCCTGTGTTTCTGTGCTGCCTGTCTCCACTGGGGCAGGTTCTCCAGTACAACTTTGGCTGGCGTGGGGGCTTCCTCATCCTGGGGGGGATGCTGCTCAATTGCTGTGCTTGCGGGGCCCTCATGAGGCCACTGGAGCCCCCCAAGAAGCTGGTAGACCAGGAGGAGCCATCCAGCAAGGTGGTCGAGAAGAAGAAGCCTAAGAAAAAGCTGCTTGACTTCACGGTCTTCAAAGACCGGGGTTTTTTGATCTACACAATAGCAGCCTCCATCATGGTCCTGGGTCTCTTCGTGCCGCCGGTGTTTGTGGTCAGCTACGCCAAGGACTTGGGCTACCAGGACACCAAGGCTGCGTTCCTGCTTAGCATCTTGGGATTTATTGATATCTTTGCCCGGCCCACGTGCGGGATCATCGCCGGGCTCAAGTGGGTGCGCCCACGCTGCGTCTACCTCTTTGCCTTCGCCATGGTCTTCAATGGAATGACGGACCTGGTCGGCTCCATGTCTGTAGACTACACACACCTGGTGATCTTCTGCATCTTCTTTGGTATCTCCTACGGCATGGTGGGAGCGCTGCAATTTGAAGTCCTGATGGCCATCGTGGGCACAGAGAAATTCCCCAGCGCCATCGGCCTGGTTTTGCTCATGGAGGCCATGGCTGTCCTGGTTGGACCACCTTCTGCAGGTAAGACTTTGAATAGGTGAAGGTGATTTAGCTTGAAAAGCAGGTGGAAAATTGCATGCAGACAGTCAGTGAAAAATGCCTGGCGAATGAGGTGGGGGAGGGGGGTGGCGCAGATTCATCATGCACTTATCGTTGACAGCACTTTACTATGGTTAAAACATATTCATGCAATGTAATGCAACTTCTAATTAAGCAGAAATTAATTTACCTTAAATACCCAAGATAATTATAAAAAAGGTTGTATGCAATATTAACCAGGTTAATTTGTTTTAAATTGGCATTTTCCTTTTTATTCCTTCCTCCAGGGAAGATCCTGGATGCTACACATCGCTACATGTTTGTGTTCATGGTGGCTGGCTGTGAGGTGACGCTGTCTGCCCTGGTTTTGGGCTTTGGGAACTTTTTCTGCATCAAGAAGAAACCTGAGGAGCCCACGAAGGAGGTGGCTGCAAGTCCAGCAGAGAGCGAGCAGCTCAAGAAGCCTGACGAGGAGGAGAAGCGACCGGAGAGCATCACGGTAGACTCCATAGAGGTGGAGCAGTTCCTGAAGGAAGATACTGAAAAGAACGGCGAGGTGAACACAAACCCGGAGACCTGCGTGTGAACACCAGAACTGAGAGAAGGTGCAAGCTTGGGGAGGGGGGAAAGACTCCAACAAAGTGGTACAAATATTTCTAATTTTAGGTGTGCTATAGATTTACATTAGGGCTGTGCCATATCAAAACAAGCAAAAGTAAATCTTAAAGGAAGGTCAACTGAAAATACACTGGAACGGGACTGTTTATTTTCTAAAAAGGACAAATATTTAAGTGTCGATCAGGACTCCTCTCCACCAGTCACTCCAGCTATAGAGAATTTGAATCTTGTGATAAGTAAAATGCACAAGCTGCTTCTGACTTTCCACTGCAGCACCAGTAGAACCAAATCACTGCCATGCTGTACCACAACCATACCACTGGGGCATTTCTTTATAGCTTCATTGTACCACCAGAGCACCACCTTGAGAATTCGGTCTTATTGCTGCTCATGTCGGGAGCAGTGGCACACACAAGTGCAGATGTCTGTCCGGCATCTTGCCTCTCTAGAGTTGCTATTGCCGTCTACCTTGTTGCTGCCTGGAGGCCCAGATAAATGTTACGCAAAGGCTCACCCAGAAAAAATTTAAAAAATAGTGGATTGATTTTGTTTGAATCTCTGATATCTTTACTGATGAGATGCTTTAACTATTCACTTATTGTGAGATTCTTTTCATAGAATTGTCAGCTGGGTGTGTAAACTGGGTTTGGATAGCCTGCACTTTCCCAGCCGTCCTTGTGCCAGTTCCAGTTCCTTGTTTTGTCTAGAGACTGAGCTTGCTTTGTTCTACCGGTTTTTCTTGTGTGTCTTTTGTAACCAGTGTTTGACAAAGTATTTCAAATCTATCACCCTCTATGCTTTTGTTACAAAATCATTGGTCCAATTGCAAAATTGGTGATTTTTTAAAAATATGAATTTCTCCATTGGCAGTTAAATTTGAATATGGTCATCCGTAAAATGTCACACGCAAATTCGTTAACCTGTGGCAGTGTCTTTCTGAGAATCTGCAGTTCTTGGTGGAAGCAGTTCCCATGCTTTGTATATGCATCTCCATGGCACAGTCCTAATGGACCTAAAATGGAGATATTAATAATGTAACTAATGTATTGGTGGTTTCATTGTATAAGAAAGTATATATTTTTGTGTGTTAATGTAACAGAATTTGTTTCAATTCGCTTTTGAAAAACATTGACCGTTTTGGATTTGGTTACGCAAAAAATACCAAAGCAGAGATGAATTGCATTCAAGAAATGTGCGATCGAATTTCGTGTGGCAAGCCACTCCCAGTTTCTGTTTCTGTTTCATGATTTTAAAACCCTGTTTCCCCAAGTGAAAGGTAATGTTTAACATCCAGACTCGGTATTTACCAATCCAGTTTGTATTGATTGTTTCTATGTGCAGTATTAGAAAATTAAAGCCTGAAATGAGAAATCAGTTTAGTTAAGGCTTGATGGATTCAGTTGTATGATTTTTAACTTTTTATTGCTTTTTTTTCTAACTTACTTATCTAGGTGGTACGTTGTGTGGCACACTATTGTCCTGACTAACGCGTTCTGTACCAAAATGTGCATACACAAATACAGGGCCGTAGCCAACCATGAAAAATCACGCTGCATTTGCTCCCCACCCACCCCCGAGCGGTGTCGCTGTAGTCTGAAATGATAGTAAAATGTTTTGAAGAGCAGAGGCTAGATATCAGCAGGACTTCGGAATTAATGCCTGCACACGAGGGATGAAATGCATTTTATTTTACAGCAAAGCAACGTGAAGGAGAGCCTAAATAAACCAATGATTAGTATGATTTTAACCGAGGCCCGTGCCTCATAGCTGGCTACGGCCTTGCACAAACAAATTCCAATCTGATTTTGTTTCTGGAATATGGTATAACTTGGTAACTAATAAACTGCCGTGTTCATTTTCCTGCTTTTAAAGACAAGTGACAAGCGGGTATCGCACTTTTGCTCTAAACAGGGAGATGGTGTTTCTTTTGGAGAATGGACACAGGTTAGCTCTTTCAACCTTTTAGACACCAGGAAAAAAACCCACTTAATCTGAGCCCTCAGCTGTAGCGCTGTGCATTCCATTTTTACAACCTTGTACCCAATGGTGACATCTGCTGGAAGGGTTGAGGATGGCCAATTAATGGCCCAAATCCTCTCCAATTAAATGTGGGCAGCTGGAATCCTGAACAGTGTTCTCTGCAGCACAGTGGTGTTGATAAGCCCTCTCCTGTCCATGTTTGTCTGTTTTAAGCTCCTTGTGCTATACAGTGTGCATTCATCAAACTCCACCATGGTTGTCAGTAGAATACCTAAATGAACACCATGGGGCTTTTAGGTTTTATTTTATTTATTTCATTTTTTGTTTAGTGTGTATTTTTCTAGTTAAACAATTTACTATTTTAATGTAAGTTTCCTCAAAAGGACAATGTCTCCATTAAATGCCTTGATGTTTCGAGAATGGATTTTCAGCACAGTTGTATCTATATAGTAGAACTGGGTGTGAAGTTTTCCCCTGTCCAAATTTGCTGCACTTTCTAGGCCTTCCCAACAGTTTCCTGCACATTTGGTCTGGCAGTTATTTTCTGTTTTGATTTCAATTATAAAGGCTGCTTAGTAGCTAGAACCAAAAGACTCTGTCTTGAAATGCAGAGGGAGGTATCTGCTTTAAAGATACGGCAGAGATTACTGAAGATGTGCCCCCCCCCGTACATCCATGTGTACACAGACATGGCATCAATAGACCTACAGTGCCCCATAGTACTTTTCTTCGTATGCATTATTTGATTGGCTTTCATCCAGCCTGCAATAAGCTCTGTCTGATATTTATTTATTTATTTATTTATTTATTCATTTATTTTAATAACTTTTTTTTTCATTTCGGGCTAAAGGAAGGAAGAGGAAGAGTAAACTTGACGAATGCGAGTTTGGAATTTTTTTTTTTTGTACACCCTTTCCGTTGATCCTACTGTGCTGAACTGTTTCTTTCAGATTTAAAAAAAAAAAAAAAAAGAAAGTTTCCCAGTGACTGTGCAGTTTGCTTTGACTTCCTGCTTGGGTTCTTTGAAAAGGATTGTTTTAATGGGGACTGCTCTTTTGAAAGATTCTAAATAGCACCACAAATAATAATTGGATCTGTCCTGAGGTCTAGTAATTTCTGCAGACTCCAAGGGAGGCATCCTAACATTTCTCTTGATCAGTATATGTGTATATATGTGTGTGTGTGTATAATTTACACAGACACACACGAGTGTATGTGTGAGACTTGCGTGATCCTGTATTACTTGTATCAATACACGCTATAGAATATTGGCTGTACATTTTAAACTTTTGTTTCCAGGTGGGGGTCCTAAAATGATTAACAAGTGTGGTACGCCTTTTTAAAAAAAAAAAAAAAAGATTTGACCAAATTGAATGTATCGTATATCTGTATGCATTTGTCAAGCAGCTGGAAATGGAACATACCATGTTTCTCTGCACTTTGAATCCCATGTGGTGCTTGGTAACAATGGCACACCTACAATGGGGTACAATCTCCCCCATAATGGTGATCAGATATGTGTTTAATGATTCTTAATGAGGGGTAAACCTTATGGGACCATTGCTACAAAAAAGCAATAAAAGCAAGCTCAAATGCTAGCAAGTTCTATTTTGTGTGTGTGTGTGTGTGTGTGTTGGAAAAACAACTTTGCACATGAACAAAATACATATAGATGTGTGGTATTTTTAGACTTTTTTTTTTGTGTAATTTTTAGAAACTCTGTGTTTTTACAAGAGCATTACAACCACCCCTTTGGCCAGTAAAGAGTTAATCATTTCAGGACCCCTTCCCTTTGTTTTGAAGGGATACTGTTGTGTGTTGTGAGATTTTAACTGGTGTGTTTTCTTTTTATTTTCCTATTTAATATAAATTCTCATGTGGCAGGGATAACCTGCCTACACTGTTCTGTGAATGCACTTTCCCGTCATCACCCCTGTACAGAACTGTATTTTTTTATATGCTTTTAGAGTGACCTGTTGCAAATCTAGTGAAATAAATATTTATTCTGTTGAATCGTCTGTTATTCCTTTTAAAAAATACTTTAGCTCATTGCACGGCCCTTTTTAATGTAAGAGGACACATTGAAAATTGTGCTCTCCAGAGTCCTGGTCTGTGCCCTATCACTAAACCACACTGTCATTCCTGGTACATGTGTGAGTTTTCACCAGATGGAATACAAACTGTATAGCCTAATAAACCAGTATTTCCCCCACTGGTGCTACAGTCATTAATTATGTTTTGTACTTTGTGTTTGCTCTCCCATTGAAGTGTTCCAAGCTCAATCCTCTCCAGGGTTTTTTCTGTTCTGAAGTGTTCTTTGCAGCACAGTGTTTTTTAAATTCTTTACACATTCAAGTTAAAAATCACAGCTTGCTTTAGAAGCCGCCCCCTCCACTTCTATACTTCTCTTTTGATGTGGTCTCTTCCGCAGCAGTGACCTGTGTGCATGCCCTTGCTCGGGTGCCAGTTTCATCAAAGCGGTGTTGCCAGTGGCTCTGCAAATGGCATGGAAATCAATACTGAGCAACACTCTTCTCTGTCACCGTGGAGATGCTGGATGGAAAGTTAATACGAGACTGGCGATGGAGGACTTGTTCATTAAAATAACAATGAACTATATGATGTAAAATAAATAGCCCATAAGACGATGTATGTGAGTTTAAAAAAAAAAAAAAGTTTCTATAACAAATTAAATGCTGCCATTTCAACTGTAGTGGAAGTAGATTGCATTCTGTTGTGTTTACCTCAAATGGGTTTGCAATCAATCAGATTTTCTCTGTCTTGGCAAAATCTGCAGCATTTCCTTCGGGTTCATTCCATTGTATGTTTTGCTCTGAGTATGTACTCCTGCATGATTTCGAAACAGAGTACTTCTTGTAAGACTATTTTTTGAAAGTGATTCTACATGTAACAGCACATACAAAATGCTGTGTTACATGACCAGCTGTTAGGACTGCAGCCCTCAAACTCCTTAATTAAGAATACAGCTGCAGGAATCGTCTCCTCCTTGTTATGGATAAAGCGAATCTAATTAACCCCTATGTGTGGACGAAGCAGAAACTATACTTCTATACTTAATGTTAAGCAAATAACAGTGGCTATGCTGTATATCTAGATAGTCCTCCAATTGTACATAGCTTCTATAAAAGCCATGTAAATATTGAAACGACTTCTCGTACTCAAACAAAGTTTGATGAACAACAAACTGTGTAGAGTAAGGTAGTGTTTGAGCCAGGCGTTGCTAGGTGTCCCATTCACACCAAAAAAATTAGCAAACAAGTCAATAATATGCAAGTGATTTTCTCAGTGTAAATATTGGGTACCTGCTAACAATGGTAAAATTTCAATTAACATTTCAGTGCTTAACCCATAAGGATTTATGTAACAAATTATCTTTTTCCTGTGGCATGATCTTCAGTATGTTCAATGACATTTTATTTAGAATTTTATGTCTGGAGTATATTTAGATGTGTGGCAGTGTGGTTTGCAGGGTACAGGTGTAGGAGTGATGCGGTGCGCGAGGAAGAGACAGACAGTGGCAATCCAATCAGAAAAGAGATTTAATTTGTAATCCAGGTCTGGTGACCAAAACAAGAATTACAGGCAATACGCAGCAACGAGTGCAGCCACCCCTCCAATCCACGACTGCCACATCATTTCCCTTCCGGGTCGATGAGTTAATGCACAGGAGTTCCGCCCCCTTTCTAGCTGGCCGACTTCTCTTGAACCCTGGGAAAGAACTGTCTGGCCAACACGTCCAAGGTACTCTGTTCTTGCTACTTAGCGCCTTCACAGGTCGGGAGGGAGATTTACCACCAGGAATCACTGTATTTCTGTCACAAGATGCAATAAGCACCTTTAAACATAAACTGCGTAAATCTGACCAAAAAAAATCTATGGAAGAAATCATCACCAAGGAGGTCCTTTACAGAATGTTAAATGGCATGTAAAATGCCTGGTAGTTTGCTGTGACTAAGAAATATTATATCTGATAAATCCATGATTATGCATTAAAAAAGGCCATGTATTTTCTTTGCATATGGGACGATTAAATACTGGGCCACAGTACTGTATATTTAGTCTCACAAAGCTTTTTTTTACAGTATAACCCACCCCCCCGTCAACTCTCTTGCTCCAGTATAGGGCTATTGAAACACCGCTGCCAAACAATGACACCTGCTGGCAGATAGAGTAGGAGCCTCTGTGAACATTCTACATGATAACAAGAAAGTCCCAGGAATATTCAATCAATAATCAAGTTGTGAAATAGATATCTGGAAATGATCTCAAATGATCAGATTATTAGTCCTAAAAATTGTGATGAATACACTAAACCCAAAAGATAAATATACTGAGAACACCCTATTCATATGGGAGCATTTTGTATCAACACTGGCATTTGCAGGGATACAAAAAGCAGTTTTACAAAAAAAAAATAAAATAAAATAATTATTCTAATTTAGCACCGCCAGTGCCTTTCCTGACAGCATCAAAGCTCTTTAGACAATTGATGAAAAAAACTAAATAGGACCCTATGCGCTCCAGTTTGTTTATAAATAAAATGAAGTGGCTTTTGAGTCACTTTCCATATTTCCAGAATGTACATGAACTGTGACACTGATTGAAGTCATTTGCAAATACTCCCCCAGCTCAAGTTGAAATATTGGCAGCAGCTGCGGATTAAAAAACACATTTTTTAAAGCTTAAATGCTACATTTATGCTTAAATTTAGCAACCTCATTTTTTTCTTGCATTTAAATACAATGCAGAAGTATACTACATGGCTGCTGTTTCACTATTTCAATCCATCAGTTGTCGAGTGCTTTTTGAGACGACAAATACTGGTGTACGACCAGCAAGTGCATGGATTACAGAATCATCCTCAAGGGACAGATTTGTTTTTATTTCACACAGCTGGTTTCTAATCCAGTCCAGACAACAGGTTGTAGAAATTTAATACCAAGACCTTGGAGAAGCTTGTAAAAAGCAAAACAAAAAAAACATTCAGTGAAAAACAAGACCATCAGGTATCAATGCAGCTGGGCACCTGCTCAGTAACAAGGTATTTAGGATTAATTTGCAGTTGGCCATTTTGAGGACATTTTGTTTTTGAATCATTGCATTGAACATGTCACTTTAAAGAGGTCTAGCCACAAAACTGGACTACAGTATTTAAGTTGGTCACATTTACCAATGGGAAAGTTGTGTATGGGTGTTTGTTTTGACTGTCAGAATGGTGGCATTCTACAGTTGATAAAAATCTGTTTTTCAGAACATATTGAAGTGTGCTTGGAAAGGATTAGGTGTTAAGTGTAACGTAATCAGCTACGTAGTATTAAATCAATATCATTTGTTTTAAATGAGCAGAAACAAGCCTTTACAAGTAATAATTTATTTACACAATTTTAAAGTACACAAATACAGTGGCAATACAAATGAAAAAAATAATAGGGCTAATAGATACCATAACACAGGATCCTACAGACTTACTAAATGTGTAAAGGGAGGAGATACGTGGAAAGTTGATGTGACCATAATGAAGAGAATGACAAATTGTCAGTCAGGAGACAATGATTCAGACACACAAGGTGGTAACTCAAAATTGAAACAGTTCAAGGTATTAGTTATGGAAAAGGGGGTGAAGTTTTATAATGTGGACTGTATAAATTACAAACAAAAAGTCCCACAGAACAGCTCCTCTCCCTTATAGTAATGTTAATGCAGAGATCTTATAAAATTCAGGTATATAGCCTAGGTTTTAGTGCACATGCCTCAGTCAACCGTTTGCATTCCAACAGCAAGATCTTTTTTTTTTTTTTTCTTAAAAGGCAGAAATAGCTAGACTGTACACAGTACTATGATACAGCCAAGGACACATTAGCAATAGCTATTAAATTGCCAAAGCCCAGTATACATGCAGTGTTTCTCTCCAATTCTGATTATCCTACTTTTTACAAATCAAAATCAGTGTTTTTGGTACCATTTAAAATGTATATTAAAAAGTAAGATCAGTTCACTGTTTTAAAAGAACAGAGTTATAAAATGGGAATTTACCATGACTCGCCACTTTTAGCATGAGGCACTGGCCCCTTTTGTCTGATCCCTTGGTAAGGTTGGTTTAAGAGGCAGAGGTCCTTCACTTTTATAAAGACAGCTCCTTTGAGTCTCTGCAAAAATAATAAAATAAATAGTGCCCAATAACTGCTAAATCAAGGAGGCATGAACACTAAAGCCCTATTATACCATCAGGTCCCTGCAGTCTATTAAATAAGGCTTGATAGCTCCGGTTAAAATGACAGAATTTAGCAAGATTCACAGGACAGCAAATTGATGCATTTACACTTCTATTACAGGTTTTATTATTTCACAGCTTTGAAATGGTGTAAAACGTCAACATAAACAAACATTATGGGACTGTGACAAATACAAAAAAGTACATAGAGCTTCAATGTGGAAGTCATTCAGCAAAACCAGGAAACCCACCAAAAGGACTATTTCTAAATATTAAAAGACAGAAATCTGTGTTAAAAAAAATAAAAAATGATACCCATTTAAAATATGTTACCCAGTTCCTCTATCCACATTGTCATTGGCTTTAAAAGGTGTTTAAGGATGTTAGTTGCCACTGTGCCTCCCGCTGGCATCACTAGGCAATTCAGCGAACATTATTGCACACAACTCAGAATTGTCAGTGTCAAAGTATTTGAATGTGGAAGAAAAAACTTAAATGGTTCTACAAATAAAACTATCTAGCAAAAAATATCTTGAAATCCTTAGTCAAATAGGACAAAAAAGCATAAAAGGGTCCATACAAAAAACCAAACAAAAAGGAGGTGAAGTTTAATATAAAATTTTAGATTTTACATGAAACATTTCCTGTAAGCCTTGAGGAATTTCAAGTCCAAAGTTCAAAAGTTTAGTTGTATTTTTTTTTTGTATCAGACAATAAAAGCAATACACCGACATACTACCCACCTAGACAGACTGGAGCCTGTTAATTTAGCTTAATACAAAAAAAAAAGTTTTAAAAGAGGAGTTAATGTCTATCGTTATACAGTAAGATAATAAAATCATTACTTTGCCAACAGTGGAGGGAGAACAAACATGGCAATGATAGCCGGTCCGCTTGGTAAATCGTCTCTCAAAGCCCACTTCTGCTGCTCAATGCTGCTTGTAGCAGGCGGCTTTTCTTGCAACATCTGCTTGGCAAAGGCGGGGGCTGCAGCAAAATGTTCTGTTTTGTATGCATTTGGTTTTTTGTTTTCTTTCTTTAAAAGGCATCATTGCTCCTTTTTTTATTTGTTCATTTTGGGGTTTGTTTATTTTTTGCATCATGAAGCTGTTGGAACAGTACTAGTAGAGATCAGCCATGCATTATTTGCCCTCCATGGCAAATATCTTTCTTTCATCGGTGTACAGCAGACTGGAGACCGCTGGGGGCCACTCGAGATAGGATCTGTGCGGAAAAATGCAAGAGAAAAATAAGTCAGCAACGTAACTTACTTTTAACCATGCACATTTAAGTGCATATTCCCAGAATACCTACCCCCATTTCCTTATGCATAGTTAATAGAAATTAACAAGAATTGTCAGAATTGTCCATACAGTGTGTCACCTGATTAAACTTTTCAGGACTACTCTATGTCCTATGTAGTCAAACAGCCACACCCTTTATTCAAGAGATTTGGAATGTATTATATGATACCTACAAGTGAAAACTCCACAAAGTGGTTCACAAGAGCACTTCTTAAACAAAAAATGCAAGGTCTTTTAAAACCCCAAAGTTGCACCTTCCACTTTGTCCAGTACCTGTCGCAAAGACAATTTATATTGATTAACTATAGTTTCAAAAATATTTACAATTATCCAAAAGTACATAGGATGCATTTAAAAAGCAAACAAGACACACAACCTGCACACCATCTGAACCCTTTGCAGTCCTATGTCGGACCTGGTCCGACATCGCAATTTTCCCTTTCCGGTCCTATGTCCGACCCTGCCCGACATCATCAAAAACATGCAAAAAACAGGTCTCTAAAGGGGCGTATCTCATGAATACTGATAGCCCCGACACCATAGATAACACGGACATAAACAAGATAGCTGCTTCCACATCCAGTGCTCAAAGAATATCAAACATTTGCAGAGCTTCTTTTAGATGTTATAGTTATAAAATAACGACTTGGATTGCATTATTGAGGAGTTTGGTGATAAAACGAGTGATCAAGAGATGATTTATCGGTATGTACTATTAAGAGATATTTGAAAAATATAGCAAACAAGGGGTGGGGCTGGGCTGGAGATGCAGTACTGAGTGTCCTGTTAATATGCAGTGCATTTTAAACTTATTTTATTGTGAAAAAAAAAACACTTTTAAAACAGCGCGTCTAAAATAAACTGCGCATGTGAAAATAAATTGGACCTGACGCGCCTGAGACGCGCTGAATAAATGGACCGCTAAGGGTTAAGCTTGTAAATTACATTTCTGCATAACTAGCCAATTGTCACGAAACAATCTGGACATGGAAATGGTTAAAACAGACCTAGTGATGTGCATTTCATACTCAAGATGTACAATTCTCAATTGCATTGTCCCCCAAGAATAAATTAGTTTTCTTGCACTCCTATTGTTTTTACAACAAAGCAAATACTGGGAAGAAGAGATGCAGGAGCTCAAAGATAAGTTTCTCTGCTCAGTAATTGGTGAAAGTGTAATACATGCATGGAACATGGAGAGAATGGATATTAGGGAACAGCATAGCAAGCAACTTCCAACAGTTGATTTAAAAAAAAAAAAAAAAAAAAAAAAGATAAAAGATTGATCCACCAGTGTTAACATACAAGGTCAGTTCATTACATGCAGGAAAAGGAGGCTGTGTGGTCCAGTGGTTAAAGAAAAGGGCTTGTAACCAGGAGATCCCCGGTTCAAATCCCACCTCAGCCACTGACTCATTGTGTGGCCCTGAGCAAGTCACTTAACCTCCTTGTGCTCCGTCTTTCGGGTGAGACGTAATTGTAAGTGACTCTGCAGCTGATGCATAGTTCACACACCCGAGTCTCTGTAAGTCGCCTTGGATAAAGGCGTCTGCTAAATAAACAAATAATAATAATAATAAAGGAAAACCCAAGTGATTCTAACATGGTCAGAGTATACAGCACATTGTTTTAAAATGTTAAAATATTGCAAATACATTCTTATTGAGAGAGAAACAGAATACTTTTATTTTGAAATGTAACTTAGATAAAAGTATTTACTTCCTGCTGTTTATTCTGTTTAATAACCCCCCCACCCACACACACGCTGAACAGACTGTGCTTTTTCAAACATTAACATTTCTAAAGTTGAGTGCCTTGATATGGCATGCAAATTATATTTTGTTTAAATATATAAAAATACACATTAGACATCTGGGCATTTAACTATATTTACTCCACAAGACCCAGTTGTTGCAGGAGAATCAGGACTCATGTACTGAACAATACTGCACATTTAAATCAAAACACAAACAGCCACACCAGGTAGATAAAAGGAACAATTCAGGAAGCAGAGCAGAAAAGCCAAGCATAAACACACAACTGCTGATGCATTAAAGCCATAGGAGCAGGATTTTAGTCTTTGACTTTAAAGTTCAATCTTTTGGAATTTAGAATCTGTCAATGCTCATAGGCAAGACTAATCCCCCCAAAAATGGTTTGTCAGGCCACAATTATACTCTAGGTGGATGGGAGGGGCAAAAAAAAAAGGTTAATTCTTGCAATTGAGGCACCATTCTGGCAACTAATGTAACTGGAAGCAGATGATTTATGCCTATATGCATGCCTACTTTGTGATTCCAAGCCTAAATTTAGGGGAAGTTGGGCTTTCTACACTGGTTGGGGGAGGGGGTTTGACTGCTTGGTTCTTATGGAATAATATTGAATGGTCAAAGCCCTCAACTTCAGTAACTTCACCCCCTAGTCAGGTTGCAAATCAATAGCTCCATCATCACTACAAATGTAATCAGAACACACAAGACAACTTACTTGTGAGGTGGTTGAACGAATTTGGCAGGACAAATACTTCAATACAAATTCAATACTTTTAGCCATCAGAACTTTTCTTATTAGTCATAATGTGACCACTCAATATTTAGCCCTAAAATCAAGAGGACAGCATGGGGACACCTTATGATTTAAGAAAGTATATGGATGTCTTAAGGGGATATTCATAGTGAATGTGGCATGGATCGTCCGTCCGAAGATCTGTATTGTAAGCGTCTAGTTTAGAAGGAGATGTGACCCAGCTGACACTCACCCAGTGCTGCCTTCAAACAAGAACGTGGCGAGCAGCTACTTGCCGTGGTGTTCGAAGGGAATGCTATTCTGAGGTGGGGGGGAAAAGACAGCCATTTGTGAAGAAAGAATACATTACAACTGGCCAGAACATCAATTATAAACCACCATGACTTAGTAATCCAACCTTATGACTTCCCATTTATGAATGTGAAAATCAGATCAGGACCTACAACATGGAGTTCGACAGATCCGATATGCTCTTCCAAAATAAACCTTAATCCAGATTTTGTATAAATTTAATCCAGATTTTTCTGAACTGTCCGTCTAATAGGCCAGAGGGTATTCACGGTACTCAAGTAAACAATTAAACAAAAGCAAAAAGGTATTTCAAAACATTCCTGGAAGTCTTCCTCATTCAGTGTGAGGAAGGGGGAAAAAAAAATCTGAGATGGGACGTAAGGGTAACTGACAATGCTGTTCATGCTGACTGGACTCGATTTGTTTCTGTCAATACAGAGTACAGCTACTTTAAAAATGGACACCAAGGCAAATGGCACTTCTAACTTGTTGCAGACAGTCCAGAACTCCACACTGGATTGGATTACCAAATCATGCAAGTAAAACTTGCCGATTGTTCTTTAACCTTTTATCAAATACATACATATGACAAACCCGATAGAAAGAGGGCAGTTGCTTTTTTGAGTTTTTATAAATGTATTGGCTGATGCAGACCACTGTAGTGTGACAGGGGAACAAGAGATTAGCTAATGGAGAACCTCAACTGCAAGTTTTTATCCCACGAGTTACCCCTAAAAGAGAATCCTAAATTAAAAATATTTACACTGTGCCAACTGCAAGCTTTGCCACAAGACAATGACCACTCCACAATGTTAGAAACACTGTAAGCAAATAAAAGGTCTGGTTACCGAAGCCAAAGAGATTTCAGCCCACTAAAACAAATCTATTTGGAATATGCTGCACAAAGCGGCTTTCATGTGTGGGGAAACCAATCTTCACTGTAGGATAAAACTAGACAACTTCTGGCCTTTGCTGGAGTCATTCAACTAACTTCTGACTCTTTGGCCAACTTGATTCAATATTAAATACCACTACAACTTGCTTATATATCCATGCAAGATACCTAGTTATCTCCAAATTCCTGTTTTTAACCAATTCTTCAATAGTACCTCCTCCCTTCCCGACAGCAGTAGTTATTCAGCATTTAAAATTGAGATATCACACCATTTGAAACTGCAATACATGCAATTAAATAACCACACTGAAAGTGTTTAGTTACAAATCTCGCTCCTTTGCCCTTCTCAGTTGAGCCACAAAGTCAGCAGCTATGGGGGGGAGGGGGGGGGGGATATCCGTGACAGCCCCTTAGTACATCCATAGAAACTACCACCTTGCACATTATGCTAAATTATAGTGGCTTATACCCAAGATGCCCCACAATGAATAATGTTTGCAAATACTGTACATATGAAATCTCAAATTAATCTGTTAAACTAAACATTAAAATATGCAATCTTTTCTGCAAAACTAGGTCCTAAAATGTTAGATTTCTTAATGTCAATCCTAAAAGCAACTGTGACAATCCCTTTTCCTAAGCCTGTAACTTTAAATAAATGTTTATAAAATACTAAAAATAAATCATGCACACAATAGGGGTGAATAGCTGCTGCTGCGATTTACTACAATTACGCCCACGGTGTTGCTGTTTGGGTATTCACAGCAAGGTGAGCTCTGGTGGGCTGTGAACCCTAAACACAGGACTCTGATGTGAGGCTTTGCTGTTGAGTGAATGAAGTCCTACTCATACCTGTGACGTTGACATGCGTGAGGTGTCCTGCCTCCCTGTGAGGTCAGAGGAGGAGATGTTGACTGGGGCACCGCGGTGCAATCTCATACTGACTTTCCTCTCGCGCTCCATTCCCGATACAGGCCGGGGGGACGTATTTGCTACAGACAAAGGAAAGGGTCAAGTCACACACCTGCGTTATTTGATGTCGTTAATGCCGTTTCCATCAGCACCATTAAAACTGGGCTGTAAAAAGGGCAAATCGGCATTGTCCATTTACAGTGTACAAATACAGCTTATTGAGAGGTTTGTCTTAATTTGGTAACCACCTGCTTGGTTTTCCATCACACTCCCCCCTCCCCGTGTCAGTTTCACACACATCTCTGTGTGGGCCAAGTTATTAAAGCTTTCAAACTCTGGTCATATTGAAAAAGCAAAATGCAACCTCAAGTTCTTGTGGTACCAAGATTGTATTTTAAAAAAGGCATACAAACTCAATATTTAACACCTTAAACTGAATCAACCAAATGCCTTTACACTAAAAGGAAATTAAATGTTTTACAGAAAGAAATTTACATTTCTTCTGGCTTTACTTATTTTTTTAATGTTATTGAAAATTGTTAAATATTCATTATATAACAGCTCATTTTGAAAAGCAGCGCAAGCTATATACAGTCAGTTTTCTTCATGTGCACAATTTATTTACAGGTTGTTTGCCAGGTGCGCTTTGTTTGTTTACATCTAACACAGAGGGGTGTACTTGCAAAGCATTTTTAAAACTTATTTGCTGGTAGGGTGGGACCAGCAAATCAGATGCTTGTTAACACGAGCAGGTAAAGAGCATGCCCACTGCTTGTGTGGCAGAAATACTGTAAATAGCAAGGCAGGGCGTTCGGTGCAGTTTCATTCATAAACTTAAAGTTATTAACAATGTGAGTTACAATTATGTAATTCCTGAATTATCCAGTATTTATATCGATGTATATAATGAGGAATGGAATAGATTGAAAAATCGATTTTCGATTTACCGTAAAACTCCAATTAAACGACTCCGGCATTTCTTTACAATATTTGCCAGCAGACCCGGCGCGTATTGGAGAACGGCGTCTACACTGGATCACTAGCTTCACGTGTTTCATGCGGTCATTGAGAAGCCGCTAACATACAACCTTGTAGCAACACCGTAACTCAATTTAAGCATTCCAGCAACTTTGTTAAAAGGTTGTGTGTCAGTGGGAACTAAGTAACAGTTTTGTTTTATAACAATTACATTGTATTGCACACCTTCATTGTATTGCACACCCTCAAGTATAAAGCGAAAGTATTATTACAGTCTTTTTATATGCACTGGTTAAGGAGGATATGGTATGCAAAACGCTGGAAAATGAACAAGCAGAAGTATGAATTTGTACTTAAAAACAGAATTAGATCTACCATTGTTAATAACAATAAGTTAAATCCAATAAAAGACAGCCCTGTAGATATCAGAACACCGGCATGTAGGCTACGCTATTAGGGTTTTGGATCTTTTTTCAGCTAATGTATATGTCCGGATATAGCTACCACTTCCTTGAGGGGGTATCCGACAAAATGAACACAATAGCATTGACTATTTCATACTATCCTGTTTTACACTGAAGGGCTTTAGGTCAGAAAGAATCTGGACTTGCCCTTTGTTCCTACCAGTGTGAGAGGTGGGAGTCAGGGGAGTGGGCGGTGCGACATCCTGGGTTCCCCTTGGCCTTCCAGCAGTTGTGGGCGGCAGCACCCTAGTGCCTGGATTCCGTGTGTGCCTCATTCTCTCCTCTCGCTCCCTCCTCTCTCGCTCTGCATCTTCGGCAGCTCTGTTGGCACCCTGAGAAACAAAAAGAATGCATGATGTCAAACAAGATTATACTGGAAGATGTGGAGATAAGACAAGATTACCTTCTTTTGTTAAACATGACATGCTGCGACAAATACAATGAATCTTGGTTGTAAATCTCCCCCAACCTGTGGGGCTAAGCAGCAAGGACAGAGTTCTTTGGACGGGCTGGCCTGACAGTTCTTTCCCCGGGTTGGGAAGTCAGTCAGTCTGGAAGAAGGCGAGACTCAGTTGCAATAACGGATTGACCTGGAAGGGAAACTATGTAGCAGCCGCAGACTGTAAAAGCAGCTGCACTCCTTTACCAAGGGGTCATGTGTGACAGCATACAAGGGGGACGGAGAATGGTAATCGGTTCCTTCGCATTGGTTTGTAGTGAGTAAGAGCCAGAAGGACGGTACCGCGTGTATTTAAAGTAAAATTGTGAGTGTTGTTTGTTTGTGTTTGCAATTGTCTCATCTTGTACATTACCAGATAGATAACACAGTTCCGGAGCTGTCGCCAGGGGCCAGCACGAAACCGGACAACACTGCACCTTTGTCACAAATATAAAACCTGTATCACCCACCACAAGCACTACTGCACGCAACCAGGACTGGTGACCGTGTAGGATTATTGTGGGACAGATATTGTTTATAATTTTGGATTGTCTGTTCTTATTATATACCCCGGGCTGTACACATTGGTGTGTACTGCCGGGGAACAATTGTTTGGTCTCCAGACCTGGAAATAAAATAAAAACATTTCTAAAAACCGGGATTACAATTCTCTGTCTGCTTCTTTCACGCATTGCATAACCCCTGCACCTGTCTACAATAAACCACTTTGCCACACATACCCATTACCAAAAAGTCCCAAAAACACAGCTGTATTTAACACGAATAGAGATTGCTTAAGAATTATTTTCAATGCCCTACAGTCTGAGGATGGTGTAGTCAAACATTCAGCTGGACTTTAAAAAGGTGCTTCCTTTTATCAAACTGGGGACAATACTCACAAATTTAAGCATGTTCCAGTCGAACACATAGTCGTAGGAAAACCCTTGTCTGTGGAAGAGATTCCTGAAGAGTTGTGCAGGTATGAATAATCTGGCTTGTCATCAAAACGAAGAGACCGGCAGAAATTCAGGTACGTTGCAAACTCGGCTGTAATGAAAAGCATAAAATGGTTTTATACCTCAATGCTGTATTTGCAACTTGCAACCCTCTATAGCAAAGGTGCACAACCAAAGTTATCACGGGCCGCATATCCAGAAAACTAGTTTAACCTCATGTTTGTAGCAGGCTGCACATTACTAAAGAATAATCAGGATTTAACCCAGTGCTGCAATATACATAGGCGCACACACACATATTATTTTATATATATATATATATATATATATATATATATATATATATATATATATATATATATATATATATATATATATATATATATATATATATATAGTACTGTGCAAAAGTTTTAGGCAGGTGTGAAAAAATGCTATAAAGTAAGAATGCTTTCAAAAATAGACATGTTAATAGATTATATTTATCAATTAATTAAATGCAAAGTGAGTGAACAGAAGAAAAATCTAAATCAAATCAATATTTGGTGTGACCAACCTTTGCCTTCAAAACAGCATCAATTCTTCTAGGTACACTTGCACAAAGTCAGGGATTTTGTAGGCATATAGTCAGGTGTATGATTAAACAATTATACCAAACAGGTGCTAATGATCATCAATTCAATATGTAGGTTGAAACACAATCATTAACTGAAACAAACAGCTGTGTAGGAGGAATAAAACTGGGTGAGGAACAGCCAAACTCAGCTAACAAGGTGAGGTTGCTGAAGACAGTTTACTGTCAAAAGTCACACCATGGTAAGACTGAGCACAGCAACAAGACACAAGGTAGTTACACTGCATCAGCAAGGTCTCTCCCAGGCAGAAATTTCAAGGCAGACAGGGGTTTCCAGATGTGCTGTCCAAGCTCTTTTGAAGAAGCACAAAGCGAGACAGCGTTGAGGACCGTGAGCGCAGTGGTCGGCCAAGGAAACTTACTGCAGCAGATGAAAGACACATCATGCTTACTTCCCTTCGCAATCGGAAGATGTCCAGCAGTGCCATCAGCTCAGAATTGGCAGAAAACAGTGGGACCCTGGTACACCCATCTACTGTCCGGAGAAGTCTGGTCAGAAGTGGCCTTCATGGAAGACTTGCGGCCAAAAGCCATACCTCCGGCGTGGAAACAAGGCCAGCGACTCAACTATGCGCGAAAACACAGGAACTGGGGTGCAGAAAAATGGCAGCAGGTTCTCTGGACTGATGAGTCAAAATTTGAAATATTTGGCTGTAGCAGAAGGCAGTTTGTTCGCCGAAGGGCTGGAGTGTGGTACGAATGAGTGTCTGCAGGCAACAGTGAAGCATGGTGGAGGTTCCTTGCAAGTTTGGGGCTGCATTTCTGCAAATGGAGTTGGGGATTTGGTCAGAATTAATGGTCTCCTCAATGCTGAGAAGTACAGGCAGATACTTATCCATCATGCAATACCATCAGGGAGGCATCTGATTGGCCCCAAATTTATTCTGCAGCATGACAACGACCCCAAACATACAGCGAAAGTCATTAAGAACTATCTTCAGTCTAAAGAAGAACAAGGAGTCCTGGAAGTGATGGTATGGCCCCCACAGAGCCCTGATCTCAACATCCGAGTCTGTCTGGGATTACATGAAGAGAGAGAAGCAACTGAGGCTGCCTAAATCCACAGAAGAACTGTGGTTAGTTCTCCAAGCTGTTTGGACCAACCTACCTGCCGAGTTCCTTCAAAAACTGTGTGCAAGTGTACCTAGAAGAATTGATGCTGTTTTGAAGGCAAAGGGTGGTCACACCAAATATTGATTTGGTGTGACCACCCTTCTGCTCAAAACAACACACACACACAAGCATACATATATATGTGTGTATATATAGCAGTTCTGCATGGAGTGGGCCAAAATTCCTCTGTGGCGCTTTGAGAGACTAATCAATAACTACAGGAAGCTGCTAAAGGTGGCGTAACCAATTATTGAGGGGGAGATTACTTTTTCACACAGGGGCATTGGGTGTTGCATAACTAATAAATAAATTAAATATGTATCAAATTTTTGTGTTATTTGTTCACTCAGGGTCCCTTTTATCTAATATTAGGTTTTGGTTGAAGATCTGATAACATTCAGTGTCAAATATGCAAAAAATCTGACTGGGCAAATACTTTCATGGCACTGTGTATGTGTATGTGTGTAATTAAAATAAAATAAATAAATAAATAAATAAATAAATAAATACACACACACTAATTCTAAGAAACTGCATTATATATATATATATATATATACACACACATATATATATATATATATATATATATATATATATATATATATATATATATATATACATATATATATATATATATATATATATATATATATATATATATATATATATACACACATATATATATACACACACACACACACACACACACCCCCCTACCCTTAGAATTACTGTTATTTCGTACTGCATAATACTACACAAACAAATACACAAAACAATTAAAGCATTAATATCATACTGCTACCATATACAGACGCAGTGCATAATACAAAGCAAATTAAATATCTACTTGCTGAAGTAGTTTTTATTTTAGCCGATGAGCTGCTCAGTTATAGCAGGCAGCAATGTAACAAAAGGCACAGGGCAGTGATATCACCTCCCTAGCCACAAGCCTCCTATATTGGGAATGGGTTGTTTCAATGCAGCAGGTTTGTGCATTTGAGAAAGGAGAGGAAGACTCAATTAAGACTCAATGATGAGAAGCAATTACCATCCTCAGTATGAATTAAAAAGTTGTGCTGATTCTTATGCGAAAAAGCAAGTTAACCCTTTGCGGTCCATTTATTAATTCTGCGTCAGGCTCGCCAGGTCTAATTAATTTTTACCGCAGCATTTAATTTTAGGCAGCTGTTTAAAAGTATTTTTTTCACAGTCAAACGGGTTTAAATGGCCCTGCAGATCAACAAAGCACTCACTAGGCATCCCCAGCCCCGCCCCACCCTTTCGTTTGCTATCGCTTTCACATATGCTACCAAATAAAAAATAATAATAATAGTCGTACATACCGATCAATCGTCTCCTGATGACTCGTTTTATCACCAAACTCCTCAATAATGCAATCCAAGTCATTATTTTATTGCTATAACATCTCAAAAAAGCTCTGCAAATGTCCGTGATAGTCTCTGTGCGCTGATACTGTACTCCGAGCTTGTTCCCATACGACCGCCCCATCTGAAGAAGGGGGGCTACTATGACTATTCATGAGATACGCCTTTTTTTTTTTTTTTTTTTTTTTTTAAACCGGCTTGTCTCGACTCCTTCGTTCCCACTCGGCCATTGAATGGTTTTCGGCTTTTTCCGTTGAAAAACCGACCGTTTTCGTTTTAAAATGATGTCGGACAGGGTCCGACAAAGGACCTGGTGGGAATAATTGCAATGTCGGACCCAGTCCGACAATGGACCGCAAAGGGTTAAAGGTTTAAAAAAATATTTACGATATATTACGTGAAACACAATACATACACTGGGCCGCAGTCAGACGATAAACGGTCTGTCTGCGGCCCATGTGTCCCTGCTCTATAGCATGGTGTATGTTTAAGCATTTGTTTCAGGTGCCATCATTTCAAATGGCCTGGTAATAGGCAAGACAATTTCTGTTTAAATGAACACATAAAAATGGCTCCAGTCATCTGGAGCTTGACTTGAGTACCCCAATCTTTTTAAAATAAGCTTATGAAATGTTTTGTTCAATTTAACCCTTTGTGTTAAAGGATTTTAAACAAAGGGCTACATACATGGGTAGCCCTTGCAGAGGACTTCAATGGGGGTTGACATTTTCTTCTCGCTGATTCGTTCGTATTTTTGCCTCTTGGTGGCTGCTTTGAGGCCCTGCCAGGGCAGAGAGCCCAGGTTGAAATACATCAGCACATAGCCCAGGGACTCCAAGTCATCACGGCGGGATTGTTCTGTTGAGGGTAGGGGAGTAAACAAATTTGAAAATAGAATAAACCACACGTGTCATCATAATACAGACTCTGGCCACTTGGTTCAAGAGAAGCACTAGCATGCAAATAACTGAACAGTCTAACACATGTCGATGGAACTTGTACAGAGCCATGTGCGAACACACATTCCAATTATTACATAGCTTAGGGACAACCAAACTAATAAATAGCATTTATAATATAAAAGGAATTCCAAAACATGTAAAAAAAAAAATGCTTTTCCACCAAGTACAAATTACAAGTATGAAAATATATATATGCTAAAAAACTTGTTTAAGACATTAACAAAGACTTTTAGCTGAATCAATAAATCAATGCCTACATACAGTATATTTTCCCTTTCTAATGATATTACATGCGAACTTGCATACCGATTCCCAGATGTGTGTTGATGGAAGCGTAGCGGGCTGTGCCGGTCAGGTTCTTGTTCTCACGGTAGGGGATGTGCTGGTGTGTGCGTGCATCCCGGTATTTCTTGGCAAGGCCGAAGTCGATGATATAAACGAGGTTCCCCTTCTTCCCCAGTCCCATTAGGAAGTTGTCGGGCTTCACATCTCTGTGGATGAAGTTCTTCGAGTGGATATACTCAATGCGGCTTATCTAAAATAGGATTCAAGCCCTGCAAATTAAACACCATTACACTGCAAAGGAAGAGTCTACTTTACAAAGTAAAAAAGAAATATTTATATATTTCAACTCAAAGCAAAGGTTTACTGGAGTACAAAAAAAGCCTGTTTCTTCTTGGGACTATTTAAAAGGAATGTAGTAAGATTAATAAGTTAGAAAAAAAATATTGAACAAAACAAATGTTAATAAAAATAAAATTTGGTAACAAATCAACAAGACAGTTCTAAAAACAAGGACCTGATTGACAGGCACCTTTTCATATCTCCAGATTCTGATATGCTCATTACTTGGAATGTCCATCAAATGTCATCACTCACATATGTTTGAGCACCTCTACTGTATCTCCATTGCAAAAATGTCATGAAACAATTGTGATGAAGTACATGTCTTTTCCATCTACAAGTTTAGAGTTTGATCTTTAACAAAAGCTTAGTTGCCCTTACCATCTGATCAGCTAGCAGCAAGACAGTCTTTAGGCTGAATTTTCTTGAGCAGAAGTTGAAGAGGTCCTCAAGACTTGGTCCCAGAAGCTCCATTACCATGACATTGTAATCACCTTCTGCTCCACACCATTTAATTGTGGGAATACCAACTAAAAACAAAACAAGTCTTAAATACCTATTCAAATCATGTATTTGAAATGCTAAACTAAACTGGATAGACAACAGCTTAAAGAACTAAAACAGGTTACACATTTGAGGAAGCTAAACACGGCTGTAAAACATGCAAAAAAATGTTAAAACCCAAATGAAATGTAATGCTCATTTGAAGTGGTCTTTCAGAATAGTATTAGAAGTGCAATAGCTCCCTCTAGTTTTCTCTAAGCAAATGGACAAGAAGCTCAAGGTGACCTTACTCCATAGAGTAGCAGTGCTTCAGATTAACAGAAACACTGAGACAATGCCTTCCAACAAGGCATGTAGTGAACACACGTCGCTTCGACATGTAAAATCTGGTACCCGCCCCATATTATAATTAGGGCTTCTGATTTTCAGTTTTAACTGATAACTCGATAAAACCACCGTTGACTTTACCCTTCTCCCATTAAAAAAAAAAACTACAAAAATAATAATAAATACATTTCCCAGTGCTGCTGCACAATATCCTGCCTTCCTGAATTGCATCTATCATTGATTCGTTCTGAATACTTTAACCCCGCCCCATCTACTGAGTGACCGCACATTCCTACATTTATTGGAGACTACGCGTGCGAGATTTAAAACGAGATTACATTCAGGAATGGAGGCTTGTTAGTGGGATTTAAAGCTGTATTACAGTTAAGATAGAGGATTTAAAACAGAATTGTGGCGAAATGTAAAAAAATGCCTACACACAAACCCCAGAAGAATGTGCCTGTGACCAGAGGGATTTCATTATGGAAGACAGCAAAGGAAAGAAGGTACAACTTTTGTGCAAGTACTGTCGAGTTACTACTATACATATTGACAGAAAAAAAAAAAAAACTCTAAAAGCATTTTGGAAAGTAACCGAAAACACTAATTTTATACAGTATATCAAAAACGAAAGCCCTGAAAAAATCTGATTTACATAAAACTCAAATAGCTAAAAATATGCACAGAAAAATAAATAAAAACCAAAAAACAGAAGCCCTAATTATAATACTAGTATTGAATGCGATGGTCGAGTGAATAGAACCTGGTCACCCGAAAATCAATTCTCAGCCACAAGACACTCAATTAAATAAAGTATACACCTGAACAAAATTGGGAAAAGGAGAAAGATTTTAAAAAGCCTAGAAAAACATAATTGATACACCTCCCAATCCTTTCTAGGTGCTAGTGGGTGAAACACCAACTGATTCATATCAGTAATATGATGGAAGCTATGCAGATTTCAGTACATTTAATTTTTTTTAAACTAAATGCATATTCTGCATGTTTTTTTTGTTTTTACTTACCTCCTCCCTGCATCATTTTGTAGATTTTGCTCTCTATGTGGAGCTGTGGGTGTTTGGTTTTCACACATTCTAGTTTAATTGCCACTTCTTCTCCAGCAGCAATATCTGCACCTTAAAGAAGAAAAAAAAAAATACAGAACAGTTAGTGCTTTTAAGACTTGCATGAAGAACATACATACAAACATGTACCCCCACCCCCACACAAGAAGCCTGGGCTCAATGCAACACACACTGTTTCAATGGGGTGAGAAAACAAAACATTCATTATGACAATATTCCAAGTAACAGATACAGAAATTAACAGGTATGCTTTTTAAAATTAACGGGTTAAAAAGGTGTACTATACATTGCATCCACACTAAGAATTACACAACTTCTAATTTCAATTTAGTCTACTAAAATTACAATACTGAAGGTTGCACATTTTAGTTGGTGTCTGCAGTGACTAATGACACTATAACTAATCTTTATTCTAGTGTGAAAACCAGTGACATTTTCTTGGTTATTCAAATTCTACAGTATTACTTACCAACATATCCTGCCTTTAAACATGTGCAATTGACATGCATTGGTAAGTTAGCAATACAACATTCAAAAGTAAATAGTTGTGCTATATAATGTGAATTAAGAAAAATGTGCAAGAATGCTTTAGATTTCAATTCACTATATGGCAATGAAGACAGCAATAAATAGCCCTGCCAGAAGCTTGATATCTGCCTGCTAACATTCATACAAGAAAGCATGTTATACCTACTGATGTCAATACAATAAATTGCATATTTACTGTTGCAACAGCCTCTAAATGCGTAGGATTTCTGAATATATGCGCAAGATTGCTGAATTTTTCTCTAGTGCAGTATGATCTGCAGATGTACAACATTCCATTTACAACAAAACATTCAGATCAAATAATTTGTATTTGGACTGTTTGTATCGGCACAATAAAATGACCTACAGAAGTTCAACATTTGGAAACAGATGTACACTACTTATTATGTAAATGCTACCAATTGTTTTAGAAATGTTTGATTTGTTTGCATATTTAGCTGCATTATATAGCTGCCAGTCTGAGAGAGCATAATGCCCATATTTTATTGTTCTACCAGCTAGCTTTCCTACTATAAAATCAACTGCTTGAAGCGCCTTTTCAATTAAACTACATCGGGGGGGGTGGGGAGAAAAAGGATTCTTGACATTTTAGATGTTTTGAATATGCTATAGCTCCAGCCAGATAAGATACAGATATCAGCACTGCCTTAAACAAAAAATGTGTGCATATGGAGACAAAACTGCAATTTAGACCCTTTTGGTAACACAGAACTGTAGCATTTGACAACAGTGGTGGGTGTATGTCCATGAACCGGTGAAATAGCTTCAAGATCTGCCCCCTCTCCTAGGGATAAACTGAGTCCAGAAGTTGCAAATAGTCTGGTCAGGCTTTGCATAACTGATGCTGAGGTACTAGGATGATTCATTTTATTTTTGAATCACTGTTCAACAAATGTTTGTGATTAAATGTTTTCATATAAATATAGCATCAATAAAATGTCACTTATTTTAAGATGACATTTATAAAAGAAAAAAACCTAGGAAGGAACTCAGTATAGCTCTTCATTAATGCATTTATGACAGGCAAATTGCCTAAAATTGTATTGGAAATTATGCAAGTTATTAAAAATGGGACCACTAGTTCCAAGGCTGACTATCAAACATGCATCATTTTCTTACAGAGAAAAAAAAAAAAAGTATGATGTTGGTGTAATGGTTTAAATGTTATGGGGACACACAGGACTGTTATACTATGCCATCATTTTCTGATATTTAAGGCATACACAAGTAGAACATGTGACATACAAACTCATTAGGGTGACGTATGGATGTGATCACCAATATTACATCTCCCACCTTGTGTAACATGCAAGTGTGGCTGCTAAAGGCAGAGTTCTTTTAAGAACTCCACAAGTTACAAAGCATCGTAAACAAACCTTTTATGCTGCCACTGCTAGTACCTTCGGTAGCTTGTTTTCCTGCAATAAATAGAACAGTCAGCTTATAGATATTGCTACACACAGCAGTCTTCCCATCTCCCCCGCCAACCCATCTGTGTTGAAATCAGACTTCACTTCAACATTACAGCGACAACTGCAAGCCATAGTGAGCCCAATATAAATATAAGGAGTTAAAATTGACTAAAAGGCAAGGACGGTGATTCTTATGCCTCTTTAGACCAACGCTTCTGTTGGTTGGTTGGTTGGGACTGTCATGTCTGGTTTTATTCTGTGTAGAGAAATAAAAAAACCAGACACTGAATTATAATTTCATAGATAAGTTGAGTATGATGTAGGGGTCCACCTTTACAGTCTGACTCCAGATGCCTAACACCTTCACTTGGACAGACCTACAAAATTTAGATTTTTTACATTTACTCCCACTATTAAATGAACCGCCCGCTAAAGGAGGCTTCATTGTTGCCTCTTACATTTCATTGTTCAATGCATGTGTGAGCAGCATGCTTTTTTAAATAATGTTATTCTCCATCCCACCATTCAGAAATGCTTTTTTTTTTTTTGCATATGAACTACAGTTGATTCATCTAAATAAATTTAGTAGGTTTCTAGATTGGGACTGCTAATTTAACATCTGCATACAAGTTTTAAGAGTTGCAGTGAACCTGCTGTCATTCCTTAGAAAAACAAACACCCAAACTGTACTGGTGTAACATAACTGGCCCACTGGAAATGCAACTTCCTTAACACAGGACACAGTTAAAACCACCACATCCTGTTTCTTAGCTTTATTTTTTTATAAACCCCCAGACCTAATGACCCAGACATGCTGTTCTGTGCCTATTCAAGATGCAGCTTGTCCAGTGCTTTGTGGGACCTGTGCAGAGTCAATAAAACCAGGACAGACCAGCACAAATGGGATTTAGGAATACAAGATGAAGTGCACGGTATAAATAAAAAGCGTACAACAGTATGTTTGTAGACAGGCATCACCTCATAACAAACAGTGGAAAGGGGCCAATTTAAGCACACAATTAAAAATGGTCATGTCTTTATTAAATCCATGTATCTTGTCTTTGGGCATCACACAATTACATTTCGTCAGTGTAAATAGCCTTTCTATACAAAGAGGCCAGACCGGACAACTGTTTTAATACTGCGGTCACCAATCACAGAACTGAAACCAGTCGTGCTGTATTCTTACAAGACAGGTTTGCACAAGCACTCTACACCAAAGACCCGAACACACAACAATTAATCTACAACAGTTTTGTCAAGCTGCACTAAGAAGAGAAAAAAAATAAATAAAAAAGGCAAGTGTAAAGGCTGTATTCTCCTTTACAAAATGCCTAATTGGCCACTCCTTTATAAAATGCCTAATCTAATGCCTTACTTTGCAATTTGTATTCCAATAAACAAAATCTGCCACCTACTGTTACTTCTAACCCCTGCACAAATATAGCTTATTCCTCCTCCCCACTATAGATACAGACACCAATTACGAAAGAGCTACAGTACTTCCTGACGGCCATATCATAATTCTTTGTGATTGCAAGAGTGATTAAATACTGTTATGCAACCTTGGTGATTCAGCTGGCGTAGTGAAAAAAAATCTGGCTAAAATGAGCTTATGTAAATGCAAACTTCTCTGCACCTGGGGACCCAATATATAACTATAGCATGAGCCAAGCAGCAAGGGTGTGGACTAATGAAGTCCACATGTTAGAGATCCAGCACTAAAAGGGCTTGAACACGTATGGTATTCAAGACGTAATTTAAATACATAGTAATCAGTGCTGTCAAGCTGCACATTCAGTACTTGTCAGTCTCAGATCAAACACGGTTCAGGACTTTTAGTGACACATGACCCACACATTGTAATACATTCAAAATAAATATATATACACACACACACGAATGCCATTTGAAGTTATTTTAAGGGCAATTTCAATGTAATATTACTATTTAAAAACTAGATAAAGAATGAAATAAAAATTGATAAGTTAACATATATTTGATATATGAAACCTATCTAAAAAGAGAGTTCAATAAATTATTTATGTTAACACTGCTCTTAAAATTAGATATCTTATTTAGGTTGAGAATACGTAACTAAATTAAATTTAGGGCAATTAATTCCCTGGCACTGGTTAAACAGGAGTAGGAGCAAAGACTGAATTTATGGTGCCGAGTGAAGTAAAGAAAACATTTTTAGCAGTTTATATTTTAACAGTAATTGCACGCAGCCTATACAAATACAAAGCAGATATGCGTATACAACCAACAGAAACACACACTGTGCACAATTGCAAAAACTTTCATTTTACAAAAAAAAAGTGCAAACAAAAACAAAAAAAAAACAGCTGTACTGCTTGTTTAGTAGCTTATTGTAATAACTTGTTACCTCTAAGTCACTGTGCATAAGGGTGTCTGTCAAGCAAATACAAAAAACAAACAAAACAAAAAACCCACAGGCTATACTCCCTGCTGCTTTGAAACCAAAATTAAAAGCTTATTACTGTACTGAAATATACCTTGTTTCCAGCTAAATACGGCTGCTCGTTTTCACTGCATTCTCAGGTACAGCTAACCAAAGATGTTCTATGTATTTCTATTCTATTAAACATAATATCTATCAGCTAACCTTGGAAGTATCTGTGCTATGTCAAAAGTCAGCCAGCAACATTTTCAAGTTTTGTAAACCTTTTAATTATGTTGACACACTATTGAAAAGGAACGTGCAATTAACATATTTTGCTGCCTTTAAAGTTAAAAGCCACAGATACCTTCAAATTATTAGTAAATTAACATCATATATGCCACTGACTCGCTAGGTCAGTGTACTCGCTAGGTCAATGTAACAACTAGTATAACTGGAACACCAACCATGAAGTCGGTATTTGTTTGACCCCATTGCCATAGTAACCAAATGCACGGCTCTGATAAAAGCATGACTTTACACTGTAAAATGCTGTAAGGAAAATAAAATGCTTATTTCACAGTAAATTGCAAGAAGTTGAAAACAACTTTGTTTTTGCTTACGAAATCAGCTCTCGGATCACCAACTCCCACCATTGCTTCAGTACACATTCAAAACACACACTCATTTTTCACAGTTCCCAAGAAGACGGAAAATCGTCTGTAGACTGAACATTCCCAACCCTGTTAAACAAGCTATTTTCCTTGATCCTGGTTTAGTTTCAGGGTGGAGATTTCAAACAAATTTCCAACGTTCCATACTTGCAGGTCTTTCTTCCTAACAAAAGTCAAATACTGGTGGTGTGGAAGCCACTTAGAATACTGGGTGAAAGGGAAGCCATTTCCCACTTTGTTTGGAAAGGGGTAAAAAAAATTCTACATACAATCTAATATTTCTTTAATATTCTACATACAATCCTGCCAAGCAAGAAACACTATTGCCTACATTAAAATAAAACTATAAAAACTGACTTCAAAATAACAGAAGGTGGGAGTTCAGGTCATTTGATCCCAGATTGAGGGCATGCTTGTCAGACTTATCTGTATAATGTGAAATAATGTATAATGTGATATCTTGTAACAATTGCAAGTTGCCCTGAATAAGGGCCTCTGCTAAGAAATAAATAATAATAATAATAATAATAATAATAATAATAATAATAATAATAATAATAATAATAATGCTTGATAAATGATGCAGTGGTTGGGTCCAAGTTTTCTTGAATTTAGTTATTTTATTATTTTTATTATGCAATTACGACTACTACTACAGGATTACAGGTGACATCACACAGGAAAACATCTAAACTCTCAATAATTTAGTAGCATACATCCTCTGCCATACAAAAATAAAAGAAATCAGTACAAATGACATGCAATGTCCTACACCCTACAGACGGAAAAATTTGACTAGATCACAGTTGCCTCCATATAACACAATTCACTTTGTAGATTAATTCTCACTTTGACTAGAAACAAGATGCACAGAAGACTCCATGTTTAAATCTGCAATTCTAGTCCTACGACTACTATATTTCACTTTATCATAACAGGAAGTCTGAGAAGTGGTGCAAGAACATTTATAACCACTTTTCAAAGCAATATCACATGGCTGGACGGTTTATGATGAAAACATCCGGAACCTAAAGCTAGTTCGTCTGAGAGCTGAATTGTGGTAGATTATAGCAACACTTCGAATATCTATCAACCTATTGCATGACATTGTACTCGTAAAGCACAGTCGAGGCAACCACCATGGGATCAGACAGAACTTGCAACGGCAAAACCTAATAAAATTATACAAGTGTGATTAATATAGCCCATTCACCACAACCAAAAACATCTATATTTTTCATCTTAGCCTCGGGTTGAGGAGTAAAATGTCTCTCCCCATCCCACAGCAGATTTGAATTTCTCAATCCTATCAGTGTTTAGGGATTTAGAGGCACAATTAGTTCCCCATGCACAAGTTTTGCCCAAAGTTCCTTCAATAAACTGACCTCCTCACAGTAGCTCTGGGGAAGGGTGTGCTGGATAATGTTCCCACAGAGACATCGTTTGTCAGAGGAAGGGAGACCACTGTATCTGACCAGGCATTTGCATAAGACAGTCAAATCCAATGCACCTCTCATACCCTCTTTGGTTAGATCAGGGGACGGATGGGATAAAGTGTAGGATACTGAGAATTTGTATCCCATTCTTAGTGAAGCCCTGACTTGCTCTGAAGCTGGGCAGGGGAGGCTGAAAGTAAAGCGCTTTCCCACATCCCCAAACTCGGCTTGGATTAAATAAATGGGGCTCCGACTGTTAGGCCAGACAACTTCCAATGGTTTTGGTTACATATAGGGCTTCTAGTTTTCAGGTTTTATTTTTGATCACGTGATGTACCTTTAACCCTTTGCGGTACATTTATTCAGCATGTCTCAGGCGCGTCAGGTCCAATTTATTTTCATACTCGCAGTTTATTTTAGACACGCTGTTTAAAAGTATTTTTTTTTCACAGTAAAACAGGTTTAAAAGGCACTGCATATCAACAGGACACTCTGTGCTGCATCTCCAGCCCCAGCCCCAGCCCACCCCTTGTTCGCTGTATTTTTCACATACCTTTTCATAGTCATGCATACCCATAAATTATCTCCTGATCACTCGTTTTATCACCAAACTCCTCAATAATGCGATCCAAGTCATTATTTTATTAGTATAACATCTCAAAAAGCTCAGCAAATGTCTGTGATATTCTTTGAGCGCTGGATGCAGAAGCAACTATCTTGTTTATGTCCGTGTTATCTCTGTGGTGCCGGGGCTATGTGTATTGCTCAGAACCGCCCCTTTTTCTTTTTTCCGGGTTCTCTCTGTCTCACGCGGCCATTGAATGGTTTTCTCGGCTTTTTCCGGAGAAAAAACGACTAGGGACCTGTGTTGTACATCTTTTTGATGATGTCGGACAGGGTTGCAAAGGATTAAACACTGAGCCGATTCGCTTTCTTAATAAAACACTAATTACCAAAGGAAGTTGTTTCTTTTTACCCTATTATCTTGATTGAGTTAAACGACGTGCCTTGATCTCACCTGATTCTATTTGCACCTGCATTTCATTCTGGCTCAAATCACCGAATTCAACTTATTAATTTCCACTGCGTGTTTAAATTAGCAACGCACTACTAGAGCTATCTGGTATTCAGTTAAGGCTTAACAACTATTAAGGTTTAAAAAGGGAGAGAGAAAGAGAGGTGGAAAATAAAAACAAACACTAGAAGCCCTAGTTATACAACAATATAAAATCCTCTCCATCACTTATATACACTCAGTTATTTATAAAATTCATAATTTTACAAATTAGAAAAACAAAGCCTTCTTTTATTGAGATCCCTGTTATTTCTACTGATCTGGTATTTTACTCATTGTGATAAGCCAATGCTAGGGAACCAATACAATGACTCCTACTGTTGCTCCATCAACCCCACCAGCTACAAGAGGTGCCTCTGCTTAATATTCTAATTTCAGCCAGGGTTGGCCGACTTAAATATATATATATATAATCATTTTTGAAAAGTATGTTTTAAAAACCTTTTATTAACACAAACATCTTAAAACTCTTACTGTTTATAAACTAAAACTCTTAGGGCTGTATTCTGGTCACAGGGGAAATGCAAGTGCAAGCGCGAATAGCGCTTGCCAGAGATTCTGTGGCGCATAAATGCAGCAAAAAAATACTGCACAGAAATGATATTCTGAAGATATGTCTTGCCCAGTTAGACTGCCTGCCCCATCATTAAAATATTTGCATAAGCGATTCTGATAATAGTGCAATGGGGTCCCAAATAAACAATTGAGCACTGTGTTAAGACCCACTAAAACCAGGCTTATTTAGTGGTGCAATCAGTAACTTTAAAAATTGAACACACTATAAAAAAGCAAAGTAGTCCTAAGTAACAACTGCATGTGTTTTGGCTGACAGAGGAAATCAAAGAAAAAAAAAGTAAAAGAAAAAAAATGACTGGGATGAGTGAGGGGTATTTCTCTGGCGTACTCCATCGCTAAATTCTTGTAGTTCACATTCAGGATGCCACAATGATAAATACTTTGCTTTATTTACGTATTAATTTAATATTGAGTAATTTAGTTTGGTATGCAACTATATTCACAAACCACCACTTCCAACATCCTTAAATTTACAGTTTGGAGGTACTGTAGAGCTACAACTACAGTACTACAAAATTCCATAAACAAAGAAAACAAACAAAAAAAAAAAACACCAACCCCGATTTCAGCAACCCTGGGCTCAAACTAACTAAAATGGTCCATGGTGTCAAATTCTATAGTGTTGGTGGTTTGGAAAAAGTATGTTCACTTCTGGGCAAGAGTACTGGGAAATGTAGCTCCAATCACTTAGCCGATAAAAACGAAGCTCAGAAATCAAATCCCACAGCTAAAGAGCAGACTGACATTATCAGAAGACACTGCACCACCCAGTACTCTATCTGATTTGGCACTGTTCAATTACTGGATATTTAACCAGGACTTCTAGAACAATTGCTCCAAAGTAGGCCCTATTGTTAGTAGTTAGCTAAAACAGCTGCATTTATTGACCAATAGGGCTTATGAATACTGTAAATTAAAACCAGATTTAAAAAGGCCAATCCTGCAGAGCCAAAACGTGTCTTTCAATAAGACAGCTTTATTTGATTTTGTGGTGATTTTACCGAGTATCTACTGTGAATACACGCCTGCACGCACACAAAACTATACCGTACAAATTTCACATTCAAATGCGAGAACTGCAAAGACTTACTTTTCCCATGATTAGTAGGGAATCAACAATTAAATCGATGCATCAATTATTGATCATCTGTACTTATCTTTCCGTGCTTTGATTACATATTGCTGAATCAATGCATCAAATTAGAACCCAGTTTGAAGTTTCCTCTTGCCGGTTTGCATTAAAACCTTGAGTGTGTCAGAGTGTGCTTTTTTTTATTGCTAGTACGGTAGATTAACACGTTGCTGGGATACACACTTCAGGTCTCTACATTTGTGTTGAACAAGCCAAAATCAGTTTGTATTTTTTTTTTTTTTTTAAGTCGTAAATGTTCTAATTTGAATATAAGAAAATAAGGAAACGAAACCACAACACATGGAACTGCAGGCGAAACTGATGCAATGGCGCTCAGCTTTTATTTAACAAAATAATAAAGGCTTTTAAACAAACAAAATAAACGGCACATGTGCCAAAATAAACAAACATGGAACACAAACAGTAACAAGTAGTATGCTGGTTGCAAAACCAGCGATTGTTATATCCTGTAGTAATAGTTTTCACAACTCGCATTTCGTTCCACCTGTGTACACACTTTTTGTGCAGCTATTAATTATCTTATTACCCCCTTGACCATAGTCTGCACAAGTTTACTAGGTATGCGCGACCGTCAGCTAATTCAATAATTACTAGCCGACAAGTCACGCATTTTCATGAGGTATTTAAAACAACTAATGGCGGAAGGTTACCTCACTCGTCCTGCCAAACATAATCCATAATAAAATACAACAAATACAAAACATAATATGCACAGGGGCAGGGTGTACCCTGTCACATAGTTATTGGATCTTCTGTTTAAAAAAAATAAAAAATGCTTGTTCTTTATTTTGAAAAATAAAACGGCAATGCTTCGATTCTCATTAATAAATGTCTACAATAATCAAATACGAAATTAGCCTGAGATGGAAACAGCAATCACGAGTTTGACATGGCAACAGTAAGAGAGGCATGAAAGGGAAGAGACTAGGGCTTTTGTGGTTGTTATAAAGAACCTTTAATGTATTTCATATTGCGTAAAAAAACCCAACAATAAATATGGGACCTTTAATACAACCTAACTCCAGCAATTTACTGGAAGAATTCCTTTTAAATTCCTGTTGCATTGAAACAAACTCAGTTCATATGCCAAAACAAACTGAACAGCTTGATTAAGCGCTATTCCCACTGGGTTGGTTGGGGCTGTTTATTGCTAGTCGGCATTGTTACATGAAATTAAATTAACTGAAAGTGTTTGGAAAAGTGCAACATGAAAGCTAAATGGTTTCAGATCAAAACATCATGCATGCGGAAACAGCTCTCAAATGGACACAGTTCTTTTGAATATGCGAATGAAATAATTAACCATATTTCTTCAGAATTGACTTCCAAATGAGCTGACGGAGTCAACTTGGAGCATTTCATATATGCAAACTTGATTTGAAATAAACTGCCCAAATGAACTCAAGGAGGAATAGGCCTTTAGCTTTTGTAACACTGTGGCATATCCAAACCGCTGAAGTGTTGCGTTTTTCTTGTTTTTAGTTTTATTTCACAATAACTAAACTATCCCCGACTCATTACCAGCAGCTTTGCCAGAGGCATCTGTTTTTCAATAGAAACAAGGAAATCTGGCCAAAAATAATCTACATTGACATGTCTGAGGCTGTGTGGTCCAGTGGTTAAAGAAAAGGGCTTGTAACCAGGAGGTCCCCGGTTCAAATCCCACCTCAGCCACTGACTCATTGTGTGACCCTGAGCAAGTCACTTAACCTCCTTGTGCTCCGTCTTTCGGGTGAGATGTAATTGTAAGTGACTCTGCAGCTGATGCATGTTTCACACACCCTAGTCTCTGTAAGTCGCCTTGGATAAAGGCGTCTGCTAAATAAACAAATAATAATAATAATAATAATAATGTAAAAGCTTGATCTGATTGAGACTGCATACGTTTTGGACTAGGTTTGTAAGTCAATACATCACTGGTTTTTAAACCCTGCAATTATGCTATGTAGTGTTTAGATGCTAAAAAGGCACCGGGAGAGAAACTCCTGAAAATGGTAGTTTTCTTTAGCTGTTTTTGGGTGAGGGAAAGAACATTTTGTTTCGCTAAAACTGCAGTGTCTTTCAATGTGAAATTATGCATGGAATGGAGACAATGGAATTAACAGAAAAGTGTGTTACTACAGTCAAAACCTGATATGGGGTGTGGGTCATACATGCAGTGATACCATGGATGGGGATTAAAGGGGTTCTACCATTGGAGATGTGGCTAGATGTGTCCTAGGTGGGGGACAGTGCTGCTGTACCCTTGAGCAAGGTACTTTACCTAGATTGCTCCAGTAAAAACCCAACTGTATAAATGGGTAACAGTAAGTAAAAATAGTGTAAAAAAAATGTAATTGTATGTAAAAAATAATGTGATATCTTGTAACAATTGAAAGTAGCCCTGGATAAGGGTGTCTGCTAAGAAATAAATAATAATAATGACCATTCATCATTCTAAATTAGGTAGTACCTAGGGAGAGTAGTAAAAATTGTTTCTGGGACTCCTGTTGCAACTCAGCAAAAAGTATGAAGAGTAGGATATTGCTAGGGGAAAATTGTCAAGTCTCTCACACAGTCTGTGTTTAGTAGGTTAGGAGGCACACGACTAGATAGATTACAGTTTTACAAAATGTTGTTCTCACAGACCACCATATAGGTAAATAGAACAAACAAAAAAAGAAATATTAAATACTGAGGTGTATTTCCAGCCTACTTGCCAACTAAAGTGACTGCTGTTTAAACTTAAGTAAATAGTATAGAAATGACACTTACTAAAATTAAGTGTGCTTAACTTTGCAGGTCTTGAGAACTGTTTTACAAACTGACAGAAGCATTAGGGCTTCAAAATTAGACCCTTAAATTGAATTTACACAATGTTAGTTTATTCAGATTGCACGGATTTGGGCACCACCACTTCAGCTGATTTTCATGGGCACAAAATATGAATAATTGTATGGCTCTTTCCTGGTAGATTGGAGAACCCCCTTCAGGTCTTGAACTTAAGCATGATAGCTTGATTTATAATCAAACAGGTTCAATAAGAAATGATTAAGAGTGGAACTGTTTGTTTCCCCCTGTAGACACATTGTTCAGACCATCTCCGAAAAAAAATCTGGTTGACCAGGGATCACTGGAAATTCTGACCTTCAAACAACAAGTCAGCCAAATGCATAAAAGCCTGAAACTAACAGATCAACCAACGGAGATGATTGTGACAACTACTGTCAATCAATGCTCAAGCACAGGACAGGTCTCAACTACTCTTATTAATATTATATCCAATTGCAATCACTCAGCATTAATAACAATGCATACTGCCTCTTATAAAAGAACTCCAAAACATTATGCAACTACAAATTAATAAAATAAATTAGGCCACTGGGTTTCTAACCCCAATTATAATACAGTATACATTATTAATATATTGAAACCGTGAGTGACATTCACTATAATGCGGCATAGTTTTAAGTAGAACACAAAGAAGTTAATGAAATTCAAATACAAAAAGACTGAATTTATTCTAGAATTAATACAATCAGGTTGTGATAATCTTGTATATTGTATTGCTGTTACTGTGATTACCTATACTGAAGGTAAAAAAAAAAACGCGTTTGAAGTGCCAATTCCTATTTAACATAACAAAGGTCTCAAAACAAGGACCCAAACAAGATATTGTTGTGTACCGAACATTGTCTGTTTCTATGTGGGGGAAAATTATTTAACAATAAGTATAATATTTAGTTCTGAAGCAACTGAAAAACCAGGAACATGTTTAATAACAATTTAACAACAACTGCATCACTATCAACTACACTTCGGACACAAAGAGCTTTCATTATTCACACACCGTTTCATGAATGGTATTGGATTATACTTGGATCGGTTTAGTATAGAATGTAATTCTAATAAACTGGCTATACTAGTATAAACACAAAAAACAACAAAAGAAATACAACGACTAACCTACATATTTTGTTGTCGTATTTTTGTATGTAGGTCTAGTCGTGTTGGCTAGGAAAAATTACTCCTCTGGAATTTGACACTTGAAGTATATGTGTGTGTGTAATTACATATATATATATGTTAATTTTATGGTTTAATTGAGTTCACTTACCCAAATAAATATCTCCGAATGAACCACTTCCAATTTTCCTCCCCAGTCTGTATCTGTTTCCAACTCTCAGTTCCATGGCTTTTATTTAATATTTTCAAAGAATATCAGTAATAGTAATACAATAAATCCCAGAATACTTTCTAATTCAACCTTTTAAACTGCTGAAATCGTATTATTTCGAAATATTTCCTCTCTCTCCGCTTTCCCCCCCGTCTCCTTATATTTAATGTTATTGCTTTTTTCGTTCACAATCCAAATTTCACCATCCCTTTTCAACCTCCCCGTTTTTCAAAACATCACAATATGATTTTTTTCTGAAAGCCTAAAATGTGTAGATTCTGTTCTTGTCCTTTTGGGTGGCATTCCCTTTCGTTTGGGAAAGGATGGAGACGGATTTTTTTAGCTAGCTTTTTCTCTTCGCTAAACACTGAATATCTTTCCTACCTCTTCCTTCTCTCTGACCCTCTCTGCCATACTCCTATGACGTCACTTCCCTTAGCAACAGCTGGTCACAGTGAAGGGGGTGGAGGGGATTAGGCAGGGTCTGGAGCAATAACAACGGCTATGGTAACAGGCTTCAATAATACGTTTATATATATACCAGCATATACATTCTATATACTGTACTGCATAAACAAAGCATTATATATATATATATATATATATATATATATATATATATATATATATATATATATATATATATATATATATATACAGTACTGTGCAAAAGTTTTAGGCAGGTGTGAAAAAATGCTGTAAAGTAAGAATGCTTTTAAAATAGACATGTTAATAGATTATTTTTATCAATTAACTAAATGCAAAGTGAGTGAACAGAAGAAAAATCTAAATCAAATCCATATTTGGTGTGACCACCCTTTGCCTTCAAAACAGCATCAATTCTTCTAGGTACACTTGCACAAAGTCAGGGATTTTGTAGGCATATAGTCAGGTGTATGATTAAACAATTATACCAAACAGGTGCTAATGATCATCAATTCAATATGTAGGTTGAAACACAATCATTAACTGAAACAGAAACAGCTGTGTAGGAGGAATAAAACTGGGTGAGGAACAGCCAAACTCAGCTAACAAGGTGAGGTTGCTGAAGACAGTTTACTGTCAAAAGTCATACACCATGGCAAGACTGAGCACAGCAACAAGACCCAAGGTAGTTATACTGCATCAGCAAGGTCTCTCCCAGGCAGAAATTTCAAGGTAGACAGGGGTTTCCAGATGTGCTGTCCAAGCTCTTTTGAAGAAGCACAAAGAAACGGGCAACATTGAGGACCGTAGACGCAGTGGTCGGCCAAGGAAACTTACTGCAGCAGATGAAAGACACATCATGCTTACTTCCCTTCGCAATCGGAAGATGTCCAGCAGTGCCATCAGCTCAGAACTGGCAGAAAACAGTGGGACCCTGGTACACCCATCTACTGTCCGAAGAAGTCTGGTCAGAAGTGGCCTTCATGGAAGACTTGCGGCCAAAAAGCCATACCTCCGACGTGGAAACAAGGCCAAGCGACTCAACTATGCACGAAAACAACTGGGGTGCAGAAAAATGGCAGCAGGTGCTCTGGACTGATGAGTCAAAATTTGAAATATTTGGCTGTAGTAGAAGGCAGTTTGTTCGCTGAAGGGCTGGAGAGCATACACGAATGAGTGTCTGCAGGCAACAGTGAAACATGATGGAGGTTCCTTGCAAGTTTGGGGCTGCATTTCTGCAAATGGAGTTGGGGATTTGGTCAGAATTAATGGTCTCCTCAATGCTGAGAAGTACAGGCAGATACTTATCCATCATGCAATACCATCAGGGAGGCATCTGATTGGCCCCAAATTTATTCTGCAGCATGACAACGACCCCAAACATACAGCGTAAAGTCATTAAGAACTATCTTCAGCGTAAAGAAGAACAAGGAGTCCTGGAAGTGATGGTATGGCCCCACAGAGCCCTGATCTCAACTGAGAGTCTGTCTGGGATTACATGAAGAGAGATAAGCAACTGAGGCTGCCTAAATCCACAGAAGAACTGTGGTTAGTTCTCCAAGATGTTTGGGCCAACCTACCTGCCGAGTTCCTTCAAAAACTGTGTGCAAGTGTACCTAGAAGAATTGATGCTTGATGCTGTTTTGAAGGCAAAGGGTGGTCACACCAAATATGGATTTGTTTTAGATTTTTCTTCTGTTCACTCACTTTGCATTTAGTTAATTGATAAATATAATCTATTAACATGTCTATTTTTGAAAGCATTCTTACTTTAAAGCATTTTTTCACACCTGCCTAAAACTTTTGCACTGTACTGTATATATATATAGTTATAATGCTTTGTTTATGCAGTACAGTCCTCATACAAGGGAGATTTCATATTTAGTGCTCCGGTCCAACAATGAAAGATGGTCAGTAAACAGTTATTCCTAACAAAAAAATATAGCTCTATTAAATATTTTATATATTTTAAATATTTTTTTTTTACTTTCTTTGTTTCACAGTTTCAGTATCCCCAGGTTTCAGTATTTATAAAGCTAAACTCTCTTATTTTTAATTTAGAAAAATGTGTATTTCTATTGAAAAAGTTGGCAGGTTTAAAATATTTGGAAACCTCTTCTTTACTGTTCACTGATCTTTTGAAATTCCTGTGAATAGTTAGTTTGTTGTGGACAAATCTCATTCAGGTATAGAAATTACACATAATACCACTTTTTTGTGTGCTTATAATCCAATAATTGAAAGCTCTGACATTTATAAGGTAAAAAGTAAGAAATGAAAAGAGTATATATATTTTTTTTTTTACCTTGAAACAAGTAAGAAGCTTCAAATTAAAATTGAAAGTTGTTTGGTATGTTTCACAATATTGGCAAATGGTAAAGCAGATTAAAATACAAGGTTAAGTAATGTAAACTGTATTATGAATGTTGCATTAATTATGGTAAAGTTGCTCTGATTTTATTTTTGGAACATGTGTTTCATATAATGTCTGTTTATTTATCTGATTCATTAAAGATGGATCGTATGAATTTGTTGTTTGTTTTTCTGTTCAAAAAGCCTCACTGGTGTGTTTATAATTTGTAGGCCTCCCTACGTCTCCTGACTTTGAACAAAAGAATAGCTGCTTCTTTACATGTAAATCAGCCGTAACTGTGACAGGGTCACAACAGGCTCTGTTATTTACACAGCTATCAAGAAGTGTTGTTTCAACTGGTCGCAAACCCTGTTTCCTTAGTGACTAACTAGTTTGGCCCTAGTCTTCCTGTTTACAATACAAAAGTGTAAACGATTTACTTAGTTTAGTACCCAATTTATCTTTCCAATTGCAACCTAAATCGAACAAGTATTTAAGTAATAGACATCCATGCCACATATGTGAACATGTAAGTGTGAAGTATGTACAGGCCTACACTTTTTCCATTTCACACTGGATACCAATGGTCTTCTTTGAAATAGAAGAAGAAAAATAGACATTTTTAACTGTTAACCAACCAAACTGGAGTAGAGCATTCCATAATAAATAATACATAATACATACAATTCAGTAGAATTTGATTGTAAATACTACTGCATTTTCGTTCATATAAAATTCCTACAATTACTATTGTCTATTGGACAAAAACATTATTTAGAAATGAGGCACAATAAATATATGTGAATGAAATTATTCAAATTTCAAAAATGTATCTTAAAAAACATGGTGCTGTGTATGTATCCTTTTGACCCTGGACATCTGTCAGCTGAAAAATTGCCAAACACCCATATCTGGTTCACAAAATCTTTAATTCCAGATTACTTGTTGTTGTCGCATACTTATCTAAATAAAATGGCTTTTTTCATTAGTGGAGTCGGTTTTACCCTAGTGTGGAAAACCACACATGTTCAATTCAGATGTCACATATTTTGCCTTTTATGAACTCGATTTGAAAGGGGCCCCATTAATGCATGTTAGTCCATCATTAAAGTGAAAGACTGCAGCGGTCAAGTCTTTTTTATCAAGCATGGATATGGCTACAAGTTTCTGAGCAAAATGTTTTTTTCTGTTTTTCTTCCACCTGCAACATTCTGCCTCAGACCCACTGCAGTCCCAGAGATATTATCGACACAATTCAAGAAGTTTGTGAACAGTGTTTGCATGTTGGGGCATCTGACCGTTCTGCATTCACCATTCAATCATGAATACAATTTAAAGTGCTTTGATAAGACATGTGATCAGATGGTTTAAACATTTCCATGAAGAGTCAACTGAAACAGTAGTAATCTATATTCTGATAAAAAATAACCATTGCAGTCAGTTATTTAGTAGTTTTGCCTAAGTATATGATTGTTGTAATAGATTTGACCTTTGACCTTTGTTCATCTTTGAGTACTAGTGTGCTGATATTATTGACCTTTGTTCTGAATCTAATAGAGCTCTGGATTTCATTTGGGTTTCGCACTGCTGTGCTCATCCAGTAAAACCCTCAGTTTTCCAGAGGTGACTTCACAATAAGGTGTGGCTGTGCTTGCTCAGAGCTTACCGGTGGGACTTGCTTGAAACTGCAGGTTTGCCCTGAAGTAAAAGGTGTTGCAAATGCAGTTACAGATGAGCAGATAGGAACAAGGGCAACCCATCCCCCACACAATGAATAGGATACTCCTTACAGTGGGATTATTAGGATAATCTTTACAGTGCTTACCTATGCTTCACCATGTTTTAACTATGCTCTACAGTCTACACTTTGATATGCTTTTACTATAAGTTTTATAAGGGAGATGCTAGTGGTTGTAATTACTGTAATATTGGTTCAAGAGCTTGGCATGCTGGTTTAAGAAAAACAGTAAACATTTAGACCCCAAAAAGTAAATAAATGTGTTCCAAAATAATTAAACAAACCTATCTGAACACTAACGATGTAATGCTTTGTTTTCTTTAACACTTGGTTCTTTTGTTCTGCTGAAACCGGTATTTCAATTTCAGTTAGCTATTTTTATTTTTTTTATTTTCTCTGACTATTTACTTGTCTTTGTTTTATCAGTTTTACTCGCTGCGAAGATAACCTCTTGTTTTCAATCACACACCAAGTTTCTAGAAATTCAGGGTGTTAAACTACATTATCATAGGGAGGAGTTCATTTCATGTAATTATATATATATATATATATATATATATATATATATATATATATATATATATATATATATATATATTAACAGAAGACAAATACAAGTCTTCTAGTTACCTTTGTTGTTGTTGACTTTGTTGTACACCAGTACTTCTTTAACTGGTTCTGTAATGTATCGGAACATTCCATGGTGTAACAACATATTTCAGCCCATGGGAAGATTCCTTTATTTTCCACTTGTATGAAGTTCTCAATTCTACAGCCTGGATTATGAATATTAGGGCTGTTTAAAAATGACTGGAATATCTTCCATTTCAGCTAGGCTAACGCAACCTCATACTTTACAGACACTTTGCTAGCAGAAAGGAAAGGTTAACAAGCTATAGAATTAGCTCTCAGCAGCATACAATATTATCACAATTGTCTTTCACTGTTATGTTTTGGGCTGACACCATATTAAAAAGATATAAAGGTCATATATCAAAGCATTTCTCAGTATTAAAACTATGGGAAGTCTAAAGCATTTTGTGTTGATGTGTATATCCTAATTTGCAGAAGTTTGAGCCTCATACAAGTGGTAATTTTGCACAGTAATTTTTCCAGGTTTGCCCATTAATATGCTTTACCATATCTCTTTATAATTTACAATGCTAACCTAGACTTTACCATGCCTTCACTATGCTTTATTACACATTGCTATGCTTTTACTGTGGCAAACATTTACAAGGGGCCCTATACTGGTAGCTGTATTTCAAATATATTGAAAACATAATATATTCCAAGCCATATCTAATATATTTAAAATACAGACAGACCAAGAAATAATAACATTCTAAGCCACAAGTGATGACAGGCTATCTAAGGTGTGATAAAAATGATTATCACATACCAGCAATGCTGTTTCATTTTTACAACACATGAGAAACAATGTTGATTATGACATCACAGTGGTAACTAACGGCAACATGTTATCACGTATGACGTGGTCTTGAAGCCTCTTTCTTGTGTTCCTGCATTATTTCTTTCTTGTTCCTTTTTTGTTAAACCCATGTCAATCATGCACTTTGATTGTGTCTGTTCCAACAATCTTTGTTACTGCAGTATTTTTTTTCTTAATAAAAACATACAGTTGTAGCTTTCAATTAGAAAAGCAACTGTACTGAAAACTCTTTTAAGTGCGATGAAAACGGTTGGCCTCAAGCACAAGCAAGTTAGATTCAATTTAGTTTAGCTCTATCTGTATTCACTGTATGAGTTTAAGCTGTTGTCTCCTTCCTTGTTTCCCAAGGCAACTAAGGATATCCAAATAGTTTGCAAATGTATTTTAGAGATACCATGTAGATGTGGGTTATATTTTCTTTGCATGCTCTAGCAATGAGTGACTGGCTTGTGCTGTATATTAACATTTTTGTAGTGATCTGCACATTCCTCCCTAGTGTCATATCACATATACTGTAGAACAGACTACCAATATGGCAGGCAAAGTGTATGTGCCTAACCCTGATATTACCCGTGGTATCCGTTAGACTATGTGCAATTCCTACAGGATACAGGATTTTATTTTTAATTGATACTGCTTTGTGAATATATAAAATTGTTAGAACGTGGGTGGTTCCATATGGCTGTATGTAAATATATAACTGTGCAGTATATTGTTTTGTTTCTAATACACTTGCAGCACTAAACACTAAAGAACAGCCCTGGAATGTATTTGGCATTTGTAAAGAATTCTTCTGGCATTCATTTTGGAACTCAGTTTGAATACAAAAATGTAAGCAATCTTAATGAACTGGTTCACCAATTTATAGAATTTGTATTGAAATATACTATAAATTCATAAACAATTGAAAAAATCAAACCACTGATGAAAGCTCCTTTGTCACATACAAGGTCTCTTTGGACAAGAATTTGAGTCAGGTTAAGCTGACTCAAGAGATAGCAGCTATTCCACAAGACTGCTGTGCTTAGAACCTGGTGTGAGCAGGTATGGTCCATGTCACAGGGCTTTTCATCAAGGGATGACTCATGCATCCGCTCATCTCTCTAATAGCAATGCAATGTGTGCTGCAACACCCATAGTCACATTTCATCTGTGGCAGTAACAACAGTACACCTGCTTTGGAAGATTAACACAACATGGAGCAAGTGATGTCACAGCTGAAAAATCAGGAGATACTGAGTCACACAGAAACAACTACAAAAAAAAAAAAGATAATTTAGCAATCATTTGGATTGGTTAGAATTTGTCAAATATTGTGTTTTTGTTTTTGACAAGCCAGGTTTCACCAGTGGAAGTTAATTAAAGGTAGTTTACGAACAGGAGGAAACACATTTTACACAGAGGATAATCAACCAAGAGACAGCTAATACACTGGGCTCATTAAACAAAACAAAAAAATAATAATGGTGTATTAACAAGGTAACAACCAAACTTTGTCCCCAACATTTGTTAGCCCTCAACTTTATTATTTGTTTATTTAGCAGACGCCTTTATCCAAGGTGACTTACAGAGACTAGGGTGTGTGAACTATGCATCGGCTACAGTCACTTACAAGTGCATCTCACCCGAAAAACGGAGCACAAGGAGGTTAAGTGACTTGCTGAGGGTCACACAATGAGTCAGTGGCTGAGGTGGGATTTGAACCAGAGACCTCCTGGTTCCAAGCCCTTTTCTTTAACCACTGGACCACACAGCCAACTTCTTGGTTTTGAAGGATATGGCTTACCCCATACCCAGGAAGAACATCCTTTCAGATGCTGTTTGGTGCTTTATAAACTTTATAGGACAAAGATTCTCATTGGGACTTTTGTCTAACTTCAATGCATTTCTTTTCAGCACTCCCTGAAGTGCACGGAACACCATAATAAAGGGTGCCTTTTGGTTTTATGTTTGTGTTGTGCAATGTTTGTTGATACTGTAAAGTAATTCAACTTGCCAACCCAGGAAGTGTGGTTGGTCAGTGACCAGTATTCAATTTTCTTCCACAAGTGAACGTGTTTGAACTTGTTAAAATGTTGAGTTATCATGCTGATATCCCACAATCTCTTTCTTTCTCAATTTATTTTATCCTTATTTGCATGGTAATATCACAATTTACCACCATTTTCCCATGCATCCAATGACCTGGAAATGTATTTATTTTTTCTCAGTAACATTGTCCTTTATAATATCTTCTTGATCTGAACCCAATGAACTTTGTAGAAAATACGTTTAAGGAAAAAGACTGAAGAGAAGGAATAATTATTGAATCTCCTGTTGTGATGTGTGTTTCAAATTACAATGAGCTTATAATATCATTCAATGTGATTTGACTTGAGCTGGTAGTATCCTGTAGCTCTAACGTATTGTAAGCCAATAGATAAAACAATGTTTACAAACAATGGATTCAAACAGGTTTGGAATCCATTGTTACAGCATGAAATTTACAGCATGAAGTCCCATTTGCATTTTAGGTTTAAATTGGTAGGAACATAAAAAGGTGAGGTAATCATAATTATATACAATACTTCCTCAAAAACATTGTTTTTTGAATTTGAATTATGTACCAACTTTACGAGGCATCCAATTCTGTACTTGTGCCTCCCAGTACTTCAAGAGAGCTTTGGAATAGAGGTGTTATTATTTGTGTAACAGAAAAAAATAATAGTTTACATGACTATTGACTTGTGTAAAGTGATCCAAGTATGTCAAGCATTTTTAAAATTATTATTTCATATTGATTTAAGCAGACACCACTACTTTGCAAATAATAGATTTTCATTTCATAATGGAAAAATGAATTTTACAAAACCTGTTTATATTAATAACATTAGCACAATAACACCCACACACAGCTGACTGGTCTTATTTAACCTCGCCAGCTGTAGGACAAGGGCAGTTATAGCAAGGTAATTGTAGCCTACAGTTTGTACTGTATTTAAAATGCTATTCACGGAATATCTAAGATCAGTGTGTCATTGCGCTATATATCATGATGGTTTAGTTAGCTAATTGATTAGCTCAGCGCAAAACAAGCCCTGAGCCAGAAATGAGAACGTCCTAATAAGCCAAGTGGGCTACAAAATCGACATTTTCTACAGCCACGAAAGACAGACTATAACGTACAGTAGATTGCTGTGCAGGAAGAACCTCTTTGCATGTCAGGACTCCCGACATCGGACCTCACCTAGCAACAAGAAAACATTCATCAGACCTTAGTAGCCTTGATCCATCCCATATTTGGAATTGTGATTGGATGGGAAGTGTCCAATGGCTGCGGCGCGTCAGGTTTTGATCACATGGCAGAACTTGTGTTGTTTGTGTGATTAATGCTGCCCTCACGTGTAGAGCAATGCGCTGAGGAGGAAGTGTATGTCCCTGTTGTTAGTTTGCGTAATATAACATACTGAAAAGTTGGTATTCGTTCAAAACTTCCTCAGTTTCTGACACAATGCAACTAGTTATTTGTTTAATTATGAAGAATATTTGAAGCACTGTCAGTACAGTGCACCTGAAAACCATATCGCACGCAGCACTAACGTTACAATTACCTTTGACTGTAAACTACGATGCACTACGTGATCATATTAACCAACACGGGTGCATAATGTAACGCATACCTAAACGCGCATTATTATTATTATTATTATTATTATTATTATTATTATTATTATTATTATTATTATTATTATTATTTTGCTATTATAACAATTAAATAGTCCCATTTCATCCGTGTGTGCTGTAAAAGGCTATTTTATTTAGCCTTGACTATGTATGTACAGTAAATCCTATGCAACAGCAAGATTGCAGACTGCTTTATAAGTTTGAGGCACATGCATTTGCTGTATTTTTGTACCTGGTGTTATAAAAAAATCAAACACACTCCAGATAAGAAACAATATCAAACAAGAATAACTTTATAGGGACTTAAACGTGTAGAGAGATAATACACGCTTTAGTACCATATATAAAAACTACATCATAGTACATCATAGATAATATACAAACACACAGTACAGGACAATGTACAGTACAGCACAGTACAGGACAATGTAAATATGTAGTACAAAAGTGTATACTTTCAAGTCATGTATTAAATTATTAAAACCATAAAGTTACCCAAATATTCTTTTAATAGCTTTCTAAACTTAAGAAGGCTAGAAGAGGATCTAATTTCCACTGGCAACAAATTTCATAAATGAGCTGCTCTGACCTGAAATGTGCGGTTTCTAAAATTAACCCGGAAATACAGAGGAGGAGAAATATGGAGGGAACCATTTGAAACGTAAATTGGTATTGATTCTAACAGGAAGAACAGTTTGAAGATAGGCTGGTCCAACTCCATTACCGCTTTATAAACAGTGCCAAGGATTTTAAAATCTATTTTCTCACGGACTGGGAGCCAATGTATCTCCCTCAGAACCGGAGTGATGTGGGAGTGCAGCGGAGTCCCAGACACAAGGCAAGCTGCCATGTTTTGAATCCTCTGAAGTCTATTAAGCTGGACCACAGGTAGGCCTGAATAAAGGGGGTTGCAGTAGTCCATCTTAGGGATTAAAAGTGTTTGCACAACTCTCCGAAAAAGGGAACCTGGCAAAAATGTAATAACTTTTTAAATTACGTAAGAGAAAAGTAGAACTAACCACCTGAATAATTTGGGGGAAAAACAAAAACGTGACTCCCAAGTTCCTAGCTTTAGTAACTACAATAGGTGTAGTTCCATTAATGTTTGGAGGGGTAAAGCTATTCTCAAGCTTCTTGAGAGTCATTGTCAATCCCAAAAATAAAACCTCTGTTTTTGGGGTTTAGTTTCAACCAGTTTAAATTAAGCCAGGTATCCACCTTTGACAGGCAGCACTCCAGACCAGCCCTCAACTCCTCAACATTGCCCAAGACAAGCACATACAGCTGTGTGTCATCAGCATACTGGTGGTACTGAAGTCCACACGCTTCAATGATCTCCCTCAAGGGCTCTATGTGAAGTTTGAATAAAATGCGAGAAAGAGTGGTGCTTGAGGGACCCCATATTTGACCAACACAGTGATGACACATCGATCCCTCCTGACAGCCTGCTGGTACGGTTGGTAAGAAAAGATTGAAATAAAGACAAAGCTGGACCAGTAATACCAAAGTGGTTTTCCAGGCGGTCAAGTAAGATCAACAGTGTTGAAGGCCGCTGAGAGATCATGGAGGATGAGAACTGCAGCACCCCCAGCATCAACACACAGCAGAGCAGTCTCAGGACCATGGAAGGGGCAAAAACCAGGCTGAAAAGGACCTAGAAGGGCAGAGGAAGATAAATAGTCCTGAAGCTGGGACCCAATCACACGTTCAAGAACTTTTGCCATAAAAGGTAAATGAGAGATAGGGCGAAGGTTGGAAAATTCTAATTTGTAAGGCCTGTTTTTGTTTTTTTTTTTACAATAGGAGAAATCAATCCATTTTTAAAAGGTTCCAAGGTTGCATCATCAATGACCAATTTGACAATTTGATCTTTAAATTTAGGTTTTTCTATAAAAAGACAAGAAGTGTCAGCTGGTATAGAGGCACGGATCTTTATAACCTTCTCAATAAAGACATCTTGTATAGATTCACATAAATCTGGGGATCCTTCAGTGATATAAAGATCATTGTCAATTTTGCTTAATTTTGAGACAATCTGAAATAATGCCTTATTTATAGCATTCTTAATCTTCCCAGAAACGTGTTGACATTTTGCTTCTGCTGTCGCTCTACTATGAGCCTTTTGCAGAGGTTTTAAAGCATCCATATGCTTTCTATTTTTCTAAGTTCTCTCTTTTGCTGTGCTAGTTCTGGGGTGTTGCAGAGTTTCTCTAATGAAAACTGGTAAGAGGGAACTGTTGGCTACAGTAAGGTATAATATAATGTAGAATGCATTCACATTAGGTTAGGTTCCAACTTGTACATTGAGATTAATTCCTTTCTATGTGCAATATGTTGCATTTTATATGTAAAATGCATTCATGTAATATTTTGCATTGTATGAATAATGCCTCTGTGTGTAAAGGTCATTTAATATTAAACATATTTCAGTATAGCTATCGTGTCAATGTAGAGCAAAGCAATCACATATCAATATCATACTGTCTCATATACCCATTCCATATGTCCCAAGAGTCAACAGTTTTCTTTTCAGTTTGCAGAATTGTTCCTGAAATGGATAAGCAACATCAAAGACCAAGGCAGTGGTCTTCTGCAAGATCAAAACCCTATTCCAAAGGGACTGGATTGGGATGGCCTTCCTTTGGTCAGACTGGGCTTTGCACTGTTTACTTTACACCTGTATGTTTAAACTTTTATGATGATTCATTTCTTTCTGTTGATGGGTAACAACCATTGCAGGTATTCTGTTCCTTCCATTTCCTTTAAAATACAGGCTGTGGTTTAACACATACATACAGTACTGTACACACAGAGGTTTATCTGAATAGTTTCTAGAGACATGCACTCCTCTATAAATGGGGTCCTTAATACTGGCTTGACTGTATTGCATTTTTCTTAAATGGTCTTATATGCATTATATAATATTGCAATTAGTTCCCCTTACTAGAACCTTTACTTTTGCAAGAACTATTTGTAATATGGATAAATGATTACCTGGTCTGGGTTTTACTTATTCTTCTGTTATATTTTAGTGTATGGCGACATCTAGTGGCCAATCAATAGCACTGCTTTATTTCTGACATGAAGATAAGTGCCCGCTTATGGGCCATTTTTATGCAGCATCTGGTTGTCTATGGTCTCCCATCCAAGTACTAACCAAACCCAGCTCGGCTTTCATTTTGAGATCTTAGAAACATAATATTCAGAATACAAATTTAACTGTGTGTGTGTGACACATAATTTCAGCTTTATGAGGTAGTAATAGCTCAAACGCAGGACTTGTAGTTCAGCGTTTTCTGCGCACTTTTTATAAACACAAAACAAACACAGGAACAAAATAACAGTTTGAACAAAAAACAGTACACACTGCACTCTTCAAAATAAACAAACCAGTACCCAAGCCTAGCTATCACGGTACCTTACTCTGTTCCACTTTGTTTTCTCTGCTCCAAGAACTCACCTACACAACCCTCAAACATTCATTCCTTTGTTCCTTTTATAGGGTGTGGCCAGGGGTAGATTGACAATTAATCATTACATTTCCACCTGGCCACACTTTTCCAACCATACCTCAATCACTCAATTAAACAATTAAACACAATTTCCATCACCAGACAACCACACAAACGTGCACCCATGTGCAGAGCCTCCCCCTACTTTACCACAGCGGCATATTCATTTTTACCGTGTCTGCAGTTCTACTACAATTCTGGCAGCTGCCACCAACATCTGGAGTCCAGAGAGGTCCTGTTTTTAAAATATATCTTTGCGTGTTGGCTCAACAGAGTGCAGTGGAAATAATAATAAAAAAAATAGCCTCCCCTTTAATGATCAGATTGCGTGCTCTATTTAAATTCTTAACCAGAAAAAGAAAAAAAAAACTCCACAAATTCACTTGAAAAATGTTTTTCAGAGAAAGCTGGAACCTCTAACATTGTTTTTTCCTGTGCTTTGTGTACACCTTTCCAGGTGATTAACAAACTGTATCTAATAATGTGATGGTAATCCAGTCACAGATGCACTTTTCCATACAGAGAGTTTTTAATATCCTGGCTCAACCTGAGTAAAAATTACCCTAGAAACGTTTATTTGTACTTAAAAAAAATGATGTGTGTTATTTCTTAACCATTTATGGTATTAATTCATTAGGTTTGTATTCATTTTTTATTATTATTACATTGTAAATGTTAGGTGATTTTACTATAACTTCTCTTTGAGTTATTTCCATTTTGTGTATGTCTGGGAAATTAGCTAAACTAAGGAGTAAATACAGATCTTCATCTAATAAACCACAACCCAACCTCACTGTTTGGCAACTTTCCCTGCAATCCCAATGGGATCATCCATTGCAATACCTTCCTTTTCCTCATAGATAAGAGTACTCCTGTATCACAAAGGCTGCCCCCAGGCTTCAATTCCAGAACCCAATCCCACAAATTACAGGATGTGTCCGTTTCAACAGACTTTGTATAGGAGCCATGATATAAACAGTTTTGAAACACACTGAGGAATGGAAAGGGTGGGTCTGCAGCTTGATAACTTGATAAAAATATGATTCTTTGGTGTATGTGTACTACTCTGTTCCCCATAATGTAGACCCTTCTGCCTACGTCACCAAACCTTGTTGACAGAACACATTAGCAAATTGTAGTTTTAGCCGCTCTGTGACGCAAGCTCCTTCTAATACTTCCAGGAAGCAAAACAGAAATTCAATATGACATTGCTTTTTTTGATATTGTTATTAGGAGGGCCCTGGTAAATAGTCAGCATCATTCAAATCAACACAGTACAACTGGCACAGAGCGCCTTTATCACAAAATGCAGGTTAGGTATTGAATGGCATGGAGACTAATTTGTACCATGTCAGAGGGTGGTCCTTCCAGGACAGGCTTCAGGCTTACTAGCAGCAGCACTGCTTGGGCTGCTCCTGCTCTGTGGATAAATTGGGATGATCCAGTGCTTATATAAACAAAAATAAGTGTTGGTTGTACTTTTTGTTCTTTAAGAATTAGACCCTGTTCCAAATCAACAGTGATATCTGGCAACTGGTGTTATATATGACGTAGTGTTAGAAGTAGGGGATCACAAACTGGGCAATTGATCCAAAACTCATCTGAAAAAACCTCTGAACAACATTTCTATGAAAGACTGCTACTGTAGCACCAGTGTTAATTATGTTAAATTATGATTCATTTGTAAAAAGCTAAATCTTCATTTAAAAAAAAAATCTTTTCTGGAATACATTAGTGAAATGACAGGATGTGAGGCACTTTGCTGTTTATCTCTTGGTTTGGGTAGTTTTTTTTTACTCTTCCTCCATAAACCACAGCCCAAGCACTTTATGAACAGTTGGTTTAAATTAAAATACATTTTGCAATGCAGACCTTTTTCACCAGCTGCAGCTGAACGTTATATTGCTTTTTATGTAGTCCTCGGTGTAATTAAACTATGGGTAGGACATAAGAACAAAAGAACATAAGAAAGTTTACAAACGAGAGGAGGCCATTCAGCCCATCTTGCTCATTTGGTTGTTAGTAGCTTATTGATCCCAGAATCTCATCAAGCAGCTTCTTGAAGAATCCCAGGGTGTCAGCTTCAACGACATCACTGGGGAGTTGGTTCCAGACCCTCACAATTCTCTGTGTAAAAAAGTGCCTCCTATTTTCTGTTCTGAATGCCCCTTTATTTAATCTCCATTTGTGACCCCTGGTCCTTCTTTCTTTTTACAGGTCAAAAAAGTCCCCTGGGTCGACATAGTCGAGGGTTGGCTTTCAATCTTCTGAAGGCCAGTTTCTTTGAGTCAGTTTTACCTGTTTGGAGGGAACAGAAACTTCAAAACATTAATAACTTGGTTCCGTAGAAAGCAAGAACTAGTGCATCGGTGCATGTTTAGCACAGTAGAAGCCCCTGGACCAAGTAGCTTTTAAACTGTACAATAATACATTAGGGATGCTTAACATTGGACATTCCCTTGAAAATATTTGCTGAATTTGCAACATTTGGCCACTTTGTAAATGTTTTCAGACGTTATGTTACGACCTAGCCTATAGGACGAGGCTACAGAATGTGATAAGCCACATCCACAGAGTCTTTAGAATCACGTAGTAGATTATGGCATGCTATGCAACAATACTATTTAAAATCTTGATACATTAAAATAAAGAAAAAAGGAAGGTAATATATGTCCTTTATACACTGAGACCTTTGGATAACAAGCATCACGCTCCAGTGGGGTGCCTCTTAATTTGTAACTTTTTCTGTAACTTTAGCACTGTTTTATAAACAAGTACTTCTGCATCAAGTGAAGAGTGCATTGTTTCATTTTTCACACACCATCACAGTTGGTTTGAAAACAAAGTCATGGTCGAGAGAGATTTTAGTTACAGACGCGCACTGCAACATGTTGAGAGTTCTTCACAATTCAGGATAGATGCCCAGGAACAAATGTGCTCCCAGAGCTGAGAGGTGAACTCATACCTCACAGTGAGCATCAGTCCCTCACCTTTCATGGACATGAAAAGTTTCTTTTCAGGTTTTTATGTTTAAGGTATGGGTAAATATGTTCCTAGTTGAGATATTCTGGTTCAAAACGCATGCAAGACCCCTATTAATCTCTTTCATTTATTAAAATGATAGTATTGGAAGCATATTATTCCATTGGTTACACATTAAAACACAAGACAGACCATGCATAACTCTTCAGGTAAACTCCAAAGAGAAATCTTGTTGAACAATAACATTACCAGGAATCCCTGAGCGAGGCAGAATGCTGGGTAATATATTACTTTTAACAGATTCTTCATTCATGACATGTGTCTTTGGTTCCCGTACTATACCACAAAGCAAGTGGATCCGACAGAGCTGAAAGGCCACAGTATCACACGATTTCTCAAGAGCCGGGTAAGAAAGCACCATTCTAAATGATTGGAAACATTATAACAAGCACTATTATGTGTAAAGTACAATGGCATCTATAGCTCTGTGTCTTTTACAGAGTTGGTATTTGTTTTGTTTTTGTAATTCAATGTCCAAATGTGTATACTACTTGATTTAGATAGTAAGCGCCTTGCTGTCTTAAGTAGTACACACTTTTCTCGTATTCACCATCAAAGCTGAATGGAGGGCAGAGTGTTGTGAAGTTTTAGTAAGAGGGAGTTACACAAGCCTCAACCTCCCTTTTTCTCTCCCTTTCTCTTGCTCCCTCCCTCCCTCTCTCTCTCTCTCTTTCTCTGTCCGTCCCTCCCTCCCTCTCATTCTCTCTCTAACTCTGTATTTGTGCCTTGTACCTCTCACATGGGATTCCAGAATCCAGCTGGAGGGACTCTAAAAGACACGCTCAACAGGAAAAGCCTACAGCGTCGCTGACATAACCTCTTCACACAAAGGTAAAGCAAAGAGAGGCTTCTTTTTAAATTCTCAGTACAGTATATATCTTTTTTTTTTGGGGGGGGGGTTGTTTATTGATAGTCATTTCACTCAATTCGTTTTCATTTAGTTTATTTAAATTCTCTTTTGATTGATCAAATGAGACTTGGTGTTCATAAGACCTTTGATGATGGTTTTGAATTTATTCCCATGTATCAAAACACTCGATCTCTTACCTAAGAAAGAGCCAGATTTCTTGTGAGTGTTTTTCTGTAATAGAAAAGTTGTTCACTTCATAAAAAATGGTGAAAACTGTAACAAGTTCACCACGGTAAACCATTGTAAAAGTGTAGTAAAGCATAGTGAAATCCTCCATAACTTGAAATACTTAACACTTCTAATTTCTAAGGCTTGCACGATTATAAACATTCTGTCAAGTGCTCATAGTAACTAGATTTGAGTTGGAGTTCTGTTATATTTGCTGGTGTCCAGAGTGAAGCTAGAATTAGATTAGATTAGATCTGGGTTTATTATTTGATAATGGTAACAAGACTGAAACATTGTGGGTAAAACAGGACTGCAGGTCTTTTTTTGTCATACATAGCTGAATTCTTGCAAATTCTTATACTTGTATTTGTTTACCTTGGTAAATGTGCATGGTAATTTTGCAATTAACAATGATTTTTTATCCCATTATTGCATTACACATACATATTTATCTGGGATGAATGTACTATACATGCCTATGTTTTTACAATGCTTTACTAAACTTTGCATTTTCTGTTTACTGTGGGATACTAGAAGAATAATGTGAAAATATACAAAACGTATTTAGTTTATTATTGCCACTTACAAGCAGGTTGCCTCAATAACATTATTATTATTATTATTATTATTAATTATTTCTTAGCAGACACCCTTACCCAGGGCGACTTACAGTTGTATACAAAAAATACATATTAAGAATTACAGTACAATTAAGAGCAACATTCCAGACTCTCTAATTATACCAACATAAAATAACTTCCTCTCATCCATTGTATCACTAGAAAGGTAAAACATGGGGGGTAACTCCCTTCCGAATGACTAATAGATATATTGGAGTTCACTGTCACAATGTGTAACAGTAACGTTTGTCCTGCACATACAGTAAATACACACACAGACTACGATGCACAAAAGGAAGCAGATTTCATACAGATATCTTTGCTGTTGTTCCTTGCTGAAGACTGTGAGAGGCACTTGTTGCCCAGGCAAATCCAAACCTGCTCAGATGTTGCTGGGGGTTTTACAACAATGTGAAGTAGTTTATGGGATGTTGGATGCAGTTCAGATTCCCTTAACCCCCCGGAGTTAACATTTTTTATAAGCAAAGTGAGCATTGTAGTTTGGGATTGTAGGATTTAATGTTATTCATAAACTAGTGCACTAGATAAACCACACTAAAAAATGTTAGCTGCTTCTGGGGGTTAATCCAAAATCAGCATTTCTTCTATCAGCTTTGATGATGTCGGTAACTCTATCACTGACCATACATTCATGCTTGCTATCGCACACATAAAAGGGTCCCTTTTAAAACTGAAGTTGAATGTTCCTTGTCAAACATGAATAGTGGAGCACTGCACCCTGTTAGGTGAATGGGACAGGTGCAGCCCTTGTTTAGGGAATAGCGTGATTAGTCCTTTGAGTTCACATACCAGTATGTTTTTTTTTTTCTTTTTTTCTTGTTGCCTGCGTTAAGGTTTTTCTGCTTGGATTGGGCTTTGAATACGAGCCACACTGTGACGTTCGCTTCTGTTTGATTATCTGTGCACAATGACAGATAAGCAGAACAAGACCAAGTGTTTCTGGGTCTGCCCTCTCCACTGGTGTGACTCAAACCCACTCTGAATGGACCACCCTCCACACTGGTGAAAGGCTAATTCATTGTCCAGTACATTCAGAGAGCACTTCTTTAGCAAAGACTATTAGAATTGTATAGTGCAGAGACGGCTAACGGTGTTTGCTTCAAACTTTCCGAAGCTGAGGTCGCCAAATACGAAAAGCATTAAATGTAGGATTTTTGACAGTCCTAGAGTTGAAAAATATTGATAAACAATAGACTGTATGGCATGCCAAAAACCTGCAGTTTTGAGGGTCAGTTATTTTAATAGATTGTTTTGGGTAAAAAACAAAGACAAACAGTAGACACACATGTGCAACTTGTATACACAAAGAAAAGCGCTCTGTTTTAAAACCTGAAAAATATCCTATACCACTGACTTGTGACAAATGATACACAATCATTAGTGGAAATATAAGCCTAGGCTGGTGGTGGAGACCTATAGTATACAGTACAAAGAAGAGCAAGTATAGGAAAGCAAGCAAAAATAGTAAACAAGGGCAAGATGGTAATGGACAGAAAAGCATGGTAAAACCACTGTGACATTTTAAGAGTAAGTAGCGGATTCTGAAAAATACAGCGTTATTCGTCCCCACGTGTTGCTACAACTGTTTAAATAATGTACCTGTCATTTTTCTTTTCATTGTTAACATGCTAACAACTTTTTACACTTATAACTTTAAAGTCTGTTTCAAAGACCTTTTCAAAATGGCCGCTCTAGTGCACTGGGGTTTGAAATGTCCTCTAAATCACTGAAGGAAAAAAACCCAACAACATAAAAACAAGTGCTTTGGCTTTTCTGTTCTGTTTCTGTTCTGTTCATGGATCGTTATTGCTGTGTTACACAATAATCCCTACACTATCGGTGCACTAGAGCACCCATTGAAAAGATCTTTGAAACAGACTTTAAAGTTAAAGTTATAAGTGTAAAAAGTTTTTAGGATGTTAAGAATAAAAAGAAAAATGACAGGTCCGTTATTTAAACAGTTGTAGCAACACGTGGGGACGTGCAACGTTATATTTTTCAGAACCCACTCCACTTCAATGCAATAGTGTGAGAAAAGCATTTTACTGTGACCTTTTTTTTTTGCTTTTTTTTTATAAGGGACCACAAGGGCCTGGAGACATAGGAGGTGAGATTTGGTGTTGCAGAATGTGTTATCCGCTGTAGCAAACTACTCTACACGCTTTAGAGATATAAAAAACAGAATCAGTGTTTTGATTCAGTCATATGCGGGAGTCTTTGGATCTTAACAATTCGTTTTGTTATAATTCCCAGTTACTGGGCCTCTTCTAGAGGAGGCATGCTGAGCTCTGTAAGAAAAGACCACCGTTATGTAAGGCATAACTCAATTGACTTGCAGGTCAACACAAACATTCATCTTTTCATCTGACTCCCTGTTTAAACTAGTGTCAACCCCCCCAAAAAAAACAAGACACAATTTTGGATCTGGGCCCAGACAGCTGGAATAGGATGCCTTAGAAATGAATTCATTTGAGCAAAAAAAGAGTAGCAACATGATAACGGTGCAGATATAGCCTTAAATAATTGTGTTTATACAAGCGTGGGGCTGAGGTGTGCGTTACAGCGAAACAATTTCATTATGGGACAAATAGATCCTGCTGATGTTAGAACTTATAAGGTTCATTTCAGGGTTTCATTTCATTTAGCGGAAACCCCTGGCAAACTGAACGGGCAGAGAGCTGGAAATGAAAGAAAATACCCACGAAACCAGGATTCATATCCTCTTCAGCCCTTGCTGTATTAATTCAAATCAAACCTGCATCAAAGACCACCTGTAATAATGGACCGTCTGTCTATCGGGACAACCCTATTGAGATGAATCTGTGTGAATGTACAGGGCATTCAGTCACAAGTATAGGGAACACTAAATGCAATAAAACAGTTGCCCATAAGGGGCGCTGTTGAAGTCTGTAAGTGCATATGACATGGATTACTGTGTGCAGCTATAAAGCTATGCGTTTTCTTAATTGTGTTCCACACTAGCTTGTGCAACATCCCACGTCAGCTAGTACACTGCCGGTACCTTTACGCCAACCCTGTACATTGCCCATAGTAAATAATCACCTGGATAAAGACCACTTCTATGGAGCCCCATGTCAATATTGCTGCTCTTATCCTCTCAGAAGTGAAGGTGCCATGGGCAGACAATAGACATTGTGCAAACAAAAAGGGAGTGAGCTGGCAGTTTGTTTAGCACCCTCCGACGCCTGCTCTCCATCTGCTGTCCTTGGCTGTACCTCGGCAAGACAGCTTGTTTGAACAAGGAACCAGTCAGATGTACTCACCATTTATCTTCTTCATAGTTTAAAAACAGCATTTAAAACAACACAGAAAATGATCACTGCAGACTCTTTCCTCTGCTATTTCTTGGCAATATCCCACTAGCTTACAAAGATTTTCCCTGCAGGCATAATTAACATGAAAAGAACGGAGCAGATGTACTGTGTAGTGGTAGTGCATATTAAATCTTTATACTGATAATCCGAGAAGGTTCCTTCTAGAATGGAGCAATCCAACTAATTTATCCAGTGACAGTAATATACAGTATGTGGAAATATGGATTTATATTTATATATATATTTTTTAAAATGACAGATTATTTTAAAGCTTTAGTTCCATATACTGTATTAAAAAGCTTCAAATAGCATATTCATACTTTGGTTTTTTATATACTGTCCCTGTTCCTTTTTAGGATGTTTGCAATTGTTCGGAGTTGTTTTGCAAGGCTCATATACTGTGTGTGTGTTCAGGTCTAGATCAACTGAAATGTCTTTTTAGAAGTAAGAGTCAATGATCTTCTAATGATCTGCCCCACTTGCACTCAGAACCACCATTTAAATGGCATTTCAAGCTATTTGCTAATAAACAGCAATTTCACTTGGTTGGCTGGGAACCATAATTGCAATCTGCACATACCAGCACTAACTAGCTTAACCTCAGTAGCGAATATTGGTGGCATTTCTGACAGGGATACTCCAGGCTTGTACACCACATGCAAAAATCTGTGAAGTGATCATGCCGGTCTGTCAACACTTCACTTTTTGGTTTCTAGCCTGTTAATTGTTCCCTTGTTTGCATTAGCACAGGTTTGAATACCTGAGGCTTTACCTCTGCAGGGCTGGCTCTGTGAGAAGCTTTGTATTACCAGGGACATGTTTTTAACTTAATAGTCGTCTCTACGGAATGTTAAGCAGTGAATGTGTTTTTCTTTTAAAAAACAGTTGGTTTTATTGGCATGGCAGATTTGCTGTAACAATTTGGGAATGTTTTTAAATCAGAGCATTGAATTCCTTGTTGCAACCCTATTAACCCAACAGCAAACTTAGCCAGAACAAACAACTCCTCTCTGCTATAAAACTGTCAAGTCCTTCACAGTCTGGACACCAATTTTCAGCCACTGTCTACAGCACCGCATTGTGTAAAGCTATGCAATCATTTCAATGCAATTCTTGTTTTTTTTTTCTTCTTTATAGCGATTTTGTTGTTTTTGAACAGTGTTCAGCACTGAAAACACACAAAGCTTTTCTGCAGAGTTACCATGGATAGTGCTCCCTCTAGGGATCAGATTGAGGTAGTGACTGCCTACCTGTCCGTTACACTGCTTGGCCAATTGTATTGTTTCTTTTTTTCCAGCCTGCCATTAACTTAAATGCTGTAACACTCCACTTCCTAATCTTGTTTAAGTTTTTGAATATTCATTTACTTAACTTGACTCGGAAGCCACGACAGGCGTAAAATGCACTTCAAATAAAGAACTGCTTTCTTTCTTTATAAAAACTGCCGACTGAAAAATGCTAGGGACTTGTTTTGGAGACAGGAACAAAGAAGGGGTTACTCATGTCAGGTTTCGTTTCATGGTTTAATGTAATGAATACAATAGTATGTGCCTGTGACAAGATGACAGAGGTTGAGACTCAGAGACAGTGTGAAAAGTTCAAAAATAAAGCTTTTAATACATAAAAATACAAAATAAACCGGCACGAGGGCCAAACAAAACAGGTTTCTAAGACACCAAATCAACACAAAATTAAACTTACAAGAATAAGGCTTCCAGGCTGGGCGTTGCCTTTACTGGATTCAAAATAAACCGAACAGCACACAAAGAAAAACACACTTGCTTCCTCTCCTTCTAGAACTCTCCCTTACTGGGAGGCTGAGGCCTCCTTTTATGCCAGGTGGCTGAGTGATTAATTGAATAATTAATTGGTTGATTGCTCCCACCTGACACAATCAACCTGGGCAGGGAGGAGAATTTAACTCCATCCCTGCCAGTATTTCCAAGGTCAGAGCCCTGCTCTGCCACAGTGCCGTGTGTGTGTGTGTGTGTGTGCTTGTGACTCTTCTTGTCACAAGTGCTTGATCGTATCAGAGCTAGAGAACAAAAGGTTATTTAAAGGCCAGGTCACCAACACTCGCTTTGTTTTTCAAAGATTTCAGATGTGTGGACAGCCCAAGATAAACAGTATGGAATACATGTGAGCTCACTAAGAATGGAATGCAGGAAGCGTGCTTTTGGGGCCAATATTTAGATACATTTCATAAGCCAAGCAATGATATAATATTGTTATTTATAAAAAGTATTAAAGCCACACTTACAGAAATGTATAAAAAGCCAAGTTGCAGAGATGAATATAACTATCCAAAGGGTACACTACAGTCCAAAAAGCTACTGAACCAAGTTAAGGGTGCTTATGTTTAAATGCAGGCCTAATCATTGTGCAGAAGTGGAATCTTTGCATAGCACACAGTGACACTCGGTGACCAAATGTAATAACTGCAAGAAAAGTAAGTCCGGCTTTCGCACAATATTACCCTGAAACGAGACACATCATGAACAACAACCTTGGTTGACTGGCATCTACTGTAGTGTACCCATTGGGTAGTTTAGTTTCCATAAGCGCTGTTCTGTACTGGCAATGCCTAGGATCTCGATACTATCCTTGGCTTGTCCACAGCTGCTCAAAGTTTCTTCAGCTGCCAGTATGGAGAGGTTCCTGCAGGTGGTCTGTGTTTTACTTCCTTGTAATCTCACTTTGGAATGTGCAGACTGCCTGTTCCAAGAAGAGAATCAGATTCAACTCCCAGCCAGTACCAATACCGGTCCCTGTATTAGACAACACAGCCAACCCGGATCTTTATGGAACTGATACACTCATGCATACTCGACAAGATTGAGATGAACTAAGGAATGCAATTTGTCTGAGCACTTACATGGATTTTTTTTACAAATATTGTTCATGTTTTTAATTGAATGTTTAATAACCACCGTGGTCACTAGGGGTTTATCAAGCCAAGTTTGAATAAATCAAAACAGAAATGTGAGAAGTCAGTATGGCCCATTGGTTTAAAGCAACAAAATAATGGTTAAAAGAAGTGACATCAGACCAAAAACTTAACAATGTGCAAAGAAGTTAGAATAAAATGATCATTTATTAGCCAAAAATGTCCTATTTTATTATAGATATCGCATAATTATTTGTCTGATTGCTTTAAACAAACTTGGCTGTTTATATACTTGTGAAAGCTTTAAAATAAATAGCATACCTCTGTAATGTGAAAGTAAAGCATAGTAAAAGCACAGAGAGGTACAATACATAAGCATATCATAAATACACAGTAGAGGCATTGGACAAGCATGGGAAACTACTGTGCAAATGTACCATTGGGAACTTTTATAAGGTTACAGTCTGTAATATTTCTAAAATTCATCATCAACATTTCGGAATAATACTGTGTTAATAACATCTAAGTATTAGTCATTCAAACAATAACATTGTGAAACTGGGACCATATCATATGTTGTGAATATAAAAATAGAATAACAGAGTGCCACCCTGTTATTGGGACACACTGTGCAATACATTAGAGGAAGTAACTGCAGTGAAACTAGAGCTTGTAAACAGGATGGCTCATGTGGTGACGTCAGGCCAGGAAATAGACAGGCAACAGCTTTGGTGAGTGAAGCGCTGCTGCTGCGCACACTTATTATAAATAAAAGGTTTAAACAAAACACTTTCACAAAACAGCACACTGAGGAAAATGAAGGTTTACACAAAAATAACTCACAAACACAAAACACAAAACACTGACACTCAACAAGTAGCGTGCTGGGCCTTCCAGCACGAGTAGCAATTGTTATTAGTTTTGTTTTTCTCTGTACCTCCTTCCACTCTGAACCCCAACCCCGTTCAGCCAGAGCTGCTTGTTTTTATATTGTGGTCGCAGGATTAACTGGTTATCAATTACCTAGTTTATCCCCTGACCACATTCTGCACAGGGTTTCTCATATGCATGGTCAACAGCCAGTTGTTGACAACGCATTCTTACGATTTTATCTGGATGAGGCATTTTAACCCCATCCAGGCTGTAAATAATACTAACAATAAAACAGTGTGTTTTAAATAAACAAAACAGTTCATTTTAAATAATAATAATACAAATACTGTGAACTCTGTTTATAACAATCACTGATATAAGAATCAACCGCTTTTTCAGGAACAGTGACTTGAAACCTGATTCTAGGAAACCAGGAGACCTAGTTTGAGGCAACTTTGCTGTATCAAACCCAAAGTCTCCTCTAGTGTGTCATGCAGTGGCCTGAGACCTAGTTCCAAGCCACAAAGTGGCTTTGTGTTACCTCAGCTTTAGGAACATAAAGGTGTAGTAGGTAAAACCGTATGGGGCACTACACCTTTAAGATTACTTGCTTACACTATGGTTGTATAAGTAACCCATTGCAAGGTACGCAATGTCAGGCACAAAACTACAACAGGTCAGTCCACCCTGGGCCAGATTTCAATCCCCTACTTCACTTCTTTGTCACAAAGGCCCTTCAGTGATTTCTGGATTTCTGGTTTACTCAGTGATATTATTCAGATCGCCTTGGCTAACAGATGGTTCTATATGTAGAAATGTGTAAAGGTTGGGATACGTTTCTTGGGAATTTTTCCGCTTCACATCTGGCCTATTCCAAGGCAGAATTCATTCTTCTCATAACCTCTATACTGCACCCTAACCAAGTCCTTGAGTCCCATTTGAAATGACTCTGTGTGCATTCCTGAAGAAACTCTGCACTGGATTTAACCCTTACCAAAAACAAAATGATTCAGTTGTTTCTCTTTAGAAACGTTTACTACTAAAACCTCTGACAATTGCAAGCTCATTTCATAATGTTTTTAATCAATTTAATTATTTGAATACTACAAGTATACGAGAAGACATCACAACTACACACCAATGTTACAGGACGATCAAGACAAGAAAAGTTACTGCATAGTAAGGAGATACAGTATTATGAAGCTTCTCGTTTAATGGAAGGCAGAAGGAAAAGAAAGAAGCAGCCGTTGTAAAGCTCTCAACAGCTCCAGAAGAGGACCAGCTAACTGAACAATAATCTGACAAGTACTGCACATGTTTCAAACTGCCAGTTTTCATTTCAGATTGTGATCTTATAAAAAAGGGAACTTGGCAGTGTAATCCACTAGGCAAGAACATGCCTCGTGTCTTTTTGAGTTCATCCAAACCATTCAGATCACAGATAATGCACAAATGATCTTTTTAGCTTAATTATTTTCCAGCTATTTCTATTTTGTCCTGGCCAATCCTTATCCTTACCTTGATAACATAATTACTAACATTTCTAAAAGGCATAATAAATAGGTATCCCAGCTAGAACGTCCTTCATTGGACTTTATGGCTTGCATTGAAATTTACATTGCTAGACTGAAGCACATCTGTTTTTGGAAGGCATGTGGTTTGGGGTTTGGAAGCCAGTCTCAGATGTAAGAGCAGTTCAAATGCTCCCAGTGCTGCTGTAGAGGTTAGAAGCTAACAGTTTAAAAAAAAAAAACAACAAAAAAACAGGCCTCTAAAATTAATCTGAGCCACAAAAATGAGCTAGAGGTATACAGAAGCTTTATTTTTTTCATGGGTCATTCCACACTGTCTTTACTAGTAAGCCAGTGCACTTCTGTATTAAAAATAGTTTAAGAGTTTTATTCCAGTTTACTTTTTTATATCCCTTTCTGTGTTTCATTTTCAGTTTTTTTTAAAAACTGTTTACGTAGGGTGTCAAAACAAATGAATAATAGGGTGTATGGCATACATAAGAATCCTTAACAAGGTACCAATTATATATGCAGCAAGCGAAGGGGATATTACACATTCTAGCAGTCCATTGTTGTGGACAGACTCATAAAAAATAAACATGTTCAGCTGAATAGCTGTATTTTAAAACCAGTTCAAATGCAGTAATTATGAAGGGAGTATTTGTTCCAACCTTTTTGTTTATTCTCGTGGTTAATGATCACAGCCGATTGCAATGTACTTCAGATAAAGGTTTAAACATAATCTAATGAAAGCCCTTTTTTCCCCTCGTAGTTCACAATGCCAGGGTTTGCTCTCTCCCTCTGTGTCCTGATTCTACCCGCTGTGGTGTGGGTTACCTGTACCGGCATGGTGACTGACCCATACCGAATCACTCGCTCCGAACTGGACCTTGAGAATGAGGACTACAGGTCCCACCGCGATCCCACAGAGTCTGACTACAGAACACAGAACCAGAGAGCTAGGTGAGGCCTGACTCAGACACACAGCAGATCTCATGTGGAATGTCCGTGCAGTACAGGGGTTAGACTGAGCACACACTTGTGCAAATGAGTTATCCTTGTTGAAGAAATGTCACAATTATTTTCTCTTCTAACTTCAGCTTTATTATCATTTATTCCCCTTTCAGAAATTGCACTAACTTTTGTATAGTTCTGAATCCTATCCTGGATATACAGAATTGGGAGCTGAAAGATAAATAAAGGTTTAAGGGAATTAGAAGTATAACGATCTCTCCATAACTCACTCATTTCCTCCTACTGACACTGTCATGGCAGAATCTTTTGTCCTGCATATGCATGCTGTGGTATGCTTTGTTTTGGGAGCCCATTATGTAATGTTTTGTCCCTGATTATTCGTGTGACAGGTCTCAGGACGGAGAGAGGGGATCGCAGTGTTTGCGCTGCTGTGACCCGGGTGAGGAGCCCCCTCCTCCGTACCCCACCCCAGCGTTCCAGTTTGTGCCTCAGATCAATATCACCATCCTCAAAGGTAGGCTGCTAAACTTTCAGACAGGGGTCTTGCAAGCCTTACAGTTTTTCACATCAATCAAACCCTGCTCTGTTCTTTAAAATACCCGGCACAAACATTTTCCCTGGTATTATAAGTTCTCTTGCTTTTTAAAAATGTTGTTTTATAAATTTAGAGTGCCAAATTATTTTATCCCCGATTTTCTCCCCAATTTAGAATGTCGAATAATTTTTTCCCCTCACCGCAGCAATTTCCCACACAGCTCAGGAGAACTTAAGGTTTAGTGTCTGTCCATCGTTCCCACGACCGAGCCAGCTTCCTCTTCTACACCCAGGAACTCGAGAGCGGATGTCAGCGAGCTATCGGCCTCTGGAAGCAAAAGGCCAGCCCTGCAGATGTCTGCCGGAGCTGGCGAGTAGGGTCAGCTGTTGCGCGATGAGGAAAAACAATCCCTTCTGATTTTGCTCCATAACCGGTGACTTTGCACAGCCAGGACGCGAACCTGTGCTCCCTTGACTGCATGACTCTCCTTGCAAACCCGCAGTTGTGCTTTTACCAGGTGAGCCACTCGAGGACCACTCTTGCTATTTTTTAATCTATGAGAAAATGAATTTTAACCAGGGCCGCAGCAGAAATTCAACGGACAAAACCAAAAGACAATTCTGATTCAACTGGGCGTTTAAAAATTTACATTGGGTCAAGTTTGGGTTCTTTTACACAATGCACTCTCAAATTCCTCTTAACAGTACCTGGGCATAGCCTATGACACATTGCACTGTGGTATGCTTTATTACTTTTTATATGTGTCTGTTCATAATAATAATAATAATAATTGTTTATCTCATTGAAGAGAGAAGAAGCATCCATATCCTCTTTTCTCTGTCTTAGGCAAGAAGCTTCCACAGTAGCAAACATCAATCCTCAAAAAGAGGTAGTGTGAGGCTAGTAGGAAGTATGACCAGCACAGCCTGGCAAACACTAAGCAAGAAGTTCCTGAAATGCTGTTATTGTTTTTGGAGTGAACAGATTCCTCCCATAACTATAAATGATGTTCTGAAGTTACTTTGACCTGCAGAACTTCAATTCTATGCCAACTGTGCAAGGCAAGACAAAATATCTTGATAACATAACACATGCAGTAATGAGTTAAATCGGAAAAATGACAAACAGATAACAATGTTTTTTTTTCTTTTTGTAATGTCATCAGAATACTGCGCTTCTCAGATTTCTAAATCAAGAGTTTCAACCAAGGAGGGCCAAATAATGTTTACTAAAGTTATGAAAAGGCTGTGAAAAAAGAAATCAAACCAAATGCTAGCGAGTAAATAGTATGCCAGTATGAGGTTAACACAAAAGGAAACGGGAGACCAGTACTGGTCTGTGGTTTCAGTCCACACCCTGACATTACCAGGGCCTTGTGAATAGTTCTCATAGTTTAAAGAGTGTCAATACCACACTTTCATTGGATTATCTACCCTGCGGTTCCAAACAAGCTTTTTTAAAGGGAAAGTTAATTATCTTAATTACAAGATGGACGCCATTAGGAGACACATATTGCTGTTGAGCGAGGGTATATGTTAAAATAGTTCTGGCTGGATCAGACTGTCTTGGACTTTAGTTCAAAAGAGCGTGGCGAATATGGAATACAAGCTAAAGAAGCAATGTTCCTTCTATAAATGTCCCTCTGGTAAATCTGGAACATTGAATAGCACTTGAGGAAAATTACCACAGAAAACTATCGCAGTTGAGGTTTCCCCCAAAATGCCAGAATCTAGAGAAGTGTACAATTAACAGGCTGTTGTAAAATATCTAACGACATCAACTTTATTTTAATACAGTAAGTTTTTTTTTATACACAGTCCACTCTCATTTTTTGCCATCCTTTTAGGCATTACTGCATGAATTTCACTTACCTGAAACGTTTATTTCAGGTGAGAAAGGTCACAGAGGAGAACGTGGCACCCAAGGCAAATCAGGGAAATCCGGCAGTTCTGGACCCAGGGGCCATGAAGGGATGAAAGGGCACAAGGGTGCTACTGGCTCTCCGGGGGAAGACTGCAAGACCTACTACTCTGCCTTCTCAGTGGGGAGAAAGAAGGCCCTGCACAGCAACGACTACTACCAGACGCTCATCTACGACACAGAGTTTGTCAACCTCTACAAGCACTTCAACATGTTCTCCGGGAAGTTCTACTGCTACATCCCAGGGGTCTACTACTTCACCCTAAACGTGCACACCTGGAACCAGAAGGAGACCTACCTGCACCTAATGAAGAACGAGCAGGAGCTGGTGGTCCTATATGCCCAGCCCAGTGACCGCAGCATCATGCAGAGCCAGAGCCTGATGCTGGAGCTGGAGCAGAACGACGAGGTCTGGGTGCGTCTCTTCAAGGGCGAGCGTGAGAACGCCATCTTCAGCGACGACTTCGACACTTACATCACTTTCAACGGCTACCTGATCAAACCCAAGAGCGATGGCTAGCAAGGCCCGGGGCTGCAGGACTGTCTCGGTTGGCTTTTGTGTGTAAAGGGGTCATTCTACAGTAAATCAATTTGAATAGGAAATAGATGATTTATTGTCATTGTCTTGTCATGTCTAGCATTCACAACAAACCTGTATTTTCATGTAACACATAGTATTACATAATATTTATTTTTCAAGGTATGTAGTACTATTCCCCTAGTTTTTACTATGTTCATCGCTCTTAGGGATGCAGTTCTGGGGATCAAAAACAGTAAATTAATTATATATATATATATATATATATATATATATATATATATATATATATATATATATATATAGTTCCCATGCTCTAGGCTTTAAACTACATGTTAACACTTACTACACATATTGGCGTGTAGTGAAAAAATGGGTAATTACAAAATGTAAATGTTGACGATTGCTAGCATCTTTTGTAATTACAATGTTTTTACCCTTGTGGTTACATATAATTACAAAGTAGTAACACATGTTATTACAGTGTAATTGTAGTGTATTTACAGACACTTTAAAATAAAGTGTTACCCAATAAACAAGCCAAGCTTGCTATATTTTGGGGAATGCACCAAAACCACCTTAAAAACAGTACAAAGCCGTTGTTTTAATGAATATATTCTTACTAATAAATATATAATAAAAATTAAATAAGTACATGTGCATATATATATATATATATATATATATTATATATATATATATATATATATATATATATATATATATATATATATATATATATATATATATATATTGCTTTACATCATGAGATCTGGAAAGCATTTGTTTAGAAATACAGACAACTCAAGAAATTATTACAAATCTACAGTATTGCATTTTTCTACTCTGATGCATTATGAGCATCAACAATTTACTCAAAGCCTCCACCAGTGTTTTCTACTATTATAACAACCTTGACTTGCATAAAGAAGGAAAAACATTGAGTGAAAAAAAGGCACAGGCGTCGTTGTCCATTTATCAACAGTCCAAAGCACCTTTGACCATTGTTCCAGTCCAATTTCTGTGTTCTTGCGTATATTTTAGCGTTTTAGTCTTAACAGGTATTCTTACTGCAACACATCCTTTAAGTCCTGATTTCAAGAGTGTCCTTCATACTGTTGATTCGATGGACAACAACACCTGTGCCTTCTGCCAGTTCTGTTGTCAATTCAACAATTGTCTTCTTTCTATTCCTTAAGGATATTATCTTGAAGTATTGCTCATCCTTGTTAGACAGTTTTTTGGGTCTTCCAGTCCTGGGTTTGTCAATTACAGATGATGTTTCTCTGTATTTGGTGATTATGCTTTGGATACCACACCTTGAAAATTGAGTGATGTGAGCTATTCCACTCAATGCTTTTCCTTCTTTATGCAAGTCAAGGTTGTAGTTGAAAACACTAATGGAGACTCTGAGTAAATTGTTGATGCTCGTAATGCATCAGAGTAGAAAAATGCAACATGTCTAAGACTTTTGCACACACACACACACACACACACACACACACACACACACACACACATAAATAATTTATTTTTCCTTGTTTATATTGTTGTTTTGTTATATATATATATATATATATATATATATATATATATATATATATATATATATATATATATATATATATATACATATTAACAAAAATATGGACAAGGAAAAATAAATTATTTACAAATGTGTTTTTTTTTTCAAATTGGCAATAATATTAAATCCAGCAGAATGCTTTTTATTTAGAAAACCCTTCAAACCATTGTTTTATTAAAAGATGTATCATACAAAATAAAAGGGGGATCCGCAATCTAAATAATAATGCATTTGTACTCTTTCACACAGTGTTATTAAACACTGTATCCATTGCAGTACCAAGCACATGCAGTACAAACAAGTTCAAGAGAAACCTGGATATAGTGATTTGTATTTATCAGTGGAATCCATTGATTGTCAAGTATTTTTCAAAATGGCTTTCAGAGCCGTACCGATCCTTAATGGCACCCTGTGTGAGATATAAATCCAGCACCCCCACTGGAATTTGCAGTTAGCGGATAAAATAAATAAACTAAAAAAAGGGTTCCAAATCTTTGTAAATGTCCAATGGAATGCATCAATAGAAACGAAACCTAGAGCCTACAAATGCACTTTTCTTGCCTTCAGTGATGCAAAGTCATCGATGACATGGTCATAGTTCAGAGAGTTGGCCAATGCAAATTCAATGGATATAATGGCTAGATTGGACAAGCATTTTTGGCTCATTGAGGTTAAGAGATATATTTTTTTTTTATCAACTTCAGCTTACTGAAACTAAGTTGGACTGATAATAAATAAATTACCTACCTGCTTGAAAATGTTGATTTGCATGTAAATCATTGTATTATGTGAAGACTGGAACTAAGTTGTAGGTTACCAATAATCTGTATAATAATTAAAATTAATAGTAGAAGATGCTAAACTGGAAAATGCTGCCAATCTCTCTGTTGGGTTGATTTTATATGGAAAGTTCCCAGCCCAGAATAAAGAAAAGGACACTCTCACTCTCTAAACTAGGAGGGCTATCCTTGCCTGTTCTTGAGAAATATTATTTGTATACAAGGCTATATTCGGCGCAATACTGGATTTTGAAAAATGTTAATGCCGGATGTACCCACATGAAACCATTTGGAAACTACTCACTCCTAACTGGTCCCAAAAAAATGTTTTACCATTTAAAAAAAAAAAAATACATACACTAAATGTCTGCTATAATGTTTAAAATGTTTAGGATTACTAGACAATGATTATTTAAAACTGGAGGATATTCCGTCCACAACATAGAAAAAGCTTGCTACCAGCTCTGCAGGACTCTCAAAGTGACACAATATCCTTTCACACAGCAGTGACAATACAATATAGCAAAGGAACTCTTTCAGTTCTTTCAAATAAGACAAGTCCTCAAAATGGCCACAATATAGACTACACATTAATAGCATACATCCAATCGAATAAATATTGCTGCATGCTAAGCAGTAAAAAGACCATGAAACCGAGGGCGTAAATAAAAATGAAAGCATAAAAAATGGACAATATTAACACTTCTGCCATTTTTACATACAACATAGTAGTGCTTTTACAATTAAACATAAAGACCATACAGACATCACAGATCACAGAAATAAGATACAAGCAATAAAATGCATACAATTAAAAAAAGGAAAAAAAAAATACATTAAATCAGGCAATTTTTAAAATTGTATTGGTGTTGATTTTATTTTTGTTGTTACTGATGTACAGCGCCTTGAGATCTCTTGAAAGGCGCTTTATAAATGCAATAAATTATTATTATTATTATTATTATTATTATTATTATTATTAAAATAGCAGGTTACAAATAGCCTACACAACCAAATGTATGCAATAAAATAAAGAATGGAATACTTTATATTATAGCCTAGTAAAAACAGATGTGTGGTGTATTTGTAAACACTGATATGATATTAAACAACTTTCGCTTTGTACTATAAGCTTTCACAATTACTTTTAGAAAATCGAGAGCTCTTTCTAGGAACACAGGATCGATGAGGAAGGCAGTGCCTGTTATATCATATGTGTGCTGTTTTTCATCGAGTTGTCGGATAGTGTTTAGTTTGTCAGTTTTGGAAGGAAAAACAAAAACAAGGTCACCTGTTGTACTCATTTTTACTTAGTTTATTTTAGAAATGTCAGAACTGAATAAACACATGTTATGTGATAACATTCTTTTAAAAATCTAAAATGCAAACACTCTTTAAAAAACAGCTGCCACGTCAATTTCAATACCTATTGTTTAGCCAGAGAGCACACACAGACACACTAAAGGAATAAATGCGCAGGGAACATGAAAAATATTAAAATATTTGTGAGAAATAAAATAGGCTACTGTTCAAAATAAATAACAATGAAGATGGAGTGTGACAAATGGCGTTTTTTTTTCTTGTATGTGGTCGCATTTTTCAAACAACAGTGCAAAACAACTACTTGGCGATACGCTGCAGCCGTCCTGCTCAGACCCCAACATTTCATATGAACTGAAGTTTGCTATGCGTCTTCCGGAAAACCGGTTGAGCAAAAACGTGCCCGCGCACAGTGGTCAGTTATTCAGATTGCTAATGAAAAGTTGAGCCCGTTGTCAGCAAAAAAATATAGTCGTGTAGGACAAATACGGTCGGTCGGGAAACTCGAAACACAATTATTTTTGGCCTTGTCAGCCAATCGGCGCCCCCTAAAGTTTTTGTTTTGAATTGTTATTGCACAAATTTGTTTTATTATTATTCGTTAGCCAGTCGGCACCCCCTGAGGTCAGCGACCTGTGCGGCCGCTCTGCGCGCACCCCCCTTGGTACTGACCTGATGGCTTTCATGAATAATTTGAATTGGCCAGTTGCTTTATATTACATGTGTAATACGCTGGAATAAAATATATTAGACGATGCTAATATGAATCTAGGCCACAGAATACAGGAACTTTCATATTTACGAATCCCTTTGTAAAAAGATAACCCAATAGGTTTCCCTATGAGAATCCATTTTCAGGAACTTGAACACTCAGTTGAGTTGTACTATAAATATACAGATTGAGGATGGGAAATGTCTTGAAATATTGCATTCAAAAGAGTTGCCCACAGAAAAGGACAGAGAGGCAATGTAGAACACTGATGACAGCCAGTAACTACCAAACCCTCACCATATAAACTGTCTCTTAATATACCCAGGTGTATTCCAGCTTTTGTTTTTATTTAATAAAAAAAGACATTTTAAACTGGATGAACAATTTGGGTATTTTTTGTGAGTTACTCAGTTACCAAACTCGGGACCTGCGGTTATGAAAGTGTCATTTTAACATGGCTTGAGACTTGCCTCTCCAATATCTGCAGTGTGTCTTCAGCAGATAGCAATTGTCATGCCTAGTGCCCGATAGATAAATAAAGTGTACCTGTTGTACTGTCTCATTCTGCGCAGTATGTTAACAGCAAATCAAACTTGATAATAATAAAATATATTATAACTGTTTACTTTTAATCATTAATCAGAGATTGTTGGTATTTTACTGTAGAATAGCCAATATACACAACCCACTAATGGACAAAAGTTAAACAAAGTTAACAAGCCTCTATGCATGTATTATAGTCATTTTCCTTTTTTTCTTACAGATATACCAGAACGTGCATATAATCCTTTGCTGGAAACCTAGACAGGATCTACTTGGTGTTGTAAATGATCATGATCCTTTTGAAGCCCAAAGCCCAATTAAATGGAACATTTTAAGCATTATAATTATCTTCTAATGTAATTGAACTGTATGGTACCTGGTCCTCTGCTTATAATTACCCATATCAGATTCTGAAGTACTAAATCACATCTTGCTAATACTTCTTATGCATGCATGGTAAGCTCCTCTCAATGAGCGTGCTGCGCGATGCAGAAAAAAGCTCCTTCTGTGACAGTCTTCTAATTGCATAGTAAATCTTTGTAATGGATCTCACCCTGTTGCAGCAGAGGGTCTGTTTCATTCAACACACTGCATAGAGAACAATGATGCACTTTCAGCCATAACACATGAGTACAGTGGGGAATTCTTGAAGTGCTGTGGGGTTTCATATTGTAAAAATAAAACTGTGAAAAGGGAAAAGGAGCAGAAGAGACAGCAGTGCTCAACCTGCAATGAACAGTATTTGAAGAAATCCTTGACAGATTATCAGGAAATCAATTAATAAAAGGCTCAAAGCTATGTGTGGAAGGTTAGGTGTGAAACATGTCTAGCTGATCAAAATTGACAATTGCTGTAAGTGTGCTATAAAAGGCTCCATAAATAATGGTGTTAAGAGTTTTGTATTATGCTGTAATGGTGGAAATGTAGCTAAAAGCAGTATGTCTTTCAGTCTACTGGTTTCAAAGTATTTCTGTATGGTGAACAAACATTCAACATGTTTCCATTGGGGCTTAAGATATGGATTTCAGGACATGAAGAGCAAACACGTTGTCTCCTTGGCATTTCTTTCTTTCTTGTTGAAGCCAATGTCTGGCAATGTTTATAGGCGCAAACTGAATATTCAGCAACAATCTTGGACTCAATATGTACAAGCCAAAAATGTCTGTTCTATATTGATCAAAACACTGCAGGACAGTATTGTATACTGTGTGTGTGTGTGTATACACACACACACACACGCACACACACACACAGTATACAATAGTACAGTAAATGGAATAGTACATTCAAATATTCTTATATATTTGTAATCATTGTAAATGTTACATTATTTTACTTTTTATATTAACATAGTATATATTGTTTCTGCTGGTCAGTTTTTAAAATGATTTCTTGTTCCATGTCATGTTGTAGTCATGCTATAGGAGCATTATATTGTAATCACCAATAATAAAGTGTTTCATTTTCTCAAATGGGTTTTCATTATTGGCTCAAATTGTGTTTTTCAAAGATTCAAACACAAAGAATTAAAGATGTAGTGGTCTTATACCTATTTTAAAATATAAATATTTTAAGTGCTTAATAAACTCTTACTGTTGCAAGTTGTAACAGAATCATGTTAGATTTTTGCAGAATAATCTAAAAGCTGAAGGAATCTACCTTGGGAAATTTAAACAAACTGGACTGTTAACAAGGTGGATAAAATGAATAGAAAGTTGAACTTTGGGATTGCTTTATTCAGGACACACCATCTTAAAGCATGTGTTGAATTAGGGACAGTCCAACTTCAATACACATTCATGCTTGTAGTTTCCTCAGCTCAATTTTCCAAGAGAAAGCAAGGGTTTTGCTTTGGAGCGAGAGACAGCCATGTTTATTTTATGGAATCGTTAATGTGAAGGACACTGGAGCGGACTGGGAATGAGCTCATAGTGCCTGAATCAAGCCAAGAATGCATGGTTCTACTGTAGCTCCGCCTGGAAAAACTCACCAGGGCAGGCACTTGTTAGCAGATCATACCATGACTAGTGTGTACTGATAGATCAACAAGGTCATATATCTCCTTCCCATTGAAAAGCCTCACTGACAAGCCCAGAGACTGTACTTAGCAGGATGGAATTTTAATTTACTAAAAGCTCCATTGTAATAATAATAAAAATGAGTAATCATCATAATATCACCAACTCAAGGAGTCTTAACACTTGTGAAATTAAAGTGTTACAATCTTTCTTCCCCTACCAAACGCCATTCAAACGCAATGCAGTGGCACCACAATGGCACTGCTTTAATTGCTGGTATTGCTGTGGTGCTTTGCATTGAGACCCAGAACACATTCAGACCTCTCATACTTCTTGCCTGGTCAGCCCTGTCATTCTCAAACCCAACAATAAGAAACGCTTTTCTGTTAAATCCAACTTTCCTAAAACATCCATTACAGGCACTCTGTGTGAGAGCTTCTATTAGCAATCTAGCACTGGCTGTTAAAATATATCACGATTTTGTGCGGTGCATTTGGTGAGAAAATGTAGTATGCAGAGGCCTTTTTGTAGATTGGGATGGCCTATTTTAGAATTGTGTTAATATCTATCTGTCTATCTATGTATCTATCTATCTATATCTATATAAATATATATATATATATATATTTTTCTCCTACTTGTTCTTGGAGGTTTTTTGATATTATATTATATTATATTATTGTACAGTATATTTATTTGTAATGTGAAGTGAAGCGCTTTGGGATGCCTTGGCATGAAAGGCTCTATACAAAATAAATTTGATTTGATTTGATTTATTGTTTGTACTGTGACAGGCTTCTTGAATTTACAGATGTTTCCTCACTTTGTACAATGGTATATATACACGCTATATTTATGAAATGATCTTTGCTTTGTGCCCCTTGTCTGACTGTCACTGATTAGCCAGGCAGCTGGTGGCATTTTAGGACTGTGAAGAAAAGCCAAACTATACAACATCAGTGATCCATTACAGCATTTTATTTGTGTAACAGCACATTTCAATATTTGTGGAAGATTTCAACTTGAAATCCTCAATCCAGTTGTCATTAAATGTATTTTGGATGTATTGTGTTTGTATTTTTTTGGATAATATTACTGTTGGCTTGCATGGTTTGTGCTTCCCAGATTGAAACAGAGCTTGCATATCACTATCATAACCTCCTGCTGCTGCAAGTAGTACAGACAGTACAATAAGGTAGCAGTTTATAGTAACCGTGTAATGCTTAACATTTACCATTAATTATACATATTTTTTGTTTGCAAACTTAAACTGGAAACAGACAATCAATTTCTCTAAAAAGAAAAAAAGAAAAACTATTCATGACGAACAAGACAAAATGAGAAGTCCACCACGACGTTGCATAAGTAAAAAAAAAAAAAAAAAAAATGTACAAGACTCAATGTATTGCATATAATAAATATTTGTATACTATTTTCTTGACGGTGAAAAAAACATGATAAATTCAATTAAAAAAAGATGTAAGACAAAAAACAGCACAACGTACCACAATTGAATGGGCGCTTCACTGCTTCCTTAGCGTTAGTTTTTTAGGCACTACACCGACACTAAATAAACGTGAGGTTACTCACAGAACTGAGTGAATAATAATAATAATAATAATAATAATAATAATAATAATAATAATAATAATAATAATAATAATAATAACTAGTCGCCCCTGCAAAACTGCACTGTGCAGATAAGATCCCAATATAGAGTACGATAGTATTGGACTAACGTATTTCTTTTTGATGGTCAGCACACTACTCAGTTTAGTAAGACTCCGCTTGCAGTTCAAATCTTCTCCAAGACCTCTTTCACGTGACCAAAAAAGAAGCCACGACTTTGCATTGAAAACAGCCACCCAACGTGACACAAAATGAACCACTCAGAGCTAACTAGGAAGTAAGTACCGTGTATTGAAAATGTGGTGTTTCTGTTTAATGTTACAGTAACATAAACAGGCTGACATTTAAAATGGAGGGAGGCAGGGAAAGCGAACTTGACACCGGGGAGGCTGGTGGAGGAGAGACAGGGAGAAAAAGACAGACGGGAGAAAATGAGGACAAGGCGAAACTGAGAGAGCTGGGGAAGTTACCACGAACTGAAAAAAGCAGGTAAGTTAGGACTTGACAGGTGGCTGAGGCAGGGCACTACTTTGAAAAACACATGATGCATCAGGTATCGTGAATTACCGAAATCAAATTTGTTCAATATATGCAAACCATCTGAAATTAAATGAACCTCCAGGGTTATGGTTTTGTTTTCACGCTACCGATGAAAGAAAAAATATTGACAAATGTTATAATTTAGGAATTGAAATATGTTGCAGTAATAATAGGGAAATAACATTACTGCTTATAGTTACTGCTCTTGTGATCTTAACTGGATTGCTGCCAGAGCTACTACAACATTATTGACTTACGCCTTTTAATTATTTACCGAGAGTAAAATGACACAAATGAGTACAACTCATGATTACATATTGAATTTGCAAAAATGCTGCATGCATATTTCTTACTAATTTGGGTGAGCTTTGTGCATCCTGTCACTACCAACCCCCTATCTGCACTAGCTTGCAGTCACACCCCAGGTCTGTGGGCACTGAAGTACATATTAACTTTAATAGGAAAGTAGAGATAGCTGTGGTGAGCAACAGCTTGCTCCTGCTGACCTCATTAATGCTAGAGAGGTACAGTTTACATTGGCATGCTGTAGTCTATTTGCAAACATCCCTGATTTAGCAAAATCCATTAGCAGAATGGGATGTCCTTTTGTTAAAGATTGACACTGCCTGGAATCCTTCAGTGAGAGTCAATCATCTTCTTGTACATTACTGTCTGGCTCGGTGCAATGGAGCTTTGGTGCCATCTTGTGTAAGGTCGTGATATTTGCAGTTAATTTCTTTAGTCCAGTATACGTATTTTTTATTTTATTTTTAAAGACCAAGAGTATTTCCCCCTGCACTCATGGCATCCAGTGCTTTTGGATGTAGTTAACATACCATTTTTTTTGCTCCAGTATAACGCCCTTCATGGATCTCCCAGTAGACCGGCAGGTTGTTTCTCAGCTGGTTCAATTTAAGCCGTCTCCATTGCATGGTGAGTGCTGAGATCATTATAAGAAATAAAGCAAGCTGTAATTATGTCTGTGAAAGAACATCACCAACAGCAATAAAAACCTCCTAAAACCACTATAGATGCAAACCACAGTACACTGGGGACATGCCCAGCACAATTGTATATGTAATAAAGGAAACGTGAGGATTGCTTACTATTTAATTTCTTATTTTGTGTAGATAAAAACACCCTTTGAAAGACCCATCATTTAAAAAATTCAATTTTTAGGGACCTTAGGCAGTTTAGAAATAGTTTCATCTTACACCCAGTACTATGAATGGGATTTGCATCTATGTACTGTACTATATTTATACATACACTTTTAAAAGGGAGGCAGTGTGTGTTTGTATTTCTTTTTCATCTAATTTTAACTCTTTTTTTTTGCAATAACTCTTAAAAGTTGATAGAATGTAGTTGCCTTCTCCCTATGGATGGAGGTTTTAGTGATCTGTCAATATAGAGTGGCATTATACGTTTCAGTCAATAGGTGGCACTGTTTGAAAGCATATTGAGGAATGCGATCTGTTTTAATTTCATTCACAAACGTTTGTTTAGTAGTTCACCTGTAGGTTTACAACCTGGTTCTCGGTTCCAGGTAGACATTATGACTTAGACACCACAGAGCCTATCAGCTTCAGCCTGAAGTCTCTGGAAGAGCTGATGTCATGGAAACCCAGCGATGCAGATGCTTTTAACATTGCCACAACTCCACTAGCCGGTCGGCAGCCTCCTCTGCAGAGCAGCCGGCCAAAGACGTTAGTCTGCCACGACATGATGGGCGGTTATCAGGAGGACAGGTGAAGTAAAAGACTCAACATTCATCATTGCATTGTTGAACTGAGTGTGTGCCCAAAACATGTTTAAACTAATTGGGGGCCTTTCTGAATCATTTAGACAGTGGCAGATCTTGATATCCCGACCTGAAAGCAACACTGTATTAATCCTGCTGGTGTCTCCATGGTTGTTTTATTGATCCCTTTAATAAAATCACTAAGTACAGTAAAAAAAAAGAAAAACAGTGGAAGGAGGTCTGCAATAATGTAGAGTTGCAATTTTTTAATGCAGGCAGGTTTGTGTTTATTAGCTTTTGTCTGCCTTCTTTTTTTTGAAGTCCAGTGTTTGACGGTGTTGTGTTTGGTCAGGTTTATCCAGGGTGCAGAGGCTGAGACGGCCTATTCTTTTTATCACTGGCAGTACATCGACATCTTCACTTACTTCAGCCACAACTTGGTGACTGTCCCTCCAGTCTGCTGGACCAACGCAGCTCACAGGCACGGCGTCTCTGTCCTCGGTGAGAAATAAAACCATCTGGTATGAGACTAACTGATGAGTGAAACTGATCTGATTTGAAACAGATACAAATAAACATGGCTTGGTAACATTTCCTGTTTATAATCAGCCATTCAACCATTATGACATTTTGCTACGGGTAGAGTTCTGGTCTGTGATTGAGTTCAAAACCAGTCGTCCTAAATTTTATGAAACTTTACATGGGCGTTTGATACGAGAAGTTATTCAACATGCTGTCAGCGCATGTCATGGTATGTCAGCCTCTATATTATATCATGATTTATTTGGCTATGCCTTGAGATCTGCTCCTCACATCATGATGGAACTTGCTCATTGGTTTATCCAGTTGAATCTTCATCTTTGTCTCGCTATTTCAGGCACTTTCATCACAGAGTGGATGGATGGAGCTAAGATCTGTGAGTCGTTCTTGGCAGGAGAGTCATCGTTCCGTGCTCTAGCAGATAAACTGGTTCAGATTGCCCAGTATTACGGCTTCGACGGGTGGCTGATAAACATTGAGAACAAGCTAAGCGTAAGTTAGACAACAATATGAAATGCCATCGTCTACTTGTCTATCCACATCCCATCCCCAATCAGAAACCCCTTTAGCCTGATTGATTATTATTATTATAAGAAAGATGGAATAAACTGTACTGGGTGCCTGTCATTGTGTCTGCAGGAGAGCGTTGTGAAGAACACGCCCCCTTTCTTGCGCTACCTGACGTATCGGATGCACCGAAGTGTCCCAGAAAGCCTGATCATCTGGTACGACAGTGTGCTGGAAACCGGTGAGCTCAAGTGGCAGAACGAACTGAACGAAAAGAACAGGTAAGAACGGAGAGAAGTGTGGTATCACCATACGTTTTTTGACTGTTGCATAACCTTATGTTAACCTTTCACATATCCTAGGTATCAAGTGCCTCTATGCAAAGCTTGGAGACATTCAGTGACACACTGTCAGCGTTATGTAGCTTTCTGGAATCGAACATAGAGGCAGGTGATTACAGCAAAATACTACAGCACTTGGGTAGACATATAGTACAAGCCTAATGATGTTCAAACACACCTCACAGTTCCTTCAATGTCAGCCTGCTTTGGTTCTTCAGGTGCATTTACATGCTAAAGGCTGAACATTTTTCCTTCTAGTGTGTTTTTTGACTCCTGCGACGGAATCTTCACTAACTATAACTGGATGGAGGATCATCTTGAGCGAATGGTATCCCAGGCTCCAAAGCGGCTGGCCGATGTCTATGTGGGTGTTGACGTGTTTGCACGAGGGGACGTCATTGGAGGGAAGTTTGACACCAACAAGGTTTGTACTGAACCCAGATGCTACAGGTAATTCAATCTTTCAAGGTAGAAATGTGAAGATAAAATCCGCATCCGCAAACCATAAGTTTTCTATACCAGACTACATCAGACTAGATTACTTTTACTGTGCTTTATTATACTTTGGAATTAAAGAATGGAATATTGCAATAAACTTTTAAATTGGTTCAAATGCTACATTAGTGCAATTGTGTGTTGCCAGCGATTTAACAAAATGTTCGAAAAGGAAACTTGATTCAAAGTAACTGTGTGGCACACCTGTTATGTGCTTGTGGTGACTTTATACTGGGGACAAGGAATTCAAAGAGAAAGGCATGTCTGTCCCTGAAGTTTTCTCAGAAGACCTGACAATTGGCAAAAAAGAAAAAAAAAAAGCATGCAATTCAAAAATGGATAATTGCAAACCTCACAAAAAGATGTTAATATACCTTAATATTCCTAAGTTCTGTTCTTCCTCTCCCCCTCTAGGCTCTGCAGCTCATCCGCAAGCACAGTTTCTCAGCTGCCATCTTTGCCCCAGGCTGGGTCTATGAGTGCAACGAGAAGAAGGACTTCCGGCAACACCAGGGCAAGTAAGGGACAGCTGCGGAACTCAGAACTGCGTTCTTCATTTATTGTGACAGGAGTCACCTGATGACCCCTGCGAAGTTCCCCTCTGCCTATTCCAGATGGTTGCCATGCTGAGGCCTCTTTGGTTACACAGTTTGGTTGATCCCTGGAGCTAGGCTCATATATTAAAATGTTTACTGCAATTTACTCCTATTTTTGGAAAGCAGAAAAAAAATCCATGTTGAAAACGAATAAAAAAACAACTTGAATGTGTGTCTTAAAAATCGTGATCAAAATGTGACTTTTTAAGCTTTTCACTGTGTCAGCATTTTATTATTCATATCATTTTTTTGTTGGTGGCCCTCAAAAGAATGTAATTAACAGCCCCAACGGCATTACATTGTAATGCAATCATAACAAATTGCAAAAGGAAAAATGATAAAAAAAAATATATATATATATATATATATTGTTGCAGCTACTATAACCGGCAATATATCATGATGCAGTTAATACAAGTTAGGCATTGTTTTTTAAAAGGGTGACTCTGCAGCCTTGGATTTGTAAAGTTTTTACAGTATAAAGCAGATGTAAGCAAAACGTGCTGCAGAGTTTTCAAGGACATGGGATGTGAGAGCATTAGGTTGTATTAAGCGAGATTGCTGCGTGCAGTCAATAACAAACAAAACCTTGTAGTTTGCATTTTTCTTTATTGTGTACTTAGATTTTTATTGTACATTTTAAACATTATATAAAAAAAACACTGAGCCAACAAAGTCTCATTAACAGAGAGATGCCTGGGCAACTGCCAGTAAGTTATTATATTGAATAAGTAATAATGCTTCATATGAAAATAAAAACATCAGTTTGATAAGAACATTACATAATATACTGCATTGCACTTTTCTGTAAAAGTTAGAAAGCTCCCAATTCAAGTAATGAGAAGTGTGATTATTTTCAGATTCTGGAGCCTGCTGTTTGAATACCTGCCGACTCACAGTGTGTGCGTGCTTCCCTTCGTCACTTCCTTCTGCCAGGGCTTTGGAAAGCACATATACTCCAAGGGAAAGGTAATGATGATTGCCTGTCTGTGTAGCTGTCTGGCTTTGTGCCATTCTTTAGTCTTACTTTTTTAAAGATACACATTTGCGTTGAGCCACAACAGGTCATTTTTAAGCAACTAAAATACTGGTTTCCTTATGTAGTAATAAGGACCAGAAACACTCACAATCACTGTGTGTATAAGTGTACCATGTTACGTTTCCTATCTGTGTTATAATGCATAATGTCTTTTCAGAGTTTTGGCAGTGCAGCTTCTTCAACTCTATAGAGTTCACACAAACTGTTTTCAAATTTCTAAAAATGTAAGAAAATCGTGACTTAAGGGGATATTAGAGGATTCCTATTGTATACATGTAAAGCTGTTACATTACCTTGCAATGGAATCATTGGTTATGGACACAAATGTCAAGAAACAACACTATTTAATAAAAGACTCTGCTTTGGGCTAACTGCCACTGTTTCCTGTAGGTAGAGGAAGTGAAGAACTGGTTCAATTTGAGTGCGCAGGAACTCCAGCCTCTCTTTGCAGACATGAGGTCAGGGGCTGTGGAGAACGGCTGGGTGTGGACCCGAGGGTGCCCGGAGGATGCCTGGAATGGAGGCAGCTCCTTATTGGTGGAAGGGGTGATCCCTGCCTCCCTTTCCAATGTTTCTGTGAGGTGAGACTGATCTCAGCCTTGATCCCACTGCAATTTACTGCCTTGATGATGGTGTGTGCCGTTTATCTATTTTTGCTGTGTGTATTTAATCACTAAGGGACTGCTAAATTGTACAATACACTGTGTAGTTTTACTGTTCGTTCCTGTGTGGAATCCACAAGAGAGAGAGCTTCAGAATTAAGTTGTAAGAAACGAATACATGTTTTATTTATTTATTTATTTATTTATTAATATTTTATTCCCAAACAGGTTGTTTTCTGTTCGTGTTCCAGCACCTCCCAAAATCTTCATCTCCTTTATTTATAAATTGGAAGGAGTGTCTGATGTGAAAGTAGCCCTGGAATTTAAGACCCATCACGCCCCCTTCTGTTCGTTTGCGGACATTGCAGCAATACCAGGTGGGCACAGTGTTATTCATCATTGGGGACTGTGGTAAGGATGGTTTGTGGTGATGTCAGACCAGAAAGAGACAGACGATAATACTGAGAGTGAAGCGGTAATGCACGGATTTATTATAAATAAAAAGTTTAAACAAAACAAAAGACTTTCACAAAAACAAAAACTGTGGCCAAAACAGACAGTTATTTATAATTTAAACAAGTAGTGTGCAGGTGTAAAACCAGCACTGGTAACAATTGTTTCTAGTATTATATTTTCATTTATTACTGTCTTGCTCTCTCGTTCCACCTCTGCCGAAGCTCGATTTGTTTGTTAATAATTCAATTGAGCCCAGGCACATTCTGCACGTGAAGTGATTTGGCAGGGAACATAATTAACCCTTCCCTGCCGACCTAAAACAACAGTGCACAATACATACATTTTAAATAATAACACACAACAAAAAATAAACAAAATACGCACAGGGGCAGGGTGTACCCTGCCACAGGGACCTTCAGGTTTTTTTTTTTTTAAATCAGTAAAAAAAAACACAAACAAACTGGCATTACAGAACAATTTGGTGTATAAGCTCTATATTAACTAATGCATTCGCCTTACCATTTTCTGTGTCTGCAGGGGGGCAGGTTAACGGTTACAGTCTGTGATGTATTGGGGGCAATAGGTGTGCTTTAAACTTCTGGGATTTAAAAAGTTACCAGATGACTAAAGCAGAAAACTCAATAAAAGGTGAATCTGAAAAAGAAGATGCATGCAATATTTAAGATAACTGTAATCGTTCAAAACCATACCAAGTTGCTCCCTTGTGTTCTAGTAGGTGGAACATGTACAATAAAGTCCAACATAAAGACAGTAGGACATGTGCAGGAAAAGAAGAAAAACATGTTTAATAGTATTTTTGTAATGAATTCTGTTCTGTGTTGTGTGGTTATTCCCAGCCTCCAGTCTGCGGCCTGAGCCCTTGTCGGAGCAGGACAGTATGATGCAGCAGTTCACCCAGCGGTGTGGAACTTGGACCCTGGAGGGCTGGCAGTCCCGGTGAGCTCCATACTTCTGATTGGGGAAGACATGCGAACTGTGCTGCTTGTCCTACATTAGGAAACCCCCATTTTTGTCTGGCTTTTAAAGCAATTGTAAAACAAAGGCAGAATTAGCCAGGATAGATGCCCTATATAAACTTGTATTAGGGTGTTACAGCAGATGGTTTTAATTTCACAACCCCCTTGGCTTTTCTCATAGCTGGGATCCACTCCCTAAAGAAATATCAAGAGCTCCATTATTTGTCTTGAGTTTAATCGGTGTGCGTGTGCGTTTTCAGGTGTTTTCTGCTGGAGCTGAAAGGCTGCCTGCTGGAGGATATCTTCGTAAACATCTCCCAGGTGCGGCCAGATGAGCAGGAAGGTCATTTCCTCCTCAGGATCGGCGAGATGAAGGTACAGCGACTCTTTCACTGTTAGAGAGAAGGAAGCTTGCTCTGAAAGCTGCCCTAAACAAGCAGTGCAGGAGACCAGGGGGAGCATTCGCTTGTGAGTTATTTAAAGACTGCTGTGATGACTTAAACACAACTTGCAAGCCCTCAACAGAATAGTTATGTGAATATGAAACTGTATTTATTCACAAATGGCTCACAAGTTAAAGGCCCCACTTTTCAAAGAAAACCCTAAAAGCATCAAAATGCATTTGTGTAATGAAGCAACATTTTCTGAGGTTTTCCCCAATTATCCCCTTTTTTTTATTCCTTTCTTTTAAAATCAATTTTAGAGCCCAGACCCTCCTAGTTAGTTTCACTATTGCATCACTACATCACTGTAGAGCTGCCCCTGCTCTGGCTTCATGGGTATTTCCACTCAGGGGACTTGTTTTTATCTCTGTGTCATTCACCTATTCTTATCCTGCAGTCATTCACCTGCCCTGTAGCTTCAGTAAAGCAGGGTGGGTGGGATGCACGGTGATAAGAGCAGCAGTGGAAATGGTATAGAAGGTAGTGAAGGGTAGAAAATTGGAATTTAAAATCTTGGGGACTGCACCTTTTAAAATAGGGCACAGTCATCTGCTGTAATCTTCACCTCATCATTTGTAGAATCTGTAGTCATTAACCCTTTGTAAAACTTAATCTATTGAAAACCCATCAGGCACTGCGCTATTTTCCCTGGTTACACTAAATTGTGCTAATGTAAAATGCAGCAGAGTTTGTTGCATGCAACGTTTTCCCTAATCATTAATTGCATTTTTGCTTTTTAAATATTTTATTCATCAATGTGACTATTATGTTTGCATTGCCTATGTCACCCATGCCTTGAAACTACCTAATGAAAGTATTATTCCGTGAAACATATACCTTGCTTTATCAACTATTACAAAATACAAAATAAACCAAAAATATGTGGCACAACTGCTTTTGCATTCGCACCCTGGGTTCGAATCAGACTTGAAAGAGTTAAGTGTTTGACTTGAAAGAGAGCAGTGTAGTCCTCAGTAGTCCATTGTCCTTGTTAAAACATCGCACGTTTGGCACAATCGTTGATCTCTGCTCTAGAGTCCTTGGGCTGAATAACAAAAGGGGGATGGTAGTTGAGAGGATTTGAGGGGCATTGCCATTCATTGAGAACCACACAAAGTTTGCTGCTGCTTCTTATTGTGTAGGTGCTCGATGCCGAGAGCCTCTTCACTGCCCAGCCGCAGGTACAGAACCCCAGCATGAGTGATGTGGTGTGGAGGAGAGGGATGGGGGTCGCAGACAGAAACACCCTGCAGCTGTACCTCAATGCCACCCTGCAGTGGTCCTACCCTGCCCACCGTACCAGCCACTTCCGGGTGCACTGGCGCAAGCTGAGGTGCCCTGAGCAGGAGCGGGTTGTCCTCATTGGCAGGGCATACGCTTCAGTCTACAGAGTGGTGGACCTTGCAGTGCCTGACGCTGTCGACGGGGACCCCTGCTGGCTGGAGTTTCTAGTGCAACCGGTTACTAAAGAGGGGTTCGCTGTGCCCGAGTCAGAGTGGGGGAGATTAACCCTGAGGTACGCTGAACCCTTCCTGTCAGAGGCAGACAAGTCTGTGTAATATTGCACTGGTCTTTATATTTGTTTTATTCTCATCTGTTTAATGTGTTGTTTTCTTTCTAATCTTCTATGGTTGTTTATGCTTGTATTATCATTTACCATGCTTATGGACTGTTTCTAACTGGACTTTTCTGAAGTAAGAAGGGGGAAGCATATCCACGTTGCACAGGCTTCAGCGCACAGTGCTTCACCTGTGGGCTTCTCTGCCAAGCACAACGCTAATATAATACTTCAGAATCAATCTTGAGGAGTCTTTTCAGAAGAAATTGTTGCTGGATAGTCAGTGACCATGGGAAATGGAAAAAAAAACATTCTTAAGCAGAAACAACAACAGAAAATTATACAGAACACACATGACAGAATATTAAACAAGACAAAAAATAAGGGCATAAATATATTGATTGTTTCTGTGAGACTTGATTGTCTTTTCAGTTGAAGTGAAGTATGTAATTCACTTTTCTTTTAATCCAGATTTTTAATAAACACACTTACGGAAGCTGTGCCTTTTTTCTGTATTTCTTTGTTTCTGTGCCTATTTTTTCCTCAAACAGTCAGAACAGTCCTTCTACACAATAGCAGGTGGCTTGTAATATTGAGGTGAAATGATTGGTTCAAGTCTAGCCACACCCAGACTGTCAGATAAGGATTCTGCTATTTGGTTTAAAAGGTAGCAAGATTGCATGTTCACTGTTGCCAAACTCAGTAAATGTCTATAATATAACATACACATATTTTTTATCACCAAATTGTATCAGAAATTGGCTGGTACACCCTCTCTCCCTGAACTAATTATTTAACTTCAACACAGCACACACACAGTATTGAGCTTAAGTAGATTTCAAATTTGTTTTGGTACAACTGCATCTAATGACCTGAATTTTTATTTTTATTTTTATTTTTATTTTTATTATATATTTGTTATGTAAGAACTTGCATCTTTATGTTTGGTGAAAACAAAACAAAAAAAATTCTTCTGGTCCATTATCCTGGAGTTCCATGTGTTGCCCACAGAGGGGAAGGCTTGTATGCTGTTTCTGTTTCTACCTTTTGAAATCCTTTTGTAACAGAGGAGAATTAATACATAAGAATGTGATTAAAAAGCACAGCACTGATATGAAAATACAGATACACTATGGTGGTGGTTGATATTCAGCAGCACTTGTGGGGAAACTGATAGTGAGTCAGAGCAATAAGGTGCATTATTCTCATCACTTTGAAGTAGAATACTGTATTATATTCCATTTTAAAAATGTTAACCATATAAGGAGTTTACCATATGGGACATTTGCATGGTAATGCTGGAGTTTACCATGGTGCATACTAGAGTATTATGAAATATACTATGGTGTGTTGTAGTTCATTGCTCTGTGATTTACTACCCCATGCTTTTACAATGGTATACCGCAGTAAAATGGCATCAGAGTTTGACTGTTTTTGGTACTGGATGCTGTCTCTTCCATTAATTTTCACTGGCATTCCAAACTGTACTGTGTCCTATTATCCCAATCGAAGTGAAAGCCTGCTGCTAAATGGCTGATTCAACTGAAGTCAGGGGAAGCAGTAGGTAAGTGATTTTCTTTTTATTGAAATCCAGGATCACATATAACTGTAACTGGAGGGGACACATCAAGTTAAGTCGCTTGACTTTGTCTTGGGTTTGTATTCTCTATACTCTCATTAGGGGTTTTCAGTGCATATTGCATAATATTTCTTAAAAAAAAGCAACTGTATTTGAATCTTTTACAAAAAGGCTTTATTAGCCGTGGTCCCATTCACATTATTCTGCTGGTGGAGGCATCACTTACACTTTCTTATAAACGCAGCAATGAAAAAGAATATTCTTCAGAGCAGCTACAATATTACAAAACCACTATTAAATATAATGAGAGCATCACACAGATCATACATAACCAGCGAACATTACCTGTAAGACACTTTATTCAGGTTACATATATTATGGAGCACTTTTACAACTCTGTATAACCACAGTTGTGCACGGAATTATAAAATACATGGAGAATTACAGTGCAAATTGCAACGAGAGCCAAATGAATGCTCTCAGCAGTTTTACATCAAAATCACCTTTCCTATCCTTACTGGTTTGATCCCTGCGGTAACAGCGACTGTAAAGTACAGCTATCAAGGTATATGATACATATTCTATAAATGAAGGCTACTAGCAATATCAATTTTTAATCTGAAATGTACTTTGAATATATTGCAGCATATATATTAGCATATGCCAATATATAATAAATTATCTGTTTCTAAAGCCTGCTAGCAATATTAATTTTTAATCTGAAACGTACTTTAAATATAGCGCAGCATCTACAAGCACATTCCAAAATATTTCATTTTAATTACGGGTTATAAGACATGAAAGACTGAACACAGTATAGTACAAGGACCCTGATGTGTAGGGTGTAGGGTGCCAATTCATACCAAGATGTAGTGTTGATAGATCCGATGCCTGGGAGCACAGTCTATTTAAGTATTACAGGGCTGAATTACGGTACGCAATATGCAGCACACTCTTGCGCAAATGAGCTGTTCTTCACATGACTGATTACTTTGCTTTGCAAAAGAAATCTCTCATGTATTCTGCAATACAGGGTGATTCATAACCAATGCACCACATAAAAAATAACATGGACAGTAATTTGTCAAGGTTGCTTGGTTTTTCAGTGTCCATGACTGACTTCAGGTGGCTCCACAATTACTAAGCCAAGGGTGTGAAGTCAGCGAGCAGGGCCTCTGTGTTCTATCCACCAGTCTGCCTGGGACAGTGTATTTTTATTTCCTGTGGTGCGTTGTTAATAAAACACCCTGTACTATTATATGTAAAACTGAAGAAACTTGTTAATCTATTGCAATGGAGGATCCACATACTGCTTGCTGCCCCGAGTTCTGCTGTAGCCGCGGGAAGCAAAACAAAAACAGATTACATTTCCAACATGGGCTTTTAAGGTAACCAATTTAAGATGTAAAAGAAAAAAAAAAACAACCGTACGGAGACTATATTCATTCTAGAAAGGATTAGTTCTTACTGCTAGATGATGACCTCGTCAGCAGTGCAATGTCCAAAGCTAAAGGCATCATTGTAAGTTTTCGAGACCAAATTGAATTTAAAATAACACTTGAAGCATTAGGGGAAATCTCCATGTGGCGGGAGTCATCGAGACACATATCCACCCTGAAAAGAACGCACAAAACTACTGTTGTATTGTAAAAATTAAAGTGGGGGATGGGGGGACGATGACAGTAGATTGGATTGCGAACTTGATTTCTTTGCTGGCCTTTAGTTGAATCAGGAAGTCTTTTGTGTGCTTTAAAATAATAAGATTGTTTTAATCGGGTTTGTCGCTGGTGGGCACCAGTGGGGTGGGGGTCCCTTTATAGTCATTATGTAAGCCGCGGACTAAGCATTTCAGAGTTCAGTGTGCAGTCTTTTCCCGTGTGCTGCAAATTGTTGATGGAGCCTCGCCTTTAATTATGCAGCAGTATGTAATGTCAATGAAGGATTTTATGGTGTTTTTCTTAATATAAGAAAATAAAACAAGGTCGATTTTTTTCTGTCTAACCGTGGCCACGTTTAAAAAGCAGCTGTGAAGCATTTTCTGAATAATTTGTTCCTGCATTGGTGATAAGCAAATACTCCTAGGACTTGACCTGTGACACTGTAAACTTACAAATATTTTCCCCAAGCCTTACACTCGCTTTCACAGTTTGCATCAGCCAAGATAATGGTAACATTTGCACTTACTTTCCAGCTAGTGTTACCATGAAAAAATAATCATTTTTCATCTTGGAAGTATTGAAGATTAATAAATAAACTATCATCTGGGGGGATTATCTTTTAAAGCCCTTAAAAGATCATTTTTTTTAATACACAGAAGAATTACATAACAAATATGTGCATGTGAAAAGAAAAAAAAAAAAAATCCCCTTCATTAACATCCTTAATAATCCGAAGGTTTATTTGGCTCTAAAGTACTATTTGATATAAAAAATGTTTACATTATATTTTATTTATTTATTTTTATTGCTTTGGTTGGTCTGTTAGGAGCACTTTACAAAGAGTATTTTATTGTACAATATAACGTGCTGGGTCTTGGAGTTTGGGGGATGTCATACTGATGGATAAAATATCGTAAAAATGGTAATTACCTGTTACGCTGAGGACATTTGTATTTGTCATACTTGTAGCAAGGTGCTGTAAGTAGGCAATGGGGGTACACAAAGCTGGATCTGTGTATACTGTTTAATTTTTAAATGCAGATTTTATGGCTGTTAACCAACAAAATTGGCTTTTAATGTTTGTGAGCTCCAGCTGCCTCATTCCTATGTAACTATAGTCTTTTTGCCTCTAGGGTTTATCATTACTGGAGCTCTGGAGTTTTATTATAGCTTCATTAATTGGGACACTTATTATTTTATGGAAAGGTGGTGGAGCTGTGTGTGGCAATACTGTGCATTTGGATATGTCTTCCTTTAATCATTACTGTGACAAAGCCAGAGTTCCCCGGGCACAGGAGCCATTGCAGGGTGACAGGCTTGTTTTGGTGCAGGTCTTTGCTGTCCATCAAAGGTTTACTAAGGAACCACAGGGACCAGAACCCCGGACTGAGGAACAATGAAAAGATCAACATCAGTGATTTCGGTCAGCACATTTACACAACACCTTTCCCAAAGTTCAGCAAGTATAAGCATTGTATTGTTAAGGGACTTTCGCTTTAATATTTAAAATGGAATTAGTCATCTTACTGTAGGTGATCAAGTCTGAATATCACCTCTGGGACGATACAGAACGCAATGTCCCTACAAAGTGGTGTCATTAGTGTTATTTATCCTTTTCTGCACTATTTCTCTGTAATAAGTCGTTTCACGTTAGATGGTGTGGCACTTGGTGTTTCAATCAGGAGTGATTCAGACCACTACCACTGCAGTAAAGGGCTACTTTTGATGGGTTTACATGCTTCTCTTTACTAGTCTAACATGTTGTTTGAACACCAGTCCCTCAATGCTGAAAGTGTCCCTTTCTGAGGAAATATTGGATCTCACTTTACCTGCACCCAGAGTTTAAGTAAAAAAGGCAGGCACAGTATGTGAGAAGAATTATTTGACCAGCAAAGACAATCAAACCCAGTTGATCTGTTTTCTCCTAAAATCCCATGCAATTATAATGGAATTCATGCTGATAGCTGCTGTAGAAACAAAGCTTCAAGTCATAATTCTATGATGAGTGTGTAAAACATTTACAGCTGTGTATGTGTGTCATATTCAAAGGGTTACCACTGTGTTTTGATTAAATACAAGTAGCAAACACATAAAGACTAGACTAGGCATTTTAGGACGATACTGATTATGATGATTTCCCCTGAACGAATCACTCATCTGAACAGCTGGTTTAGATGAGAAAACAAGTCTCCTGTCCTGCACTATCCTGTCCCAAAGCTACTGAATTCGACCACTGTCAGCTTATCCTTAAAGCAGCATTAAAATAACTATAAAATAAAGTCTTGTTGTTTGTTATCACGTGCCTCCTCCTTCCAGCTTTCATTAGCAGGATTTCCACAGCAGCAGCAGCCCCAAATGGTCAAGTGATTTATTAGCCTTGTGTAGTGTCAAGATCCCTGGTCAGCAAGAACTTTCAGGAGTCATTAGCTGTCTTCATAACTGAGGCAGAGACCCACGTCAAACCACAGACAGCTTTGTCTGCAGCATTAATGATGTTTCCTACTTCAGTATTTGCATTAGGTTCCACTTCTCCCCCTGTTCACCTACCAATAGGGAAATGTAGACAAGGAACATATTACACACAGCAAGTAGAGAACATTGATGGCAGAAATATCATTCACTCAGAGGGAGAAAGGTAATTAGGGAAAGATGAGTGATTTGTTTGTGCTTGTGTAGAAGCCTAAAAAAGTTTAATAAAGAAGTATACTGAGCATCAAAAGAAACTTATCACTTATATTTGAGCATCAAAAGAAAAGTATCACTTATATGTGAGCATCAAAAGAAACGTGTTTTACAGCAGGTGCAGTGACTTTTTATTGTGTTGATTAACAATTGACATCACGAAGATGCTGCAAAATGATCTGTTGATCTTGGGCAGGTGTTGTGACTCTTGGTCTCCCAGTTTGTGGCTGTCATTGACAGTGTGTGTCTGGTTATACCATCTAACCAGGTTTGAAATTGCTGGCTGTGAGCACCCAAGACGGCGAGCCACAGTACTCTGCCCTAGTCCAGCCTGCAACATGCCAATTGCACGAAGGCGCTGCTCTCTTGACAGACGTGGCATATTGTTTTTTTTTCTGTGATTTTCTTTATTGCTTTTTTTCAAGCTTGTAATTCAACAGCTGAAATCACTCCATATCCAGTGTCCAATCAACTGTCTCACTAATTAGGTGATTAAGTGCATATGTTTCAGTCATAGTCACTCAAGCGTGTCATGGTCAAGGATGAATGATCGAGTGATTAAAATGAAACCAAAAACATTTCATCAATGTCCATCATTTATATACCTTTAAAAAAAAAAAAAAAAAAAGTGTTTTAATAGTGCTCGGTATATTTAGTTTAGCCCCAACAACCTGTGGATTTAATACCGTAAATCTATTGAGAGGCGTGAGGGTAGAGGTATCTGTTGCTGCTGCAAATGTAAAACTTATTACAGAAGCTTGCAATTATGTGCTAATGAAAGGTGAATGACAGTGCTACAGGCACCATAAGATCTTCCATTCACAGCTCTGCAAGCACATCTCATTCCTTCCTAGAGCACCCCCTGGCATTCAGTCCTGAGCCTGACACAGAGCCTGACACAGAGCCTGACGAATGTGTTGAATTATATGGTGATTTTAAGTTGATCCCACCAATTTCAGGCCTCCAGAAGCGGGTGAATTAGCCAGCTAATTATTAATGCTTGTAGCAGGCAATCACGCGGAGGGCTTGGCATTCGACGTACGTGTACGTGTGTGTGTGTGTGTGTGTGTGTGTGTGTGTTCAGTGAGTGCTTTGTGTTTTTTAAGGAGCCTAAGAGGCTCAGCAATGCTCAGAAAAACAGTTTGAGTTTGGCACCCCCAACTGGCACTGTCTTCAAGCCTTCAAACAACAAAGGCTCATTTTGAGGAAATGAATATATCTGCTGCCGAACTTCTCTGTCTTTGGGGGCTGTAATCGCACAGATATGAATTACCTGATGCCTGTGAAACATGCTCCCACGCTCCTCCTGCTACTGACTCCACTGAAGCGACGGGGCACCTTTCATTGAATCAGGTGATTTGTAGAGAGACCCCCAGGGTGTGTTTGTCAACTTCGCTTGTTTTTTTTTTTTTTTTTTTAGCTCACAGATGTCGTGAAACCGTATGGAAACATTTAAATTAAACATATGTTAAATATAGCACCATTATGTGTACAAGCTATCTAACTATCTGTCTATTTGTTACTGGCTACTATAGTTTGTACATTTTTGTATGTATTATAAGCTGTACATTTAAAGGTATTATTAACTATAGAGAACCATATTCATAGTTGACTGTTGTTCCAGTGCTTAAATAGGCCTTGTGTATGTGCTGTGTAAATTTAATGTGTACTTTGTGTATTTTCTTGTCATTATGTGTTTTGCTTATTTTATTTTGAAATCTGTAACCTGCTGCTGTACTAGGATGCCTTTGAAAACAAGCTACCTGAAGCTCATATGGCCTCCTAAAGAATTTTATATATAATGCGTGTTTTCAGACACCCTGATTAGCATTGATCTAGGACTTCCAAAGAGTAGTCATGGTGCCACCAAGGTTGAACCAAGTCCTGAAATAAATAACTAAAAATGTACTCTATATAACCTTATCACAGGGTATTCTCTAGGTGTTCTCTCATTGGAGCCACGCAATGAATCACTACACATTAATTTCTTGTCAAACACATGCCAATGGTGCACGTCTCTCTCTCAGGACGAAGGCAGCTAATAACTCCAGATTGAAATGCATGCGATCAAAGCCTGGGTCCCGAGTGGAGAGAGACGGGGGGAACGGGGGAGACAACAAGCGCTAAAGCTGCACATTCATCGAGACTGCATTTCCCTCGAGACACTCGCTGTTACACTGAACAATCAATTTGGAAATTAAGTAGCTGGGGTTTTGGATATCTTAAAACGGACTGGAAACAACAAGCCAGCTTTGCAACACTTTTAATCCAGTGGAAAGTTTGCTTTTACTTACAGTATTAATAAGACAACTTGCACCAGTTGCACCAATGTTATAAAATGAGTAAGTAACAACCGAGAATGGAAATGGCCTACTTAATTCTAAGCTGTTCTAAGCTAAGGTACCACATGTCAGCACACTTCAGCCATGGCTCTAATACCCCCTACCATGCAGTCCTGGGCACAGACTGTTGATTGTACAGTACCTAATGGTATTGTGATGTGAACTAATGTCCAAGGGGAAATGATTGAAACTATCAAAATCATTACACTTGTTCACCAGTCCCAGGTCTCTGGAGGTTAAAGACATAAGAGAACTGCAATGTATAGCCAGAACTCTGTAGCACCAGTTCAGTAAACCGCTGCCCTCAGTCAATCCGAATAAAAACCCCTTTTTCCCACTTGGGGGTTCTAAATAGGAGATAAGCGCTGATCATTAGTAGTATGTTTCTAAAAAGGTGAGCTACAATCATCTGCTGCATCCTTGAAGTTTGTCAGACGACCGTGTTAGTGGTCTGACCAGGGTTACTTCGTGACCTTCCTATGATCTCCCCTGAGCACAATCTGAGGCATACGGCAAAGAACCTTTCTGTTCTGCAAGACAAGAAGAGCCCAAGATGCCTTGATGAATACTTAAAACATGTAAATTCAAAGCCGGCGAGTGTTCCCATCTAAAATTCACATGCTGCTATTTGTCTTGAGCTTTGGGGAGCTTCTGGTTACATCCCGAGAGCCTCCCACATGTTTGCGTTGCCCCCCCTCCCGAAGTGCTTGATCTGGAGAAGAACTGAGTCACAGAGAGGATTATGGATCTTTTAGCCCCTGTGCGCTACCTGGTGACCTGCATTTAATTAGAAGCAGAACCAGGGGAATGCGCACTCAGGCACTTGCAAAGCCTTTTGAGCTCCCTGCAAATATTTACTAATGTTTATGTAAGCAATCCCTTGGATCACTGAGAGTCCCTTTCCTTTACTCTCTTAATTATTTTTCCCTTTATATTCCTCCCCCTTATTCAGTCCTCATGGGTGGAAAGGTTCCCTCGAATGAGTTTCACGGTGATGTTAATTATTGTATTGTGTATATGGGGGGATACCCTTGGTAATGGGCAATAATGGGGCAGTTCATCCATAATTTTATAAGCACTCAAAATTATCAGTTATGCTATAAGAAAGCCCTAAGTTTTTGGTTAGTATTTTTTTTTTTTTAATTGTTAGTTTCTTCGTGCTTTTGTGATGAGTTTGGTGGTCTCAACCAAGTACTATTAAAACCACCATAGTATTCTGGATATCAACTGCCTCCCAATACCACTTTAAATTCCCCATTGTTTTACCTTTTTTTTTTAAATCTGTTATTATATTGATCCTTTGTCTTCATTATGTGGATGCCAGCAATTTATAATGCGTTCCATATTTACTGTCAGCACAAGCAGTCACTTTGTGAACACTTGTAGTTGGAAGTAGTGTAGTTAATTAAGCTCATAGTAAAACATGTAATGATCCAGACTGCTTCGCAATGGGAGTCTTACATCCCTGTTATGCAGTGCATACTACAATTGCTTAGCTTCCACACAATGAAATCGTAATGCCGATTACATTAATAGTCTGTGAGAAAGTTTAAAGACGTGTCATGAGCTCATTTTTGTTTTTTATTTTATTGTTTTGCATGGTATGACCCAGTAATGGAGTACTTCCCTTTGCTTTGTAATGTAGCGTCTGGTTACTTTTCACTGATTTGATATTCAGGGTTGTTGTTATCGTTATTTGGCAGTAGGAGGCGTCTGCAGCTCTGTTTCAGCCACTTTTCTCCATGCACAAGTTGTCATTTATTTTAATACCATAGAGAAAAAGAGAGGTACGCATAAAACACTAGTTGAAAACATGGTCTTATTTTTTATTAAAACATTAGAGAGAGACTGCACTTGGAATGCTATTCACTAAAACTTATTTTTTTTTTTTTTACAAAAAAGGGATTTATTTTGTGGCATGAATTGCCAATTATAATTACAAAAAAAAAATTCACCTCAACAAAACAGTTTTGTACTAACCCAGAAAAGCAATCCAAAATTAATTTACCGCCCCACTGATTATTACAAATACTCTGCGATTAAATGATAGTTCTGTTGTAACATGTTATATCAATGTGTAATTAACACAAGCATTACATTTCACTGAGACCCATGTGGCATCTTAATAGCTTCCTGCTTGAGGAAGTCATTTTTTTAACCTCCTTTAGTATTTTTTTTCAGAACAATATCCAATTCAAGCCTATATATATATATATATATATATATATATATATATATATATATATATATATATATATATATATATATATATATATATATATATATATCAAAATCGAACAATCAATGCCATTGCACATAAACAAGATTATTTTTGTTATTCATGTTTTTTAAATTCTTATTATTCATGCCTTGTATTCTAAAAGCTATAGATATTGCACACTGGTGGTTACAATAATGGTGTCAGTACAGAATTACTGGTGATGGGACATATATTGCCCATTTTTTCCCACTAAACCCCCTTATTTACTGAATATCTTGGTAAAAAGATTTTAACAATTTGTAAAGATTTTACAAGTGCAGTGGGATCCTGAAATGTTACCCATTCTTAAGAATGCAGAAGCAGCAGGGGCGGTGCTTTTTCTCACACCCCTTGTCCTGTGTACCCATTTGTTCTCCTTTATAGATATATTTTCTAATTTAAGAACATAAGAACATAAGAAAGTTTACAAACGAGAGGAGGCCATTCAGCCCATCTTGCTCGTTTGGTTGTTAGTAGCTTATTGATCCCAGAATCTCATCAAGCTGCTTCTTGAAGGATCCCAGGGTGTCAGCTTCAACACCATTACTGGGGAGTTGGTTCCAGACCCTCACAATTCTCTGTGTAAAAAAGTGCCTCCTATTTTCTGTTCTGATTGCCCCTTTATCTAATCTCCATTTGTGACCCCTGGTCCTTCTTTCTTTTTTCAGGTCAAAAAAGTCCCCTGGGTCAACATTGTCTATACCTTTTAGGATTTTGAATGTTTGAATCAGATCGCCGCGTAGTCTTCTTTGTTCAAGACTGAATAGATTCAATTCTTTTAGCCTGTCTGCATACGACATGCCTTTTTAAAATTCTGGTCGCTCTTCTTTGCACTCTTTCTAGAGCAGCAATATCCTTTTTGTAACGAGGTGACCAGAACTGAACACAATATTCTAGGTGAGGTCTTACTAATGCATTGTAAAGTTTCAACATTACTTCCCTTGATTTAAATTCAACACTTCTCACAATATATCTGAGCATCTTGTTGGCCTTTTTTATAGCTTCCCCACATTGTCTAGATGAAGACATTTCTGAGTCAACATAAACTCCTAGGTCTTTTTCATAGTTCCCTTCTTCAATTTCAGTATCTCCCATATGATATTTATAATGCACATTTTTATTGCCTGCATGCAATATTTTACACTTTTCTCTATTAAATGTCATTTGCCATGTGTCTGCCCAGTTCTGAATGCTGTCTAGATCATTTTGAATGACCTTTGCTGCTGCAACAGTGTTTGCCACTCCTCCTATTTTTGTGTCGTCTGCAAATTTAACAAGTTTGCTTACTATACCAGAATCTAAATCATTAATATAGATTAGGAATAGCAGAGGACCTAATACTGATCCCTGTGGTACACCACTGGTTACCTCGCTCCATTTTGAGGTTTCTCCTCTAATCAGTACTTTCTGTTTTCTTCATGTTAACCACCCCCTAATCCATGGTCATGCATTTCCTTGAATCCCTACTGCGTTCAGTTTCAGAATTAATCTTTTATGCGGGACTTTGTCAAAAGCTTTCTGGAAATCTAAATAAACCATGTTGTATGCTTTGCAATTATCCATTGTCAACGTTGCATCCTCAAAAAAATTTACAAAGCATTCATGGCATGTCTTTTTCTTTTTGTTTGATTTCTTTTTCTTAAATCTTAAGTAATTCATGTTACATGTTTTTTTTGTGTGTTTATTTTGTTTCTTATATTCAATAGGTGATTTTGTATTCTTTTATATAATGTTGTACTGGTCTCTCCCACATGTCTTATTTAATTACATTGTTGGCATTTCCATCCTTTTAATGAACTATTATCCTCTTGTTTATTAAAAACTAAAATATTTGCTACATTAGCCTCTCTTTTGTAAAACTTCTATTAGTGCTTTAGGGAACATCATTATTTATTAATTGTGACGAATGCAAAGCTCTTTCCAGATCTGTTTAGAAATATTTGGTAGGAATGTCATTATTTAGGGCTCTCTCTCTCTCTTAACCTTGTTTTTGTTTTCTAGTAGGTTGTCTTGACTTAAATTTTTGTTTCCTCAACTCTCTCTTACTGTTCCTCTGAATCGTCTTCATCGAAGATTTATTAGTTGTGCAGATGACATATGTGGGTCCTGGTGCCCATATTAGTGGGATGGGATAAAGTTTCGTTTCAATTGATCCTTGATAGCTTAACTAATAGTAATCATATTCATTGCCTCCTGTATTGGTATGATCATATACTTATCTCAGTTCAGCTGGCAGCAAGCAGTAAGCAGAAGCACAGCATAAACCAAGTGTGTGTTGAAGACATTATTCATTTGTTTTATATTTTTTTGCCAACAGATAACCATCCGTTGTGGTTCAGGCCTTGTCTTGTGTGTTGAAAATATTATCCAGTTTCAATATGGAGAGCAATCAGTTCAAGTCCCACATGATGCACGTGCTAATCCCTCATTTTATTGTTTAATTTACCTTACAGACCTATGAGGTTTGGCTTGAATCCAGTTCAAGTCACAAGTTCTGGAGGAGGTACAATCTTCCTGGCACCGACCGGCCTCTGCGCTGAGTGTCTCAAAACATGCAGCCCTGCTGGCCTCCTTGGAAGGTGCGGGAGCGTTGGGACCTGCACAATTCCCGTCGGTGGATTTCACCATAGCAACAATGGTGTGAGTCCCTCCGGTAGGAGGTTTATCCAAGGACCCCGTATGCTCTAACAGCCAATGCAGGATCACAGAGACTCACATTAAAAAAGCGTACACAGCGAAGCACAGGTAACACGCTTGGCCAACACGGCAGGTCTCTTAATTGCTACCTGGATGGCATCCTGCGATTGGCGCCTCTCCCTGAGCCGGTAGCCTCAGATCTGTGCTTGGTCTCTGGTACGCTGCTATAAATTTCAGGCTTCCAAGGGCAGGCCCTAGGCAGAAGCCTGGTGGGTCCTGTAGTGGCGCACAGACAGCTTTGGCTGTCACAGGCCAGGGTCCTGGAAGTGGACAAGGCTGCCCTATTAGATGCGCCTTTGGGCCAGTGGTAGAGGAGATACTGCAATGCTCCGGTATGGGATAGAAAGAAGCGCTGGTTTCGATCCCCACTGCGCCGGGTGGCGACCTGAGGCACCGCCTACAGACTTCCGTGGCAGCTAATGCCTGGGGCCGCCTGCAAGGACGTTGGGAGACAGTTCCACGAACCACCCTAGACAGCCTCCAAGACAGGCTCAACCCTAGCCTCAGCAGCCCCAGCAGGGCCCCTGAAGGCTTGCGGCCTCAGACCCACCCCTTCTCACAACACCAGCTGCAATACTGGTGCAATTGCACCTCAGACTGTTGGGTGCTCACCACCGTACACACCGGTTACGCACTGCAGTTCTGCGTGGGCCCTCCTCCCTTTCAAGGGATCACGGTTACATCCGTGAGCGACCATCTCCAAGTCTTTGCCCTCAGGCCTAGAAGTAAAAACATCACTTCTCAAACAAGCCATCCGCCTCGTAGAACACACCTCTCAAGAAGAGGGGTTCTACTCAAGGTACTTTCTGGTGTCAAAAAGTTATGGGGGCCTTTGCCCCATCCTTGCCTTGAGGCACTTCAACGGGTTTTTTTAGTCAGTCCGTTCTTAAAGTGTGTGGATGCCATCCTAGCCCCCTTGCGGCTGCAGGGGATCACGGTGTTGAACTACCTAGATGACTGCTCCCAGTCGCAGGAAGAAGCAGTGGCCCACATGGCGATTGTGACAGAGCATCTGTCAAGACAGGGTCTCACCCTCAATGAGACCAAAAGCCAATTAATACCGGTGCAAAGTATGGTTTACTTGGGTCTCCGACTGGATTCCCTTACAATGCGAGCTGGAACTGTGAGCGGTTCACCTCACTCTTCAGCTCATCCTCCCACTGCTCCAAAGGAGACATGTTCTTGTCCGCACGGACAACATGTCAGTAGTAGCATATGTCAACCGCCACGGAGGACTTCAGTCCCCCGGGTTGCACTGCATAGCTTTTTGACTACTGACCTGGGCAAAGAGGCACTTGCTATCCCTCCGGGCTGTTCATCTCCCGGGAGTGGTGAATTAGGCAGTGGACCTCCTCTCCACCACGGAGAGTCTTCATCCCTCAGAATGGCAACTCTACCATCAAGTGGTAGAGCGCATTTGGGAACGATTTGGGAAGGCCTGAGTCTTTTCTCTTTACCACAGCAGAGACGACTCACTGCCCTCTATGGTTCTCCCTCCACCGCTGCGGCAGTCCACTAGGTATCGACGCCCTAGTCCACGAGTGGCCCAAGACGCTCTTGTACGCATTCTCGCCAATACCGTTGCTTTCGGCCTTCCTAGAGAAAGTTCGGAGAGAAGAGGTGACAGTTCTCCTGGGGGCCCCCAGATGGCCCAGGAGAATCTGGTTTGCAAACCTTTGCCAGCTGCTGCAAGGCCAGCCCTGGGAGATCCTGCTGCACATGGATCTCCTAAGTCACCTAGAACCGGGCAGACTCCAACTGTAGGTCTGGCCCCTGAATGGGACCGTCTCTCCACCTTAGGGCTCTCAGACGCAGTTGTCAGTACACTGCAAAATGCTAGGGCCTCCTCCACAAGGGAACTGTATGCCTACAAGTGGAGGTGTTTTCAAAAACAGTGTATGACCAGAGGTCATGATCCCATCTATTGCCCTATAGCAACTATTTTACAGCTTCTGCAAGATCTGCAGGAGGCAGGCAGGTCCCCCTCTACGCTGAAAGTGTACCTAGCAGTTATATCTGCATGCCATGTCTCCATTGACTCGGGCGCTCGTATTCTGGCGACCTGTTTTCTAAAGGGTGCTTGGCGGTTACGTCCTCCTAAGAAGGACGTCCTCCCCAAGTGGAGTCTAGATGTGGTATTGGAGGCTCTCACTAAAGCCCTGGTTGAGCCTATACATTCCATAGAGTTGAAATATCTCTCTATGTAGACAGCCTTTTTGTTAGCCATCACCTCCGCTAAGCAGGTTAGCGAGCTACAGGCTCTGTCAGTGCACAGTGCCTGTATGCATGTCTGGGATGATGGAAACAGGGTGTCGTTACGCACGAACCCCGCTTACTTCCCTAAGGTGGTTACGGCTTTCCAATTGAATCAATCAGTGGAAATAGAGGCTTTCCATACCTCTCCTTTTTCTTTGGAGCAGAATCGGAGATTGAATTTCCTCTGCCGGGCATTGAGATGTTATGTGGATAGGATGAGAGTGCTGCATCAGTCTGACCAGCTCATCGTTTATCATGGTGAAAGGACCCTGGGTCAAGCCCTCTCGAAGCAGCCACTGTCCCACTGGATTGTGGACGCCCACTCTACCAGAGGAGTGGCTACGTCATGGGCCCTCTTTAGAGGTGCCTCATTGACTGATATCTGTACTGAGGCTAGCTGGGCTACTCCGCAAACATTCACCAGGTTCTACCGACTCAATGTGGTAGATCTCTCTATGCCTTCATTAGAATGTGATCTCTGCGGGGTGACTACTTCTTCCCTTGTTAGACGGTACCAAGGACGTCACTCCCCGAAGGGGCCTATCGGCAGCTCTGACATAAAATGCTCAGTAAATACCTGACCTTTGGCAGGCTATCCCAAAAGTAGTGGTTGTTGGTCGTCTTCTCTTTCAGGGAACCAGCAGGTGAGCCAGCTTTAATTGATAATTCAGTGAAATATTGTGCTGTAGACAATGATAAAGGAGGCTTTTCACAAATGTGAGATGGCACAGTGGTCTAATTCACTAGCATGTTGTGCTGTTTCTCCTTGGGGGACTGAATTCAAATCCAGCTTATTCCTGCCTGTATTTTCAAAAACTTTTTATTTTTTATTTTACCTTATAGTCAATGAAAAAGCAAGCTCTTTTATGGAAGTGAGATGGCACAGTGGTCTAATTGCTGTGCTGTTTCTCCTTGGGGTACTGGGTTCAAGTCCAGCTGATCCCTTTCATTATTTTCAAAGAATTTGATAATTTCATATATAGACAATGAAAAAGCAAAGTCTTCCATGGAAGTGAAATGGCACAGTGGTCTAATTCACCAGCATGTTGTACTGATCCTCCTTGTGGTACTGGGTTCAAATCCAGATGATTCTTTCCTTTATTTTCAAAGACTTGTTTAATTGACCTTAAAGGCAATGAAAAAGCAAGCTCTTCTATGCAAGTGAGGTGGCACAGTGGTCTAATTCACTAGCATGCTATACTGGACTTGGGGGGGCTGAGTTAAAATCCAGCTGATTCCTTGCTTTATTTAATCAGTGAGGTAAGTAATGATGTTGGTTGTGTGTCCACAAATGGAGGAGAGGACCTGCCCTGTGGAGGTAGGAGATAGGGGAGAGGATAGAAAGGGGGTTCTGCCGCCCCGCCAGCCAGGGAGAAAAGTGGAAGGTAGGTGTGTTGCTACCTGAGAGAAGAGGCAAACAGTACTTTTCTCCACAAGGTCTCTTTTAAAGATTCTTATTATATACACATTCAATACATTTTTCATGCTATTTAAAAAAAAAAGAGAAGTACTGTTTGCCTCCTTCCTCTTCTCTCAGGTAGCAACACATCCACCTTCCACTCTCCTCCCTGGCAGGACAGGTCCTCTCCTCCTCCAGGATCTAGATTTGATCCACTGCCTTCAGGGAGAGAAGGCCGTGGGATTAGTCCACTGCACCACCACCTCCCACAGGAAAGTGTTGGTTCACGCTGACTATAAGGTTAAGTAACACATTTTTAAAAAAATAAGGAATCAAGCTAGCAGTCTAACTTTGTATAGTATTTCTCTTTTCAGAGATTGCACCTGGACTTGAGAATCATGGATCTTATTGCACAATTGCAGTTTCATGCCACTGAAGAATGGAGGGATTAAATACCAGGGTAAATGATAGGAGTGCTAATACTTATCATGACACATAATTCCATTGCTTTGTAGGGGGGGGGGAAATGGCATCCTCATATGAGGTCATCATGCATTGGGTCTTCCATATGTCCCCATATAAAGAATTTTTTTTTTAATCTGTTCTCATATGAGGTCGCCATCCATGAAAGGGTTAAATACATAAGTGTAAACATAAAACAAAGACTTGAAAAAGTGTCTTGTTGTTCAAAGCCACTCTTGAAAGAAGAAGGGTGAACAATACCCTAGTGTACAGCTGCCGATGCTCTTTGTTCTTTTGGAATACGTTATTTTAGGAACAGGATTGTAAAGGAAACCACGTAAATACCAGGTAGGGTAACAGTGTGGAGTAGTGGTTAGGGCTTTGGACTCTTGACCAGAGGGTTGTGGGTTTAATCCCAGGTGGGGGACACTGCTGCTGTACCTTTGAGCAAGGTAGATTGCTCCAGTAAAAACCCAACTGTATAAATGGGTAATTGTATGTAGAAATGATGTGATATCTTGTAACAATTGTAAGGTGCCCTGGATAAGGGCATCTGCTAAGAAATAAATAATAATATATAGCTTCCAATAGATGGGGAAAATACCAGATTTCATGTATGCTACATATTTATCCTTTTATGATGTTATACTTTGTAACTTGATTATCCCTTTTCTGTTTGGAAAATAAATCAATGAATAATAAATAGGCCTCCAGAGTCAGGTTCAGCCGGTCACTTTGCAGGTGTGACTTGAAGTATTTTGAAATTGAAGATTTGAAAAAGGCTTCTTGTGGAAACTTTGTCATTGAATTTATATTTTTGTTTTCTTTTCAGCATATCTTAATTTAGCTCCATTGAGTGTTTTATAATAATATACTTCAGTATATGGTGCCTTTCACTAGCATAACAGATATTCTTGTTGAAGAAAGACAAGAGTTATTCTTGTTGAAGAAAGAAATGTTTATTAATAATCAGTAATAATAACTTTATAATAAATACTGTTCTTCTGAAGCACATTAGAAGCATACAGAATGAGAAAGAAAGGTAGATTTTTACAATACAGTTCTGGAAGAGGAGGAATAGTTATTTTTAAAATGACTTTTTATTATTATCATTATATATATATATATTTTAATTAGAACAATTGCAAAAATGAGAGAATTATAAACTTTTTTTTTTGCACAGGGACAGTAAAGCACATGGAAATGTTCTATAATACAGGTTTAAGGAAGGGGGTACAGAGGGAGGGATTATGTACAGTGGGAATACAAAAAGGAGTCTTTATCAGTAAGCACACAGACAGTATGGGAGGGGTTCCTTTCTGGGAGGACAGCCTGTTAGTCAAACCACAGGAGGGGGTGGGGGCAGTAAAAGTAAAGGTGGGACAGCCTCCATTTTAAATACCTTCCAAACAGAACTTCGTGTGGATAAAGGACCACGTTCACTAAAAGATAAGAATGTGCAAAGGTAAAAACATTTGTTAAACCTTTTAATGCTATTTAAAAAAAAACAAAAAAAACCTTTGTCATTGTTTCCCTGTATTTCTACAACTTTCTCCTTCCTCTTTTTATGATGTTTGCAATTGTATACATAAGAGCAGGTGGAGTCAGTAGAGGCACAGATCACAGTCTCACATGACTGGAATGAAGGAATCAAACACAACACACAGACAGCTAGCATTCCATAGGGCTCGGTGAATATAGCTGAAAGCCAGCTGCAATACAGGGAGACAATGACAATGTTGGAGAAACACGATGATTTCAAGAACATCATACAAAAAGTAAAGGCATGGGTAAAAAAAGAAATTAACACAATAAAATGGCATCAGTAAAGCAGTGTGGAGTAGCGGTTAGGGCTCTGGACTGGAGGGTCGTGGGTTCAATCCAAGGTGGGGGACATTGCTGCTGTACCCTTGAGCAAGGTACTTTACCTAGATTGCTCCAGTAAAAGCCCAACTGTATAAATGGGTAATTGTATGTAAAAATAATGTGTAAAAAAAATAAATAAATAATGTAATTGTATGTAAAAATAATGTGATATCGTGCAACAATTGTAAGTCACCCTGGATAAGGGTGTCTGCTGAGAAATAAATAATAATAATAAATAATGTCCCATGAAGAATAGAACAAGAGAAACTGGCTCACACATTCCTATCTTTTACTGAATGGGTCACAGTATACTGTATTAAAATGTACCATGTATAGTCTTTATAGTTTATTGTTTTAAAAAAAAAAAAAAAACATTAAAGATACAATTTACATAAAGTGTTACTGTTTTAATTGCATTCCACAGCAAAAGAAATGTAATGTCTGTAAACAAGTTTCTAAAACCTATTATTCAGGACTGAAAATCAAAACCTCTTTTGAAACTCAAGGCTTTCCCTTGTTTCATCATCCAGCATCACTGCTTCCTTTTCTAATAATGATGGCCTAAAGCAAAAATTAACCTTTGCCAAAAAACTAGATCCTATTCTCTAAGCACATCAGTGCTTGTACTGTAACATTACTGGGATGCATGTGGAGCTTCTTATGTTCTTTACTGTTTTAAAACTAACATTGGCTTTTCATTTTATACCCGGCGGAGTTGTAACAAAGGAAAACTGGGTTTTATTGGGTGTAATTCGATCGTTGAACATTATCTCTCCTTTCCAACATTACGCTTTTGTTTCCCAGCCTTGTTCCTGTTTCATAAAAATCTCCTTTGGAGTATTACATTACTAAAACCTCATTAATCTCTTGGAATACATCACACATACTGCTCTGTTTTGTTTATTTAAATCTGAGTCGTGTCATACCAACACCTGTATTTAGAAAAGAAAACAAAACAAAACATGGATGCCACTTGGTGTAAGTGCTTGTAAAATCTGTTCCTTTGAGGACTATAGCAGAGGCAGCAATATCACAATCTATTAGCCACTTATGTATCTTTAAAAGGATATGCATATTTTAAATATAACTTGGCAACATACTTGCTTTTTTCCTTCTTATCAAAAGAGTTTTTGCTAAGGGCCAATGGTATTTAAAGTTAAAGCTGTCTCTCAGAGACACCAAATCTGGGTTTCAATATCAAAGCCGATGTGAGGCCTTCATTCTCAATCCCGGGGCAGTACGTAGTCTTTCAACTCGCAACCTGACTTCGCTGATGCCACAGGTCGAGTCCTCTGAGAGGAGAAATATTATTAGCAGGTAATTATTTGCCAGCAGGTACTGCAATCACTGTTGCCGATGGAGTACAGGTGGCTGGTATGAGAGAGAGGAGGATACAGTAATGGGAGCTCAAAATTGCTCAGCAAATGCAGAATTGCTGGGGGTTGCACAAGGGAATAAGGAATTTTCCCCAAATGGGTATTATTTTTCCCAGGTTTGTTAGTTCCTATGTTGTGTCTGACTGTCTTGTGCTGGGTTTCAAAAGGCTTGAGGTGTCTACATAATTGCTCTGTATAGGAAGGACCACTAAGACAAGTGTGCAAGTGTTTTAAGAAGTAGCTCTGTAGTTAAAGAGGGCTAGATTACTGTTCCTAAAGCTGCCGGTTCTGAGATCAGTGCTTATTAGAATTACAAACAGGAGTATAGGAAGTGTGTGGATCTATTTCTTTTTGTTTGATTCATCACTGATGATGCGTTAACTGATTTAAAAAAGAAATCATATTTGCACTGCTTATTGCATGAAATTATATTTTAAAATATAATTTCAAATTATAAAAAAATACTGTTTGTTAATAAAGTTGAATTAGCCCCTTAGTGGTATATCTATATATATTATATGCTGTATGGCAAACATGTTAAAACACTTGTAGCCCTGTAGACTAATAAATACAATACAGCTAAAAAAAAACCCTTCAACTCCTTGAAGGAATAAGGTCACAGAACACTCAACTTTCCTTTTTATCCACCATAAACAGGTACAGACTAGTCAAAGGCCCAGGTTATTATTTATATATGCAAAGAGGACCTTGGCATCACAAGAATGAATGAATGAATGAATGAATGAATGAATGAATGAATGTAAGGACTGTCTTTATCTATACCCTTTTTCTTTCTCTGTACACCCTAACTATATAAGGTCTGTAAGGATTACCTTTTGAAATATACAGTCTAGTTTCTGCTTGTCTGCAGATCAAGGGGTCCTCCTCCAGTCTTTTAAAACTTAAAAAAGTTTATTTTATAAAAATAAAAAGTTATATGACTTTAGGGTTAGGACCCAGTGCTTTCTTTCTCCTCCTAGCAAGGCTGTCCCACTTGAAAGTAAACCTGCACCACACCTTTTAAACATGTTTTTATGATATTTTTTTTTTATCACAGTACTTGCATACTCTTTGCTCCGTCCGTCTTTCAGCCTTGGTAGAAGGATTTTTCTTGTACTTTCTTGTTTATGTTCTTTTAGAGACCCTTTGGGCGATGTCCACTTCTCCATATTTTTTTTTTTGTTTTTTTTTTACTGGAATCAGAAAATGATGAAAAAAAATAAAATAAAGATAGAAGGTAGTTTTAAATTCAATGCTTTTTTTGTTACAAATTCAGATTCTTTCAAGGGACAAGCAGACTGAACACAGTGTCAGATGTAAGCGTGAGTGAGTTCAATATCAATTTCTCTAAAGCTGCAGTACTTATTCTCACAGATGTGCGCTGAAGTGAAGAATAGTTAAACTGAAATAATTCCATGTCAATTGTGTCTGGTCTTGAAGTTCACTATCTTGCCTAAGTAAAATCCTCTTATCTGTCTTCCTAGCTTTGAAACCAACACTCTAACCTAAACCTATCAGTTGTTCTTTCATATAGTAGTATGCATATAGATTTAATGTATTGTGTAAGTAGCCTATAACAGTATTTCTCTGCCAATAGTGCTGTTTTAGTAGCATGGCTTCTTCAGCTTTAGTACACTTGTTATTTAAAAGGTACAGCAGTAAACTTGTGGACAAACATTACAACAAAGCGAATGCTCTAGATTGATCAGCCTCTGTAGATAATAACATGGCTGTAATGGTGCTACAATTCAAATTTATTAAAGGCCTGTAAAAATAGTTAAAATGTTATTTATCATACCCTTTCTCCAAATGACACCATTTTTTTAAGATTAAAACTATGCATTAATTTTCTTACAGTATCACAGTTATTGATCTGGCTTAGCAAACACTTCATGTGTTCAGTTGAGGTTATTAACTTCTGTATCTGACGGTTGGTTTTTGTTTCATGTCATGGGGAGTTCAGGAGATTGTGCAGATAGCTTGGAGAACATGTGTACATTGCTGACCTATGCTAAATATTCTTCTGTAGCTGCATTGTCTGACCTTTTAATCAATCAAGTTCCCTTCCGTACCATTTGGTAACCCAATGCTTTTTAATGTAGTGCACATGCTGTATGCCTGAATTAACTCCACAAATAGGTTTATCATCCGAGCCTTTGAAAAGCCTCTTGTTTACTTTCTATGCTTCAGATATTAGTAGTTCACATACTGTGTTCAGGAAATGAACTTGGACAGGAACGTTCAGAGGAATAGAAGGGGCTAGAAAAGTCATCAATCCTGGTTAATACCTTTGCTGTGGGAATACGTTGAAAGACATCTAACAGTAGCATATATAGTCTGCCTACTGCTGCTTTCATTTTGCAATTATTTACAATTAAACAGTAGTCTGCTTGACTTAGTTTCTTATAATTTCACCTCTCTCTTTCAGTTTTTTTGTTGTATAGATGTGTGTTATGAACAATAAGTTCTGCAGCTATTCTTTAGTGCTAGTTATGCAAGCCCAATTGCATATGGTAAGATATTCAATTCTTGGTACATTCCATACTTATTTGTATAACATTAATGTATCATTGTCCCAGCTTTACGAGAAACATGCATCCCAGACCATGTTTTTAAATACTCTCCATACATGTGTCTCCACAACACTTTTGTCACCAGGTATATTTGAAATGCATGTAATATGCATTAACATACTGTATGCAATTATGTTTGAATTAATGATACTTCAAATGAAGTGCTACCCTTTACTTTTTAAGGCATGTCCCTTGACAGAATGACACAGATGTAAACACCAAGTTGTTATATCAGTTAGATAGGGTATATATTTTAACAATACGTTTCATGTATCCTGCAATTTAAAAAGAACAATAAATACACTTTTTCCCCTCTTCATTATGAATGGGTACCAAATGCCCTTTTGTGCAATGAGCAAATTCATAAAACTGAAAATACATACATACATTACATGGAATATGTTCAGCAACATGTAAACAATATAGCAAATACACATTTTAGACCACAGAACAAAGCAGCAATAGATATAAAAGAAAAAGACATGGCAAAGGCCTGGCAAAGATTTTTTTTTCTTTACAAATATCTTGGCAGAATAGAAACTGAATATTTGAGTGGATTTAAAAGGGGGTTTGGAGAATCACAATTATAAATGGCTTTTTCTAAAATAAAAATCCTCAATGGAGTTTACATTATACTTGGAAAATCGTATCCCTTCATAGCTTGGGGATCATAATTCTCTCTCCACAAGGGGCCAGTTAGTACCAATGAGCACTTGTAGGATTGGATTTGGCTCACAGAAAGCTTACCTTCCAACGCCCAAATCCTAAATTCTGAGCTACAGCTATAACAGTGTACAGAAATGTTCCAGCTGATACCTTGACCAAAACATTTGGGTATTTTTAGTTGACATGTAAACACCCTCTTTTTGCAACACCACATTTTGGTCCTCTTTAACAAAACCCAGAAATACTAATTTGTAAAAAGGAACTGCAGTTCACCATTTTATTTTGGGACCAGCAGGTCCGTGGTGCCATAATGCCAATTACTACATCCAATTAAACTGTTAATAATTTGATTGCTTACTGTAGCATGCAAGAAAGACTGTGTGTGTGTGTGGGGGGGGGAATCAAATCAATTGGAAAACTTCACAATTCATTTAGTTACTTGAACTTTTCCTGTTTCCTCTACAAAGGTTATTCCAAAAACAAACGTTTTCCTAGTCAGGGTGTAATAAAAAATTAAAAAAGTACTGCAGCATTGTAGTAATGAAGTATGAATGGGTACAATGCTAAGCTACTGTGTCAAATACTGTGGCTTTTTTATTATTATTATCGTAAGGGATGAACACAAAGGTTTTATTGCACTGAAAAGGTCTGCGTAGCCAGTCCAATTCAGTTAAAGAATAAATAACTTCAAATGACATTTTCAAACTACTGTGGATCAAATTTCAGAATAGAGTTGGTGTTCACTAGATGGGTACTATGACTGCTATGACAAATGTGTGTTGCTTGTACTACTAAATAGGTGCTTCTTAAATTCAATGACGAAAGTTTTGATGGAAAAACATTCTCAATGTCTTCACTCAATGATAAGGGACTGAAAAAAATATAATCATGCTTTATTATTATTATTATTATTATTATTATTATTATTATTATTATTATTATTATTATTATTATTATTATTATTATTATTATTATTATTATTATTTATTATTATTATTATTATTATTATTATTATTATTAGTCGTAGTAGCAGTAGTAATAATAGGGCAGCAGTGTGGAGTAGTGGTTAGGGCTCTGGCCTCTTGACCGGAGGGTCGTGGGTTCAATCCCAGGTGGGGGACACTGCTGCTGTACCCTTGAGCAAGGTACTTTACCTAGATTGCTCCAGTAAAAACCCAACTGTATAAATAGGTAATTGTATGTAAAAATAATGTGATATCTTGTAACAATTGTAAGTCTCCCTGGATAAGGGCATCTGCTAAGAAATAAATAATAGTATTTCAATAGGACCCTAAGCCAGGAAGTCAATAGAAAAAAACAACCCTTATGTATTTTTTAATTAATAAACTATTTCACTTTGTAGTGGTCTTAGCCAAGTTTTTTTTTAACTAAATAGAAAAGCCATTTACAATTGCGTACATCAAGAATGATAAAACCTCTTTTAATTCTAATGAGCAGCCTTTTTCCCTGTTAGTTATTGTCACACAGTGTATACTTAGCATAATAATGTATACATAGAATAATAATGTATACACACAATAATATATACCTCAACAACACACACTTCACAGAATGATTTCATCAGAAACATCTAGAAAGACATTCGCTATCTCCCTTCTTCAAAAAAAGCTATACATAGTGTTGCTTAAAGCCTTTTTCATAGTTATATAAAAAACGCCCTGTGTAACTCTGCAATATTGGAAGTATATAAAAGGAAGAACATGTTATTGTCTAAGTCATTTTTCTAATTTTCTTTAAATCTAATGATAATACCAGAACAAGTTTTATATACTAATACATACTATATTTTTAAATACTGAATACTATAATACCCAAGTACTGGTGTTTCGCTATTTTTGCTTGCTTTATAAATAATATAAATAACTTGTAAACTGATGTTGAAAATGATAACACAATTCTTAAAACACTTAAAAATGTATTTACCCCTCAATACTGTTAGCTGTTTAGTTAAGAGAGAAGTATTCTATTACCATGTGAGTACTGGTTTTAATTCATCAATTTATCCTCAAAATGAAAACTTCTCCATTTTTGCCCATATCCTTTCTGTTAAAATAATTTATTGTGTTATATAAAGAGGTTACCACCACAGTGAGGCTGCAACTCACCAAAGAAAATAATAATAATAATAATAATAATAATAATAATAATAATAATAATAATAATAATAATAATATCTTAATTTACTTTAAAAACAATGCTTCAATGTTTTATTAAACACCTTCATGGGGTATTAAAAAAAAAAAGGTTTATTATTGAAAGAATATCTTTTTGGCGAGTTACATCCCGAGTAGCATAAACTTCTTTCATTATTTATATTTAGGGCTTCTGTTTTTCGGTTTTTATTAATTTCATTTTTCGGTGCTTATTTGTAGCTATTTTCGAGTTATATGTAAATCGTTTCTTTCAGGGCTTTCGCTTTTTATATACTGTATGAAAATATTGTTTTCGGTTACTTTCATTTTTTTAGGCTGTGTGGTCCAGTGGTTAAAGAAAAGGGCTTGTAACCAGGAGGTCCCCGGTTCAAATCCCACCTCAGCCACTGACTCATTGTGTGACCCTGAGCAAGTCACTTAACCTCCTTGTGCTCCGTCTTTCGGGTGAGACGTAATTGTAAGTGACTCTGCAGCTGATGCATAGTTCACACACTCTAGTCTCTGTAAGTCGCCTTGGATAAAGGCGTCTGCTAAATAAACAAATAATAATAATAACTCGACAGTACTTGCACACTTTTTCAATTGTACCTTATTTCCTTTGCTGTCTTCCTCAATGAAATCCTTATGGTCACGGGCATATTCTTCTGGGGGGTTTGAGTGTTTAGGCATTTTTTTACATTTCCCCACAATTTGCAATTCTGTTTTAAATTCCACGATACTCCCTATTGAACTGGAATATAGCTTTGAATCTCACGAGCAAGAACATCTCGTTTTAAATCTTGCAAACGTGTTACAATCCTCCAATAGAAATGTAGCAATTTGCTGCCACTCAGTAGTTGGGGTGGGTTTAAGAATTCAGAACGAATCAATGCAAGATACAAATCAGGAAGGAAGGACATTGCCCAACTGTACTGCACAGTTTTTTTAGCAGGTTATTTTTATTTAATTTTTTTCATGGGAAAAGGGTTCAAGTCAATGCAAATTGAGAAACCATTTCCAGTGTTTTTCCAGTGTTTATTGGATATAACCTATTTCCTTTTTTTTGTATCGGGGTGTTTTATCGGTTTTAATCGGTTAAAACCGAAAATCGGAAGCCCTATTTATATTCAACTTTTGCCTTGCACCAGAAATAAGTACTGCATTTGTTTTCAGTTGTCTAAATATAACTAAGTTTATTTTTAACACTGCATTTCTTCTGATTGACCAGATAAGGATAGCACCAGGATATAAAAAGGTTAAACCATTAAACTTTGTATTAGTAGTGAAATAATACATCTTTTAAAACAGTACATAAATAACTCTTGGGATAAACCATGCAGCAGATCCATGCATCCAGATTTTTGAACTCTCGTTTGCGCCGCCGGGAAAAATGTTCTGTCTGGAATAACAACAATGGTAAAAGACTCGGAAGGCTACACTATATGGGGTTAGTCTAGTGTATCTCCAAATGAGATCAGTGGTTATCGACTCTCCAGCGTTATCTTTAATCTAAAGTATATTGCCTTGGATTAGTTTCCTACAGAGTCCTTTTTTTACTCCCTGTTGCAATTCATTTGGAATGGGCTGTCTCGTAAGCGTTTGTGGCTAGCTTGCTTACATTCAAAGGGAAGATGATCAGCCTCTTCTCGCTTATGCAACTCACTTTCTTTTACTTCACCCTCTCTCTAAAGAGTAATGTTTTTAACATCAGCCATGTCTAACTGATTACCTAGGACTCTTTTCACCCACAAGTATTAGGTGTATTTCCTAAACGAGCAGCATTGTGGTTTTCATTACTTGTGTGGAGGGAAGTCTAGTATTCGATCTAATGAACCCACATGGGACCCAACTCCCATACATTGTGGAGAGGAAATCTACCATCTGAGTATCACAAAGTATACCGACTCCTTTTCTTTTGTATATAAAAAAGTAGAATGGAGTTATCCCATTAAAATGCTTGAGAATTGGATTACATTTATTTGGATCCCACATATATTTGAAATGGGCTTTTCCCAAATTAACTATAGTCAGTGCTTCATGTTGGCAGACTAGTAGCCCAAATCAATTGACTTTTTAGCTGGTAGTAAATACAGATGGATTTTTCTCCCCTCTCGACACTTCCCTTCAAATAAAGGAAAGGCAAATCATACCCTAAGGTAGCTGCTCTTTATGTTGCTGCACATAATCAACAAAAATAGGTACTGTATTTGATTTGTGGTAGAGATAATAACCAGTGAATAAAACACAAATCCTGCATAACCAGCTGTGGTAATAGAATACCTCTTATCCTGTGTATCGATGTCTCTTTTCTAACTATTGTACTCTGTTACTATAACACCAGCACTACAGCTTGCTGTGTTTGTTTATTCATATACATCAATACACACACACACACACACACACACACACACACACACACACACACTGTATATAACATGGTCTGAATGAAGTAATGGACTCTGCAGTGAACAGGCTCAGAAAGATGACATTTTGTACTGCCCCCCCACGGTGTCATGAAGGATGTAGAGCAGAGACCCTTTTTTCCTACTGCTTTACATATCACAGCAGTAATATTTACAGATGACACACCTTGTTGCTGAAATGGTAATTTAATAACACAGGTCTGGTAGTGTCCAGAGCTCCTTTATCACGTCAGGTAATCAAGGCCTTGTATTTATCCGTGGACTTGCGCTAATAAAGACTGATCTGAACCTAAACCATTCAGTCTCCACTATCAATATCACTAACAGTTCCCCCTGAAGAGTTTGTCACACCTAGACTTGCTTTTTTCCACTTGGTGTTGCCTTTGTCCACATTGTTTTACAGTGTCGCACAAGTTCCTACGAATGATATTCATAATCACTTGACCTTAGCTCCAACACTGATACCTGTTAAATACATAATGCACACAGCTTTTGCACCATTTTGCAGCCTCCAATATGAATTGACTCCAGTCTACCCATACATCTTTCTGAGCGAGCCCATTTCAGAGTTTCCAGGTTCTGCATCAACTCTCCTCCCCCTCCCTGCATTGAAGTGCTAGGTCAGCCACACAGTAAGATGTGAACAAACATAGAAAATGCCAAGAAATAAAAATAACTCAAAACAGAGATAATAATAATAATAATAATAATAATAATAATAATAATAATAATAATAATAATAATAATAATAATACAGTGATATTGAAATAGCTTGAGGGGTCGGGGGTTGTGACCCGGAAGTGTTTTAGTTTTCCATGGAGGAGGAGTGTTGTTGTTTTAGTTTTGTTTGTTTAGTTTGTTTTTAAACCGTTCAGGTGGGTTTGTTTCTCTCTCTAGTACGGGGTGAAGCGGTTGTACCCTCCTCTGTATAGGCTAGCCTGCAACATCAAAGATGAAAAAAAAACCCAATCAGTATTGAGAAGAAAAATTGTTTGTCGCTCTTTTTAATTTTTTTTTAATTGTCTTCTCTTTTCAGTTTGCATCCTTATACCAGGCAGAGCTGGCAAAGGAGTGTGTGTGTGGTGGGGGGTGGGGGGGAATTTCCTTCCTATGGCTCCCTGGCACTACACACCTAATCAAATTGTTCATTAAACTGAGCAACATTTTGTAGGTTTCCATTAGAGGTCTGAGTGGGGACTTGGTAGTGAAACTGACAAAGCACTAAAACATGTCTTAAAATATATGCATTCCATCCAATTTTTTATTATTATTTGTATTTAATTTCCTTGATACTCTATTAGAAGTTGCATGAATTATGGCCATTATTTTAAAAGTTTACTTTATAAATATCATATAAAAAGAAATACAACAGTCTGATGCAGACTAATTTAAAGACACCTAAAACAGCATCTACGCATTGGTTCGGAGTTGCTTATTCTAAAATTTCTAAATCAAACAGAAGTGCCTCATCCTGCAGTGCAGAAAAGACAGCTTTCATTTCTTGTTGTGCTTTGGTAAACCAGTATATAAACAAATCTATACAGTGTTTTTTTTTTTTTTTTTTTTTAAAGCATCGCCTCCATGGCTAACGAGAAATCTTCAAAGTCTATATTCTCCTCAATTTATGGAGAAGGGAGAACTTTTGGTTCAGCAAAAATTGTATAACAGTAGCAAACATTTACAATTTCAGTAAGGCTCAAAACTGCAAAAAGATTTTTTTGCAACCTCTAAGGAACTCATTATTTAACTTTTTTTTAAATTAAAAAAAAATACATTTTCTTAAGGAACTATTAATTAAATATGAAGAATTAAAGAATTAAAATGAACTCAGTCCTCTTTTTCAAGTGTGCTTTCCTAACATCTATAGTGGCGTTGCACAGTAGTACATACTGTACTAGCATCATGTATTCACTACCAATTCAGCCTCCTCATTATCCCATGCAACCCAGGGGGAAAACTTGATCTTTTTAGGGGTGCAGAAGAAGCCTTGCCTTTTGTTTGGGGTTGGGGAAACTGCAGCAGAAGAAAGGGAAGACAATTTAAAAAAAATAATAATCAAAACTTTAGCAACAGAGGCCACAGTTTTAATTAAGTAAATGAAGAGGAAAGAAAATTGTCTTAATGAAAGCTTTTAGCTAGCAGCTGCACTGGGGATTTAAAAAAAAAGAAATCGCGCAAATGTTGGCTCGGCAAATTCAAATCGTTTGTCTAAAGGAGAGCTCTTGTCCTGGGTAGGGGAGGTGGGGTGCGATGGAATCTTTTTTTTTTTCCCCTCTCTCTTTAATCTCCCACGGCACACCGCTGCACTCGCGTGATGGTCATTAATCTTAAAGAAATTCACATGCTTTTTTTTTTTCACCCCCACACGGAAAAGAAAACAAATTTTTATAATTTTTTTCATCTTTGATGTTAGCTGCACAAGCTAGCTAAAAACTAACATTAACAGTTTAACTGCAATCCTGTATTTTCACCGGTGTAAAAAAAACAAACAAAAAAAACCCAACATCTTGTCATTTATCAAAAAACAAACATCTTGTCAAAACACACCTTGTCATTCACCTTGTTTTAGTGGCCAACATTTACTATACTGGCAACCCTAACAATGGCTCAAGCACTACCTGAAAATACTGCCAGTCAAACAGGTTGTATTCAGTTGGTACACTTTCCGATTGAATTCTAATGAAAAAAAATAGTTCATAGTAGAGTTCACAGCTTAATTCCAAACCTTATACAAACAACGGCTACTTATTGTAAAGTGAATGTCATTACACTATTTACTGAAATGTCATACACATTTTCAAGATGCTTATTTCCAGGAACAATTATTTTACTAGGTTACTACAACAGAGGCGCCCTAATACATTTGCCCCCTAAAATATTGCATCTATCTTTTGAACAGCAGTTTATTAATAAGCAGATCTTCAGCAAAAAGCTTCACGTACTGGGATGTTGCATTCACTAAATAAATTGCACACATTTTTAAATGTTATATAAATCCAGTATTAAAAATATAATGTTATCGAAATAAAAAAACAAAACTAAAAACTTGTTACCACACTGATATTGTCTCCGCTTTACAGTTAACGTTTTTTTTTGTTTTTTTTTTAAACGTAGTAGCCATTTGTTTTTAAATGTATTAACTTACCATAGTTCCAACGCTGTATGCGGCAGCTGGTCCAATTGTGTGATGATAGGGGTCGGCTGTTGCATAGACTCTGCCATAACTGAAATTAAAAGAGGATTCTTGGTTTCAACATGTAATGGGATATTTGTATAGCACACAGTGCCACTTGTAGTAGTCACAGTTTATTGTAATGGCATTTTAACTTGGCACGCAGTACATTACAGTTCCAGCAAAATAATACATTTCATTAAAAAGAAGAAGAAAAAAAAATGCAATCTGGATTACCTTTATCTGAAAATTCAAATATAAAAAGTACACATTACATGTGCAGATAAACAGAACACATTACGGCTAACTTGCCTACCTTTAATTCTAATTGTATTTGTGCCTAGCTGGTGACGTCTGGTGAATGAAAACTATAATTTTTCTATCCTTTTTTTAAAGAGAATTTCAATATTTCTTCTCAAGGGGAACAAATATGTATGGAAAACACACCCACGGTATAGTATGTAAGCAGAAAATCTAATTCAACTTGGCCAGCATTTCACTGGCTTTGAAAGTGTGTGTGAGTCTTTGTGTTTGTGTATGTGTATGTGTGTGGTCCTCTCACCAGTTTATGCCTGCACATTTGTTGTTTACTTTTGCTGCAGTGTGACAACACCTGAATCTTTTCATTGTTGGTGGTTTGGAACTAATCCTTCCAATTTCCCTCTAAGTCGGGACAAGATTTGTTTTATTTATTTATTTATTTTCAAACTCAGGCTTGCAAATGAGGGTCTGTAGGGAGCAGATAAGGTTCTCGCAGCCAAGGACTAAGGTTAGAAAATGAACAAGGGGAAGAGAAATGTAAAAAAAAAGAGATTTTGGACCCAAACATCTTTATTATACAGTAAAATAATATCAGATTGAATTTTGTTTTGTCATCTTGGATTAAAACATTAAAGGCCAGTTCTGTGCCATTAAATTTGAAAACCAAGTTACTTTTTCTTGTTCTCATAGTTATTATATTGGCAAGAGAGTGCTGAGGCACTGCCCCCTAATTTCATTGGTGTACAGTAAGCATTTGACTTACTTCATAGCAAAGGGTGAAAGTGATTACCATTTTAATAATGTGTCTGAATTCAGAAGGCATCTTTATTCTATTCTGCTAAAAAGAACCAACTCTAGTTGCATTTCAGTTTACATAATTGGTTATAATAACTACCTAAACTAAAAAAAAAAAATCCTTGTATCTTGTCCTAAATTAAAACACACATTCAGTAAAATCAAATTTTAAAAAAATCCACCGTTTTAAAATGCATTTTTTCTTATGCAGAACCCAGAGGATCGTGTGTTCCGGTCTCTGTAAATTGTGTAAGATATTTCTACTGGAAAAACTCTTGGAATTAAAAAAAGCACAGCTCAGAGTCAGCTTAATGGCAAGTGGCTTTGCAAATCCATACTAATTCAATAGGCAAGAAAATATACACTATTATTCCAAATAAAAAAAATACAATTACTTTAAAACAGTACAGGAGGAAAAGAAAAAGAAAATGCAAGAATAAAATAACTCTAAGAATAATGCTGCTGTCCAATTTTGTGTGCACGGATATCCGTTGCTCATAATTTGAGCTGCCGTGAGTTCTGATAAATCTCACATTATCTGGGTCTTCAGGCTTCGAGGCACAGCGTACGTTATCAGAGCTGACACGCTCAATCTCTTCGAGATTAGATCCCAAGCTGTCGTGATCCAGCCTGACAGAGCTCTCGAAGTTTCGGATAAATCACTGATTGCGCGCCGAACGACACTACCCAAACCCTATGGGCTAAAAGCCAAAGCTTGCATTAGCAAAACTGCCAAGTCTTCTGATTTATATACACAGAGGGACTATAGGGTTAGATGGTGATCCAAACTGTCGGAATTATTTCAGCAGGTGATTGTGATCTGCAATAATGATGCAGCAAAAAATACCACACGCAAATCTGAATAAAGTTTCTCCCATTTTCTCTCAACAGCCTTGGTCTACAGCTTGTTTGTTGCCACGTTCTGCCAGGATTTCCAGTAACTCGCCGGTTTGTTGGTGACTAATAGGAATTTAGTTGGTTTCTGGATAGCTTCCATTGCACCTGGTTTACAAAACACAATCCAGCACATGCTCACAGATGCTAGAATTATAGACGGTAACCGTAGATCTTGGCTTGGCTCACACATGGAATCAGTATACTGTATATCATAATAGAGTAGGGACGAGAGTTGAGATTTTACAGAGTGGTCTGTAATTGAACTGGATTTGATCAGTTTATCCCCAGTGCAGGAGCCTCTCTTGAGTTGTCTGAGCAGGACTCTTACCTGTCGCTGTAGGCAGCTGTTGCCGTGGCGGTGGCTGGCTGAGCATATCTATAAGCTGCGTACCCACCCTGCAAACAAAACAGCAACTTTAATGCATTCTGATTGATGGATGGTTTTGATTTATTTTCTTTTGTCATTTTGTTTGATGAAACCTTTACGTTTGCCTTTAACTTCATATACTAAATTGTTTTTTAATCTTATGCACATTATTTATTTTACCAGGAGTGAACCCATTGAGACAACACCCATAAAGAAATCTAATATTACATCTCTGATACGACCTATAAAAGGCAAAAACGCGATGAGAATATTGTATTTTTTCGCACTAATCATACAATGGTTAGGGTTACTGAAATTGTAATGGTATGCTGGAAGGTGTAGAGACTGCAATATCCCTTTTTTAAAATAGCATCTAAAAGATATGGCAGTTCAAAATGAGCTCCAATCTGGGGCTGTGAACCCAATAAGAGTGAGCCCTAATTTACATATATGTTGTATATTAGCACATCTGATTCTTACATTTTGTCTTTCCTTTTTAATTAAAGCCACACACTGTGTTCTTGGTGAGCACTGTATATTACAGAACCCTCCCCCTCTATGCCTGGGATGGTTAAAGAGGGTTTTCCAGCGAAGGTTAGTAGTGGGGGGTGTTAGTTTGGTCAAGGGAGAGAGGAGGAGTGGTATGATGCCTCCAGTTTCTGTTCCCACTGGCGCGGCTGCGATTAACAGGCTTTTAATGAATGTGTCGAGTCCTGTTGGGGCACCTGGCAGGCTGCCACTATTAGATTTAACTCAAGAGCCATTGTTTTACAACTTGATAGGTAAAAGAGAAGATTGACATCAGTCTTCAAGGAGATTAGTGCACCAGTGACAGGGCTGTGGTTTCACCTCTAGGTGTTTGGCGATATGGTATCCACATATTAATTGTTCATTGCAGAGATAAGTGCTGTAAGTTAAAAGGCAATAGAGTATTCATTCAAAAACCTTGTTCTGAAATGAGGTACGACATTACACACAATACTAAATTGCTTTTATATCTCACTTTTTAAATGTAACCATTTACAGTGATTAAGGCCTGGGTACAGCACAGGTGCATGCAGAAACAGTTCATTTATTTTTGTTAATATATAATTGACATGTATGGTATTATAACAAATATTGGCTTGACTCGTATACAGAATCAGTACTTCCCTGAGGGCGGGCGCACAGGAAAATGAAAACTTAAATGACAAAACAACCCGAGGATTTCAACACAAGCTTGAGAAAATACAGCATGTGGGGCACTGCTAGAAACTATACAAGCAAGCAGGGTACTTACAGAATATCTGGCAATACCAGAGATGAAGGAATTGCATTTAAGCAAAGGGGAACTTCCAAGTAACCCTTGTAAAAACAGGCTGCCATATATTCAGGACTTGATTGGAACATAATCCTGTTTTTGTAAAGATTCATTGGTTCCACATTTGGCCAGCCAGCAGAATCTGCTTAATTGCAGACTCTGCTATCTCAGTCAGCATCAAAGATGCAAGCCGTAGCAAGGTCTCAGATCAGACTGGCACGGACCAGATGCAGAATGCCACAGAGGGGGTTTCACATTTTATCGGAGTCCTTGGCACCACTAACTGCTCAAGACCTTTCTGGCTCATCAAGAGGAGCCAGGCAATGATGGGGAGGAAGGAAGCAGTTCTGTACTTACATAGATTTCTGCACCATAAAATCCATCTTGATAAACAACTCTATGGAAAGAAACAGAAATGCAATTCAATATATACGTTTAAAAATATATATATATATATATTTTGGCAATTAATTTTTACCCCGTTTTTTTTCCCAATTTGAAATGCCCAATTGTATTTAGGCTGAGTCCACCACTACCACCTCTGCGCTGACTTGGGAGTGGCAAAGACGAACACACACTGTCCTCCGAAGCGTGTGCCGTCAGCTTCTTTTCACGCTGCAGGCCCGCCATACAGCCAGCCCAGAGCTACAGCATCGGAGGACAATGCAGCTCTGGGCAGCTTACAGGCAAGCCAGCAGGTGCCCGGCCAGACCACAGGGGTCGCTGGTACAGTGTGAGCCGAGGACACCCTGGCTGACCTAAGCCCTCCCCACCGGCGGCGCCGCCAACTGTGCGCCGCCTCCTGGGAGCTTCCGCCCACGTTCGGCAGTGGAATAGCCTGGACTCGAACCGGCGACCTCCAGGCTATAGGGTGCATCCTGCACTCCACACGGAGCGCCTTCACCGGATGCACCACTTGGGAGCGCAATATATAAGTTTAATTATTATTTTATGATGAGCATAAAAAGTGTGTGTCTTGACAGCTAGTATGCTTCCAGTATTGCACTGAAAACGGGGCTACAGAATTAAAATATAAAAATAAAAAATTCTATGTAGTACTATTTTAAAAATCATTCAGTGCACCTTGGGTCATGAAAACAATTTTTACATGCATTGTCCTGGCAAAGTTCCCGGGCTAATTCTCCATTGTCAATACATGTAGCTCATGTTTTGTTTTTTGTTTTTTAATAACATTTTATGTGGGTCTAAAACTAACCACATAACAACCTGTTCTGCAAACAATGAAATAAGTTGAAACAGACCTAGTATCTACTGTTGGCTTGGAGGGAGTCAGTGGAGAGTGTGTGTGAATAAAGCTTGTGTTGTGAAGATACTCACGCTCCATAGGTGGGGATTGGTGGGGGAGGAGGTGCGGCACGGAACGTGTTGTACACTGCACGCCCCCGGCCTCTTAAGTGGGCTCCTCTGTATGCCACTGCCGCCCCTGTGGTTGGATAGGGGAAGCCAGTTACTGGGGAGAGAGTTAAAATGCAGCGTTAGACCACACAGCAAGCGTTCTTCCCTGGAGCAGTAGTTACTGTGAAGGTTAGTCTGTACTGTACTGTTGCTATTCTGTACCAAAAAAGAAACTTGCAACCAGCAGCAATTGTTACAGGGAGTTTCAAGATGCTAAAGCCCTGTTAGATTAAGGGAGTATCTACTGTACGCTTTTATTAAGATGTACTATTGTATTATATTAAAGAAAAAGTACTAATTAAGACACAGTGTTCTGGCACACAGGACAAAAAAATAACAGATGTTCTACATTGAGTGTGTGCAGCACCAAACTCAACTTGGCACTGTCTTTAATCAACCAATCAGATTCCAAGTATAGTGACAATATCCCACTAGTAGCAAATGATCACTTAGGGTTCTTAAGGGTTTATTTCGACAGTTTAAAGCACAATGTTTCACGCAACCCCCAAAAAACACTGGGTGACAATTACACAAAAAGAGCTTTAAGTGAAACTCAGTAAGATATCGTCTCACCCCTCCCCCCCTCCCACAACATGGACTTTCCCAGATTTACAGGACCCATCTAGCTGTTTTCCAAGCTGCCTGCACACACACATTGTAATAATTATTTGGCTTGTAATAAAATGTATCATGGGCCACGTCAGTGTAAGCATTGGGACACCTAGCCATAAGAACTACTGCATAAAAAACATTAGAAGAGAAGAGTTTGTGATGCAGTCTTGTTTTTAGCTTCATTGTGATATTTTCTTCATAACAAATAATTGTTGAAGTAGTTAATTACCTGACTGATACAGGTCAGCATCTTTCTGAAAATAATATTAACTCAAGTAAATGTTTTGTCCAGTTCCATCTGTGTAAATAACTTTTGGGATGAGTTTCTTAAGACACACCTGAGCTTATTACCTGTGCACTGTGGCTAATAAAGCACATAATACGTATTCGCTCAATACTTTTCAGCTATCCATTAGACAAACTAAATCAGGACCAGCAGCTCAGACTGAATGGCTTCATAGCCTGAAGACAGATGGTTGAGTCCTATAATGCTGATCAAATTTATTGTGTCAGCAACCTAATTTAAATTAATGTTCGAATACTTTCAGTTCTGAGAAATGATGCCTGAAACCAAAGAGTTTTGTTAATTTCCTACACCTAAACCTCATTGACCTTCCTTTCTTGTTGGTCAACCTCAGTGAAGATACAGAGAACAGAAGAGATCTCACATACTGTCAGGTTAATGCGGTTTCCTGTTATGATTACTGCCCGTTAGCAGTAGGCAGGGAATTAATATAATATAACCCATTTGCATGAGACATTTACCACAAATTAGGGGTATAACAGCTTATTGTCTGTTTGGACTTGTTGTTATGAGCTTGGAGACCTTACTTATTTTACATCTGCTATAAAAGTGATGGACTGTATTATTGTTTATGTTTTCTTGACTATTAAAATTCTTTCCCTGAAGAGCTAAATGGGACTGACCCTATAAGATATTCGAAACTAAACAATCTGTTTCCAATCTCATTTGTACTGGAAATATAGATTTTTTTTATTATATAGTCTGTGATATATGTGCAAGTAATCATGAAATTAATTATAGGTTAATGAGGTAAAGAACTTCAATAATAACCAATAAATAAAATACACTGTCACATTATTATGCAGTCTGAACATTCTACTCTTTTAATTAAAAGAAAAAATGCATTTATATGTACAGTGTGAGTAAATTCAACCTGGGCTTATACAGATGCCTGACAAAACAATTTCATACAACTCTGTTTCAAAGCATACTTTTATCATGGCTTCTGTAGCCATTACATGTGTAGAAAATCACTCCGAATTATCAGCTTGGCCCTGTTCTTGACTACCTTTAGGAAGGTGATCTATGAGGTTGCCTGTCAAGATGGTGCATTGATGTCTGTGTGTGGTGAAGTCGTCTCTGTGCCTTTTATTAAACCGATATTTCAAAACTTGTTGGATGTCAAATAGAGGTGTTTTTGAATTGTTTGGATATGCATTTTGAGAATTGGTGTTTTGAGAATTAGAGAATTTTTTTGGCACAAGAGGTTTCCCCCAAAAGAGTGAAAACTCTTCTGCATTTTAACTTTCTGCAGCCTGAACCTTATGTATACACAAAAGAGTGAAAACTCTTCTGCATTTTAACTTTCTGCAGCCTGAACCTTATGTATACACAAAAGAGTGAAAACTCTTCTGCATTTTAACTTTCTGCAGCCTGAACCTTATGTATACACAAAAGAGTGAAAACTCTTCTGCATTTTAACTTTCTGCAGCCTGAACCTTATGTATACACAAAAGAGTGAAAACACTTCTGCATTTTAACTTTCTGCAGCCTGAACCTTATGTATACACAAAAGGGGTTTTAGCAGCACTCAATTATTCTATTTGTCTCCTCAAGCTGTTTTATTTTTAATACCCGGACGAGATCATAGTAATAGAATTTTAAAGATAAACAGTTAATCTGAGCATTGGGACAGCTGAAAAACAGCTGAATCCAATCATGGGAAGGATGCTTAATTATCCCCTTAATTTATCCTCCAACAATTAAAAGATCTATCTGCGTGAATTAAGGTGGTAATTAGATTTCACCATTACCATAGCTGTCTTGCTTTAGTGCTTCCTTAACAAGCCTTACCCTCTTAAATCCAAACACAGGCTCTTACTGTATATGAGGATTCATTCCTTTAGTAAGGTCTCATTTACTATAGGATTATATTGGTTTTAATGACACTGTCTGGGCAGCAATGACATAAAGACCAGAGTGAGTTTGTTCACACAACAGGTACAGTAGGTGGATATTAATTGAAGTTCATGAGTACAGTGGACCCTGACTCTTATAGTGTAGGATTGTGGGTATCCTCGATGGAGGTAACACTCCATACCTTCAAAGCCCATCCTGATTCAAAACTAGGAGAGTTCCTGCCACACAGAGCTGCCATGTCTAGATAGGGTTCAGACTACAGTCTGACAGGGACAGCAGTGTCAATCTGAACTCCCGAGTGAGTGCCAGCACCCCAGCAGGTCAGCCAAGTGTTACTGTGTTAATGTTCCAGGGCACTGACAGGCTGTGCTTTTCTGTGTGCATTATAGACCGCTGTCACTAATATTCTACATTACATTTACAATTGTACTTTATTTGTAGCGTGAAACAAACTCGCACTGTTTGCTAACACAATACTTTTCATTCCTTTTTCATGAAATTAAAACAAAACTGGTAATGTTACAAAAGTAGTAGAGAAAAAAAAAACTCAAATTAAATTGCCCTTATATAGTATAGTCTTTGAATAACCTGGTTGGAATAAAAATGTGTATTATAAAGATGCGGTATAGCGCAAGAACACCTAAACTTACAAGTTCAACATGAGAATTTGTAGTAGTAGTAAAACTTCTTACACAGGTTGTGTTCTTCTGTCATTGAGCAGGGGAAAAGGAATGGCTTAAACTCTCTTCCTAACACTTGCCTGGTTTAGGACTCAGGGCAGATACTGTGGCTTCCCTGGAAGAGGTTAAAAGCAAGCAGTCTCCGGGCCTCATCCGTCATCCTCCTGAATGGGATTTGAGGACAATAAACCTGTAGCACCAGGATGAATGGAGACGAAGTGTGCTGTCACCACGACACGATTTATGAGGCCCAATTTCGCTGATCTCCCGCGCAGAAACGAGGACTGATAAACAGTGATTAATCGCCTTTACATCCCATTTTATTCCTACCAAAAGTATATTAAATCCAGCCATAATTATTCCAGAATAAATCCACCGACAACTTGACGAGGAATGGGGGGCTGGAAGCTGGAATATATATATATATATATATATATATATATATATATATATATATATATATATATATATATAGTTTAATACTTGGTAGCTTGCTCTCTCTGGGGGACTGAGAAACATATGGTGCCGTTTAGGCTTGGCAAACTTTAGCGGCGTGTTAAGATGACTTGAAAGATTAGTGCCCAATAAATCATATACTCACAGCTCGCAAAGTAGGGAACTGAAGCGGTGGACTGCATTAAGGTGATTTGATGTGACGCTGTTGCAAAATGTGTGTCGGTGTGCATGTATATATGTGGGGAGAGGGGTGGTGGTTGAAATAAAAATGATAAATGACTGATTTCTGTCACAGCCGGTTATTTAGAGGCTTGCAGTAAAGCTGTCCCGGAATGAACAGATTTTAGTCTAATGAGCAAAAGGAAAGCCGTTAAAATGGTGAGATGTGCTCAGCACTTCTTCCAAATGAAATAATACCATTTCCCTCTCATTAAGATGCATGGGGTTGGTATAAGGTATGGTAATAAAATCGCAAGTGAAAATAAAAACACCTGTGGAGAATATTAAACTAAAAGTCAGCTTGTCCAGCGAAGAGAGTGATGTATTAAAATGTGTTCTTACTTTCCACACACATTGATGCAGCTTTTGTTTGGTACATTTTTTTGTCTGGTTTCACACTGTACTACTTTTCTTTAGTATCGGTAAACTCTGTGAGGTAATAGCAGTATTTCTGATTTATATGTATGTATTTATCTAAACAAAATCTGGTTAATGACAGTTTATTAAGGTAATGGCCTAGTTCAAGAAAGTGATCCCTTGAGCTGTACCTACTTCTGGGTTCTGAGTTGATAACCTTTGATATCCATAGTTCTAGTTCTAGTTAAAAAATTGGACCAGTTTTTTGTTTATTTCAAAATGTATTTAATGTTGTTCTCCTTTTTTCCTAAAAGTTAAGTTTGCATTTAACCAGAAGCTTAGAAAAACCTGTATCTTAGTATTCTTACAGCTAAGTGCAGCTGAAGCCCAGATAAGGGCCCTCCAGACACAACACTGTTGCAGTATGCAATTTTTTACAGGAGTTTCGAATTATTCGGGACCCCAATTGTATCTGACCCAAAGGCACAGTTCTGAAGTGGGCAGCAGCATTTTACCTGCATAAAACTCAGGGCCGTAAACAGCTCCCATCACTGGGTTCAACTTCCAACCTGCAGGAGAGGAGAGACAGAGGAGCAAGTCTGTTATCTCAATCATTGTATTCTATTCACTAGCTTTCCTTTAAAATATAGTGATTATTTTATTTTAAAGGGAAAAAAGAGAACAAACCAACCAAAAAAAGAGGAAAGCTGCTGTAACTGGTGTCCAGTTAGTTGTGTGACAGTGACGAATGTGGTTTGTAAATCTCCATTGTCTCCTGAGCTAAACTCTGGTTCTCTGGATGGGGGTTGGGGAGGCACCATGTCCATGACTTTAATTCCCTGCTTCATTTCTCCCTTCTGCTCGCCGATCACAGTAAATGAAAATCACTCTGAGAGCTGCCCCCTGTGATGGCCTTGTGTAGAATGAGTTGTGGCTTTTCCATTTAGTCCCCCATATACACAACTACACTTTTAAAACCTTCTCTTGTCCAGTCTGAAACTCATTCAGCATGAGACAGCAGTCTCTTACCCTTCCACCCCACTATTGTGCAGACAGATCACCTTTGTATCACAAAGTAACACGCATTAGCCAAAAACAAATGTTGATTGGATCACTCTTAACCTTGAAGTCTCAGCTAAACTCATTTGTTTAGAAATGCTTTTAATTAGTTTTTGTGTTTCTAACTCAGTCTGTTACTGCTCTCCTGCTCTCTAGCCATCTCTGCAACCTAGTTGCCTGTTGTGTTCAGCAATTTGGATGGCTGTTTGCCAAAATTAGGTTATATTTTCTTAAATACTTTAAAAAATATTATTTTATTATACTATATAAAAAAGTGTAATAAATTGGAATTACTCAATTTCAGTAGGGAATCCACATTTAATAATAATAATAACAATAATAATAATAATAATAATAATAATAATAATAATAATAATTGTTTAACAATTAGATAGAGCCCAGTCATTCTGGGTAAATGTCCAGTAAGTAATCCCTCATACTAAGTACAACATGGACAGTTCAGTACAGCACCTCATTGCCACATAAGCACCATGGGATCCACTATACTGTAGCTGTACGATTCAGCACCATGGACAGCTCCCAGTACTGGCTCCTAAAGAACAGTTGTAGCCTTGTTATAGCAAAGAATCATCTGAATATTTTGTATACAGCTACCCAAGGTAAAAAATAAATCTACAATAGAAAAGCTCCCACGTTTTATCAGTATGCACTACATTTGTGTGGCTTGTGCATTGTAGTTTAGTTTTAAAATAAAGCTGCATTTGGCAGATATGCTGCTTGTCACAATTCTGTAGCAATTGGCAGAACAGATTTCTACTGTCTATATTATAAACATCAGCATGTTCACTTTTCCTTAGTCAGAAAAGGTGCTGATCCAAGGTATTACCTTGACTTGAATGGGGCAACGTCATGAATGTATGTTCCTTGTTGTCTCCGAGCAGCCTGGAGAAATCCTCAGCAAAATCTGTATCCTCGCTGGCAATTGCTACAGAATCATTACATATAAATATACAGGTTTAAAACTAATACACAGACTGCACAAGGAAGTACTAGTTAAGTGATATTGTAAGAGTTGAGAAGAGCAAAGACTATGCATGATGAAGGGATGCCCCTGTATCACACTGTAGCAAAAGAAAGTCTACACTTCCTTCTTCCTGCTATCACATCACTTCCATTCAGGTAAGTAAGTCCAGATTTTATAAAACTAAACAAATATATGCATATACCCAAATAAAGTAAAAAAAAGACTAGCTAAATTATTCAGATTAGGGGACCAGTGACAATGTTGGCAATGCAAATAAAGGAATTCGATTAGGTTATCAATCCTTTAATGAACAAAGGGACTTGAAGGGTTACACTGTGTGTCAAATGTTTCTTCCTTGGCAGGAGGGATTTCAGACAGTGACGTGTATTAAAAAGAAGGGTAATTAAAAGGGTTATTGCAACTGAAACATGTCTTACCATTTGTGTAGGGGTTTGCCACCTTTTTGTTCGTCATCACTCTTGCTGTTGCATTATTTACCTGTGGTATAACAAAAAAGACAATTATAGACACAATTCTCCTGTATATTAACATATATCAGCAGCTTTGATATTGTTTGACATTATGGCATTAACATGAAAGTGTATAACAAGACCTGATAAACAGATGACTAAAAAATATTTACTATGGAAGGACTGCAGTGTAATATAGTATACAATAAATATATACAGTGTTTATTTAAAATCAGACACTTGTGAGCATTAAATACTGACCCAATAATAATCCACTCAAACTGAATATTTCACAGTCAACCAACTAAGTATGATACACAGTAGCTTCTTGCTCTGTTGTTAAGATTTTATCTATGTATTTGTCATTTTTAAGATTGATTTGTTTTCTCTGTTATTGTTTCATTCTCACTTGTATATTGCTCATTTTATTTTTTATTGTTTTATTTGCAGTGACCCCTTGATGGTCATTACCCTGTAAATGAATCATTCTTATATTTTATACACAGGATCTGTTGTGAGGAATTTAAAAAAATAACAATAATCGAAATTATGGGAAAAAATAGCCTGTAGCCCAATGATCAAATTAACAAATGTTTTATTTATTTATTTCTATATATTAATATAGCCCTTTTAAATACCAGGCTTTTTGTACACCATATTGCATTTTTTTTTATCCAAAACAACAAAAAAAACCACTTTCTATTATAAGTAAGAGCTCAGTAAATTGTCAATAAAAATGTGTATCTCTGCCCAGGTGTTCTTTCTATATGGAGTATATTCCTAAAATATTAATATAGAACGGTCAAAAATAAAAACAATAGTGAGACGCCACTCATTCAAACTCATTTGGCAAAGCTGAGGAAATCAGGGAGAAAATAAAGGGGAAAAAAAGAGGTAAAGGATGAAAAAAGAGACAAGACAAGCAGATGCAACGATCAAGAAAGTAGGCACCTCTATTTTCCGTCCCTCTACGATTGTACCGTTTAGTTTCTCCCGCGCATGGTCTGCATCTACACTCGTTTCGAAAGTTACAAAGCCGAAGCCCTGTGTGCCACAGAGAGCCAGAGCAAGAGGAAGAGGGAGAGAGCAGGAGAGAAGGAAGAGGAGGAAGAACAAGCACATGGTCAGAAACATTGATTAGTCTAGAATGTAAAGCAACAGATCTAGAACACCAAAGCCTGGAAAAGTACTGTGCAGAGAAGAACGAGGGGTTAAATCCAAGATCAGAAGAGAGACAAAAGCAGCAGCAGCAGCTTTCTAATACAATGTAAAGGACTAGAGTTTTAAACATTATATGTGGAATTCAAGGAACAGGTATACAAATCACCTTACATAATAAACATCTTCCTTGTTTTACAAAGCGGTTCATGCTATTTCATTTAAAATTTTAAATAAAGGAAAATGTATTGCCCTAAATATATGTCAGCTAAACAAACATGCTCTCTGCCTTTGTTCAGCTATAATTAAAAGGGATTTTCAAAAGAATGTATCCAGAAGAACATTCAGCCACATGCATGTGCTATAAACACTATATCCTATAGCGGTTATTTAATGTGACTCCCGCTCATGAGGAAAGGCCATTTCATTTCACTTCATAGTATTGCCACCAGTGAGTTGTGAGGACTAGTGGAGTAAACCTGACACCCCACAACAAGCCATTAGATAGGCTTTGCATACACATATGTATGACAAGTCCCAGTCTTAGTTTCTAGATATAGTGTGCATGCATATGATGATAATTGGTTTCAGAGATAATGCATGTGAGAGGTACAGAGCTGTGTGATCCGGTATTCATATGCAGGATCTCAAGCCTTTTGTCTAGCATAAATAACACTGAAGCCGGGAAGGGGGTGGTGGCTGGGGAGAATAAAAAAATGAACATAAAACTGAATTGAGAGCAAAATTAATCCTTCTGACATTTTGTGTTACTGCGTTCGCCCTCTTTATTTTTTTTTTATCATGCACAAATAATTAGCTTACACGATGGGAGAGGGGAGCTGCCATTTTTCAAAGGAGACAAACATATTGAATGCAAATTGCAAAAGCTTCTTACAAAATAGATAGTTTATTAATGGTCTGCTAGGTTCATTATAAAGTAGGCAGGGTGTGGACAGAGCATCATGGGTAATGGCTTGTTGGGCACAAACAATAAAAGCTTGTTCTCATGTAGAAAACCGTTTCTCCGGTACTTAATCTTCTGTCTACTGGATGACTGGTTGAGCAGGTTCATGTTGATGCCATAGCAAGTATCCAGAACTCAAGTTGCTACATTTAGAACAGGAGTCAATGTAAGACAAGGGTTTTCCCTACGGAGCGGGTGTTCTAGAAGCCTAATCCCCCAGGGCAAGAGCAATTATGAAACAAATCAAAAGAAAACTTATTCAGGAAATAAAACACATTCAATAACAGACAAAGATAATTGATGTTGTTCCAGCTCACTTACCTTGGAGCCCCGCTCATTAAAAATTATTTCAACATCTAAAATTTTCCCAAATTGCTGCAAAGAGAAAGAGACAGACAGAAAGAAAATAATTAGAATGCATTAAAGTTTGTGCATTGTCACAGACTCTAATGCCTGATTTATAATGCTACCTTATATAGAAAAGCCTGTTTTCTATATGATTGCTGTACACCTGGGCTCCTCAGGAGATTTACAAGCTGTTAAACTCATATCTATCACCTCACTGCAGTGTAACAAGGTGCATGCCCCCCAGGACAAGGTATAACCTCTTCAGCCCCTGTTTGTCATTTTCACTGTAAATCATATTCATATACAGTAGATGCATGCTGGCATGGTGAATTTCAAGTCCTACTGTGACTGTGAGGAACATGAGGACATAATATGTGACATTTGCAAACTAGGCACAGCAACAAGTGAAGTGTACCTCACTATAACATAAGACTTTGATACAATGTTTTTGTTGAAATGTATTTCTTTGGTGGTCATATTGAAAGCATTTCCTAACATATGCACTTTGCAAAATATTAGATTAGTGTTATTTCTTATCTCTCAAACCATGAAATTATGCAGGTAAAACACAAGACAAGCTGAAAAGCACTACAAATAAAAGAGTTATTACATTTGCATATATTAGCATTTAATTAACTGCACCTAAATAGTGAAAATATACTTGATAGTGGAGCATCTGCAATTACAAGAGCATGTAACAAAAGGTAGGTACTGTGTCTTTATGGAAGGCTATGACCTTAAGACAACAGGCCTGATAAAATAGAAAATGAAAACTGACAAAATGTAAAAAGGAAAAATAAAATGTAAGAAACAGAAGTCATACAAATCCCAGTTTTTTTTCCAAGGGACTCTGGCAGTCTCAAGGGGTTAACAAGCTTAAGTATTCAATTTAACGGGTTTGCCTTCAGATCATTAGAAAACAGTGGAATGAAAGCAAACCTTAAGTTCCTCTAATGACTGGAATGAAAGCAGGTTTTAATTGCTGTCTAGGATGGCCGTATTATTTCATTAAAACGAATTACTCTGTCAACAGCCTGCGTCGGCTTCATTTCAGCACAACAGGAAAAGAAATGGGCCTTCAAGGCGCACAACGCTCGATGGAATTGATTGCCCGGCTCAAGCACTATTAAGGTTAGGGAAAGACTTCTTCTGTCCTTTTAGTGCATATCAGGAGGGAAAAGTGGGGTGTGCCAATTCATTTGGGGCATCAACTCCCTGTGAACTGACTAGAAATATAGATCTCTGAACTTGCCAGGCAGCAATTCATGCAAATGATTAATTTGAAACGCCTGTGATTTTGGGGGCTCACTCAGTCCCCATCACAACCACACAAACCCACACACACAATATAGGCTTAGCATACAACTGTACATTACTGAAGTAGCTTCCCTATCCCATGGAAATTAACCTACAATTATGGTCTGATTTACAGTCAATCCCTGTAATAACATCACCTTTTGGTCTTTTTAAATGGCTTATGTTATTTGAGAGTTCTAGGGTTTATGCATGTTTGAAGGCGTATAGACAATTGTCTTTAAATATTTGTGTAAATTTAAATAACCAGATATGATAAAACAAAGGCTAGAAATGTAATGTTGCATATCGTTTTTTCTGGAGTGAATATATGATAATTGTGTTTTTAAGAATAAAAGAAACAGCAGGAGAAATTCCCATAAAGGAGTAATTCACTTTCAGCAGGGTAGGCGATGAATTGCTTCATGCCGGTGTCTCAATGCACGATTGAGGGCCACCACGTCCAGATATTACTTTTGTTTGCTTTGTGCCTCTGTTCATGCAGAGATGTGATGGTGCATTGAGCCAGTGGCACATTAACAGTAATTACAGCAGAATAGAGCTAACAGCACAAAATGATCCAATCCAGAGCCATTGTAAGAAAACAGAGGATTGGTGGGATTTTTCACACAAAGAGTTAGCTCTGCCATACAATCTCACATTCAAAGCATTTTCAAGGACATAAACGGGGTAGATTTATTTACTGCAGTGCAAAGTTTCAGAAATAACTTAATTTCTAAATCAATAATCAGAGCTGTTTATATGGGGTTTGGAAACAAAAACACAAACTGTTTTCTTTTCTTTTGAAGATATGTTTCAAATTACATTTTACCTGCAATATTTGACAGAAATGTTGCAAGTCTCAGTCAGCTAGTATTGCTAGTTCATGTTTGACTGCAGTGTAACTTTGTGCGAACAAACATATACACACACAAACACAACTTGTTAGGAACACATGCACAGAAGTAATGCATAATGCAAACACACACACACACACACACACACACACACACACACATACATGCATGCATGCATGCATGCATGCATTATCCATCAAAGCCAAGATTCAGTTATCAATTCCCCTGGAAAAAGTTCCCTAACATAATGTATGCACAGATTGCTATGGTGCACTAATCATCTATCTACTTTTCCCTGTCCTAAACAGTTCTCTTTTTATCAGAGATTTCCCTGACTTGGTGGCTAATTACTATGTGGCACTTGGAAATCTAATGAATCCCCAGAGACCTGAAGAAATAGAATTTCAGCCACCTTACTGGCTTCCAAAGGGAGTTCTCCCCGAGCCCGTCATCACAAAAACACCTAATTAGGAGAAACTTTCTTTTAATTGCTGTGAAAAGCACAATTCATTAGATTGTTCTGCCGGTGGGACCTTGTAGCGCTCAAGACATCAAGGCTTTGGAAAATAAAGAAAAAGAAAACAGAGAAGGTATCTTTGGATTTGGGAAGAACAAAGGGTTTGTGGTATTGATTTGTTTTTACAAAAAAAATGCTTATTATTGGATTCAATATTACTACTACTAATGTTGTAACATTTTGTATTATTTTCTGCTGTATCATATTGGCCAAACCATTCTTGTAAAGAGAAATATTTAGCAGGCTAAATAAATAAAAAAATAAATAAACAATTATTTTTCATTGAAGCTATATTATTACCATATGGTAACAACCCGTCAACGTCATCTCAAGATGCAGTGGGAAAACTGAAGATATTCAAAGTATTTTGCACACACCATCCCATATGCAATTACTTGGAACATTTCAAGTCTACAATGTGGTTCTCCTAATAACATAGTTTACTGAATCAACCAGTCCATATGCTACAGTACAATTCTGACAAAGGTAAGGCACTCACCCTCCTGATAAAGTTCAACAGGGTTTTGCAACTATTAAAGGAAATGACTGAAAACCCACCCCAAACATTTGCCGTAAGTCGGGGTCTCTGAAGCGGAAGGGGATGTTGGAGACATGTAACCGTTTGGGTTGCTGCTTCTCTAAAGGGTCTGTGGACTGTAGCTGCTGTGAGCCCTCTGTCTGCACCACATCGTCTGTCTGCTTGGGGGGGAAAACAAAGAAAAAGAAAGATTATTATTCATAAGCTCCTAGTGAACCTGAAACTGAATGAATACTGGTAACACTTTAAAATAAGTGGTGGCAAGATAAACGTAGTATATATTTCTCATAACGGGTGTGACAAATCAGCTATTCATGGTCACAATAGTGAACGGGCTGTTAAAAAACAGCACTCTGCTTTCTTGACATAGACTCAATTCATGTGAATTCCATATGGATTCTTTGGAAAGCCTTATTCTAAACTTTAATCACATGAAGTGCAGTGCTGTTTCCAGCCATATCACATATAATAAGACTTTATTCCATCTTTGCTCCTGGAGGTATTTATTTTTAGCTTATTGTTTGTTTGACATATTTACACCATACACACTTCCCATCAACACCTCCAAAAAATCATGTCCAGGCAGCTTGTCTGTAGCACCATGTATCTGCGTGTCCCACTGGCAATCCAGTTAAAAAGCACTGCGTTTCTCTCTTGAAACCACTGCAGTCATGCAGAACTAAAGATACCCAGACAGGACAGTGGTTATATGAAGGCTGACGCACTTTTTGTTTGTTTGTTTGTTTGTATGTGTGTGTGTGTGTGTGTGTCCTAACTTGAACCCCTTTGCTCCAGCGCTGATCAGGTCACTAGATTATGATACTTCAATTTGCTTCACAGCTGCACTGTTGAGATTCTGCTGCTTCTGGTCAGATTTACTGTAGTGGGTTCAGTTAGAGAACAAAGAGAGCTGTGGGCTAGCTGAAATAAGATAAGAACCATGGTTTTCAAATGCCATGATTAAGTTACTGTTTGGAGTCGGGGGTTGGGGGGCAGGAAGGATACGTGTTTAATCTTTGCATGATCTGGTGGACACTTGTACAGTCACACACAAAATCTGTATTGAACTAGAACAGATAACCACATGTTACCCCCCCGAGCCAGAATCATACATTTCTACTACAGCCAGGCCTCTGCAGTAATTAATATATCTCTGTGTGGAGCCTACACCTTTCAAGTAAATTAGCATTATCAAGCCTGCAACCAGCTGTGTTTAGTGTTTGTGATTAAAATTCAAGTACAAAATTAACTGAATTAAATAATGAAAACTACGTTTAAAGAATATTTACATAGTAATTATTCATCAGTGACCTGGTTTACTGATTATAGATGTAATTGCTAGATTTACAAGGGCAGAGTGTGGCTCCTAAAATGAAGCATTAACACTTCAGCTAGCTTTCAACTTCCCTCCCCGGATCCCATACTAAACCGTGAGGTAATTGCCCTACTCCAGTTCTGCTGTCCCTGAGCTGCGTCGCTCCGCAGTTGAGCATTGCTGCTCTCGTCTCGGCAGATAGATGGGTTAAACGGCTACATAATTGGAACTTTCTGTTGCTGCTTCCCTGGAGTGGTACGTGTGGAATCTCTGATCCTCCGGGGCTGAATGGAGCACGTGTTCTATATCATTTATCATGAAAAGTGTCATTTTTGGTTAGGATCCTCAGCTCCCACACAGTTCCCACCAGCAAACGAAGAAAGAAAATATAAACCCATCCTTTATATCAACAGATCTAAACATCTAAACAAGCCAGCCTCCCTCAGTTTTCTTCTGCCGGCTTCAAGCACATTAGCATCCCTGTCTCTTAGGCCCAGCTCAATCTGTGCTCTGGGACTCTCTTGCGCTTCCTCGCAGCACGCTTATCGGGAAATCACTGTGTAGCAAAGTGCTCTCCTTTGTGACTTTGGAAGCAGTGAGTGAGAACACACAGGCTCTGTGATACAGAGATGCCGGTATACACCAGAGCACAATAACACAGCCCACAGGAGTGTAATCCCGTCCCCCGCGTTGCAACTCTGCAGCAGGTTGGCATGGTGTGCTCCACTCAATGCGTGGATGAGAGGGGAAAAGAAGAAATACCCCATTCTTAATAATCTTTCTAGTCATTTCATTCCAGGAATTCTTCTGGACACTCAGCGACGGATTTGCAAACTTAAAAACAAATCATAAAAAAGCAACAGCAGCGTGGCTTAGTGCAGTGGTTCTCAATCCTGGTCCTGGTGGACCACGGCCCTGCTGGTTTTTGTTCCAACCAAGCGCTCAATTACTTAAGTGAACCCTTAACTGAACTAATAATTAGCTTAATTTGACTATTTAAGTAGTGTAGCTTATAAAAAGTTGGAGAATTTAAGTTCCTTATACAATGTTATACCTAAATTGAAATTTCCATCTGTTTAAAATAATTAAAAAGCTCAGATTAGGCAAATTATTAGTTCAATTAAGGGTTCAATTATGTAATTGAGCGCTTGGTTGGAACAAAAACCAGCAGGGCAGTGATTGAGAACCACTGGCTTAGTGGTTTGTCCTTCAGGCAAGGTGCTATATAAAGTCAGTTGTAGTACTAGTATAATCCCCCTTTTTCATGCCGTTAAAGAGGGTTTTCAGTTGTCATTTAATCTGTGTTAATTGGATGTTAATTATATTGCAACTGGTGTGTGCTGGTGTTGTCTTCGAGGAGATGAGATTTCTGGAGGATTCTTTGCGGTATGAAATTGAAAAGTAATTAAAGAACTGCTGCTTCTGTGTGCTGTTCCCACAGCTAGCTCTCTTGTTGCAGAGGACATTTACAATACTGGTCACTCCAATGCCTTGTAATACCTTTGTTATAAGGTCTATGTGATGGAGAAAGTATTCTGTATTGGAGTAGAAGCAAGAGTATAATCTAGTTATATTTTCTACGGTTGTTACCTAGTGATCCAATGGTAAAAATGTGCTGTTGTATTTCCTGTAAAATAGCATCAGCATTAAAGAAAAACCAATGGCCCACCTGTAGGTCTTCTGTACTTCAGTATGTACTGCGTGTTACATCTATCTAGAAAGATGCGATTAGCACACATTATTTGGAGGAGTATGTCTATATATAAGAATGTGCCACTTACATTTTTAAATAAAAAAGAGCTTGGACATTCTTAACATTGGACTGACGCAGTAGTAGAATGCATATAATTTACTGTTTGGCTTCTGGGAAGAATAAAAGCAGGTTTGCTAAACTATGGATGCCTGTACTAAACAGAATTGATTTTAAAATTGTGGTGTGATTGCGGGACACTGCAGATTTCTTCTCATAGAGACAATGGGTTGGCTGTGATAAGTCAAGTTGGCTTGCTGATAAATACCTGGATGGTTAAAGACTGCCCGGGAAAAAATATCCTCAGAAGGGACCAACGAGAGTGGTATAACACAAGGAGCTAAACACATTTCATCTTACAGTTCTTCTACTAATATTAACACTGAAAAGCGATCAAAAGTTAATGGTGTTTATCTCCCAGTGGAGATTTTGGGACACAGAGAAATGGATAGTTTCATTACGCTTAGCCTCCACTTGTTTATTAAACTTCCACACACCATTAAAAACCTGCTACCAATTAAAAACAAAACAACCTGTTCTCTCAAATCAAATAACATTGGCTTCTTAAAACATCCAGTTGTACAACCCAGTCTGCTTCAGAAAACTAGATGGGGGTTATAAGTATATACGTTTTAATTCTTTACAACAATTTTCCATAGTTTAGCATTTTGTGCGCTCAACTGGGTGTCCTCGTAACACTACTTGCAGCAGTTGGAGGTTACAAAATACTCAAAGCTCACAAAGCAAAACAGGATTGCCTTTTTTTAAAGTTGATAGCGTTTCACAGGATATTTTCAACATCTCTCATAAGATAACCTTCTTATAAATATTTTAAAACCTTAAACAAACTCACTCCCCTGCAAATTTGGGGTTTAATTGAACATAAGGAAATGGGTAACTCTGATATCCCGTTTATCAAAATAATTCCTATTAAGAAAGGCCCCATTAATAAGCAGCAGTGTCAACTAAACTTGTCATGCTTTCTGTTAAGGTCTGACCTATGACATTGTTGTGCTTGCTCTGATCTGATGCTTGAAGCATTACAGTAAGTATAGCACAGATAAATAACATGACTCTGTTTTTTGGCCCTAGGTGTTCTCTGCAATCACACGATACCCACAGTTACACATTGCACACAACTGGATTTGGAATGACCATGAATGGAGTTACAGTATACAAATCTAACACTTTTTAAAAGTCTGTTTACTTTTTGCATTCACAGAGTACAGTAGGTTTGTGTGAGTTGAGTGTGATAAAATACAGGTAGATGCTATTTACTGCAAGGTACTGGATAGCAACACCTACTTGTTAAAATTGGTTGCATTGTAACTTGTATTTTAAACTACAGTGGCTGGTTAATTGTTTTATACACGTATTTTGCCTTCTTTTTTATTTAACCACTCTCGTGTGTTGTCTGTAGTACACCCAAAAATAAATTTAATGAAATTCATTCCCCATTAATGTACGGTGAATGTACTGTGAATAATTATTTTATTTTTCTGTAGAATCAGAAGTTGACATAAAAAATGTGTGCAATTGTTTTCAGGTTAGAATTATTATTATTATTATTATTATTATTATTATTATTATTATTATTATGCCCCTCTCCTCCTCTCCCCATGCTGTCTCTCTCTACTCCACAAGGCCCTGTCACTCCCGTAGTGCTATGAGAGACTTGGGCCTTGCAGCCAGTTAGCTCGGTGAGATTATACAGCCTGTTGTTCACTCAGTTCTCTAACACACTTATTCACTGTTATCTGGAAATCACTTCCAAAGTGCTCTCCTCAGCACTTCTCCCCTCGGAACTGCAGTACAACCACATATGTAATTGAAACTATCTGATTGGAAAGCCGCCAAGCAGGTAGATTACATCCGATTAGGGCGATACTGGCACTTCACTTAAAGGGATTAGCCTGAGCTGCTTTATTTATTTATTTTATTTGTTCTTTTTTTCTTTAAAGGTGTTACAGACAAGCCTTTCTGTCACTAGTACTGTGGTTAAGAAGGGGGATTCCACACACAAGTGTCACAGACAGCTTAATGGTCCAGCAAAATGTTTTTTTTTAAGCAATTACAGTTTCCCACAGCTTTCTGTTCCCTTCTGTTCCCTCTGTTCCACTTTCAGAAAAATCAACAGGATATATTTTAATTGTTTTTTGGTTTTGTTAATGAAACAACAGCAGTCTGCCATTTCTACAGTGTTTCATATACTTGTGTTGTATTGTCTCAAGTCAGTTCAATTTTAATAGCTCAATCAGCCAATAATTCAGTAATCTGTTTTATTAAAAAAGTCCTTCTCAACTCAACCAAATTAATGTCAAGATTTATTTTGTCCATTGCCTGCCTTATAATACAGCGTGCTTACTAACCTTGAAATCACAAGAAAAAACAGTTCCTAACCACATTAATACCCTCCGTAGCCTGCAAGATAATTGATCCTCTCATTAAGCACACCTTAGGCATTATGATTGGCTGTAGCCATAATCAATTACCTAGCAGGTATTTTGCCCGCTAAGCCCGATGTTAATGCATAAATTCAAAGAGCACTTTCACACTTAGTTTCTTTGACCATTTTCCAATTTTCTTTGGGTCATCTGGAGGTAAATGGAAGATCCCTCTTAAATATTAACATATATTCTGCTGGAATATGACATTCAAATTTAGCGAGATCAACTTTAGCGTACTAATGAAAGCACCAGCCGAACCGTCTCATACAGCTGACCCTTGGATCACTTTTAGATTGCAAGGATAAGCAGGAATGAGACCTTGGCTCAGAACCTTGGCTGACAGAAGAGATAATTCTGTTTGGGTTTTTTTTTTGCCTGGAAAACATCCAGCAAGAACCATGCCAAAAGAAACCTTCTGGAAATGTCCTGTAGTGTCCGTGCAATATTTCAGAACGCTAGCCCTTTAAATTATAAATAATCTAAACAGCAAGAGTAACTGCTGATCTGGTCACCAGCGACTTTCCCATTGGGTTTGTAATCAAAACCGTCTCGCACAGTCTGACACCACAGCAAACAGGACAGCCTAACATTAAAACAGTGAAGCAGAATGGCTGCTGGTGAGCTAGCCTCTCAACCAAAGCCCCTTTTTCTTCTATCTGTCCTTAGGGATCAGTCCACTTGCTTATGTTGCAATTTTCTAATGTTTCACCCATCGCCGCATGAGCTTCCTCACTGTCGAAAACACTCTACCACAGCCGGATCCTTTTGAGAGGTTAAAAATATAGATCGGACAGGCTGGTTTAAAATAAGCAGACGACAAAGAATTGGGATGTTGCAGTAATAACTATACAAATAAATCAACAACTTAACAGTAACACAACATAAAACTAGACAAACTTTTGTTACTGAGTCAATGAAAAAAATAAAATATCGTAAAAAAAAACAACCAATTTATTCACTACTCAATGGAGAAATGATATCTCCAGTTATAGCAATAGTAGGCAATGCATTTTACACTGGTTTATAAACTGTAAAGTAGTAAACAGTTTTACCACAAACAAATAAAGTTTGACAAACGCTGAAACAAGTTTAGACTTACTTGACCCAAATAATTGAATAATTGGTTTGTGCAGCAATAGTAACTTACATGTAGTTACATTTGAATTGCTGTTACTTAGTATACAATAAAAACACAGATCAAAAACACAAAACATAAGTGATTTAGTAAAACTATCTAAGCTGCCATGGTGGACCCTGGGTCTGACACACCGTGGTTCAGTGTGCTTTTGGGGACAGGTTGGCCTTTACTACTGTCCTCTCCTCATGTTTACATGGGTCTCTAACTATCTATTGTGTATTCAACCTTATGAAAATATTCTAATGGGAACCATTGAACCCTGAAAGGTAAGAAATGGCAAACCTTGGGAATGAATGGCTTTTTCAGTTATAAAGATTTGGTAATCTAATTGGTAATCTAAGATTTGGTAATCTAATTTTGTAGAATAGAATACCCTTTACCATTACTGGATTACCGATGATATAACATTGCATTTTATTATTATTATTATTATTATTATTATTATTATTATTATTATTATTATTATTATTATTATTATTATTATTATTATTTATTTCTTAGCAGACTCCCTTTAACACATATGAACATGCTTTTATTCTACTATACTGCATTTAGTACTCTTCTCTCGACTGTAGACTGCTAATGCAATAAGCCATGTGTCTATAATACCCTATAGCTATTATTTTGAGTAGCTTTGCCCTGAACTTTTTAAAACTCCCCAACAGGAGGCCTGTGTGCTGCTGGACTTACCGATACTGTCGTTGTGCCGGTGAGAGAGGGTGTGTTGGCGTTGGTGCCAGGCTGTTCTGAGTGGGTCTGAGTTGGCGTGTAGATGGTCATGGCGTGCTCGGGTACAGTGCTCTGGCCTGTGTAGTCCTGCGTGGTGTGGGGGTGTGCCGGGGCGTACTCCGCCGGGATCCCATTCTGAGGGGGAGGCGGGTACTGGGCTGGGGGGTAAGGCTGTGCCATCGCTTCTGGGGGGGCCGTAGCCTCTTGGTTACCCTGGAAACCAAACACAGAAACGCAACAATGGTAAGTATCGTCTATCGTCCAGAGATACACGGCATACAATAATAATAATAATAATAATAATAATAATAATAATAATAATAATAATTTTAATAATAATAATAATAATAATAATAATAAATAAGAAAATGTATTTGTTATTAGCCATTGGTTATCTTACACCTTTAACCTCCCAATTTCAATTGTTCAGCCAGATAAAGCCTTATTTAGTGAGCTCTAACAAATCTTTGACCTACTATAAACAAACAGGAATACAATTGTTATGATAAAACAAAACTACAAAACTATAATCGCAGCACCATACATTGCTGCATATTTGAGTCGCCTGAAAAAAATGTAAATTATTTCTGGGTTTTGCTGGCTGATAAGAGCAGGTGACTGTATATAGAGGGTTTACTGAAGAAAGTATGTATTTTTTTAAAAGGATCAGAAAATTAGAAGTTATATTAAAAGCACATTAAAATAATAATACAGAAATAAAAATAATAATGAAATAGAAAACTGGGCACACATTTTTAGGTCTTGTTTTTCATCTTGGCTTGCAAAAGGCAGCGGAAATAGATGCCGTCCTACAGGTTAAATAACTTAGTGAAAGGCCTATCATATCGCGTTTCAGGGCAGATTAAAGAATCGCTTGATCATTATTACCAAACACACTTTATTTTGTAGAACATCGCTCGATAGCAGCAGAAGGCTGAAATGAGGGGAATCTAAATTGCTCTCCTGGCAACCATGAGGCATGAGATCAATTAACTGATACATTTTTGATTATAACCTTTGATTTAAATTACAGGTTTCTAATACTATCAGCCTTTTCGCTTACGTGGTTATTTCTCTGTGTCCCTCTCTCTCCCCCTCACTCTGTATCCACCGAGTGTCAGGGTGTAAATTAGAGTCGTCTCCTCTCTTTGCGGTCAGTTATGGCTCTGATATTGGCACTGTCCTGACAGCCTCCTGTCGGTCGCAGCTTTTGATTTCCGCTCGCGGGCAAGGGTAGCCTTTCACCGTGATTGACAGGGCTGTGTTTATTTGGGAGCGCTTTGTCACTCACAGTGCCTTCTCCCCTTTCAGAGGATGATTGCGAGGATGGGGATGAGCGAGGGGGTCGTTGTGAGTGTCATGGGGAAGGGAGATGGCAGGGTCACTGTAGCTGGTCTGCCTGCTACTAGAGGTTTATTTGAAGGTATTAATCTAGTAATCTAGCTTTGCCCTTTGAGACTGCGTGTTAACCTTTCCAAATGGGAAGCTCAGGGAATGTAATAACCCTGGACAAGGGGGAGCAGTCCTTTCTAACAATGGCGTGCCACTTTAAACATTATAACGAATGGGCATCAGTGTGGAGTAGTGGTTAGGGCTCTGGACTCTTGACCGGAGGGTCGTGGGTTCAATCCCAGTTGGGGGACACTGCTGCTGTACCCTTGAGCAAGGTACTTTACCTAGATTGCTCCAGTAAAAACCCAACTGTATAAATGGGTAATTATATGAAATTCTTGAAATGTATTTGTTTACGACTATAAGTCGCCCTGGATAAGGGCGTCTGCTAAGAAATAAATAATAATAATATATGTAAAAAAACAATGTGTAAAAAAATAATGTAATTGTATGTAAAAATAATGTGATATCTTGTAATAATTGTAAGTCACCCTGGGTAAGGGTATCTGCTAAGAAATTAATAATAATAACGAAGCCTGTTCCTTGCTAGCATACCATTCACTGCATGGCAGTATCTAATTGTTTTTTTTAATGTTCCTGCTGTTTGAGCTGTTAGCACTTTACAAGGTAAACTATTCCATGCATTTATTCCTCCCTAAAAAGTGATTTCTACTATTCTGGATGCCATCCTCTTCCCACTAACATGCAAGGTGCACAGATGTTTAATCAAACATTTACATCAGGCTCAGATGGGTAGACATCAATTCTCGATGTACAGTATTTGGCTTGCTTTATGCTTTGAAAGAGAGCTTAACAGTACTAGTGATGAGCTGGTCACATGGATACAAAAAGCCAATATTAAAAAAAGAGCAATACAGAGGCGCTATCCCCTTAACACACTTTCAAAATAAGCAAAGAGAACCAAAATGACTGCTTCAATCTGGATAAACCCGAAGGTTGGAAAAGACAATAAATACAAATGTTACTTCAGTTTTCCTTATTATTATTAGCCCTTTCCACTGACTAAGCAGCATTAGCTTTCACAATGCACCACCAATGAAGTAGAAAGAGCCTCTATTTAATAAAAGTGGAGAGAATTGCATTAATGTAAATGTAGTGGAAACAACGAGAGCTGCAGCTATTGACATGTTGGCAAACAAATGAGACAGTCCTCTCAATTAGGGAAATGCTCCATTATCCAAATGAAAAACTATTCTGCTGTACCAGCCATGAGAGCTGGACAGACTCTGGAGTGAAATGCGGAGAGAGGAAGTCTCAGGGGACCTCCATTCAGCCAAGAGGAATACCGTATTCCTTTGAATTTAAAATGCAGTCCAAATTTCCCATCCTCAATTTGAGGAAAAAAAACAAAAAACAAATAAAGATGCATTTGCAAAGATACAACCTCAGTTGCAATGAAATGCAACAAACTCATCTATTAGGCATATTGTTAAAGCATATTGTATATTGGTAAATTAACATGCTTGCCTGTAACAACAACAGATCTCTCCTACTCATCATCCTCTCAGTTGGAGGAGTTATCTTTATTACTTGACATCTTCCATACAATGGCTCCTGCTTCTTTGAAAATGGCTGCCTGTATGTCATGGATGATTCGAGATCAGGCAGTAACGTTTTTGTTTGTCTTTTCTCTGGCAGTCAGTCAAATTCCTGTTTGTGTTCTCAGGCAGTCATGTTTTTTGTTTGTCGATTTTAATACACACATACTGTAACTTTACTCTAATTTAAGACGCAGGCCATTTTTGAGATGAAAAAATTGTTTTAAAAGTGCGTCATAAATTCGAAGGATCTGCCCCTCTCCTGCAGTCTACCCTGGGCTTGCCATCTTTTGACAGCATGATAACACCTGGAGGACACACAGTTAACAGCCAAGGTTTAAGGCAAATATTTTTTTGGTCCATTTTTTTTTCCAACCAGGAACTTAATATTGGTTTTAAATATGCACTGTTTTCCACTGCAGATAAGACAGCACTTACAGGAAACTTTCAAGTTTAAACCCCTGCTTCCTCACACCTTATCACTCCCTGTGTCAGTCTCACTCTCATTCTCTACCAGAATGAGGCTGGGACCATAGAGCTGACCTACAGGACAGGAAGTGATAAAGCTCTTTCTAAATTATAAAGAAAAATCTTCATATCGGTAAATTAAAAAAGCATCAGCAACTTAAGAGGATCAATGATAATATTTCTAATGTGGATAACACATGTGACTTTAATGTCTTTTACCACGTACTGGGGCCAAAAGACTAGTTAAGGGAAAAAAATAAGTAAAATCTTGTTCACTACATTAGGAAAGTATTATGCTCCTTTTCGTACCTCATCCTCAACTGTGTATTCCCCTATAGACAGGACACAATGAACAATGTGAATTCTAAAACACAAGATAAAATAATGTGCTCGGCTTTCCTTGAAGGCCTCAAAGTTTCTTTCATTTTTTTTTTTTTTAATAAACCAAAATCAGAAATTGATATTTAATATATCTCCCTGGCCTACTGCGTTACGTTTTAATGCACTCTGCACCCTTTCTCTCGGCTACATAAGAAATCTCTGCATCCGCTTGTCGTAATGCTGGATGTTATTAATGTGGAGGAAAAGAAAAGAGGGAAAAAACGAGGCTCAATCAATGTGACTGCAGCTGCTACACGAAAACATCCCCAGATCCTTGTCGACAAATTGCGCTGGAAAATGATTTCTCCTATGAACTAAATATTATCTGCACCACTATCAGGGGCGCTCCTTTCTACCTCCTCCTCCCCAAAACAGCACTGCAAATCTGGGTGAATGCAGTTTATTTCCCACTAGATAGGAGAATGCGCAGAAGACTGTAAGAAACTGCCTTGATGCTCCAACGTATCTCTTTAACCCCTTGCTTAAATTCAAGGAGTGCAGAGTTTAGTTCTGAAACTGTACTTACAGCATTGGTTGGAATTAATATACATTATCTACAGGTTTGTACATTGTTACACTGTGGAAAAGACGAGTAAAAGAGTAGACTAGAAGAAGCATGTTTAACCATGTTTTAAAAAGAATCTATCTATCTATCTATCTATCTATCTATCTATCTATCTATCTATCTATCTATTGATAGCTTTAGTAACAGTTTTTTTTTAATATTTTGTGATTGGATAATGTGGTAATTTACTCCAGATTAACACTGCTCCATATTTTAAATATTGCATGAAGCTCACGTACACATACTGTCACCATTTCAATTACAAAATAAATGAAAGGTTTAATTTGGAAACTTTCAATGCCCTTTTCAATGGCACACGAAAAGCTGCGTCTTTTAAAGTGTGCACATGTCAGTGAAGCCTTTGCATTTAATTAATAATAATAATAATAATAATAATAATAATAATAATAATAATAATAATAATAATAGGTTAACTTACAAAACTGTTCTCTAAAATAAGTGAATGTTCAAGTTATGGAAAACAGAGGACTTTTGAATTCCCTTGTTTTGCTGTTAATCCCAGCAGTCCTTATTATTTAGTGGCACTGTACTGTTCTAAACTGGATTTAAATCTTATTTAAGAAATCACTTCCAAGCAGTATTTTGTTTGCAACAGCACGTTCCCCTGAGCACTCGCTGTGGAAACACAAGCTCTCCAAGGTGTCAATCTTAGGAACACTACTGCTTTCCATTTGATCTTATCCATTGGGTCATCTCAATCTCGCATTTAGCATTTCTCATCTCACTTTCAATTTTTTGTAATTGCGCATCATACCAAAAAGAGAAATAACATGTTTATATTTATTAAGCATTATACCAAAAAGAGAAATAACATGTTTATATTTATTAAGCCTGAATCAATTCAACATTGTTTTTCTAATTTCTCTAAGGTTGGGGGGGTTGTCCCAAACTATTAAACAGGAGCCCAATTTGAGCACAAGCTACCCCCATCCCCCGTTGCCTGTCCCCACACACAACAAAGTCACCACAGTTTAAAATTTTCTTTCGGTGGCACTGTGGTTTAACACACAAGCGTTTCACCTCTGGAGCCCACATTACAAAACCAACACACAAAGTCAACACAATTGAAATACCTTTACAGTTGGTCTCAAAATAAGAGGCGCACATTGAAATGGGCATGGAGGCAGACGTGCTCCTCACCCCTAAGAGAAAGGGTGCGTTCCTTATCTTGAATCATGCTTGTGGATAAATAGAGAGAACTTGGGTTAACTAATATCCTTTCCAAAACCTTTTAAAAAAGGGAGTATGTACAGTAAATGTCACTTCCTGAGACAGGTACAGTAACCAAGGTATCAAATGGAGTGAAGAGTGCTGCAGTCGATGCATAAAAAAAGATGTAGTTTATTATTGAAGAGATGTATGCTTACACACTCAAGGGCTATTTCTTAGTTTAGGTAAATGGGAACTCCCCATTCCTGCATATGCTAATAAGACTGGTACTTGAATATGACTGAGATCAATGCACTGGGTTTACAGTCTTATTCCATGATTTGCCTTAAAGCGGTGCATAATAGATCAGAATTGATTAATTGATCAGACCGGACATAAAGAAGAAGTCTTCTCTGAAACCAAATTAGCAAATCTTTTCTGTGTCATTTTACAGCAAAATTTTACTTATGTTTTTGTCAAAAAGGTAATTTCTTTAACCAGTAAAACCATCTGAAATAGCTAGAAACTGGCTCTTGTGTACATTTCTAAAACTGGCTTTACTGAAAAAAAAAAAAACCCAAAAGGAAGCCAGGGAATGATGACAACTCCAGGCTCTCATCTCCTGTGTGATTCCAACACCACCACGAAATGGAGATAAGGGGGTGCTTTTGTTTTGTTTGTGATAGCCTATTGGGTTAGCATTGCTGGCAATACATTTGCCTCGCTGAGATTAAAGCGGTTTAAGCCTATCCTGGCAGATAAGGATGACATTTCATCCTTGGGGATCTTGCCCGGGGCTCTGCTACATTGTCACATGCTGCTCACTTGGACCGCAGCCTTGGTACACACTCTTGGACAGGAAGTCAAGAAAGGACCATTTTTATATTTATACACATTTGTCCGTTTTAGAGACCCACATTTAAAAATGAACATTATTATTTATATAAATGTATATTCTTTTCTGTCACGTCATCTTCTATAAAATATTAAAATTACACCTTCCTTCTATTTATTTTCGACATCTAATTCAACAATTGCTTAACTTATTTGCCTATTTACTTAGGTGTTTACCAACCCACTATTAGGAAAAAAAAATCTAAAACTTACAGCCAAGAATGGACCTTGTTCTGGTGTATTCACTTCTATTGTAAATACTGAAATAGAATGTCATGTACTATGTATTCTTCAACTACATAAATACCATATGTATTTAAAATATAGAATTTTCTATAAAAAAAGTCCATACAGTACTGTATCTACAGAAAATGACCTACACTGCTGGGTTCATGTTAAATTAGACTGCTTGTTTGATCCTGCAAGTCGACAGAGCTTAGTGGGTAAACAGACATTCACTGCCTGGACTACTGAGTGAATGGAATCAAGTCTCTGGGTGTATTGTCACAGCGCAGCATTGATTTCCCACAGCACTGAAAATATTTAGTAAGTAAACATGAGCAACAGTAGTCCAATTGAATCCATTTTAATTACACAAATTGTAAGTTGTTTTTCTATATCGGTTTTAAATTAAGTTTTAAATTGGCTGTGATTTTATTTAATCTGGCCCTTTTCTGCACCCCAAAATGCATAGCGGTTCTGTTTACATATTTGTATCCAAATGCAAATACTGTGTGCTGAGTATACACTGTTGTCTCACATTTTCCTATATGTAAAAGGCAGAGAAGTCATGGTACTGTAAATGTACTGTGTTTTTTATTTTTTTGCATTCTACTTCAAGAGGTCACATGAAGGAACAGAGAAACACATGAGGTATTGTAAAACCTTCAATTGGTTTTTGAGGAGAGCCAAAATGGGATGCTATTGGGAATTTAAGCTCTTATAAAACTCCAAGAAGCAACATAGCTCCTGAACTAATCACTGCTTTTACATAACAAAAAAAAAAATTTAGTCATCCGATGGACAGCCCATTTACACGAAAAGTGTCTGTTGCAGACTATCAACCAGCCCTGTATTCAAAAACCTGGATCTGCATGACCCCCTCTGCTGTAAGATCAGGTGGAGAGTACCACGGCTAGATTAATAAAAACAGAAAGCAGCACAAATGTGTTAGAGGATGCCCCTTTATTCAGCTCCACATTAATGAGCTCCCGGAAAACTACCAGCGACATGTAATCATAAAGAAATCTACCTTCAGAACACATTTCCATGACAGTCCGGGTCATATCTCACAGAGAGGTGAGATATCACCATCATGTTTGCAGTTTAGCAGTCTTACAGAGCCTTATAAAAACCATAGTGAAAACCCTCCATTTTCAAATCTAAAACAACGACAGCCCCCCCCCATCCCCCTTCTCCAAAACCTCATGCAAGACAGCCCTACCTGTGTAGCTTTATAATTCCATCCTGTCTAATTCATTTTGTCCCGACAGCAGTTTTTAATAACTTTTATTAATTAGGGCTGTCGAATGGCTTGTCTCATGGAATATTATTTTATTCAGGGACCATTAGGCTGTCCTGTTTCGCGACCAGCACTATTCCCCATCAGCCGCAGTGGCGGGCTTGACGATCTATATCTCTCCCAGCCTACCCGTTAAAGGCCACATATTCATGCATATTAATTCCTCGCTGTCTGACAGCTAGAGGAATGGAGTTCCACTCACCTGAGCAGTGCACCGCCACTGTTAGTCGGAGAAGTCAGACAATTTATAGCTTTTAACTCCTTTGCAGATATTTTTTGTACTTTTTTTACAATCATAAAGTCAGTTATCAAGACGATAAAACCTGTTTTTCCATTCAGCCTTTTGAATTGTTTTTTAAACTTGTAATGCTCTTTTTTTATCTAATTATGACTGTGGTAATAGTGCAATGACGCAATTATAGCACAGCAAAAAAACATAAAGGTAAAGCACAAGCAAAAGAAGTCAATCAAAGAATACTCAGATGGAAGATAGTACTGCATAGAGTATAAGCAGGGGTTCTGATTTTCAAGATTTCCTGAAATCCTGGAATACATCACTCCCCACGGTGGCAAAATGATTGGTTTGGAGCAGACTGCAACTTCAATAAAACCATCATGAAACCTGTTAATTGTGCAGCATGTTTTAGTGGACTTGGTATTTGATGCAAAAACTTTCAATTTAACAGCAAGCCAGCAAGCCTTACCTTAGTCACAGCCAATCAGAGAAGACACGTAGCAATCTTGTAGGAGTAGTTCTGATTCGTTCTTTTAGATCGAGTATGCATTTAGATTGATACACATCTTTCTGATTGGCTGTGAGTAAAATCACATGACAGGCGTTGGACAGGAATATGAATGGCACCCAACTTGCAGGCTTTGCTGTAATTCTCCTTTTGGATTCACGTCCCACTAAAGTAATGGTCATTAAATCACCTGAATTTAAATGTAATATTGCACGAATATCACCTGCATATCTAATCTCATGAAACATAATGTTACTTTCCTAGTTATACTGAATAATTAGATTGCTAGATATTCCGTGATAATTCCTGCTGTATGTATAAGTGGCCATTACTTTAAAGTGTTACCCTTTTAACATAACCAAGAACAAACAGCCGAGTCACCTTAGGGTTATCAGCTGATGGAGGGGGAACGAAAAAATGGACTTCACACTTAAAGGTTACCACTGTCTGAGATTAAATGGAAAGTTCACAATTGCTATTTAAGGTTTGAGAAAAACAGTTATCATAAGGACATTTAACAATAATGACTTTTTTTATGTATGACAGGAACAGGGATTTTTCAAATATATTATAATTATTCTTTGTCCACCTCCAGGCATTAACGACGTCTCTGTCCTTATTGTATACTAGAAGGGTTTGTGTGTGTGTTGGGGGGGTGTCTTTTACTAGTTTCATTCACTTCAAGAACTAACAACTGCTGAGCTTAAATCTACAATTGCCACAATCTTTCTCAGTATTTTAATTTGGTTAATGCTACATTTGTGTTCAGTGAATACATTTATCTTTCCTGTTAAATTAAAAAAAATATATAATAAAGAGAGATAAAATGTACAAAGGTAGCTCAAATTGCACCATGCCAAATACATTTGTTCAACATTATGGATACAATACTTTTTTTTTTGTGTAGTTATTTCCTGTCTCGCTTCTTTTAATTCAAAGAAAGCATTGTTCAAGAAATCTAAAAAATCACCCCAAGCCATAGTCAGTTTTAGTCTGCCTTTTAAATAGATGGTCAACTTATTTCAGAACCTGAATACCGTAATTTTCAGATTATAATACACATTATTTTAGAATTATTGGATTTCTATGTATAATATACCGGTTGTGTGTTATATAGTATATGGGGTGCGCAGTATACTCAGATAATAGTATTCAATGTAGTGTAATCTTTTTGATAGGGTATTATACTGTACAAGGGGTGCACATTATACAAGAGATGTACCCCAAGGAAGCATTGTCATACACTCTATACACAGGGTGCCCATTGTATACTAAAACAAATATACTATAACTATCTACAAACCTGCAAGTTACCCTAAAAATATACTGTAACTATCTACAAACCTGCAAGTTACCCTAAAAATATACTGTAACTATCTACAAACCTGCAAGTTATCCTAAAAATATACTTTATAAGAGACTGGCAGAATATGACAACAAGACGCCTTCTTTCTTCGGAAGGAATTGCTAATTGTCTGTTTTAATTTTCATGTTATAATGTGTTACTGACCCCTTAGACATTAATTGTTCTCTAATTGAAAATCCAATAAAGATTTAGTAATAATTTAACACATGTCTTCATGATGGAATTCACAATTTAACATAATCAAATTTTGGTAATTTTAGATTTTTTATTTCAGTTTGTAACTTCTGGTTGTAACTTAATGGCACTAAACAGTTGGATGAATTTGCTCTTGATGGCCTTGTTTAATCAGTAAAGGTGTAAAAGGTGGCACATTTCAGTGTAATCATGGATGAATGTTTTCTACTGTACCCACAGGTGTGTTTTACTGTTGTAATCTTATCTACTGTATAAGTTGTCTTGACTTTTTACATTATTAGCTTCTTTCTTAGCAGATGCTAAGGTTTGATACCCTTAGATTGCCTCACTATTACCTAAGAAACCAGCTTATAACTTCCACTACTGCATAGAGATCGTGGTTAATAAATATAGGGAGGGCCTCTAGTATGACATTCTCCAATTGCAGTCACTCAATACTTTCCTCTGCTTTTCTCCTACCATGCATTTACCACATGCTTAATTATGTATCTACAGTGCATTATTATTGCATACAAGTATTTACTTAATGTAATTTATAAACCATGATTTGATTAATTAGTATTGGGTTATAAGGACAGTATCTAAAGAGAGGGGTCTCACTCTCTAACCCCTCACTCCCCACCTAAACATCAGCCCAGAGCAAGTCTAACCCATCCCTGTTTTTCCCTGAGTTAGACTGACCGTAGAGTGATTGAAATTCTCTGAGTGTCTGCAGTTCACTCGCCCGGCTCCAGTTCCCACAAGACCTGTTACATGATATTCACTAACCCCGGTAACAATGGCAAACATATGTAAATCAGCCGCGGTGCCGGATTCAATCAGTGGCCATCACAAAGCGAGTGACATGCTCAGCGCAGATGGCAGGGCTGCAAGAGAGATGCCTGTGATTGGAGCAGGGAAAATAAAACCTGCAACTTGTTGTAATAATTAAAGGTTAGTATATATCATGTAGTTCTTAGTGCTGGCAGGTGATGTATGACTGCTTTTAAACACTCATATACAATAACAGTATATTTTTAAATGGATTAAGCAGGCTAGATTTAGTCTGGCCAGAATACTTTTAGACTGGACAAGGGGCAACAGATTTTCATTGCCAGCTGTTCACATTTGATTTTTTAAACAAAACATGGCATATTAAGAAAAGGGGACTGCTACTTTTTTCCAGGATCACAGATTTAAATAAAACATGAAATCCCTCCCTGCCCCCATGCCCCGTCCTCCCACCTGGGAGCAGGATCTAATCACGAGCTAATTTTGGTTATTAAGATTTGAAAGATAACTTTTACTCGTCGCACTCCATCTCCCCCAAAATGGTTAATTGACTGTGGTAGGGAGTTTTTTTCGCCATCCTCATTTTATTTTTTTCCCAACATTTTTGTGAAAAGATATTATAAATATTAATGACCCGTGCTGCTCAGCCACGAAATGAGAACGGTTATCAAGTATGATTATCTGGTTAAAAAAATATTTAAGATGTGAAGAGGAAATCAGTGAAATTGTTTGAGAACTGAAATTAATTTGGGGCAGCATAAGCTGCTGTGGGAATATGAAATGCTGTCTGTGAATAAGTCTCAATTATAAATATAGAAATGATTTTTACTTTACCATTGACTTTAAAAGTTTAAGGTACAAGGAACATATGCGTCCCACAAATATAAATGATGCTAACTTTCTTATTTTTGGAATGACGTGCACGAAACGGATTTAAAATGTACTGACAGGTTGGATCTGGTCGTCGAAATAGTCAGTTTCCTCCTTGTGATACCTGAAATACTCTCAAATGTATTTTAAGAAGAAACCGCTCAATTCCTTGTGACCCTTAAGATGTTAAACATTTAAAAAAGTGCCATGCATGGCGTTTTGTATACCTTTGCAGAGAATAATATGCTCAAATTCACTACAGGATTTCGGTTTTCATAAACTGACAAGATAGTCCAGTCTACAGGGGTAGATTCAATAAAAAAACATACAGCACTGCTTTATGACCCCCGTAATCTCCCTGTTTGATGGAGCTATTCAATTAGACTTCTAGTAATAAGAAGATGCACACTGCTGAATTAGCAAAAGTATCATTTATGTACCGCATCGCTAGAAATTTTGACCAGAGAGCAGTTAAATAAAGCGGGTACTGTATTTTTTTTATTGAATCCCTAGGTGTAAGCGTGGTCTAGCCAAGTCATCATAATGTTTTTTTGCCTTTAAGATCTTTATCGGCAGTTAAAACACACACTTGACCACCTGTAGGTAATGTGTGCCAAATTAAAAATCCTTATTTAAGAAAAGGCAATTGCGACTTTTGGACCAGACTCCAGTGAAAATATACTATCCAACACACATCAGTACACCATGTTTCCCAATAATGCTGGAGTCCTTGGAGGACACTTTACACACATGTACGATCATCTTAATGAACATGAATCGCTCATTTTCACCTGCTTAAATAATCATCCTAATGAAGCCCAATTTTTGCCTGTTAAAAAAAACCAAAAAAACAATCACCTAATGTGCACCACACCAGCAGGGTCAAGCAAGCTGCTTCTGGCATTCATACTACGCTAGTGGGTATCATTAATAGGCTCCAATACATTTCACCTTTGTTGATCAGCGAGTGAGCCATGCTCAACACCCAAAGGGCCTGGTCTTCAAAAGCTGGTAAAGAGGTTTACTAATGAGTACAGGCAGAGTAAATTTACTACCTTGTATTATTTTTTTTGTTACATTTAAGTTGTGTTGCTTGACTGTGTTGTCACAATGGGAAGCAGTTGTGGAAATATACACATGCAAACAGGCTTTAAACAAACAGAGAATGTTGTACTACATGCATGTAATAAACAACGTATCGAATTAAAAAACTAGTGTAGGAAAATGTACCTGCATTTCATGTATCTAAATTTCAAAATTAATTTCAATAACCATACTGTGGAGAAACACGGGGTGGTAACCGGTAAATGTATTCAAAACATATTTGATCATCTGTTGTGGAGGTGATACTCAATGGCCAATCTTTGAAAACCCTTCAGTCAGATATAGGAACGGTGATAGCAGTTAAAAGGGAACAGACTCATTGTTTGGTTTCAGTCTTGAGTTGAATTGATTGGGTCAGATCAGAGAATGGCAGCTGATGCGCATGCATAGGAAAGCCTCTAAGGCTGATGGGAAAATAACCCTGGTGTAAACTGGGAGCCCTCTCAATCAACCCTGATACTCTTCAAACTCTGAGCAGGGTCACACCAGGCTACTGCTGGTAGATCGTGCTGTACTCACAGAGAAGTATTTGAAAGATATTTCTGTAGCTCCCTAAGCCTTTAACTCAACATTAATCCAGTTCGTGTTTACAATAAAAAAGCATAACACTGCACATGTAATTATGAATTAACAGACACTATCTATTCATAACACAAACCCATTACCCTATCAGTGTACACTGTCTGACTTCCCCTCGAACACAGGTTTATAAGCCATGTTTATAGGAAAATTCCTAATTAAATCCAATATGCACAGCTTTGGGTTAAAGACAGGCTGACTGGCAGTCAGAAGCCCATGAGGTTTGATGTCTTGAATGTGAATTTGATGATTCTGCAAGCAGGCAGGTGCTTTTGGTGCAGAGGGAGGGTGTTTTGAAAAAAAAGAGAGAGAGCGAGATATTGAGAGTGAATTAAATGCATTAATGATCTTTCTATTTCTGAAGGCTGGAATTTACTACAACTAAGTGTAACTATGGCGTTATCAGTACAAGTATGCAAATCCAGCAAGTATGCGGTTGATGCAGGACTGAAGTATGTGGTCAGAAACAGAACAGTGAGAACATCTTAACAGAGTTTGCTATTTGACACATCACATCGTAATTACTCATGTAGAAAAATGCCATTCAACCTGATTAAAAAGTAAGTATTTGGGTTTTGAAAAATATAGCGTTACATGTCCCCATGTGTTGCTACAACTGTTTAAATAGCATACCTGTCATTTTTGTTTTCATTATTAACATCCTGACAACTTTTTACAGTTATAACTTTAAAATCTGTTTCAAAGCTGTTTTCAAAATGTTGTAAAATAAGTGTAAAAAGTTGTCAGGATGTTAACAATGAAAAGAAAAATGACAGGTACATTATTTAAACAGTTGTAGCAACACATGGGGACATGTAACACTATATTTTTCAGATCCATGCTACTTACTCTTTAAGCATTCTTTTCATAACACAGTAATTACACACACAGTTATGTAGTCACACTACAGTAACTATGTTTATGTAATTAATAACGCCACCTCAAATAATGAGTTATCACCAATGTTGCTGTTCGTTAGATTCTTCAGTGAAGAAAAATAGTATGCACATATGAAGCACAACTGGATAATGAAACATGTTTAAAGTTTCATGACCGTGTTATCATTCAACGGAAACAAAGCGCAGACACACAGAGCTGTCAAGTAGCTGCGTGACTAAGGAAATGGCAAACTCTCCCGGAAGCATTGATCCTAGGAACCAGTGGAAGACAAGACTGTTAAAAACCAGGTAACTGCATTTGGCTTTTTGCAGTTGGTATTTAAAATATAGGACCACGGAAGCAATGCCACTGAGGGAATTACTATACCTTATGGGCCTGTTGTGAGGAAACTGCCTCTACAGTAATTCTGGTCATTTAAAACTTGCCGTTATGAGTACAAATGTTTAATATTTATTAAACCTTTCTCTGAAACTCCAACACAATTGGCCTGGTTGAGTTTGCAGAAATATTTAACAACAATAATAACGATGTGAGGCTGGCTCTGCATTGCAAGCTGCTCTTTGTGATGCAGACCAGAATACTCAACTCGGGAGTAAACCGAGACCGCAGAACGAAACAGCTTGTCAGAAAACTCATTTAATTGCTGCCATGTTTGCCAGCATTTCACAGAACAAACTGGATTCTGATAGAAAAATAACTACTCACCTGAAGTCTTTTACTCTTTTAATACCCGAGTCATCTAAACTTGCATATTTCGTCACTGTGGAGCAAGAACGCAACTTTGTATTTAAAAAATGCAAACGTGTTTGTCCTTTGTAAAATTCTGCGGTGCAGTCTTTTGGATTTTAACAGAGACAACATGCTACATTTTTTATGCTTTAAGGCCATTTCATTGTAAAATTGCTCACTGTGGCATGGACATGAATTATTAATCCCCTCCTTATTTAAATGCTTTATTCTTAACTCCCAGCCTCCAAGGTCCAATCAGGGAAGGGGAAAGAGAAGATCAGGGCCTTCATTCTGATCCAGCTGCTCAGCTCAATCTGGGTCATGTTCAACAATGAATGGCATTTAAAGCCTGTGGAATTGAGCATGTATCAATGAATACTTCATTGGAATTCCTAGTATGATTGGAATGATAATGCACCTGGTTATCATGACCGCTCAAGAGTCTAACAGTGGACTTTATAGACATGTAGTCCTTTTTTATAGGCCATTTAACATTGACCATACACAGATATTCATTATCAGTCACTATGTATCATTTTATATAGGGACGTCACTCTTCATAGCATTATATTAGGACTGCAGATACCTATTATTCTTATTGTTATCCATTTCTTTTGAATAAACTGTTATGATGTAACTATAGCTCATTTCATTATATCAGCTCCTTTCCCTTCTTATGTTTTGCTATCTGACGCCTACTGCCAAACTGGCTCTGGAGAGTGGGGGGTTGCTTGAGATATTCCTGCCTCCACTCAGGTGCCCAAGATGGGGTTACTCAAGCTGTCAACTCCCACCCATGCACCCACCGCTGACAGATACCCGCTCTCCAGAAGCTGTATAGATTTCAGCCCTTCTGTGTGCTGACAGCTTTTTAAATAGTGCCTGAGCCGAGGAAAACTCAACTACTGCAGACTTCTGGAATCAAAACCTCCGACGCCAAAAAAAAAAAAAAAGAAAGAAAAAAAAGGAGAGCCGACACAGTAAATAAAAATACAATTTCCTGGAGTGACACTTCCATTCTGTTAGGAGCTTTCCGAGCTGCCGGTAATTATTTTAAACATTCTGAAAGATGGCTGTTCTAACGTACCTCCCTACTCCCCCACCCCCAACTGACAAAAGACACCCCCCGCTCACAGCAGTACAGCCCCTCTCTGCTTCTTTCTTACCGATAGACGCCCCAAACGAGTTCCATTTTCATCTCATCCACAAAACACTACTGAGCTGGCATTAGAAAGCGATTCTGTCATTATCTGGATTTCATTACTGAGAGTGCCAGACCTTTTGCAGCAAAGAGACAAGAGAGAGTATATATTAATTTATATTCACACTGTGTGGTGCAGAACTTCATCCCTGTCTTCTTTCTATTCACCTCACTTCCACGAAGAAAACTCATTTTTAGTTTGTTGTCAGCGTTTTCTTAATTTTGGGTTGAAATGTATTGAGCTGAGATCTTCTCTCCCTAGCTTGTTGAATGTTATGACTGTACAACGCTTATTAAGTTACAAAGCCATCCATAATCTCCAACACTCAATCAGAAATCATGAGGTACAGCGATGAGAAAACGCAAGTGTTAAACAGTTCAGCTGATGCCTTCATTAGTGTTATGAGTTCTGCACGAGGGTAAGATTAATTTAGTGTATGGGAACAGCAATTGTACCACCACAGACTAAATTAGGGCTGGACCAATACTAAACCTTTTGAAGTATAAAAACACTGCCGTTACTTTTATTTTCATCACAGGCTAGTGCTGCATCCCAGCCTTGTAAAACGGCAGTTGAGTAGAATGGTTCTGCCCTGGATCTCATACCTGCAGCGATCCAGGGGCTCTGGGAGTGTGTGTGAAAAGGGGGCCCACTGTCTGGGTCAAGGGGTCAAGTCTTGTCCAGGGAGTACATTTGGGCAAGCTATGCCTGCAGGTACCCTGGCAGACTGTGCTGCTGAATACACCATTCTTCAACTGAAACATTCTGTAGCTTGGACTCTAAGCTGAGAGCTGATGGTGCTGGTTTTCAACTGGTAAAGTCATTTAAAGCACAGGTTTTGCTGTAAAATTTTGAAGTTAAGTTCCATACAGTGATGTTTATCATATGCCGTACTGGTTTCTTCTTAGTTTTATCGAAAAAAAGGACAAAAAAAAAAAACATACTGCAAGATACATTTTACTGTAGTTTTAATGCTGGAAATCACCACCTTCTCTTCAGTTAGCACTGAAATGTCCCCTAACTAGTAAACAAGTGTGCTTCCATACCAAGCCAATGCTGGTCACCAGCCATCCAGAAATTGCTTTTAATTGCCAGCTCGGGAGAGCTTAATTCCCATCTGCACTGTGGCTATTAAATACCCTGACAGCCACAGAAACAGAGGCTCTGACCTTGCTTTCAAGTTCCATTCTTAAACCCCTTTACTTTTTTCTTTGTTTAACTGAAATTGCCTGCTTGACGGACAGGGCAGCTTTTGCTGGTTCAAAGTTTTCTGTTAACTAACCTGCTGCTCTTTATAAAGTTTGTTGCTCAGCACTCTATCCCAAGAGGAGCAATATAATGTAGACATTGTGGGAGTGCTGCCATCTTGCAGAGGTCCTCCACACACTGAGTTGTGGGAGGGAGTTGTGTTTACAAGCCTTCCTAAAGATCACCCCAGGCATTGCGAGTGTGGACACACTCTGATCTTCTAATAGGGTGCTCAGCTCTTGGGGTAAAGCAGTGAGAATGAACTGGGACTTAGGGAAGGCAGGGAAACAAACCAATAGGTGACCTCATCTCCTCTCTCTTTCAGTAGAGGCAATCTACACACAAGGTATGAACAGTACTGTCAGAAATGATGGAAGCCTGTTTACAAATGCCTTAACACGTACCAAGTGGAAGATGATAGCTCCATAAAAGGAAATTGAACACGGAACTAGGGTAAAGGTTACACCACTGTAATAGGGCAGCTGCAGTTTTTTAGGAAAACTGCTGTTTGTACATTATTGAAGGAAGTGGAAATGGGGCTGCCCTGGATCTCATACCTGCAGGGATCTGTAAGTGAGCATGACCTAAGTAAATGTCCTAGACAGACAGTACGTTAAAGACTTAAAAAGTAAAAGTCTTAAAAAGTTTGATCCAAAGAGAGCTGTGTCTAAAAAATACTTGGAAAATTGCCATCATCCTGCAGATGATATGTTAAATCAGTGTCCTATTGTAAGTGACACTGCATATAATAGTTCACTATGAAAGGCGCTATATAAAAATAAAGATATTATTATTATATTATTATCAATGGGGAGAAATTCTGGTTCTGTCTCTAATCTTTTTTTGGGGGCATGAAATAACTCATGAGCACATCAGCTTGATACAGAAGTCCCCTTTTACCCTGTGCCCAGTGAAGCGTCTTGCGACACTGGCTGGATTAGTGACGTCTGCTGCATGCGATTTGCTAAGAGGTCATTTAGGTATTAATTTAACCAGTGGTAAGAGGTTGAAGGGTACTACATTATGATCAGGTCTTGACTGGGGGGGGTGGAATCAATTTTTAATTGAGTGTGTTAGAGAAGGACCTGGCCGTCCATCATTTCCAGCTAATGGGATTTCCAACTCTGTTGCGAAGTGCTGACTGTAGCAGGATTGCAAAGGAGAGCTTTTTTTACATTTTATTTTAAACAATAATATCATACGCTCGTCGTTTTAACAGGTATTGTGAAAAATAAACCATCGCTATCTGCTTTGACCACAGCTTTGTAATGAGAAAGAGTTGTCTCCCTTAGCGGTGCCATTAATCATGTCAGGTGTAAATATCCTTAGAGGTCAAACCGTGCCATAGAAAGACAAAATGCATGCTTGGTTAAACTTTTTATATTTTCACTTTTTTGGGGGGAGGCAGAAACTGTTATAAACTGTAAAACAAGTAAAATAAAAATCTGTTATGTCTTTTAACGTTGAATTATTAAAATAAGGCAATACAACCTGTGCTTCTTCCCTGGTCTATGAAGCTATTCAAACTTCCAAACAACTTCTTTGCCAATTGACAAATGGACAGAGTAGGGTGGGATATCACCCCTTGTGTCTGCATATTGCAGCACCTTAATTAGTGTCCTAGTTTTCTTTCTTTTTTTTTTTTTTTAAAAAGGGCCCCTGTTTTTCTACCCAATTTGAAATGCCCAATTATATTGTTGCCTCAGGCATTGCAACTGACTTACTGATCAGGGGATCAACTGGGAATCTCTGATCCCAATGTCAAGCCAATTGCCTCTTTTCACCTGCCAAACCTTAGTAACAGATTTCACCAAGCTACTGAACCCTGCAGGTGAAGACCCAGCCTGGGCACCTGTCCACAGGGTCACCGAATCGTGATAATGTAGTCTGGTCCCAGACAATTTTCCTCCCAACACCGAGAGGGTGCAAAGACCAATGTAACTTGGCGAGCCATTGGTAACCCATGCATTTATGTACATGTATCTACACAGTACACAACTAAAAAAAATCATGGCCAAATACTGTATATCAATACTGCTTTACAGGGCTAATACAGCACACATGTATTCGTGGTGTATACAAACTGTAAAAAAAGTTGTCAAGGACAAATTTGCACCAAGTCTTTATAGAGGAGATTTATGGAATTATCTGTGCTATGTAGAGGGGAAGGTAGAGAGGGCAGGTGTAAAAAAAAAAGCCCTAAAAACTAAACGTCGGTCCAGCCGGTGACAAGTGCTACGTTTGTGCTTCGATCTGGCCTTCCTTTCACACTAATGACTGTCAACACAGCAAGCAGGCCTCTGAAGGGAAAGAAAATTACTCGCTGAAAAGCAATTGACTGATCCACATCATTTCTCAAGGAACCAGTGACCTGTGAATATTTCATTATGGGAAAAGTCGTGCTGTCCATACGAATGGATCCCTGGACTCCAGCAACCAAGCGCTGAGCTGAGATCAGAGGAGAGCGCAAGGGGACCTTTTTTAAATGAAAGGGGGGAGGAAGAGGTGGAGAGAAGGGATTTACATTTATAGCAGTTCACAGCAAGTGTGAACATGACAGTTAAAAAAGAAAAACAAACAAACAAAACAGCAAGATTTGAATTCACTGTTACAAGCTTATTTAAGCTATAGCCGGTGACGGAGATGGATGAATGCTATGTTGTGAGGCTGCCTCATGGATCGAGCTCTTTTGGAAGTCATAAATTGAAGGGTTCTGTGTATAGGTTTGGTATTCAAAAGCTATGTAAAATGGAATTTGAAAATGCTTGGCTGTATTTGCTGACCTTCGGGAATATATCACTACTTTATGTGTTGCTTTTTTATGTTTAATAGTTAAAACAAAGAACAAAAAGGAGGTTTTCATTGGAGGTTGGAATTGAGACAACTGCTCCAGGGGATGACATCAGCCTGAGCAGCAATGATCAGGTATTATAAAATAATACAGCAGGTTTGAATTGATATATAAATATTACTCATGGAGTAATTATGTCTTACCAGTTAGTGTGTTTGATGTACAGTATGAGAAATTTAAGTTGTCATATACTTTTCACACAATTCACACATGAGCAGAGACTAATCTCCATATCCCCGTGCCTAATGCCGTGTTGAATAGAAAGTTAGAAAGTTAAAACTTATTTTGTAGAAGCCTTTTGTCCGTATACTAAAAAGGAACAACCATAGTTTTCTTTCCAGTATTGCCAAGCTGCAGTACGAAACAATTTGCATAACGGGGGCTTGTCCCTCAGATGTCTATTCTAAAGCTATGATCCATCATATAACTACATGAAACATTCTCCATCATCCTCCAAAAGACAATGCAAATGGCACTTTCCCTGACTTCACCTATTCCCTCTATTTCAACAGACAATAGGTCTCAGGGATCAACAGCAGCAGTAGTTATATTTCGCCTTAGTTTAAGACAAATCCAATAACAGATGACAGTTTGACCAATTCTATATTTTTCAACAGAAGAATTCATTTCTGAGAGAATCCCCCCCCCCGTCCCCCTCCCCAGGGGCTCAGCACTGCTGCCACAGTGCGATATTTTTTCAATCAAAGCTGGGAAGACAGCAGGGTCACGCAACTCAAAAGTTGGAAATAATATGTGTCAGACAGGTCACTTGTTAAGTAATTCTACCAGCAAAGCTATAGAGTGTTCTCCATGATCGCGCTCTCTATTGGGGTGGTGGGGCGAGAAAACGGAGAAACTGCTGATATAACAGTTAAAAAAAAAAAATACCAGCCAGGACCTTGTCATATATTGGATACTGAGGTGCTGGTGTAAGTAATTTAGGGCAAGGTTAGAAAACAAGTGTGCACAGGTACTATATGACAGACATATACTTGAATGTGTACACTAAATGCTGTACAGTATATTGCTGTGCATGTAACTGTATACTGCCTGTATGCCAATAGACCATAAAATGGAGGGATTAATAGGATTAATACTTATTGTATTTACTGAAAACAAAACATGTTGCTCTTTCTCTGTGTATGAACCTATACAGTGAAATAAATATTGAATAAAACAACAACTTGATTGCCAAATGCAGATTACATTCACGCTACACACTCCCTTAAGTTAAATAGATGTTCTGTAATGTAAAGTCATTTGTAAAGTGCTCTAGCCTGTGTTGTTTGGTACCCTGCGCTTTGTGACTGATTTTAGAGCCACTGCTTGTGTCCTGGCATTTGCTCTACACCTGTACAGCTTGACGAGCCGAGGGGGCTGACATACATGACATATGTGTCTGTTGTGCTTGACCGCGTGTCGTTTCAGTGAGCGAGGATGGTGGCCATTGGAATATGGAGATACCGTTCTCCCTCCACTGAACAAGAATGCAATTCACAGCGGACCTCTGCGGGTCACAGAGCTCAACTGAGCTCTTTCATTCTCCCTTAACATCAGAATCAAGATTCACTCCTGTGACCTTTGTTACAGCCACACTAAGAGATCCTCACAATGGTGTGTGTGGGATATGCTCCATAGGAATTGGTGTGGCAATAACCCATACAAAAAAGTATTGAAGTACTACCGCAATATAGCTTAAGCCGAACAACCACTGACACCAAACCTGAGTGCTGCTTTAACTTTTCAAACCACTTGAGACATGCTCTCAAACCAGTTGCTGCACAGGATTTTCAGAAGCACTAGGTCTTTGCTACTGTATGATACAGTACCCCACTTTATCCAAGCTATATACAAGTGTTGATAGTATGGTTTTGTACCTAGAGGTTATTTGTAGTTGACGATACATTAAAAGTGATTAAATGAAGCAAACTCATCTGTTAATATTGCTGTTGTTATTAACTGAATGCTGCTAAGCACAGCTTTGGGCACATAAAATGTTTGCTAACTCTACAGCTGTACGCTTTGTAATACGCAAGTCGTGTTAATAAACAGAACATTGTTGATCAATGAGTCGCAGTGCAGAATAGACACTTTTTACACACGTTTACTTTGAATTGTTTAAAACCAGGCTGGCAAATGGATACCAAATCGGGCCCATAGGTGAGATTGACAGAACCGATGATCGCCAAACATCCTGCTGATGCTACTTTTCATTTGTAACACTTAATTTTCCTAGGCTGTACATAAAAACAAATGCAATACAAAGCTTCTTTCTCACACATGCTGTCAGTCTCTCCTGATAACATTTTTCAGCGCTAAAGTGCTCTGAAGTGGAAAATGGACTTTATGTTTATGGCGTGGCAAATTAAAAACTTCCTTGTCCGTCTCATTAACCCTCATAAGGACACGTCGGAAAACAAGCGGACCCCAGCAATAAAACAACATATAACTAACAACTGGAGTAAATGAATGAATGAAAATGTGTATATGAACACTTTATTTTGCTTTTCCTTTACTTCTAGCCATCGTTTGGTATAATGTGTTGTTTATGCTATACAAAATAGATAAGATGCGCAGAGCTGTCTCCAAGCAAGTGAAGGCACCACTGTATTCTGGATGCTGTAGTTTATTCGAGGAACTTGTCACGGGCACGTGAGATATCACTGGAAAGCCCCAAGCCTCCTCTTTCATTTGGTATATTGACTGTTTTCCTCCGTTTTCGAAGGAGGGGGTGATAGAAAGTACGCATCCGGGCATGCCTGACGTCAATGGAAAGCGCAAAGCCTGAGCTTTTAAATGACATTGAAACCAGAACTCTATCTGTTGAAGCGACCGAGTAATAGGCAACAAACAAAACTTAGGAGCTGACTCATGTCACATGACCCAAGCCTTAGTTTTAGTTTGCTGTAGTTTTGCTTAGGAACGTCTGTTCAGGACATACGATACATCAGGAACCAGGAAGCTAGCTATTACGGTGCCTGAGGTATTCACGCAAGAAGGTCAGGCCCGCCGATACACTACGCCTGGGGTTCATACGGACCCCAAACCTAAAACAATTTTGGAAATTCAACCAGTCTACCTGGACTAGGATTATCCTTTGCATAGCGTAACAGGATGGGTACCTGACAACTACCTAAAATGAAACAAAAATCAAGTCACTAGATCCACATAATAACTGATACTAAAGCACTGTGGGGTCTGAATGGACCCCAGGTTACCTTATGAGGGTTAAACTGGAGCCTCTCCAAGTTAACAAGACCTCTCTAAATGTTAAAATTTTTGGCGGCTGTGATCCCACAGAAGGAAGCTTTTTATGCTTGTGGAGGAAGGTGGTGTTCAACTTCTTTTAAGCAGTACCTTTTCAGTTAGCTGATGACTGGCCAATAGGCATAATCCTTTAGCATTCCAAGCATTGGCCTGTACCATTTAACAGCTTTAAGGACATGCTTCCATACAGATAAATACATAAGAGAAATACAGCAGTAGTTGTCTTTTGAGTGATATCTTAAATGTTTTGGCGTTAATTAAAAAAAAAAAAAACTACAAAAAACTACTGTTGCAACAATAACACAAGTAAAATACAAACCAACTAACCAAACAAAATGACATTGCTAAATTCTCCTCGTCCAAAACCATCTTTAACCCCGTACTGAACTCACCACCTATGAAAAATAACAAAACCCACTGCATCAACACGGTCCTGCGTTCCTGCTTTTGAGGGGGACGCCCCCTCCCAAATGGGAACAATGTGATACTGCTGCTGACAGTGTCTGTATGAGCTCTTTTCCCCTGGTGAAACATGAAACGCGCAAGAGAAGTTTGGAGTAAGTGCAGAAGCCAAGAAAGCCTAGAGCGCCCACCTCCTTCCGCTTTGCACAGCTGTGGGATTGTCCCTGGAAAGCAATCTACAAACCACAGAAACAGTGAAGCCCTCACTATAGTTACACCTGCTAGACTCTCGTCAAGCCCCTGTTCAGCACAGTGGCTCAATGGATTTATTTTCAGGTACCAAGCTTCAAGTGGAGAAAGAAAAGTATTTCTGCTATTTTAACCCAGAACTATGGAATTGTTTGCCAGCTACTACAGACAACCTTGCTCATTTGTATTAGAATCAGCTCAGTAGATTTCTAAGTAAAGAGACTATGCAGTAAAAGACGTTATATAATTGTAGTTTGTTACACAGCTGTTTAGGCTACAGTAAGGCATGGTTATATGACAGGTATCAAGAGCAGTTCCTTTCACTGCTCACCTCATTCCTGATATGTACGCCTCTCTCAAGCAGAGACTACTAATAGTGCCAAATTGTGTGTTGGCTTTGTGATGTGGATTAATGTCCAATAAGTGGAGACTATCAAACTGATTCTGCATGTATACTGGATTGAACCCTGGGGTGAAAGGCAGGAGATTTAGCTGCTGCACCACCTAGCTACCTACAGGGAACTGAACTTCTGACCCCCTACAATCCACCACTTAAAACATAGCTATAATAACCACAATGCCCATTTGGCTAGTCGCAGTAGACAATGGAGGAAAAGGAAACCAGGCTGTATTGATGGAAACACTTTTGTCCTCACAAAGAATCAATCAGTGCTTTTGAATGTAATTCTATTCTATACACAAAGGAATAGGAAGCAATTTTAAAATGGAGATGTAATTTCACTGAGGGTGGATGAGAGTAATGTTGGTTATAGAAGAATGGGGCAAAAAGTATGGATTTTCAGGTCCGATGACTGATGGTTTATTTGGAGACTGTTTCTGGTAAAGCCTGTTTTTGAGGAAATAAATACGATTTGGTGTGTTAAACATGCCTGCCTATTGTAGTCCTCTTGAAAACTGCTTCATGGCTGAATCATTTAACTTTATTTTCCACATTTTCTGTAACAATATCATTGTTTCATTAGCTGACATTTTTTCTAATGCTCTACTGTAATAACAAAAGTTGCAAAGACATGCAGGCAACAAGCTACAAGTTGGGATTCATGGATCACTATTGATAAAATATGTGTCTCGAGGATTGTTTAAGGCTTAAGAACTCCTCAATCGAAGAATAAAACTATACCCTTGACTATTGAAATTTTCAGAAATAGGCATATGTTGTATATAGGGCTTGAGACAGGAAACCAAGCCTCCCCCTTCTGAAAAACAAACTTGCTTAATTTTAAGTATCAGTAATTTAATTACTGTGAATGAACTAACACAAGATCACCTTGGGACTGAATTCATATCAGGTCAACATCAATTAAACACTGCTAATTAATATTGGTTACACTGTACCTGTTTATTACATTGATGTGGCGGTTCCTAATGCATTCATGTGCGCCTTACAGTTTAATATAAAGCATGAAATGTACAGGACCAGGAATCAAAGCTGAATTCACATGAAATCAATAGTTTCCGTGTGAATTACTTTTGCAGATACTCAAAATCAGTGACACCAAAACAAGAAAGTGGTTTATTCCTGGCTGCCCTCTAAAGCCCTCACACTGCTCACCACAGTCAATAACATCTTTAAAGCTGAGCTACTAACTGGTCTCTATTAGCTGCTCCTGAACCAGCATGCTTAAGGGTTTAATTTCTGCTCTTCCTTGATACCTTTGGCAGGCTCTGCAGAGATATCATGTTCTTCACAGGAGTGCAGGGGGACCTTATTATTCAATAGCTGGGATTGCTGTTAGAAACCCTATTTTCTGCCAAGATCACAAGTTCTGCAAAGGCAATCCTACCCTAATGTCTCCACGATCGTAAATATCTAATGAGGAGCAAACTTGAAAACTGTTCTGAGGTTTAAACCGAAAGGCTGCTGACAACAGGCCTGCAATATTACTCGTTTTACCTTCTGCAATTGTTAAAGAACATGTAGCCCCATGGCCAAGCAGCAACACTGAGTGTCCCTCCTTCAGGGTTGAAAGTGAAGGCTTCCAAAAGAAACAGACATACTGTAGTTACAATCCAAAACACATTTTCCTCGAGTAAATGTTCACACAGATGGAAGTTTCGAAAAATCGGGAACAAATACAGGAAGCTCCAATTATATAAATAGAGATGACAACAACCCTTACCCACTGATAAAGCTGTTGTACTCAGAGCTAGCACTTGGACAAAGGAGAGAACCCAGTGCTGGGAGGCACAGAGGTCAGATGGCCTAACTCCAGGGTAGAGCACAACAGACCATGGTAGCTTGATGGGCACGCAGGGCCATATGCAGCCCGTCACTAGTACATCTGCGGGTAACATCAAGGTCAAACTTCAATTATTAATACCAAATTTTGGGCAAGGGGGGGGGTTGCAGAGTCATAACTAGGAATGAAGTAAGCAACATTTTATGAAATGCCATTATGCTTCTGCCCCATGAGGTACATTTTATTTAATTAGATTGAACTCAATTAGATTAGGCTGGGGGAGTTTCTGCTAGACATTACTTTGGGAGGATGGTGCAGAATGGCATTAGGGGAACCTCAGTTCTGAGATAATTATAGTGTGAACTTGGCCAGTCCATATCGGAAACAAGCTGGTTGCTTTCCTTCTGCCATCAGAAAGCCTTGACTGGATGAACACCATAGATACAACATCAAAGATGATCAATGATTGAAAGTCAGCTTGGTTATCTTTCTATATTTCTTTGTCAATAGCTTTATGTTGTGATATACTTTCACTACCTTGGTTTTTGCTAAAACGTTAATGAAATATCAGTAGGAAGACATCTGTGCAAGATGACACCTCAGAAACGAGACAGTGCATCTCTAAAAGTCATGTTCTTTACCAGTTAGCCATTTAAAATGCTGACAAAAAACCTCATCTCCCCCACCAACCTATTTTTCAGTGTTGTCTGGATCCCCGGGCCCAGGCAGTTATCCAGCAAGCAGTAATTGGTAGTTTTTCCGCTTCAGGAGTCAAATACATTACTGTAGCACCAATGGAGAAGCCTTGATAGTGCCCCAGGGAGATCACCCCCGTCCCCATTCACACACACACGCAGACCCTGTTCTTCTGAGTACAGAGCAGTTGATTAAGACAGACTGTTTTATTCCACTAGTCAAAATGTCTGCACTCCCAGTAAAGAGGATTTGAAAGCTAGAAATTGAACAAAAGTAAAATTGGAGACCAAAAAGCGTGACTAAGAAAAGAAAAAGTATTACTGTTATTTTTGACAGCAAATCACATATTACATAAGATTAAGGTATTATTTCCTATTGAATTCCAATGACGTAAAATGAAGTCATGATAATCGTAGCAGCTTTTTACATCAACAGCCTTGCTCCTCATCACTGTAGCAATTCATACAAACTTGTTAGGTATTTCTCAGCTCAACAATGTGCAGTCGTTGAACAAACAAAGGAGTTCGATTTTGAAACATGATCCTCTCATGAATCTGCTGATGTGTTCACTCTATCCTAAATGAAATCTTCTTGTGGTAGACAAGACCCCCAACCCTACCCCCACCCCACCACCACCACACACACTAAATATTCCCCTTCCAAAGTAAACTCCGTCTCAGGCCTGCAGTCAGAGATGCTTTGTAAAGGTCAGGGCAATGGAGCAGGAATTAATTGAAGCAGTTTGGTCACACTGGGGAGTCCGCCAGGACACAAGAGGACACAAGAGGGAACAGTAAGAAAGTAAAAAAAAAACATAATTAAATAAAAAATAAATCCAAATTCCAAATTAAGTCTTAATCCACCCACCGAATTAGGAGCCCTAGCCAGCATGGCAGCCAACTATAGGTCAAGTTCCACCCTCCTGTTCCAGCCATCACTTTTATTAGCTGTTATCCGCATCACTTCGGTAACTGCTGGGATAATAGGGGGCTATCAATGGCTTCTCTATTTATTGACTTGCTTTTTTATGTTAAGAATTGTCAGAACGGTTATGACAATGGCCCAGCAATAATAATAAAGTGGTTTTCGCGTTCTGCCTCCTGTCAAAAACCAGACTTGTCTGCCTGACTGCTCCTCTCGTTAGTTCCATTAGGTGTACACTGCTGACACAAGCAAAGCTCGCCTCCAGGACCAGAGCACCTGCGAAGCTGCTTGTATGCAAACCGTAAATGGGGTTGTTGTGAATGTTGATAGTTACTGTCTAATCAAGACTAGTACGCTGTCTGAATCAACATTTAAAAATACCACAATATTTATATATATATATATATATATATACAGTACTGTGCAAAAGTTTTAGGCAGGTGTGAAAAAATGCTGTAAAGTAAGAATGCTTTCAAAAATAGACATGTTAATAGATTATATTTATCAATTAACTAAATGCAAAGTGAGTGAACAGAAGAAAAATCTAAATCAAATCCATATTTGGTGTGACCACCCTTTGCCTTCAAAACAGCATCAAGCATCAATTCTTCTAGGTACACTTGCACACAGTTTTTGAAGGAACTGGGCAGGTAGGTTGGCCCAAACATCTTGGAGAACTAACCACAGTTCTTCTGTGGATTTAGGCAGCCTCAGTTGCTTCTCCATCTTCATGTAATCCCAGACAAACTCGATGATGTTGAGATCAGGGCTCTGTGGGGCCATACCATCACTTCCAGGACTCCTTGTTCTCTTTACGCTGAAGATAGTTCTTAATGACTTTCGCTGTATGTTTGGGGTCGTTGTCATGCTGCAGAATAAATTTGGGGCCAATCAGATGCCTCCTGATGGTATTGCATGATGGATAAGTATCTGCCTGTACTTCTCTGCATTGAGGAGACCATTAATTCTGACCAAATCCCCAACTCCATTTGCAGAAATGCAGCCCCAAACTTGCAAGGAACCTCCACCATGCTTCACTGTTGCCTGCAGACACTCATTCGTGTATACTCTCCAGCCCTTCGCGAACAAACTGCCTTCTGCTACAGCCAAATATTTCAAATTTTGACTCATCAGTCCAGAGCACCTGCTGCCATTTTTCTGCACCCCAGTTCCTGTGTTTTCATGCATAGTTGAGTCACTTGGCCTTGTTTCCACGCCGGAGGTATGGCTTTTGGCGCAAGTCTTCCATGAAGGCCACTTCTGACCAGACTTCTCCGGACAGTAGATGGGTGTACCAGGGTCCCACTGTTTTCTGCAGTTCTGAGCTGATGGCACTGCTGGACATCTTCCGATTGCGACGGGAAGTAAGCATGATGTGTCTTTCATCTGCTGCAGTAAGTTTCCTTGGCCGACCACTGCGTCTCACGGTCCTCAACGCTGCCCGCTTCTGTGCTTCTTCAAAGAGCTTGGACAGCACATCTGGAAACCCCTGTCTGCCTTGAAATTTCTGCCTGGGAGAGACCTTGCTGATGCAGTATAACTACCTTGTGTCTTGTTGCTGTGCTCAGTCTTGCCATGGTGTATGACTTTTGACAGTAAACTGTCTTCAGCAACCTCACCTTGTTAGCTGAGTTTGGCTGTTACTCACTCAGTTTTATTCCTCCTACACAGCTGTTTCTGTTTCAGTTAATGATTGTGTTTCAACCTACATATTGAATTGATGATCATTAGCACCTGTTTGGTATAATTGTTTAATCATACACCTGACTATATGCCTACAAAATCCCTGACTTTGTGCAAGTGTACCTAGAAGAATTGATGCTGTTTTGAAGGCAAAGGGTTGTCACACCAAATATGGATTTGATTTAGATTTTTCTTCTGTTCACTCACTTTGTATTTAGTTAATTGATAAATATAATCTATTAACATGTCTATTTTTGAAAGCATTCTTACTTTACAGCATTTTTTCACACCAATAATAATAATAATAATAATAATAATAATAATAATAATAATAATAATAATAATAATAATAATAATAAATAGATACAGAGTCTCTTTGATTATTCTGTATATCTTAGGTGATTGACTTCTCCGGGGCAGATCAGTCATGGCTGGGGATCTGACCTTTGACCTCTTGTACAGAAGTCACCTGCTTTCACCTCAGGCCACTGACTGAAAAGCACAGACACAACCACTCAAGTGCTCTAAGAAAGTTTTGTTCCAGCTGAGCTGAAAACCTGTGAAAGGCATGTGCCATCAGTCAATTACACTGATGTCAGGAGCAGTATGGCTTAGTCTGAAAATGATGACCAGTGAATCCATGCCTTTCATGCATTGAACCAGGGCCAACGCGATGCCGACACTTGAAAGCAAGTTCATAAAATAGCAACATGTTCTGTACGGGGTAATAGAAAATCTGGAACTTGTACTGAAAACAGTCAACAACATGAAAGACCCCTTTTTCATCACCATCACCATCAGTTGAAACGATAGAGTGGCATTTCAGGCCAATCCCCCCTAGGGGACTCATTCCTCTAACACAAAGTCCTTCAGCTGCAACTGGACCTGCTCCAGACAGCTGTCTCTTTCCTTTTACAGAGCTCTTGCCTGGTTTTAGCAAGTTCAGCCCAAAATATTGACTGGCAAGCACTCTGCTCAATCAAATACATTTTCTGCAAGACATGCCAGCGGTTACGCTTCAGAGAGAGACAAAGCAAGAGAGAGAGAAAATAACTGGCTATGATCAAATTATGGGAGTTTATTTTGTCTACATTTAATACACTGCCAATCAGACGTCTGTCTTAAGTAAAATAATATCAGTGACAGCTTTTTTGTTCACACTGCCAGTACTGCCTTCTCTTGGAGTGTGGACTGGGGGCTTTTTTAAATAAATAGATACATTTTACTTTATTTATTTACCATAACTCACTTACAGGATTATGGTACAACATTTGACATGCAGGGACAAATCTAATTTGTGTTTTATATTTACATGAAATTGTGTATGTTTTTGGAGATATAACAAAAAAGAATACTGAGGATATAAAACTCCATTCGGACTTCATTTTGGTCCCGTTCTTTGTTTTTTTTAAATTTATGGTTCTACAGTTAATGTTAATATAGTTTACTGAGTTAACTGTCATTTCTTATCCTGATTGCCAAGCAGAACCTGTTTATTCCATAGCTGTACCAAAAGGCTCCAAGGTGCTTTAAAGATTTGTGGAACCTAATCCAAATGTATCTGACAGAATTTTAGTCAGCCTGAATAAGCAGAAGCTAAGGGCAAGTGAACTGAAAGGTTGTACATAGTTTAATATAAAATATTAATTCGATAAGTGGTACAGCTTTTTCCTCTTTGAGGAGCTCATGAATTGTTTAGGCTATTATATATATATATATATATATATATATATATATATATATATATATATATATATATATATATATATATATATATATATATATATATATATATATATATATATATATATATAGTGCTCAGTAATGGGAACAAAAGATGATGTGTTATTTGAACACGGAAGAGTTCCTTCACAAAAGGTCACTCTAGATTATTGTCGACTGTCTTCTCACACTTAGCAGTGCCTATTAAACAGATTCACATTGTACTAGCTGAGAATATGTGGCTACAGCCATCTTGTACCACACATTTTAAATAGAGCCCTTGAGGAGCAATATATGACTGTACAACTGTTGGGAAAGACTCCAAGTTAACAACAACAACAAAAAAGCAGTATGCTATATATATATATATGTATGTACATTATAATATAAATGATGAGCTCATGCAATAAATAGTAAATATTGATTATGATTGAAGTAATGCATCACTGATGATGATGTGTTTATACAAGATTAAATATTGGCTCACATTGACTCCCTCGCTTGCATGGGCTAACCATTTCCCAAATTGTTTATTTTCCCCCTAAAATGTAGTTAATGTTTTATGGTTCTAAGACAGGAAATCATTTATCCACAAAACATAAAATACTGTTGTTTAATTCTATTGTAGCGGACATCTGTTAATCAGCGAACTATCCATCTATCGTATCTGTAAACATTTTGTAATAAGCACTACATGCGTGAGGATAAAATATTGTTTTTAATGATAATAGACATCTGCTAATCTGTATCTGGTTCCATCATCTATATTGGTGATGACACAACCGATTAGTACACTGCCTGGTACTGATACTGTGCCATAGTACTGCAATGGATTACCCATGTGGATTGGTTCATACTATTTTGATATCATCATAATTATGAAATACTGAAATGTTACTACCATTGTAGCTACTATTGTGCAGCCAATGGTCATTAGTACAGAACTATGGAATTGCCATTCAAGATAATTTGGGTCAGGGTAATACATCAGAAACAGACTTTTATTTTAATGACTATTACAATGTCTAGTTATTTATCTAACTATGCATTGCTCACATACTTTCCAAATGTAAACAGCAAAGGCACCAAATCCTCAGACAAATTGGCCAATCTTTAACCTCTTTATAGACTACACACTTTCCAGGTGTAGCTGTGGCCATCTATAATGAATGAGACATGAATTACTCCAGCTATTACTAATGTATGAGCTGGGCTTTGGTAGTGCTGGTCTGGGTCCTAAACACTAATACCCCCCTCTGCCTCTCTCTCTCCCTCTCACACTCTCTCTCTGATAGCCGCACTAACTCATGTTACAAGCCATAGCTCAGCTGACAGCTCCTGCACATTCAGCAATGTCTGTCCGATCTGTATCTCACAAGCACTTGGAGTTTGAAAAGGCGAGCTATGCCTCGGGCCGTCTTTTACTGCTCTCAGCTTTTCTAAGTAGAAATAAGATGACGGTGAGCATGCATCGCTACTACCAAGAACTTTCCTTCCTGGAATCTGCCCGCCACTGATCAACTAGCAGTTACAGGGCTGAACAATTGAAATTCAGCAAAGCAGTGGTTCAGGCACTTTTCAGCTAGATTAAAACTGTAAACATCAACATATTAGGCGCCTCCATTACCAGACATTCGTCAGTCAAATGGAAAGTATCTAATTCGTCATTCGATGAACATCACGTCCAATGACCAGCTAGAAAGGGCTTTATATCTTACCATAATCCAGTCGTCCCTGTTTTGTGTCAGAGTTTGTCTCCTCTGCCTGTGTTTTCTGCTTCACTGGATAGTGCCCCCCCCCCCCCGCCCATGGCTTCCTCGAAGGGTGAGGCCAAAGGCCAAAGATGTAACGAAAATATGTATGACGTAGTATTGTCTACTCTAAGCTTTAATAAATATTGTTCTTCCTATCGCATGAGTTTTCCTGACTGAATAACAGTGAAAGGGGGCTAGGTGGTGCAGTGGGTTGATGTTGATGTTCACCCTCTGGATGGCTGGTCTTAATTCCAGTTTGAAACTTACAGATTCAAACAATCAAAAGGTCAAAACTAATTTTAAGCACTATCCAGTGGGCATGGGTTTGAATCTTGCTTAGATCACAGTAAAATAGTAAATACAGCCCTACAATTTAGCAAAATATAATGGTTGGAAAAGACCAGAAAATAGGTTGTTCAAGGCAGTTTTCTTAAGGTGTAATAGCAATGCCAGTGTGTGGAAGCTCACCATTGACCAGTTTAGCCAAAGTGATTTCCCATCCATAAGCACTATAGATAATTGCAAAATATCATACCTTGTTATCTAAAGGTAATACACAGTTCCGAATTTAACATATCTAGTTTAGTAAAGAAAAAATGGTAGATTTTTTTTTCATGGCTAATTTTACAAAAATAAACAAATATTGAGATTTCCATAACCTTATTGCACACTATTTTATACATACACTCAAAGAATGTAAGTTACAGTTTAAACAATGTCACTGGCATTGCTGACCCCTAACATAAGAAAGTCCCTAATACAATTTTAGAAGCAAAAAAGCTTCTTGACCTGGGATTAGAAGCTATTGGAGTAAACATTGCCACACACAGACAGCTCTACTGCACATGCAGATGGGATACATGACTGCTGGGAGGCGAATCACACAAGAGGTTTTTCTGGCTCTGGGTTAACTGCTCCAAGGGATTCTAGTCCCCTTTCTGCCTGTTATTGATCAAACGAAACCACACGTATCGTGGAACCAGCAGTTCTTGCTATTAAGTGCTCATTCCCCCACAGTCCACAAACTAAACAGCGGCAAAAATGTAAAACCACTGCCTTTATTAAAATTGTCTCCCCAGCTTCATAGACATAACTTAGTTTTCATTGTTTTTGTTTAACCTTTATACTGTAGAAACATTTACAACCTTCCAATTACTGCACAACTTCTCTACTTTGATTGTTTATTTCACAAAGAATATTCACCTCAGGATGTCTATATGTAACAAAATGTACAATTAATTTACCCAATTATATTCAAACACATTTTAGAGGAAGCATAATTTCACAGATTCATAAGCAGCCCTACAGTACTGTATGCTCATGTGACTTTTTCTAATGTTCTACTGAGCAAATATAAATGATTCAAAAAAGGCTAAACAATAAACAAGTATTTAATACTGCAAAACTCACATTTTAGTGCACTAGATGTGTGTTTTGGCAATCTTCCTTATAGTGTAGTTTGAGATTCGACTGATGTGGGCCTGTTTTGTCTACTGGAATATATCATTCTTTAGTTTTATTGAAATAACAATCCCACAAAGTCAAGCTATATTCCAAGGTACATACAGCCTCCCAGTAACTTAGAACAACAACAAAAAAAAAAAATCTTGTTTGAGTCAACCGCGAGAAAGACGAGACAGGAATGTAACATATTCCGAACAAAAAATTCTGGATAAAGCTGTTATGACAGAGGGGTGTAAAAGGAGACATAAATCAATTCTGCACCGATTATGACACAATGTGGAACAGCATGAGTGCAAAAGAATTAGCCACTCAAATTTGAGTATCATGTTTAGCTAAATTGATTCTCCCCCCAAAAAAAGGAGTTAAAAAGGAGAAGGAAGGCACGGTTAGTTATTACCGTTTAAAAGAATTACCAGAGGCCGTCGTGGCATTGCTGGCGAGTCGCTGAGAGGAAAATCAATACCTCTGCTGTAGTAATGTGGGAGATAATGGTCCTTGTGTGAGAGGCCGTGCTGTGAACGCTGCCTGTGCTGAGAGATGAGCCCTACCTGGAGTGGATTCAATTACCCACAGCGTTGATACAAGAGGGGCCGGTGAAGTTAACCAAAGGCATGCTCTGCTGGTCTCAGTCCCCTTTCACTACACATCCAAAATACATTTGAATTGAATTTCAAAGACTTTCTTCAGAAACATTACTGAGATCTTACTACTACGACTGTTAGTACTACTACTAACAATTCATCAACAAACATAAAGCATCCAAAGGGACACAGTGTAAAGGGAGTGGCACCTCATGAAATAAAATGTAGAAAAGATTAGGCACTGAACGAATGATTTTACATAAACTGCAGCCTTCACAGTGCACAGAACCCTCCTGTTTTTGCGAGTGCTATAGTACCACAGCTTGTTGTGGATTTCATACAGCAAATTACATTATTCCTGGGGCAGAAAGCAGCAAGAAGTGAAACAACGGGTACCTAAAGTTTTGCATTGATACAGGGTCTTAGCAGTCGAGTCCAGTATGTCTATGGGAAAATGAACCTAATAAGTAAGAAAGAAAGAAAAAAGAGTCTCAGTGGCTCTAATGGTGTGTGTTTGTAACAGGGTAATGTAATGCTGCTGAAATCAGAAGTCAACCCTTTAGCTTTCAGATGCACCCCACCCCAGCAGAAAATCTGATTGCAGACAAGAACATTTGAAATAGTAAGCCATCGCACTTGTAAAAATGCATTGTCCAAAATAGTGCTTAATGTAGCAGTTATAATGCAGTATATACTTTTGTGAAGGATGTCATAATTTAAAAAAACGGGTTGCCACAAAGAATATATATGACAAAACAAAGCTAAACTGAGGCTACACCTTTGTAGCCCAAAATACAGTCTGATCAACAGGTTTACTTTGTAACTTTCTTAAATAGCAGTTTCTACAGTTTGGTGTTATTCTTCCTGGCAATAAGAATACAGATGTATGCATTTATTTAAAAAAATGTCAAGAGGGATAAATATGAAAGTATTGTAGAAATCTCTTAATGCATGACAGTGCTACATTTCTGGAATGGGTGCAGGAAATAATGAGCAGGGTCTCAATGTGGGCGCAGTGGCCAATTAGCAGATATTATAGTAAGTGAGGAGGCCATCAGCCATTGGACAGATAGTTCAAATGAACTCATAAATCATCTAAATGCATAATAAAGAGCACTTCTCGTAAACAAATACAGGCATTTGTTTCAGCATAAGTAGTAACCAATCAAGTAAATGCATACACTAATGCATCAAGTTCCTGAACAGATGGAATGACATAACAGTATTTTATATATTTCATAGATGTTGCACACATACATAGTTAATGCATTCTAAAATACTGCGTGCATTTCATAGTAAACAGCGACCACTTACATCACTTACATCAAGATAAAATAAGGTCTACTATTGCACATAGCAAATGGATTTTTCTTACACAGAATCCATGTTATATGTTATCCATGTATCCATCTTTACAGGATAAATACAGTAGCAGCCTTCGGGAAAATAATTACCCTCAAGCTTTCTAATTTTTTTTACTAAAATTAAGCAATTTGTGAGCTTTGTTGTTTGTGAGGGAAATAAATATACAGGATACTCCCCATGGTGTCATATGGTGAAATTTAAAGTTGATCTGAGGGCCCTGTAGTACTAGATCAATAATAATAATAATAAAAAAATATATATATATATATATATATATATATATATATATATATATATATATATATAGTATGTAAGCAATAAGGCACTTCAGGGTGTGGGATATTAGGGATATACTCTAATATCCACACGCCCGGTACGTTATAAGTCACGATCTTGAAACCGAGTGGCTTTAATCAGCCGGGCGTGGATATTAGAGTATATCCCACACCCTGAAGTGCCTTATTGCGCTTACAAAGTGGATCAACCAACATTACAAAAAAAACAAACGTAAAAACATGTTTTAATTAACAGAAAAGTCACTTTTATTAAATATCCTTCCACCTCTGCCTGACCTTAGAAAAAATAGTCCCTTAAAACATAAAAAAATAAAACCAAAAATGTATTAATTAAAAAATAATTTCAGATGTTGAATTGAACATTGTCATTGAAAGTGCAGTTTTGATTCGTTACACTTCTTGTAATTCTTGGTTTATTCATAACATTTTAAAGTAAAATATTACTGTCCATTTTCATCATGACACAGCACAGATGAGTCTGCCTTTAAATCACACAGACCCTTCCTCAGAAGACCTGCAATAGTATCAGGTGAGAGTGCGTTTTTTTTTAAAAATCATCCTTTGTTATCTGGGGCAGTAACAGGAGGCATCCATACCAGATTTGTGCTACAGCTTCAGTGGCAAGAAAGACGTTATTTGCATGGAATACCCGGTTACTTATCAAACTGACTTTGCAATTTACAGCTTGGCAACGTGGAGAACTACTGGGCCAGTGTTAAGAAACAATTTAAAACAATGTAGGGCACAGCAGAAGACATGATACCATCGTACCTGGACACTTTAAAAGGTATGGCAGGAATTGTCGAGATGAATTTATAAATGTTCAGCATCAGATCACACAGCTGCGCAGGGGGTGGGTCCAGTGGCAGCAGGCAGGCAGACTGAAGAACGGGCAGACCGGGAGCAACGGCAACAAAACATCTTTTAACCCCAAAGTCTCTTTTAAGAAGGACCCAAATCTTTTGTGAAAAGCTGAAAGTTTAAGAGATATTTTTTAAACTATTTATTTTCAAAATGGGATAGGGATACGTCATAGTTCAGGGAGAAGGAACAGAGCGATCAGAATGGCGAGTTTTGAATTTATTTCAATACTTTTTTTTGCTTTTTTTCACTACTTTAATTAATCATTGGTCTCCGATTCAGATTCATTTAATATCTCATGTACACTTCACTTTCCCAAAAGTTCGACATTTACATAAATCATGTTGGTCATGTTTATAGCGATAAATTCCAATATGTCTGCAGTTTTGTTTTTAAATTCTAGTGGCGTATGGATATCTGCCAGTGATTTGCCCGTTTTTGAAAAAAAGTGCCGACCCATGGTGATATGCTGTAATATCAACACCCCCATGTGACCTGTTTTGACCAAAATACACCATTTTATAAATGATATATATATATATATATATATATATATATATATATATATATATATATATATATACAGTATATTAGCTCAAAGATATGTACACATCTTTCTCAAGGGAGCATGTGTTTGAATCACAACATTGGAGGTATTTATAGGTTTTTGATGGCATGACAACTACTTCTTATTGTTTATATTCAAATCCATGATTTATTCTTACATGATGTAATGGTGTTGTATATATTGTAACATCATGGGCAGCAGTGTGGAGTAGTGGTTAGGGCTCTGGACTCTTGACTGACGGTTGTGGGTTCAATCCCAGGTGGGGGACACTGCTGCTATACCCATGAGCAAGGTACTTTACCTAGATTGCTCCAGTAAAAACTCAACTGTATAAATGGGTAATTATGTGTAAAAAAAATAATGTAATTGTATGTAAAAATAGTGATATCTTGTAACAATTGTAAGTTGCCCTGGTTAAGGGCGTCTGCAAAGAAATAAATAATAATAATCATTTTTACTTATATCTTTAAATCTGTATTAATTCTAATTAACATTATTTTATATAAACTTATATTTATATTATTATGCAATGTTGGCTCTGAGGATCAGCCTTGATTTGGCCTCCTCAGCACATCAGCTTGCACAACTTTTGAATTAATTTTGTTTATTTATTTATTTAAATGTTATATGTTTATTGGAGTTAATTAGTTCATTCTTTTCTGTTTAGTTCATACTTTTCTGTTGAGTCCCGCTGGCATAATCGTGTTCATCCTATTTATCCATTTACTTTATTTTATTCTTTTATATGTCGCATTGTCTAATTTTAGCTGTTCTAATACTACAAACGTTACATCATTTATGTCATGTCCTTGACTGGTGAAGCGCTGTTCTATTGGTTCATTCATTATTTTGTATTTCTAATTAATGAAAGGTGGTTCTGAATTAAGTCAGTCAAGTCAGTCGAATGAAATCCAGCGACAGGAAGCAAACCACAGTTCGCAGGATATCAGCACCCCTGTCATAGATGTGAGGAGGACTTGCATGGACACAGTTAGTGATGAACCTAATGATCCTTGTGAACCCGGGCAGACAAACCAGCGTAAGAGAGAAAAGAACCTCAACGGGCACAAGCCTGGAGTTAAATGGCCAAGAGCTTGTGAGAAAACTACATGGGACACAGTAAACACAGATCTCTGCTTTGCAGAAAGGTTAAGTGGAACAGTTGAAAAGAAACTGGATAAATTTGGGGACATCATCTACGCATATGGAAGCGAGAGGTTTGGAGTTGAAAAAAGGAAGGAAAAAGTACAAACTATTCCTGGAAAGTCTAGACAGCAGCAGGAGATTGAACGCTTAGTTAGAGAAAGGAGACAGCTGAGGAAGCAATGGAGAAGAGCAGAAGAAAGTCAGAAGGAGGGACTCAATCTCTTACAAAGGGTCATAAAACATAAGCTTGCAACATTGCGCAGAGCTGAGCGCCACGGAAACGCTACAAAAAGAAGGAGCGTATGAGAACTAACTTTTATAAAGACCCATTCAAATTTGTAAAGAAGTTATTCACCAGTGAGAAGAATGGCACACTAAAAGCATCTAAGTTTGAGTTGGAGAGATATTTGGAGGAAACGATACAGATTCAAAAAGGCAGGAGCCTATGTCAATTCCTTCAGACATCCCACCTATCAATCCACCAGAATACCAAATGGAGGACTGTGCACCTAAGTGGAAAGAAGTAGAGCAAGCTGTGAAAAAAGCAAGGGCTTCATCATCTCCAGGGCCTAATGGAGTTCCGTACAGAGTGTACAAGAGTGCTTCAGGAGTTCTACGAATCCTGTGGAAACTGATGAAAGTAGCATGGGAAAAACAGGTTGTACCAAGAGCATGGCGCCGAGCAGGTGGAGTCTTTATACCTAAAGAAAAAGATTCTAGCAGCATCAGTCAGTTTCGCCCTATTTCCCTATTAAACGTAGAAGGCAAGATTTTCTACAGCATTATTGCTCAGAGATTGTCAACTTACCTATTAAAGAACTGCTTCATTGACACTACAATACAAAAAGCGGGCATTCCAGGTTTCCCAGGATGCTTAGAACACATCAATGTGATCTGGCAACAAATTCAATCAGCTAAAAAGGAGAGGAAGGAGCTCCATGTGACATTCCTGGATTTGGCTAATGCATATGGTTCAGTGCCACATGAACTTCTTTGGGCAGCATTTGATTTTTTCAGTGTACCAATGACAATAACAAATCTAGTGAAAGCCTACTTTGGAGATTTGCAATTTAGTTTTTCAACTTCAGAATTCAGCACTACATGGCAATGCCTAGAAGTTGGAATAATGGCAGGATGCACCATTTCTCCACTGGCTTTTACCATGGCAATGGAAGTAATCATTAGGGCATCAAAATGGGTAGTGGGAGGAGAGCGCTGGCTTCTGGAATACGACTACCACCAATTCGAGCATACATGGATGACATGACAACCATGACTACAACAGTAGCCTGCACTAATCGGTTATTGGGCAAATTAACCAATAACATTGAATGGGCACGAATGCAATTCAAGCCCACTAAATCAAGGAGCATCTCTATAATTAAAGGTAAAGTAGTAGATAAAACGTTCTTCATTAATGGTGAGGCAATACCAACAGTGTCTGAGAAGCCAGTGAAGAGCCTTGGGAGATGGTGCGACGGGATCTAAAGGACACAGTTCGTGTGGGAGAAGTTAGACAACAAGCTGTGGAAGGGTTGAAGAGCATAGACAGCAGCGCTTTACCAGGCAAACTAAAACTCTGGTGCTTTCAGTTTGGCCTACTGCCAAGGTTGCTGTGGCCACTGACTGTGTACGAGGTTTCTTTGACAACAGTAGAGAAGCTGGAAGCTTTAATCAGTTCACACATCAGGAAATGGTTGGGAGTTCCACGCTGCCTCAGCAGAGTGGGACTTTATGGTAAAGGAATACTGCACCTATCTGTCTCCGCTCTAACCGAGGAGTTTAAGTGCGCCAAGGTCCGACTGGAAATGACATTAGTAGAGTCACGCGACAAATGCGTAAAGGAGGCAGCACCTGTGTTGAAAACTGGAAGAAAGTGGGTGGCAAAGAAAGCTGTGGAGGATGCAAAGGCTGCCCTTCGAATTGGTGATATCATGGGGCAAGTTCAGCATGGAAGAGGGGGTCTTGGTCTCAGTTCAACTCCTCCTACATGGCACAAGGCAGCCCCAGCGCAACGGAGGAAGCTTGTAGTCAACGAGGTGCAAAAGCAGGAGGAGAGGATGAGGTGTATAAAGGCCATTTCCCAGGGCAAGCAGGAGAATGGATGAGATGGGAGAGTGTGGAACAACGCAAGATTGGCTGGCAAGACCTATGGTCAATGGAACAGAGCAGGATCAGTTTCCTTATAAGGTCAACATATGATGTTCTCCCATCACCACAGAACCTAAACCTCTGGGTAGGAGAGGATCCCTCATGTCCTTTGTGTTCATCACCTGCAACATTAAGGCACATTTTGACAGGATGTAAGGTGGCTCTTAGCCAAGGACGGTTTACTTGGCGCCATGACCATGTGCTGCGATGTTTGGCCTTAGCATTGGAAGACAAGCGTAACATGACCAATAAGTTGCCACCTGTTCAATCAAAACATTACACACAAAAGACAACATTCCTCCGCCCAGGAGAGCAACCACCAAGAAAAGGTGTGAAAACCAATCCTCGCCCAGGACAACTGGAAGCTGCTAGAGACTGGAAAATGCTGGCAGATGTTGGTCAATGGCTTATTTTTCCACCTGAGATTGCCACCACAAACCTTCGACCAGATATTGTCTTGTGGTCTGGATCAGCACGCCTTGTTCACCTGGTGGAGTTAACAGTGCCATGGGAGGATGCTGTAGATGAGGCATATGAGAGGAAGAAACTGCGGTATGCTCAACTAGCCACTGATGCGGAACAGCGAGGATGGAGAGTCTGGGTTTACCCAGTGGAAGTGGGATGTCGAGGATTTGTGGCACACTCTACAACCCAGTTTCTCAGAGATGTCGGATTCAATGGCCAAGAGTTGCGTCGCACAGTGAAGAACTTATCTGAAGCAGCAGAGAGGAGCAGCAACTGGCTGTGGTTGAGATGGAAAGATTCTGGCTGGGGATCTCAAGCACAATAGAAAGAAAGAAAGGCTGATATACAGGTAAGTAAGCTGGGCTGAGTTGAGTGGGGTGATGCTGGGACGCCAGAATCACCGTCGAGCCCTCTTGAGGTGTCGTGGGCTAGTCGACGAAACACCGAGGATGGAAGGCGCCCACTTGAAGACCCCAGAGATGTACCCTACTTAGCTCAATCCAGACGGTTGTCATGCTGATGCGCTGGGGAGACCTCACTATGGTTGATCCCCGGAGCCAGCATCGCAGCCGTTGTGTGTGCTGATGCGCTAAGGAGGCAAAATAAGCTGATCCCTGGAGCCAGCATTACACTTCAGCCATCAACACCAGACAGAAGGATATCTACATCATCATATGGAAGGAAGCGCAAATGGATGGAGACACATATGGATCACATTAGTTTACTGTGAAGCTACGTCTTAGTTGGTGCTTATCTTGGCTAGAGCCAAGTTCAAATCAGCATGAAGTTTTAACATCTACTCTCATGTAATGGAAATCATTATAAAGTTGTTCCAGTCTCTCCAACATATTTTATTTCATCACATTTTTCACAGGCTATTCCATAAACAACACTGCTATTTTTACACTAGGTATTAGTTTTTAGTGGATATGTGTTGTTCTTATGTTTAATTATATGTCTACTTTAGTCCATGTATTTACACACTTTACATGTACTAGTGCAAGTATTTGTAGAACCTATTCTGTCAATTATTCTTTTATGTTTACTGTGAACTAAACCTAAATTAGCTTCTCTTTTGAATGCCAATTTTTCTGAATTATGTAGAATCCGCAAGTGTTTCCAAACTATCTTAGAAATATTCGGCAATGGTTTAGAGTAAATCATTACTAATGGGACTCTTTTGACCTTTTTATCTCAATTCTATAATCTAGTAGATAATCTCTTTTTAGTTTATCCACTTTTCTTAACTATGTCTATAATTCTTTCTTTGTATCCTTTTTTTAAGATTGTTTTTAATACATTTCTTTGTTTTACAGAGTCACTTTCTTTTGAGCATATTCTTTGTATTCTAGACCCTTTGGGACTGCCCTTTTAGTGTGTATTGGATGTGCAGAGGACATGTGTAAATACTGGTACATGTCAGTAGGTTTACAGAAGAGGTCAGACTCAAATGAACCTTCTTCAAGTTTTATTATGGTATCTAAAAATGATATTTCTTTTCTTGTCCATCGAAGGTCCACCTTAATATTACTGTGTATTTCATTTGCCATTTTATGAAACTGGAAAAGAGATTCTTCTCCATGTGTCCAAACCCCAAAAATATCATCAACAAACAAATGTATTCTAAAGGTTCTCTTTCCGATTTTCTAATTAATTGTTCTTCCCTTTTCCCCATACAATAACATTGTATTCTCTGGAAGGTTGTGGTTTAGTGATTCAAGTCTTTTTAAAAATTGTGTTGTATCCTTAACATAGCTTGGTAATTTCTCAACATGTGACCTATTTCAGCTAGTATGTGTGTTGTATTATCAATCATGCTGACTATCATTCGCATAGGGTGATTTTCTTTGTGCATTTTAGGATTTCCTCTTGCTAGGCCTGTCCTTGGCTGCATGTATTTTTTAAAATTCTTTTGATATAATGCCTTTATTGTATAGTCTTTCCGCAATTTTCTTAACCTCTTTTACAAATTTATTGATCTTATTGCTTTTAACTTCTTCATATGTAGCCGTATTATTTAATTAATTTCACTTAATTTCATTTTTTCAATATGGGTCACTGAGTCGATGTACATTTCATATCGTTTTATATTGCTTTCCATTAGTTCTATTACATTATGTCTAATAGTTCGATGGTCATTTTTTGAACCATATAAAACCAAACCTAAACATCTAAAGAAACAGTTCCCATCTTTCTCTATTTGAACTATGTTGTAGCCGTCATAACTATTATACTCACATTGCTAAAGCAATCTAATCAAAAGTGTTTCAGCAGTGTTTTCCTTATTCTCTGATTTGTTTTGATTTTAAATTTAAATTTTTTCCTTGAGGTATTCTATTTTGTAATCCCGGGTTGACCTAGTATAAAACCAAACCACTGCAGGAAGGAAATAGAGGACTAACTTAGTCAGGGGTTTACACAGAAATGTAAAGTCAATTAATATAGTGGTGTTTTATATTGTGGTGTTTATAGTGAGTTGGGAAGGACTTAATGTCTGCACCACTCCATCCCACTATGTTGTCCTGTGAGATGGACAAGCTGTCAAGACCTTGGTTTCCACCTGATTCCTGTGTATATAGCTGCACTGCTATGTCAACAGCAAGTTCTCTTTCTGGGATGCAGGTAGATGCCTGTCCATCAGGCAGAAGCCATTATTAATTGTCTATTTGATAATCAACTCTTTGCCCCATTCCCCCCATTAGAAGCCCCCACCCAAAGCCACACTTCAGATGTCTGATTAGCCATAAAGAGATTGTGGGTCAATTTCCACCCCCCCCCGACTCCTTCTTCTCCATTTAACTAATTTAACCGTGCGATAGTAACACATTTAATTTTATTACAGCCAGGCTTTTCAGCAAAATTGAATTAATAAAATCTAATTTTCTCCGAAGTGCTGAATGTGTAATTAAAGGGGGGAAAAAATTATGTTCCTGACTGTCTAGCAAAGCATAGCAAGCACCTCCTGTGTGAGAGAGATTGTATGTGTCTGTGTGTGCACGTTTGCTATGTGTGAGCATAGAAATGTGTTGTGTGTGTGTTGCGAACATGACAGGGGACTACATTAACTAGTACAACATAAATGAAGCAATATCTGGAGGCTGCTGTAATTAAGGACAAACTCAATTTGACTCAAATACTTCATTATATACCTGCCAACAAAACAAGAGGGTGATATTTTTTTTTTCAATCTCTTTTTTCTTCATTAATGGTTCGAAATTAATTTAATGCTGGGGAGATGCAAAAGCTGGCAGCACTGGGGACTGGAGTCTCATGTTTACATGCCAACTTACATTGGAGCTGGTAGGGTTTCCTTGGCAAACCTTCACAAGAGTGTCTAATGCCGAGTATAGTGCTGAAATGGGCCGGCACTCACCTGTAACCAGTACCATACTGCCACTTTTTCATTCCTGACATTTCAACACATGAATAAAGTTTGCTTACCTATACTTAGTTAATATGAGTTCTTCTCACAATTCACTATGTGTGGTCGTGCTTTGCCATGCTTTCAATATCCTGTCACTATGCTTCACTACACCTTTGTTTTCACCATGTTACCACAGTGCATTAGGGTTTAGGGTGCAAGGTAATTTAAAAAAGTTTTGCTGGGTAGGTCCTGGAATCTCATATCATAAGTTGTACTGTAGTTCGGAAATTTGTTTTCTTGTTGGTTTGGACTCTATGTGGCACCTACTCAAACTTATTAAAATATTTGTTTTTCAAGACTCAGCCACATTTAATCTTCCGGAGATCCCATTTTTTATTTGTCTCCGCTTGATTTACTCCCCGACTTGAGCTGTTTATACAATGTAATTTACAAGCCATTTGGAGAAATGAAAAAAAAAGTGAAGTACATGCCGTCCACTGGTAAACAGCTCAATGTTTCTTCGGCAGCTGAGAGGAGTGCTGTGGCAATGCCTGGGGCCAGACAGGATTTGTCCATTCCTTATATTGCCCTGAAGGTACAGATATTTACCCTGGAAGGCCATGGCAAGTTACATAGTCTGCAATATGTCCACATTAAGTATTCTGGGGAAGACAGCTTATTATATGGAAGAAAGAACAGACACAAACACAAAACATTTATTTTACTTCTTGATCCTTTACAGAATTATAACACTCAGCCATCAAGGATTCTGTTGAACAAAAAAATGAAAAAAAAATCCTAAGAGAATGTGAATAAAATTAATTAGAAAGGTAAAAGTCATTTCACTCATGTTATTCACATATCCCCATTATAAAAACAGTAAAGAGCAGAAAAGCTCAGTGAAAAACTTAACAGTAGCTAAAATGATTAAACCCTGAAAAGCCTGTCTAATAAAGGATAATATCACAGTCTGCAGAACACACAGAGTAAATACTGTTGGAACTGAGAATGCAGTTTGGCTCTAAACATTTGACTCAAATATTTCTCACGACATGAACTATAAAAAGTCTGCTTGCTCTTTTTTCAATATACCTGTATATTTATATTCTTACCTCCACCAGGCTGAATATAATCAGTGAACTCTGCAGGAAAGGGCTGAGGGCAGTCTGTCTCCATTATTAACACAGGTATAGTACTGTAGAGCCTACTTACTAATTCAAGAGCCCTCACTTAAACACAAAATGAGAAAGTCCACATCCATTAGTCGCCTGTTGTATATTCAAGTAAGGCAACATCATTCGGCTTTCACAAGGAGCAGAAAGGAAAGGCAGCCGTCAAGCAAAGATCACATTTGCAGGAGATGGTTATAAAATCTGCTGGATTTTAAACCAGATGCAAGGAGGCGCATTTACTTGTTACAACATTTGGAAAATGCTGTTCAGCTGAAACAAGTCTTTGGGTCTCCCCAGTTTATTATTAAGTTGTGAATACAAATATCAAAACCATTTTGACAATGTTGAGAAGGATAATTGCATGCTGTACAGAAATCCTGGCTTTTCTAATAAATATATGACAGCTTGAGAAGCCTCGAGGAGAGGTTTAGGTAATCTGTCTTTGTGGGAGTAATAGCAATAGTTTAGAGTCTGATTCTGCTGCTGCTGATAGCACACAGGGATTGGCTTGGCTTGACTTGGCTTGACAGACAGCAGCTCCTCCCGCTCCTCCTCCCCGAATAGCTTCATGATCCATCACCCATTCAGATATGATTGGGGAAGAGAGGTAATCGATAGGTGGCCCCGCGGCTGCCGATGTCAGGGATTTTTCCACGCCAGGATTTATAAAAGAGGAGGTGTGAGGTCGGCAAAGTGCTTTCTGAAACTGCTGAGTTGCTTGCAGCCCACAGAGTTTATTAATCTTATCAAATTACAGCCACCTCAATAACCCTTTCACCAGAGGATGAGAAAAGAAAGATGTTCTTTCTACTGTCTTCATATTTAAAAAAACAAAACAAAAATGCAAGTATGTTTGCAAGATGGACTTCGATGTGGAGGATGTGGAGGGCAAACTGTGGGAGTGAAGAGGAAGGGAAAGTGGAGCATTGTATTCCTGGCTACTACCTGTCCTAATCTGGCATTCAGATGAGTGGCAGCGGGGATATGCCACAGGGATGCCTATACCACTCCAGAACGCTAAAATGCCCTTGGCTTCTGAAAACTCTCAGCCAATGTCTGGACCCGAAGGAGGTGTGTTTGAAACCAGCACTGGTATCATTTCTTTGTGCTGGCTTCAGTCTGCAGGGTGGCTCCATTCACTGATGCCAGGTTCTCAGATGGGAATGCCACCCATGTCTTTGTTTCTACAGACAAGTTCAAAGTAAATAAAGGACTGACTGCAGTCTCTACCTAAGCGCTGTTTGCTGCTTAATGGATATTTACCTCTCAGATCTTGTGACAGACTAGAAAATGTATCCTGTTTTGCTGTGCCAACCAGAAATAAACAGCGATCTGCAGCTGAGATTTTTCCAACCACAACAATAGATAAATAAAGAAATAACTGTACTTTGTAGCCGTGCCCCTACAGAGTGAAGGGATCTTGTTCTAAGCGAATAGTGCTTATATACTCTGACTGGCAAATAAACCTGTAGTACAGTATTCTCTAGAACGATTGTGGGAATTGGGTCCTAAGCCATTTAAGATGTTCACATTCTTGTAGACATAGTGGTGCATAGTAAAGCATGCTAAAACACCATGGTAGTATCTGAGACCTCAGAACTGTAATCCACCAATTAGAAAGCTTCATTAGAGGGCACAGTCAAGATGGTATTCGACAGCGGATCATTCAGAAAGATTTTTAAAGTAATCTTTAAAGATGTAAATGTTTTAAATAGCAACAGAGGCTCAGTTTACCAGCTTCTAATCGCAATAAAATCTTGATTAGATGTGCATTAACTTGGTAGGGGGCCATGTTTGTAAGGTAGCGGTCAACTTCCGTACGCGCTCAACTACCTGATGGTAGTTGCGCTACAATACGGCAATGGATATATGGCCTCCTCTTGACTCACTCTGCCAACCTGCTTGTGAATTTATTTTTCCCCAACCTCAAAAAAAAAAACTCAGCCTCATTTTAATTTTCAATTATCCTCGATTAATTTATGTAAATGAGTGCTAATTTAAACTTATTGAAACAATTTCGGATCCCCTTTCTTGATAGGACTAGGTATACAAATTAGTATTAATATTTATCTTGCTTTTATTGTTTAATTTGCTCCTCATTTGCACGCTAATCGCCATAATTAGCACTAATTAAGAGCTCTAGTTATGAGAGGGCAGCCTGTTGATTAGTTCCTACTGAAAGGTTCAGGGTGTATTTGATTTATACGCGCCTCCTAGGCGATTGAGACACGGCTCACTGTATTTTTCCCCATGTATTTATTGGTTTGTAGTGCCTTTTTATCTGAAGTACTCCATGTTTCCATTTATACAGCTGTTGGGATATATATATCATACATCGGGGGTAAACAAATCTTGTCTGGTTTTAAAGGTTTACTTAAATAATGTACAGATTAAGAACTGGAAGGAAGTTAATTGTTTCAATGAAGTAATTTAGTTAGGGTACAGGCTGAACAAAGACCAGTTGGGCTCTGGACTTTATGTCTCTGATTTATGTCACCTTACAAAGTTCCTATTTTCTCCTGTAAGCAGTTACAGTGTTATTAATAGTCAGCATTTCATTTTAAAACAGATTTTTTTGTTCAATCAATAAAAGCGAAATTATTTTTTCCTGTAAACATTTCTTTTTGATATGAAAAAAACCTCAATGATTATTTTATTTATTTATTTATTTTTATTATCCATTGCCACACACGTTTCATGATTATGGAAATTAGAGATGACACCTAAGTTTGTGTTAATGAAGCATACATGAAAGTTCCAGAAACCCCATATAATACCAGACACGGATATCAAATAATTTGGTATGGCAGGGTGTCACATGAGACTACTCCATGTTGTGATTAAAGTGGAAAGAATTCCTTTGCTTTGCTTAAGAGTGAAGTCCAACCATCTCTGTGCATCTATTTATTCTTTTCCCAAAAGAATATGAATATTTAATGCGTATCTTTTTAAACATGGCATGCTTTTTTTTATTTCTTAATAAAAAATCATAACTCGATATTCTGATCACACACATGATAGATAAAATAGATTTGTTGTCCTGCTTTGTCAGTTATCCCAATTTAAAATCGTACAAACACTTTTGCCAGGGCATCTTCTGGACTTTTTTAATACCAAGTTGTTGGCGTTATAGCGGTTCAAATTGGAATTATACTGCCAGTATCCTTTTAGCCATTTTTTAAATGTACCAAATAACGAAAATTATTGAATACTAACAACCCATAACAGTCAGTCATTTTTGAATGTAGCTTAACCTGGGTACTGAACAGGCAAACCCCACTGTAATTCAACTGTATATTCGGGTACTTTTGTTTGCAATGGGTGACTACAAAGGCTTTAAAACCTTAACCCTAAACCTAATGCTGGCATACTTTTTTATTACAGCTGTTTGATACCAGGAAATGGTTATTCAGCCAGATCCTGAAAGTGTATCTTCAGGTTTAGTTTGTAATCCTTTTTTTTATTGAAACACTTAGTTAACTTATGACATACACAGAAATGACTGTTGAACAAGGTTATGCTATTTTATTACATCCCTCATAACATCATTATGTGTAACGTTAAACCACAGTAAGTTGCAATGTACTGCTGCCTGTCTCCTTGCAACCAAATAAAATAAAGTCAAAAATTATTTTGATGTACAGGGATAAATAATATTGAACTAAGATAGCTGTAAGTGTTGCTTTATTATCTCTCAAGTGATACAGACTATACTGATTGGTGCCAACATGTTTCATCCCCTTCAGGACCAGAATTAGAAAACCAATTTAAGGGGCAAAATGAGGAACAAATTACCCTTCTAGTTGTTTAGGTTATTATTACACATCTAAGTCAATACTTTCTCTTGCCTCACAATAATCTTAAACATTCTGTAGCTAGGCTCAAAGTGTCTTGTAGTCTAACAGCTGAAATGAAAAATTAAGCCACTGTCTCAATGAAGAATGGGGAATCTCCAACACAGCATGAGCTGCACCTGCAAGTCCTTTAAAATTTAACTAGCCCCTGTACAAAATAAATCATTCAATGGTACTGCTAACACACATGCATTAATTAGAGGGAAATGGCATAAACAACTCAAAGCACTGAACTGGGGCTAATATTATATGTAGTTCCTGAGGTTAATTAAGAAAAACTCAGATAAACTTTTAGACTAGAAGTCTTTTCCAGTTCATTTGAAGAATTATAGTATGTCTAAATGTTTTTGGTTTCCTCTCCTACATTCACTTCCTGTGTTACAGGTAATAAGACACACGTTAACTAGCAAAGTGTGATGCCGTGGTGGGGACCTATTTCCTGTAACACAGGAAGTTACTTATTGTGCTATGGCAGGAAAACTTGGCTTTACATGAGTCAAAGAGAAGAAAACATAAACATAATAAAGTAGGAGTCGAAAGTTATTAAACTGATATGATGAGAATTTTAACAAGAGGAGGTTATCTGAGTACGTGGGGAGAGCGAAGTGGGGTGAAGCAGACAGAGTGATGGAGAGAGTATGAAAGCTAGATGGATGGGAGAGCTGTCTTTAAACACTTAATTTATGGAAGAATTAAAGTGGCTGAGCAGATGGAGATAGATACAGTGGGACACAAGCTGTCTCGCATACTCCAGCCCCTGTCGTAAATTACGCTAGAGAAATGGAAAATTTATGGGGCACAAATATCTCACTACCAACCTATCATTTCCTAAGCACTGTCACTGTAATTCTCTCTGAAGCTGTCTAAACATACACATGAAGAAGAGAAAGAAACTGAGGGAGGGTGAGACAGCGGTTCAGAAAGGGATTTCTCTTATTTTCTTTTGTTTGAACAGTAAATAATTGTTGAAAGTCGGAAATATATATATATATATATATATATATATATATATATATATATATATATATATATATATATATACTTTAAAAAAAATAAATAAATAATTTCACATTGTAACTGTAACAGCTCTTTACCATTTCACATGATCCATACTACAATTCCAATTAAATATGCACTGCCTTATATAACATATAAACATATTTCATATTTGTTCCTTTAGGATTTCAAGTTTTGCTTGTCCAAATAACTATGTTAAACCATGTGAAAGAGATGGCTGTAGGGTTACGTCAGACCAGAAACACAAAAACAAAACACAAGTAGCAGGTGAAACTGGCAGGTGAAACTGATACTTGACCATTGTTTCTGGGTTTTTTAATTGGGTTTGGAAGACATCAGGGGCAAAAATGAAAGCTATTAACCTGCATTTCTGGCACTATTGAAACGACGACTGCACTTCTTGAGTTGCATGCACAAGTTTATTAAAATAGTGCTGCAGGGAATTAATTACGCAGAGAGGGTCAAGACAGAGGGCGATTAATGTGTGTTAAAAAAATGAATTAAAAAAAAATGAATGCATTTATCACAGAAGTTAACTGCGATTAACTGACAGCCCTAAACACAACATTAACAGAACATAAACAACCAAATCACAGAACACACACACACACACAAACAGAACACGCAGTCCAGTGGTCACGCTCCCCTGCTCACGCTGCAGTTCTGACTGAGAGCTCTCAGCTGTAGGTCTCGCGCACAACATAACACAGAGATTCTTACCCTTAAAATATCTTGTTTTTAACCCAGGATTTGCATATCACAGGAGAGTAGGAATGAGTAAACTCTGTAACTCTTGTATGAGAAGTCGGTAAACACAATATTGCCCAAATTTAAAGTGGGTAAATGCCATTTACCTGCATATACCTTCGACTACACCAAGAATACATCATAATAATGGCGCACAAATATACATAGGGGCAGGGCTCCCCGTCACAAACCAATATTAAAACTATAAAGCTACGTACACACATAGGCTAAATGCGGTTGTGAGTTCACCTTTTGCTCTTAATAGTTTTAGTTTGTATACACACACAGTTCAGTTACAAAGGGCAGCGACAACCACACTAGTTAATCCTTTTCAAAGCAAGTAGCAATTGTGGTTCCCTTTCAATTCAAAGATGACTGCCAAATTGAATACTTTTGCGATATGCCTGCTTGTCAGGTATTTATTGAGCATTTTATATCAAAGCTGCCAACAGGCCCCGCCATGGAGTGACATCCTTGGTCCTGCCTCACCGAGGTAATAAATAGTCACTGAGCAGAGAATCTTTTGCATTGAACCCTCGAATGCGAGTGATGCGCCCTCACAAGGTTGGCGGTCATCTTCTCTTCCAGGGAACCGGGGTTATATCCGTAACCTATCGTTCCCTTTCAATTCGAAGATGACCGCCAAATTGAATACTTTTGGGAAAGTATGCCAGAGCCGCCGTGAGGGAGAATGAGCGGACAGCATCTGAGGGACATCTTGCTACCGCCATCTAGTGTTGGTGGTGTGAGCGTGCAACCTCAGGGACCCTAGTGCCTATTAAAGGCATAGAGGAATCTACGACATTAAATCGTAGATCATTCCTTTTCATTTTGAAGATGACCACAAAATTGAATACTTTTGCCTTTCACAGACAGGTAGGTAAAGTGATGAGTATTACTCTAACCCTTATTTCCAGTTGTGATTGACTCTTTAGAGCTCTTTCTTCGAGTTTTTGTGAGTTCCCTTGCAATTAATTGCTGGAAGTAGGCTTGCCACTTCCCAGGAATCAGAAACTCGGCAGCTGAAGGCTGAGGTAATGCATACGCAACTGCGTTTCGTTAAAAAAAAAAACTTTCTTCATCAGCCTATATCACTCGGCGATTGTAGCCTGCTTTCTAACCTCTGCAGTTTGCTGCACATTCCTTCTGTTTTTTCCTCTGCTCTGCAGCTGTAAAAAAAAGGAGAGATGGGAGACACGACCCTCCAGCGAATCCAGCCTCGCCCTGCAGCCGCTGTTGACTTGAGGGCTCTGGGCGACTTCAGTACGCCCACTCGGTGTCTGCAACCTAGCGCCCCTACAGGCCACCGATTACTATTGTTTCTACTGTTACAGTAAAAAAAAAAGGACAACACTCCAGCTTTCTGTCGAGAGTCTCTTTCTACTGCATTGCAGTTTTAAAAATAAATAAATAAATAACGCGTGCTTCCTCCATTAGGCCTTAGCCTTACTGTTGAGCATCACCACTCACCCACAAGGTGTGAGTGTGTAAAAAAAAAAGGGAACAGGTGTTTTCTTTTTCTTTCTTCTGTCTCTCTCCCTTCTCCAGGTTCATGACTGCATACCCCGCTACAAGCTACGTGCTGCACCGGTTGAGGGCTCCACGCAGTCCGGACGCCATCTTGGGTTCTCCACTCCACTGAACCTTTGCGTTGCACTGGTTGTGCGACTGCATTGCAACTGTCTGCAGGCTACACACCACACCGTTGCAAGCTACACGCTGTTCCTGGTTGTGTGACTGCAAGCAGCCCAGACACAGACACACAGCCCAGTACTTTGGTGCTTTGCCCTCGGTACTTGGTGTTCGGTGTTTCAGCGCCCCCATGTCTAGGCTTCGACGCCCGCGGTACCCTCGGGTCCTCAGTGCCTCAGAGCCTCGATAGCCTCGAGCCCTCGGTGCTTCGGTGCCTCGAGAGCTACATGCCTCGGTGCTTCGACGCCTTGGGGCCTTTCGTGTCCTGTGCAGCGGCACCCTTGGTGCCATGATGCCCCAGAGCCTCGGTACCTCAGCGCTTTGACGCCCTTAGTGCCTTGAGGACTCCACCCCATGGCACTTCAACACCTCAAGGTTATTTGAGCTTCACACATTGCGCCCTCGGTGGCCTCGGGCCCGAGCTCCAAAGCCACCCTTGGCACCTCGAGGACTCTACGCCTCAGCGTTTCGACGCTTCGAGGTCTTTGTAGTCTCAGTACTCTCAATACCCTCGGGCCCCTGGTGCTCCATAGCTTCGGTACTTCGGTGCTTCGACACCCTCGGTGCCTAGAGGACTTGCTGCTTCAGTGCCCGCGGCATTTCACCAGCACACTCAATCCCCTGGTTTTTTTTCGGTGTCTCGTGTTATACATGGGGGACGTGGGGCCCCACCGCACCAGCGCCCAGGGAGACAGATCCACTGGAACTACCCCAGAAAGGCTCCAGACCCACCCATACGCAAAACACCATCTGCACTACTGGCGCAATTGCACCTCAGACTCTTGGGTGCGCGCCACCGTATACACCGGCTATGCACTCCACTCGGGAACACCTCCGTTTCGAGGAATCACGGTCACATCCGTGAACGACCCTCTACAGATTTTGGCCCTCAAACAAAAGGTAGAAACACCACTTCAAAAACAAGCCATCCGTCTCGTAGAACACACCTCTCAAAAAAGAGGGGTTCTACTTGAGGTATTTCTTGGTGCCAAAGAAGGACGACGGCCTTCGCCCCATCCTAGACCTGAGACACCTCAACGGGTTCTTGAGGGAGAGGAGGTTCCACATGGTCACACATCGCCACATCTTCCAGGCTGTCTGGCTGGGAGACTGGTTTACAGTGGACCTGAAGGCTGCGTATTTTCACGTTCTTATCCGTCCAGCGCACAGGAAATATCTCCAGGGGAGTGTCTTTGAGTTCTCTGTGCTGCCGTTCGGCCTCTCCTTAGCCCCCCGCACATTTTCAAAGTGCATTGGTTGCCATCCTAGCTCCCTTGCGGCTGCAAAGGATCAGGGTGATGAATTACCTGGATGACTGGCTGATTTGTTCCCAGTCCCAGGCAGGAGCAGTGGCCCACAGCGATTGTGACAGAACATCTGTCGAGGCTGGTTCTCACCCTCAATGATGCAAAAATCGAATTAACACCGGTGCAGAGTACGGTTTATTTGGGTCTCCGGCTGGATTCCCTTACAATGCGAGCCTACCTGTCGGACGACATGGTAGCTGCTATTCGCAACTGCCTGGCCCTGTTTCAACCAGGGTCCACAGTGCAATCAGTGTTGTGCCAGAAACTACTGGGTCTGGTGGGCGCAGCGTCCTCAGCTATTCAACTGGGGTTACTTCACATGCGCCCACTTCAAGCGTGGCTCATTGCCTTTCGGCTACACCCCAAGCACGACAGACTCCGTCGGCTGACTAGTGTCTCGTCTGTGCTGGAATGCGCTACCCTCACCTGAGCAAGGGGTATTTACAACCATCACGTGGTGACGACAGACGCATCCAACTCCGGTTGGGGGGTGGTCTAGGCAGGCAGAGGAGTCCGCGGATCCTGGTCGGGCCGATGGACGTCCCTGCACATAAATGCGCTAGAGCTGAGAGCAGTCCACCTCGTGCTACAACATTTTCTCCCTGTGATCCGCAACAAACATGTCCTTGTCCGCACGGACAACGTGTCAGTGGTTGTGTACGTGAACCACCAAGGAGGACTTCGGTCCCCGGGGTTACACCTACTGTCCCTCCGGGCTGTACATCTCCCGGGAGTATTTCTGCACTCGTATCTCATGGAATATTTCACGGAACACAACTGTCCCCGCCCCCCCGAAGGCCTTGTGAAAATAAATGTAGTACTCCATTGTATCTGCAAAATAGGATTTTGTTTTTAATTCATATATTTGTTTATTATTAATTTAGGAATAATATTATTAGTTTCTTACGTTTTGTCATTTTTTTGTAGGTTCTTTTTTTCTTTTACTTTTCTTTCTTTGGTTTCCTCCTTCTATGTCAGTCCAAGCGCACGCAGTTGCTACTTAGGACTACTTTGCTTTTTATAGTGTGTTCAATTCTTAAATTTCCTGATTGCGCCACTAAATAAACCTGGTTTCAGCGGGTCTTAACGCAGTGCTCAATTGTTTATTTGGGACCCCATTGCGTTGTCATAAGAATCACGTTGGCGAATATGTTAATGATACCACACCCTGAAATTTATGCCGACATGTGGTGATGCAGCGGCGCAGGACATGTCTTCAGAATACCATTTCAGCAGAGTGGGGTTTTTTTACGTCTCCTCTTCATTTTTGCGCCACAGAATCAGGGGCAATTATATTATAGCAGAATGAAATGCAGTCACACGGCAAAACACTGCAGTATTATAACTAACAATGCTTCATCAGATAGAGCCATGCCTTTGAATTCTTCACTAACTAACAAGCAGAATATGAATTCAGACGAGAACTGTGGGAAGTTCTGTTGGCATTGAGCTGGGGTCAGAGTTTGCCCTCCAGAGGGAAGGAGAGCATTGCTGTAGCTCCCGTGCCAAATACACAGTTGGCTGCTCATTACAGCTGCGCACTGCCAAGAACCAGCTCCGAGGGAGTCTGCAGCTGCTTCTGCCCGTCTTGTAGGGTGCTCTGTGGAGTGCCCTACACTGCTCTCAGAAGGAAGAGGTACTGGATTAGATTTGCAAGCAACTTCCTCCGGGACCTAATAATAGCTCATAAGCACATCCAACAGAAACTTGAGGCAATAAGCTTCCACTGGAACTCACCTTGATAGATGGTTTGGAATCGAACTGCTTCACTCTCCCAGAGAATTCCTGGGCTGTAGTGTGTAGCTTACTACAGACACAGAAGACACTTATAATGCACACACACATACAAACACAATCATATTCAAAAGGCATCAGTCAAGGGCATGTTCTCTATGTATATGCATTTAAAATACTGAATAAATCAATTTCTGTCCTTTGCATTGACCAGATCTAATACTGATAGAAGCTCATTAATCTTTTGGTAACACTTTGGCAAGTGTTTTCGTAATTGATATTATTGGTTGCAAATTATTATTTTATTTAAATAGAATTACAGAGTAGTGACATTGGAATAGTTCATGTGTTGTAGTTATTTTGTAATGCATTTTCTAGTTAAGAAAATGGTCACTGATTCCTGATGAAATCATCCATAAAACCCTAGGATTGATAGCTATTCTGCAGGAATGCATTGGTATTATTTGAAACTGTTCTTTTTAGTGTTTCCGACCACTTAATAAACACAGCAAGTTCATTATCATTATAACCCTTAAAACGAATCATCATAGTGAAACCTGAACGAATCAGTCATCAAAACGAGTTGAATATTTATATCATAATACTTTTATATGGAGCTGAATTGATTTCAAATTGCAGTGCTGCACTAAGCAGAGTCCAGCGATACGTCTTTATTAAATGAAACTTCCCCTCAGTTTTCTTCCAGCAGAGACTCTACTCACTCTGCACACTCAACTAATTTCACTTGACCACAGCCCTCCGACACCACCCCAAACACCCCCTGGCACACCACTCCCCGCACCCCCTCCCCCACACCCACACCCCTACACACACACAAACCCTGCACCCCCGCACCGCCACACTGCACACACAAGCCCCTGCACACCGCACCGCACACCCTCCTGCACACACACACAATCCAACCTGGCCCCCCCCCCCCACACCCACCCTGCCCCCGACACCCACACCCAACAGCCAAATGTCAGCATGTCCAGCGAGTGTGTGACAGTGCAATAGCAGCGGGGACAATAAAAGACAGATGGTATTGATTTAATAATAAATGCAATACATAATACACTGGCTTGGACCAAACACTGCAGTAAAAAAAAAAGAAAAGAAATTGTTATTAAGTTGTTTAAACTGCATTAGCATTAGGAAATATCCCCTTGTTGTCACTTCAAGAAGCTCTGTTAATGAAGAAAACACAGCTTACAGGTGCTTGTCAGTAAATAGCCACTAAAAGCCATTTCTGGCTGGTTTCCACCATTATATGAATTCACATTCAGGCTAAACCAATGTACTCTATGTTTGGACTCAGGCTAAACCGGACTTAGTTTGAAGGACAGTCAGCATTCATCCCTAATTTGGAGCCTACGGACTGATATTTCTTAAGTTTTAAAAAGTTTGCATACAACAGGAAACCAAAAACTGACAATGCTAAAATTCTTACAGACCCATGTTATTCAATTACAATTGGTGATTGTTTCTATAGTTTGCCACTCCATTAGAATAATAGTCTTCATTTGTTATTATTATTCTTTCATATTAACAGTTTAAAAGAACATTAACACGGAATCTATTCAGATCTCATGTAAAGACATGTGAATTTGTAGCCAGTATCTTCAGTCCAGGCTGTTAAAGTTCCTTACAACTACATCTCACCCGAAAATGAAACACAAGGAGGTTTTCTTGCTCAGGGCACACAATGAGTCACTGGCTGCACATTTGAACGGGATTTCCTGGTTACAAGCCTTTTCTAACCACACAGCCCCCTAATAAGGGTTTGTTAGGTACTTATTAGTCTCATTGTTAAACATTCTCATATTAATAGTTTAAAAGAACATTAATAAAGAATCTATTCTTATACTGAATATAAGGCAGAATAGGGGCTGCACAACTCTTTACTAGTGACCAACATCCTTCTAAGCCCTTTATTGGAAACAAAGTCCAACTCTGATAAACGGTGTTATCCATATCCACTTTGTTTTGCTGCTTTATTACCAAGGTATTAATAATATACAAGCAGCTAGGAGGACCTAATATGGTTAAGAACAGTCTTCACTTCAGACCTCTTCAGACAACACCTGTAAACCTCAACTCTTCCCTTCTGGACAATATAGCAATCTGCCTTTAATGCACTTTAACTTGCACTTATCTGCTCCCTATTTTACTGTATTTAATCCTGCACTTAACCCAATCTGTAGTATTTTGTATTTCACTTGCACTCGTATCTAACCCTGATGTAACTATCAACACTGTTATCTGCTCTTGAACTGCCCCGATATCAAATCGTATTGTGTTTTGTATTTGCTCTTATTAGGACTGAAGTCAATGTATTTTGTATCTTGCTCTTAATTGTACTGTAATTCTTGCTATGTAGTTATTGTAAGTTGCCCTGGGTAAGGGTTGTTGCTAATAAATTAATAAATAAATAAATAAATAAATAATAATAATGGCACGCAAATCCTTTTTTAATGTCTAGTAACCTGTTAGTAAGATATGTTAATAGGCTGTACATGATGTATTATGTGCTAATTAGTCACAAATAAGTACATAATCAATGCCTAATATGTAGTGCTTAAAATAAAGCGTTACCATATATTTTTGCTTAAGCTTGTCATTAACAGAAGAATATAAAACATTTGAGCAAGAGTGATCTTTAGGCAGGGAACTCCACAATCACGCTGAGTCGTCTTTATAATTAGAGCGGGTAGTCCCGGTGCCAACAATGATAATTAAACTCACACACTTACATCACTCACAGAAAGCAAGTAGCTGATATTCAAAGCCAAGGTATTGAACTAAGCCTACTTTTGCAACAGATTCTCCACAACCAAATTTCATAGCACACAGTTTTGTAATTTGTGTTAAAAAAAAAAAAAAAGGTTTTAGCGGAATTTTTTAATAAACAAAATTAACATTTCAAAAAGTGTTACAATTCTAATTTGCTGTAGAGAGCGCTTCTCTCCTAGTGAGTCACTATTGGTTGAATCCACTAACTCATCGATTCTGTCGCTAAATTATTTTCTGAATTCCAGTACCAGCCTGATTCACCTATTTCTCAAGTGAAAATGGTTGTAATTGTCTGATGATTGATGGGCACAGCCGGTCTCGCAGTCTGTATCTTCAATTGCTATGCGATCTATCATTCTTGCTTTGGAAGGCACTCTGAGGCAATCTGTGAAGGTGCTTTATAAATGATTATCATTATGACTGTTATTATTATTGTTAGTAGCAGTGGTATCATTTTACTGTAAGTGGAAGGAATTTAAATGGAATCATGTGCAGCATGAACTAAATCATGAGTTCCTATTTAAGTGTAATAAATTCATTATATACATTAATAAGATAGTTAAACACTCACGTAAATGAACTGACATCACTTATTATTATTATTATTATTATTATTACATTAGTAGTAGTAGTAGTCGTAGTAGTAGTCGTAGTAGTTGTAGTAGTAGTAGTAATATTGTTAATATCATAATCATCATCATCATCACTTTTAAGAATAGGGTGCAAGGTAAACATCAGACAGTCAGACAGTCAGACAGACATCCCTTCATTTAAACTTGAAAAGGGGTGTCTTCATTTATGAGAAGAACTCAGAAGTAGTCAGGGAGTATTAAGGTGAATACATAGATTTCACATCGCCTGATGTACAAAGCGTTCCCTCACATGCTCTTGGCAGTGGATGAAGTCAAACAGAATTGCCGGCAGGAGAAAGAGGCTCTTCAGCACCTGTTCCCACAATTAACAATGTGAAAAAAAAGAAAAAAAAAAGACCTTGATCTGGACCCCAGATTGCTGGCAAGGGCAGCTGAAGGCTGTCACGGTGAATCAGGAGTTGAAATCTACTGTATTCTGGCTCTTGAGGGTCCTGGGCCAAGGATATATTTTATCCTTTAGTTTGGAACATGGAATGCTCATTGAAATGTCTCTGTCTAACAAGAGTGCCTCTTACCCTCTGAACCCTGCAGTTACTACTACAACTGGTCTTTAGTGCCTTTGCTGGTTTAAACTAACTGGGACTGTTCAACAGGCAGCGACAGCACTTATTTCTGGGGTGTTCATGCAGGAAAATTGCTGTGAGCACAAAACGTCCTGGTCACTCTACCGGCTGTGCTGCTTCCAAGCAGCTTTCAGCATCAGACAGTATTTCAATGAGGGATTTTCCAGCGTCTCTGGAATTCATGTTGCCATAATTCCTTGGAATTTAACCAGTATCTCTGGTTAAGGTTATTTCACTATATATCAATATACATGTGGGTTAAATTTAACAAACACTTTTATACAGGAACCCTGAAAGAAATTCCAGCTATGATGGACAGGATCCTTCTATTATTTTTTGGCTTTTCTTATATATTTATTTTTTTCCTTACATCAGGGCTATGGCACTAATCTGACGTAAACCAGTTTTTTTTTTAAAATATAAAATATAAACAAGATGCAATTGTATGTTTCAATTAATACCCATAGCTGATGACAGAAAACCTCACTCAACTGCAAGACTTTCCAGCTGAAAACACCAGACCCCAATTTCCACTACTAAAGAGGAGTTCGGTCCTACACATTCCAGCACTGACCTGCAGCTTTTTATTCACCAGATTCAACTTTTTCTTACAGGAGTGTTTATACAGCATAAGGAACCACAAAAATGTGATGTATTTAAAATAACGTAAATAAAAGAATGTACACAACATTTTTCAATCCTGTTTTTTGAAGAAACCGATCATTTATTAGTTCATTTGTCAGGATTTTTTTTTTTTAAGTTAGATGGGAATGCGTATTCAAATAAACCAGCTATTGAAAGTATGCAGCTATACTATGCAGGTATTGAAACCATTTTCTATGTATGCCCAGTGGCTCAGCATTTTGTCTCAAGAAACATAAGTATAATAAAGTATTCCAACTAGGCCATGTTGTCTGAGGTTTGAGATAGAAAACCAATGGCAGGACTTGTGTCACTTTTATAAAAGGACTGAGGTCAACTGCCCTTGCCGCTCACAACCTTGAATAGAATGCTTTCTGTGGACTGCGGCATATCTTAGAATGAAGCTTTACATTAACCATACCATTCAGCTACCCGCGGCCCTTAAGTGCTGATTACAGAATAAAGCATTAACAAAGACTTACACATATCGTATCAATAATCAATACTGTCGAACCTACACAATTATCCAAAGGGGGTCAGAGGTGCATACAGTTAACATTCTCTGATCCCAAGTGACGATTAACCCTTTAGCCTCCCTCCATTTTTTTAATCATAGGTCTTCCTCCCGAAAACCAAGCCTTAAAAAACTCAAAATGACATAAATCTGACCCCCTGCATCTTCCTTCCGTATCATGATTTATCTAGGCTAACGGAAAGGTATTGGCCACAGTGGTTTCAAAACAGAAAAGAGCATTGTCAGAAACAGACAATTTCTCAAACACTGGAGATTGAAGCAAACGGGTTAAAGATGTTGACATCAAAGGGATGAAGCAGGATTTAAAAGGCTAGTCACTTCAGCGATTGTAGAGATATGCTACTGGAAGGATTACACATTTGATCAAGCTTGTCAAAAAAAAAAAAAAATCAGCAAAGAAGCTGATAAAATATATGTTGTTCTCTTTTGATGAAAAAAAAAACAAAAAAGCAAAACTCCATGGCACTCGGATTTACTTAACATCTTTACTGTCTGGTGTGCATTGCAAAGACGCAGTTACTGCATTAACGCCTTTTCAAACTGTTTTGGCTTTAGGCTTTTTTTTTTTTTTTTAAATACTGAACGGGGAGGTTCCAGTTTTTTAAAAGCAGTAACTCATTGATCGAGGTGCCCCAGGGCTACACTTTTGTGACAGCTTCACACTCTCACATACATATACACAGGTTAACAAAAATCTATACATCCAACCAGATCAATTCAGTGTATATTTAGCAGGTTCAAAATATAAAATTGCCAGGCGGGTAGGGGCAAATTCAGTGGCTAAAGCAACTGTGGTTCTCCTTTAACAAGTGACATCTTCAAAAACAGACCCCAGCTGGTAATCAATGATCTAAAGAGATATTGTAAGGTATCTTGCGAGAGAGAGGGGGGGGGCATTTATGACTGAAATAAAAGATTTGGTTTCTCCAGCCCTTAATTCTCATTTTGTGGCCAATCCTTTTTTCTTTTTGCACTTGAATAATCAATAAAGAAAAAAGGCAGCGATCTATAAACAAAACAAGTGTCAGCAATTCAAATGTAATTATGTATAAACTCATACATGTGTTTTTGTATTTATTCCTAATAAAAACCTTTAATCAATGTTAGTTTGCAATGAGCAAGCATTAATTTTAAAACACGAGGAAAAAAAAACAAAACAAACTTACATTACAGGCTGAAGAAAGAAGAGACTAATTTATATACCGGCAAGTATATTTTAAAGCAATTTAAACCAGCTCTTATTGATAAAGCTAACAAAACCAATTACCACAAGTAAAAAGCAAGCTAATCGCAGCAGCACAGTAGTTATCACCATCAAACACACACTCAGTCTTAAAGCTATTCTAGAAAGCACTGCCGCTGTCACATACAGCCTCTTTCCTGTGTTAAATAATGTATTTCATGTACAGGAGAGATAGACTAAGCCAACCCACAACACACAAACAATACAAAAATGTTTAAAAATGTAACTCTTTAATAAAAGGTATGTTATTCAAATGTGATTACTTCCCATTATCCTCATATTAAATTCAGCTCTGACTTATTTAAAAGTGTGACCAAATTACTGTTCACAGACCTATTAATTTCTTAAGACAGAAACATAATGTTTTTACAATTTCTCCTGATATTTATTATTGTAATACTGCCTGCAAGACTGCACCTTTCCACATTTTTTTTTTTTACTAGCTAGTTGTCTAAAGACCTTGAGAATAAAAACCAGGAGCCTGAATCAAACTATAATAATGCAATGATCGAGAGGTTTAAAAAGAAGAAAAAATAAAATTATTATTGCTTTAAAAACCCGATTGCATTAGCCCTGATGGTTAGACTGTATGCCGTAATGAAAAGAAATAAAAAGAAAAATGCATTTAAAAATCCCATTCGATCCAGCTACATTTTAATTATTAAAAGACAAAAGTATTTTGCAGTGCTCAAGTCAATAGAACAGTTACACAGACATGAATACCACATGCAAACTGGAAATATCAGAATCATTTCATTTATACTCCTTTACATGTCCCATGTTCTTTTAAAGTGTTTCTTTCTAAATATGTGAGATCTATGAAGTGTAAATCCACCTTTAGCATTGAATTTAGTTGTGTTTAGTATTGCGCTTCATTATGGTCATGCCAAGTTAATTTGCTGGCTGCACATTCTTATACAAGCATAAAGAGAATACAGAATGAAATAAAAGAATCTAAGCACATAGAGTTCCATTGAGTACAATACATGCAGAGCTCAGTTGACCACACTGTTTATTAGAATTTTAATATCCACCATGCAGCTGCTGTGATATTTTGGACAGACTTGTGGAATTGGAGAAGCAGTCGGCAGAAGGCAGAGGCTATAAAGGTGCTCAGAGTGAGATTTGGAAGAGGAGATGTTTCTCGTGCTGCAGGTTATCTCTCAACAGGCTTGTTATAAATTCTTTTATTTTTTTTATTTACTGCTGCAATAACAAACTGTCCGGGGGAAAAGCTCAGTATGCTGCAAAATAGAAATATCTCTGCAAAAAGTGAGGAGGGAAAGCTGTTGCTGTTTTATTTTTTAATAAATGCCAGTCCTGGTTTAGCTAGCAAGTCTGGTGGTGGAAAATGTAATACATTTTGGCCAGTGGGTTAGTAGTACATGTAACTCTTAAGGGTGGGAAGCTTCTTCAGTTGCATGCAGTCTTTGCGTTCTATGCAACAGACAACCCACTCAAATGTTAAGTCAGTATTTCATAACTGTGGTCACACAAGCATCCATTGAGAAAACTGTGTAAGACAAGCTGCTTCCTCTGTGTGCCTTTTTCACAATCGCTTTCAATCTATATTGCATCTATAACATAATGTACACTTAACTATTGCCTTTACAGACACTGTTACACGTATAGGAGAATAGTCTCGGAGAAAAGTTTTCATATGATAATCTGTTAATGCACAAGCCTTGAATAAAAGCAGTTGCTTGCCAATATCTACCTAACACTACTTATAAGATTGTAAACTTAAGAGATAAAGAAAAAGCAAGACCATTAAACACAGAGTGCTACGAGTACAGTAGTAGTGCTAATTTAAATAAGGAACAGTCCGAGCTTAAAAGCAGTTCAGCTCCGGTGCACTGATGCAACAAAAATAAGACAACAGAGGGGAAAAAAGAAAGAAAGAAAGATAGAAAGACCCCAAGCTGAGAGAGGGGGACCACAACAGGAACACAATGCCAGCACGTGCCACAGAATGAAAGAAGAGGGGTCTTACCTCAGGAAGGTAGAGGAATGCCGGGGGACACTGAAGAGAGTGAGGCAGCATCCCGGAGTTGGACAGCAGAAGGCAGCCTGAGTTGGCCATGGAGCACAGCATGTGGTAGCGGGATGTTTTGCGCATGAAACAGGGAGATCCTTCTCTGTTGCTTGCTCTCTCTCTCTCTCTTTCTCTCTCTCTCTGTGCCTCCTTCTTCTCTGCCTGCTCTTTTTGTTTATGCTTTTTAATTTGCTTTCTTTTTTCTTTCTTTCTGTCTTTACTATAAAAGGTGGGATAAACACAGATACGCTACACATACATGTGCCCCCAGCTCACACAGGCTCTATATTGAATGCTCCACTATTTACTTTAGTAGCAATATAAATGTGCAAGGCAAGGGGGAGGTTCTCAGTAAATTGGACGGGGGGGTTGTGAGGTCTCCTGGGTATTCAAACACCACACTATAAAATGAAAATAATTCCTTATGACATTACAACAGCTGAACCAACCATTTAACTCCTTATGGGTCATGCCTGTGTTTCACATTCCGCTGATATTGTATTCGGGATACAGTATGTTGGTGGTTAATTTGTAAAAAGATACATTTGTTTAAATGCAATGATCTGGTTTAAATGCAAGTCCCACAATTTTTTGTTTTTTCGTAGAAGTGTATTGCTTTAAATAATATTTATTCAATTGTTGTAGTTTCTATTTGTGCTGGTTATTGAAGTCGTTTGTTGGTTTTATCTTTTGTCAGGTACCCCTAAACTAATAACCCCCCCCCCCATCACCCCCATCCTTGTTTCATTTTTCATTTTCTGTTTGTAATTCATTTGCACATTGTTTTAATTGTACTTGGGGGAAAACCATTCAAATAAAAACAAAACAAAACAGTAATTTCCTATTACAGTTTAAGAAGTAGAAACAGTTGATAGAAATGGAAGCCCATAACAGAGTCTGTTTTCTTTCTTCCTATCTATAGGGTAAAACTATCTTGGTACACGTATCTCATAGCCAAACCAACACTTAAACCATACTCATTTTATCCATTAATCTCTCACTGATGGGAATTCCTGCTACCATCTTTAAACAGAAAAGATAAGACAAACGCTGACAAAGCTGTGATTTGTATGTTCTGAAATGTGGAAAGAACATGACAGACTCTGCATTTCTTAAATGACAGAATCATCTGTCAACAATCTGCAAGCCCCCTCTCCAGCTATTATAAGAGAATCCCTGATTCTGTTTTGGTTTTGCAATTCAAGGAATATCCTCTCAACCACACCCACATCCTGTATACTGCTTCTTCTGTATCACATTATAATAACAGTCAGTAATTCAGATGTAATTATGGTATGTATAATCCAACACATGGTTTCCTTTCATTTTCAAAATCTATTCCATAACCATTCATGTTAACCCTTTTTCACAAACAGCCATAAATGTGGCCCTTTTCTTTTCCATATACCACATAAGGACCTGCACAATATATTTGGATTGATTTAACGAATGGGAGGAAGATCAAATCAAAATAAATATTGCTCCACATCAGATCGAACTTTTACATTTTCCAGAAAAAAAGTGAATTGAATTCACTTAAATATTTCAATGCATTTCCAGGCACCTTCCACTGCCTTTATTAAATCAATTTAGACCCGTTTTTACAGACCACAAAAGTAGGGCCAAGTGGGTTTCTGGCAATCATATATTTGTTTCTTCACTGCCAGCGAAGGTGAACCGGTTACTAAATGCACATGATGTAAAGACAAGGATATTTATAAATGACAAAATGGGACTCACTTACACAGAAAAGGGAGCTAACGTTTGATAAATAGATGGCATGAAGGAGTAAATCAAGTGCAAACAGATAAGAAAACAGGACCTGGAGATGATTAAACACCGCTGAGCCATGCGAACAATTATTTTAATAAGATGTAGTGGAGTACACACGGGGTTACTGTAGATGCGCAATGCAGACACTAAGGGGGGTCGCACTCGGATTCTCACAGCACATTTTCATTAGGGCCAGACCCCCAATATGGAAGAAGAAAACTGGTTACAATGTTTCATTAAGTATAGTAGTGTTGGTTATACGTTGGTTCATGTCCAAATTAGGTTATTATGGTCTAAACCAGACATTGATTCGCAACGACTACATTTATATAATGTCCTCCTGTGATCTTTCATAGATTAACTGTAGAGATTTGACTGAAAACTGCTGATTTGTAACAGAAATCACACTAAATTGTAGGTAGTCAATAAATCTGCAGCAGCCAGCTACAGTATGAACTCGTTATCACCTAATTATGAATTAGGACAGTTTAAAATAACAGTCACAAACTAACATGAATTTCAATATAATTTCAAAGACGCTAAGTTTTGAAATGCCGTCACTTGCTAACACCATTTCTGAAATATGTTTCAGTTAAATTGTAATTGGTTTTAGTGGAATCAACAACTGAAAATGTTTATGCTGTATTAAAATAATACTCCAACCCAACAGCACTCAAAACAGCTGTTTACATCACTGACTGCTCATCCCTGACATATTTAACAGGCACTTAAAAGAAAGCAGGAAACATCTCAACATTTCGAAGCAACGCAGTCCCTTTTTGTTAGAAGCAAAAAGAAAATTCTCGGAATGCCTCCGTGCACACAGGTAAAACATTTTTAAATGCTAATAGATCTAAGTGTTGTACTTGAAGCTGAAACACATTTGTTTTTTAATTATGCTTTGACGCGATCTGCAGTTTGCAGGGTGAGATAGCTCTGATCTCAAGAACCTTGAGGGTGTAATGCAACATAATTCAATAAACACTGAGGGTAAGAGGATACATTGAGGTGTAGATTGATCTCTGAAGGATTTGAAGCCTTGTAGTTTATGAGCTTGGAATCCTATGCAACAAGGCTGTTAAGGTTACTCTTTCAAGTGTCACAAGTCACAAGGCTGCAAAAAAAAGGTACTTCAAAGTATTGTTGCCAATTCGTTCTGGGCTAAATACCTAGGGCACACCCATGCCTTAAATAGCATTTATTGCACAGAAAAATAACATTACAATCATCCCACTATTGAAACTTTCCAGGGAAGCTGAATGTTAAAGCAGATATTCGTCATTTTTCATTAAATTCTGTCACCCAGATATTATTTTAATTTGCATAGGTCCTCAATTTCTTTCACATTCAATATGTTTACATTTGTGAAAGCAGGGGCCTTCAAGGACCAGGCTTTCAAAAGTGCACGTATTTAAATGTACACATATGATGATATTTCTACATCAAAGACTAACTTTTCCTTTTAAAAAAAATAATGTAATATATCAATTTAAAATGCGCTTTATGGACGGCAATCTATTTATACACAGTTTGAAATGGAAAGAGAGGTTAAGGCAAGGTTTGGTGTTGGAGGGCTCGATGCAGCAGTGAGCAGCTGGATTACTGTTGCCAGTATTATGCCTTAAAAGCGCCCTAGAAGCTCGGCTTAAAAACATCCAGAACCGGTGACCAGAAAATTGGAACTCAGAGCCGGGCCAGCCTGCCACTGATCTTTACAACCTTTGTCGTCCATCCCTGATCAGGGCAGTGACGGCTGAGAGAGCGACTCAGTCAAGGGTCAGCTGGCATTGATAGTGTGGCAGGGCAGGGCAGGGCAGGACTGGGCAGAACAGGGCAGGGTCATTCTGGCCGGGCTACCCTTAGCACCCAGCAACATGGGGGACGCGTGTGAAGTTCTGTTACTGCATGGGCCAAACCAGCCCTGCAGAAGGAAATCACATCAGATCAATGATAAAATATTTATAACACTTTTAGAAAGTAGATTCTCTGACTTGCCAATGTAGGAAGTGTGTGTTTGGGTTTATGAGCAGTAACACGTTAAGAATATATGTTTTTATTAGATGTCTTTTTTAATCATTGGGAATGTACGTTTTGCACATAATATTCTTTACGCGCTGTCATGCAAAAGGAGGTTTATCAAATCTGGTTGCCACAATGTATCACTTACAGTATGGAACAGACCAGATTAGCCAGATATCTAAAATTAATGACTGTTGCATATATTAATGGATTTTAAGTTTGATCTTTTCATAAATTAATGAGCAGAGATACTTTCGTATGATTTCATGCGAGTTGACATATTTAGACATGTATTGCATATGACATTGGTTAAAAAAAATAATAATTAAAACTATGATTTTGTTTGTTTGTTGATTCACAATTGTAGAAGACACTCATATTTGTTATTCATTTCTCCTCTATTTTGGTAGGTACTCCATTGTGAAAAACGGTCATTATGTGATCCCTGATGCTACAGTATAATGAATGCAAAAATAGAGGTTTTCTCTGCTTAATATATTCACTTAAACACTTATCTGGCAAAACAAAAAGTGCATTCAAACGCACAAGGCTACAACACTGACATGATTTGGGGCTTAGCACCTCATATTAGTTTTGGCACTTTGACATTTGAGCAGCTACAAACAAGTGTTAATGCTGGCCTGTTGCAGTAAAAAGCACTTACTCGATCCTTCAGTGAAAAGTCACATATATTGCACTTGAACACTGCTGTAATTTTAATGCTAACCCACTGGGCAAAAAGCATGAAGTGCCATGCTGTAGATTATATTCAGAATCTATTCATGTATAAAAGACACCTTTTCCCTCTGACAGAATTGGTAGTTACTAACAACATGGTTATGTTTTGCTTGCTGAGATTTGATACCCTCCTAATGTTGCATGTCTCTTTGGCATACTGGAGGCAGGTGTCAGGCTTTTGTCATCCAGCTAAAGTTGACTATCAGTAAGGCCTGCTTTCTGATTAAGTAGATCATAGAATTGTCAGTATTCCAATGCAGTCCAGCTTGACAATTCTGCATTTACAGAAATATGAAAAAGCACAACAGAACACATTATTTACAGTTACAGGGCATTTCATAGTAAAGATACAATGATAGTCCCATGTGTGGCATTTGTATTTCATTTTTTTTTTTCCTCAACCTGACATAGAGTCCTGCGCAGGTCCGATTTTTACTACCCACTTCCAACCTGGACCCGCTACTGCAGGAACCGACCCGAACCCGCAACCCGCTTCAACACGGTCTTCTTACCCGCGACCGGAACCGCTTTAATAAGACCTGCAACCCGACCCAAACCCGCAAGTGTTTGTCCTTTACCTGCTGCCTGCGCCAAATGACTCTCTCGCTCTCACATTCACACACAGATATCTCTACCATTCTCCACTAATTGAGTTTATACATTAGGCTATACAGCGTGGTAGCTTTCTCTAGTGGTCTGGATATATTTTACCATTGTAGCATTAACTATCTCTGCTTACTTTACTATAAAATACCTGTCTATTCCTTTCGTGCCACCAGTTGAAAGGGAGCTATACTTGTGGTTTCACAGAGATGTACCAGTTTTGTGGCTGTCGTTCACAAAAACATAGCAACATGTTCATTATTTTCATTAGCTATGATTCCAAAAGAATTCCACACTTCTGATTTACCTCTCAAACGATTATCCACTACATGATATTAACCCTATGCTGTCTTTTGTTTCACCTCGTTCACCAAGCAGACGTGATAAAAGGATCTTGTGACGTATCAAACAAGCGAAAACACTGCTTAGTCAGCTGACTCCTCCCTAATCGCCTCCTGCTTTAGTGCAGGAAATACTGGTATATTTACTTTCTAATATGTTCTAAGTCTTGGCAGTAATCAGCCCTTTTCCTTTGTGCAGTCTGTTGTATCATTATAGTTTACTTCTCAAATAAAAATTAGATTTGTTGGATATTTACATTCTGTAGCAATAGCCAAAACAGATGCTGATTCAGCGAAGGTTTTCGAATTAGAAACAGCAGACTGTGTAAAAAGTGAATTTGCTGATGTTTAAAGCTATAACTCTGCCAATAAATACCAATCAAATTCTCTTTGCATTTAAGCGATACGAAAAAGGAGTTACTGTAAGAGCAAGCAAGGAGTTAAGCATGACACGGCAGGATGGATTTAGCAAGGTTTACACCAAAGCCCTTTTATTTTGTGAAAGGACAATAAAACTATCACTTTTGACCCGTTTTGCTAGTGACCAGTTTTATAAAATGACATGTGCATTTTATGGTGCACATTGTAAGAATGATCTGGTGTATTGCAATTTTTCTATCCAATAATCATTGGTGTAGTAGAGCCGGAATACGCCAGAACACCGTTCTGGTACTATTTTCTATAAGCAGCAGTGATGTAGCTGTAACTCACATAAGAGGCATGCTAAGTCACTCATATATCCAACAAACTGAGGAGATCCAGGCGCAGTGGGATCTCCCAGGGATGGCCTTGCAGCAGCTGGCAAAGGTTTGAAAACCAAATTCTCTTGGGACATCTGGGGCCACAAGGAGACCTGTCGCCTTTTCTCTCCGGACCTTCTCTAGGAAGGCCAGGAGCAACGGTATTGGCGTTGGAACTGCCTCTGAGATCGCTGTTGTGCTGTAATCCCATGTCCGGCACTCTCCCGTCGTTTCGAGTGGGCCCGACTGTTAACTGCCGCAGAAGCCTGAAGGCGGTGCCTCAGGTCATCATGTGGGGCAGTGGGGATCGGAACTGTCTGAGTCACTGTGTGAGCCACGGGTGGACGCTTGCATCTCATTCTCTCCTGTACCAGAGTACAGGAGGTGATCATAAAGGCTACCTGCCAAGCTGCCTCGCATTCTCAGTGGGAGCGCTGCAGTAATTCCTCTACAGCTGGTCGAAAGGTATGGCCAGGGGATATTGATGCATCAAGCAATGTTGACTTGTCCTCGTCAGGGACCCTCGCTTGGGACAGCCAAGCTGCCTGTGAGCTACCATGAGGCTTGCCAGACCCCAACCCAGGGCTTGTCCTTGGAAGCCAGAGATCTAGAGCAGCATACTCGAAGCCAGGCGCATTTCTGAAGCAACAGGTTCAGGTAGGGGCGCTGACTGCAGTACTCCATCTAGGTCGTCAAGGCAATCAGGAGAGCAGTACAGGGAAGCGCACGGTGCTGCACTAGGGTGCAGCGTGGGTGATGACCTGGTTCTAGACTGTGTGCAGTCACACAACGGGGCAGTGCGTAACGTACAGCGGAGCGGAGCACAGGCTCATTTTTATACAGGAAAGAAAGAGTGTACTTCTTTTACATTTTTGTTAACTGCAAGGCAGTAGAAGAAAGAAACACACACACACACAACAGCAATGCTGTGGGGGTAGAACAGTCACCACGCTAGGTGTGTGAGCTGTATGAGTATTAATGTGTGTGGGTGCCGAAAGCACCAAGGCACGGAGCGTCTAAGAACCCGTGCAGTCACACGACGGGGTGTAGCATAGCTTGCAACAGCGTGGAGCACTGCCTACAGATGGGGGCTGTGCTTAGTCTGGACCACATCCAGTCCCACAACTGGGGCAGCACGTAGCTTGCAATGGAGTGAAGCACTGCCTGCAGACACAGGGCATCGAGGGTGCCAAAGCAACGAGGGTACTGGGCAAGAATGCTTTTGTCTGGACTGTGTGCAGTACACAACCGGGGCAGCACGTAGCTTGCAGAGGAGTGGAGCACAGCCTATAGGCAGTTATAAGAAAGACACTAATACAAACACACACAGTAGTTAACTATGGGGAAAACAGTCACCACGTAAGGTGGATGAGCTGTGAAATGTTTTTTTTTTTTTTTTTTTACCAAGGGCGCCGTTTAGTAGGCGGTCTGAGACTCAACAGTGCATCGCAACAGAGCCGGGGCCCGGTGGAGGAAATATGCGTCTCTTGTTTTTTTTGTTTTTTTTTAGCTGCAAATAACAGAGGAAAAAAAGACAGAACAAGGTTAGTGAAAGCAGACTACAATCGCCAGATGTAGGCTATTGAAAAAAATATTTAAAAACCAAAGCGTTTAGCTCAGTCTTCAGAAGCTGAGTTTCTTATTCCACAGAAGTGGCAAGCCAACTACCAGCAATAAATTGCAGGGGAACTCCAGAAAACTTGAGTGAAAGCTCTTTTAAAGAGTCAGTCACAGCCCTGGAAAAGGTAGTTATACCTACCTTAATTACCTGGTTGTGAGAAGCAAAAGAGAACGTGACCTCCGTGGAGTGACTACTTATTCCCTCGGTGACTGAGAACATCAATCCCTGGAGGGGCCTATCGGCAGCTCTGATATAAAATGCTCAGTAAATACCTGACCTGTGGCAGGCTTATCCCAAATGTATGGTTGTTGGTCGTCTTCGAATTGAAAGAGAATTTCAAAACTTTTGAACTGTAACTTCAAAGAGTTTGAACTTATCAAAATATTCATTTTTTATTCTCTTGACAGATACTTTCGTGTATACTGACACAATGCAAAACCCAGATCCAAAAGAAGAAACAAAAACACATTAAAAATACAATACCGGTGAGTATAAAAAGGTACAAATCCTTGACAGTTATGCAAAAGACGTGAGCGGCTGCTGCAAAGTCACTTTCAAAGGACAGACCTGTTTGATAGACCAGCATATAAAAACAAGAAAGCTGAGGCTTATTAAAGGGGGGAAAACTTGACAGGGAAGGCTGCTATGTGTTCAAGTGTACGGTGCAACGAATTTTCAAAGATCTTTAAAAACAAGGGGAACATGCTAACTCCTTCAGTTCAGGAAGGTCATACGATGAGTATCCTGCATTAGGACACTTTTGGAATTACAAGTCCATGCTATTTTGTTGTTCTTGCTTGGTTCCGGATAAACAGTAAGGTGGTTAATGAATTAAGCTTTTTAAACATGTTGTGGATAGGCTCTTAAAAGTAATTTAATGTAATCTTTTAGCTTTACCTCAGTTTAAGATAGTCAGATTCATTTGGGTCGCATGCTGGACCATGAATTTTGATCTTTAATCAAATAGCCTAGCGATTGTTTTAAAACTGGAAAGAAATATCTCTTGGAGTAGCCAGAAAGCTATAGGCAAGTCAATTCCTCTCCTGGTGAATCAGGAACTTTACTCAACATCTAAATGGTAAAACTGATCCTCTTGTGCATAACGACTGGTTATTCCTGGAATAGGTGTAAAATACTGTATGTATATATATTTTTTATGGAGCATTATTGAAAATGTGAAAATGAAGAAAATGTTCCACAAGTTGGGTAATTTCCTGAATAAAAGAAAACAGTCAAAGTTTGTACAAAAGACTATTGAAAATCGTGTCCTGCACTTACGTATTTTTCATTGAAGTTTGCAGAAATTACTAATATTTCATGAAACTAAAAAGTAAGGGTATGAGAACAGTCGTCCAAGGAATTAGAGATGGGAATCATTGAGGAATAGCCATTTATCCAGACAGAACAAGTGGATTCTTGCAGACTCGCTGCCAGTGTCATCCTGGCTATCCACAGTTCATCTGAGCATTATTAAAAGAAACAGTAACACTGAAATTGACTACAATACAACTCACTACTACATCCACTTTTATCTCTGCCTACAAGGAGAGCTGAGGAGTTAGTATAATAGCCTTCCTCTACTCCACAAGCATCACAGAGTCTCTTAGTATATTGAAACCCCCCATGATCTGTAATGATCTGTTAAATAACACAGGTCACCCTCTGTGTGCGATCCGATATCCCCAGTTGAATTGGGGAGAGTCCAAAGTACCCAGCCTCTTACGGGTATTGCGATTGAGCTGCTTTCAGTTTAGAAAGCAGTTGGCTGTGATTTCAAAACAACTTCAGCTGTCTCTTTTACTTGTGTTGGTTTGTCCGTTCCGATTACTTTAAAGTCATTTTCATTTTTATACCATTTCCTATCGCCTCCTCAACGGAGAACGCCCCCACACACTACCTGTTTATTGTAACAGTTCACTTTTCAAATGACGAATTGTAATACAACAATTAAGTTACACACTAACTGTGTGACTTTGATTCAGTACCTACGTCTAATATTGTACACAGTACAGAACGAGGTGTCACTTCAAACTCTTTGGTTAGCGAGTTTAAAGTTGCTGGCAACCAAAATGAAGTCTGATATCGCCCATAAAACATTTAGATTTAAAGGAGCACTTCCAACATAATCATGTTGCAAACTGAAATATTCTTATTTCTTTTACAATTGCAAGTACTTACCCAAGGTGTTATCGTGTAGGGGAAGGTGTTTGATCTCTCTTATTTAGATATAACCTGCCGAGTCTTCAATCTGTTTAAATTGTTTTGGCGGAACACATGACTATCAATTAGTCCCTGATGATTTTGTATCCCTGAGCCAATACGAATATCAAGCGGAAATCAGCAACTTCTCACAGCCAGGATGTGAACCTACACTCCCCTGACCATATGACTCATTCTGAACAGTACACGGTTGTGCCTTTATCAAGTGAGCCCCTCAGGGACCTCAAAATTAACACTTGTGAGACTGATCCTTCTGAAACTTCAGTAAACTTGGATACAGAAGAACCAGACAAATGAATAAAAACAGCAATACCTTTAATGCAAAAAAAAAAACTTTTTTTCAGCTTTCTTTAGACATTGTTTGGAACACCTCTCAGTGGTTAAGCTTTACACATTAAAAAAAACAACACATCAAACAGGGAGTGAAGGTATATCTCGACTCAACAGGACAGCATGCATCACGGAGCATCACTAATCCCTCTGAATTAAACTAATCTCTAGAATATCACCTGATCAGAAAGTCATGCTGTTGAGGGTCTCACAGTGCCACAAGCCTCCCATTTTTGCAGGCTAACTGCTGTGGCAACTGATAATGAGAGAAGCCACGCAGACACCTGATAGCAAAGCGGTGGCACTGATCACAGCCGGATATTAGTGATAAGTGGAGAGGAGCAGCTCACCATAGTGCAATCAAAGACTGCCTGGAGTAACACTGTGCTGGATACAAACTGCAGGGAACAAGGCTGGGAAACATGGCCTTTTCCTTACAAGGGATCTCAAGACGAAATCAGAAATGTTTCATGTTAGTTTATGTGAGGGTGTGAAATAGATGAATCCATTCTTGTTGATGTGTATATTTTGCTTCCCTGGAATGCATTTTGAATTCCAAAAGAATCCCCAGGGCATCCAAATTACAAAAAAATGAATAAATAAAGCAATGTTGAAGAAATGATTTGGTTGAGTTCCAGATCATGACCTGGGTTTGAGTGACATGACCGGTCTCTGTAAAGAATCTGTTTAGGGTCCAGGGAATATCTGAGGTATCATTCTGAAGTCCTGGGTTTAGATTGTCATCTTTCTTTGTGATCTAATTAAAAACAATGACTAATGTTGGCCCCAGTGGTTTGAATGCATATTGTATGGTGCAGTGATTTGTGATGTGTGGCAGTGGAAGTTCCTGTGTTGGTGTCCTATGGCTTTAGCCCCTTGGCTTTCTGTACAGCAGCAAGGTAGCAGTTACTGACAGGGTCACATAATGGAGGTCTTGACATTGTAGTATTTCATTCAGCTCACAAATATCACCAATTAGTTTGGGGCATAGAGTTACAATTGAAATCATTTCCTGAAGGTATGCTAACTCCCTTATGAAAAAATAATAGCACTACAATTCTGCCAAAAATATTATAATCCCCCCTAGTTTCAATTTTTTTTCACCAATTCTGTATGTATTATTAATAACTTATTTTCATACTTGTTACAAACTCCTCACTTTTTCGTTTCTTATATTAGCCTAATAAAAAATGTATAGACAGTTTGTAACAGCAAGCCAAACTTCTGTTCCGTTCATCATTAAACACCACACGCTCTACCTGAATCTGCTACAGCTTACATGCATTCATTAAACATTACAGATGCTCCCAGGTTCTTGAAACATTTCTGAATGACTTTTCTTAAGCACATTTTAAGAAAACCAAAATGCTCGCCAGGATGAAAGAGGCATTATCTTGCAGGTGGGATCGCAGGATGCTCACTGACCTTCAGTTCTCTTGAGCTGTTGTGGGGAGTTGTTGCAGTGAAGGACTGTAATTGGACATTCTAAATGTAGGAGAACATCAAGGGTTACATAATTGGCCACTTTAAATGTTATATAAAAGAAACTAAAAATCTTATATATATAGAATAATAGATGGGCTTCAGTGAGTTACAGGAAAATAATTTCATTTAGAGTTTCTGTGATGTCATAAATTACGAAACCAAAGGTTGAGTAATTTATAAACTGTCACAGAAACACAAGATGGAATTATTTTCCTAAGTGCAATCCCCATGCCTAAATACAGTTATACATTTTAAATAACTCGTGCTACACACACCCATTTATAGCCCGTGCAGCAACTACAATACACCAACATTTACACACTACACAGGGGTGGGGCACATTGCCACATATACCCCCTTGTGGCCTCAATGGCCACCTCCCCCCCTTAAAATCCCTAATCTAACTCGAAGTTCCGGGCCAAGAAGAGGGACTTCAAGGGGTTCATGGGCGGCAATGTTGCCAGTAGCCAGGCTGCTACTGGCAATGCTGTCAGCATTGACAGCTCCCAGGCTGACTCCTTCAGCCGGGCAGTCCTGGTAGCAGAAAAGCTGCGGGGGCAGGTAGTCCTCCGACCTCCCCCTTCTTCGTAGCTGACAGATCCCCCCTGCAAGTACTGCAGTGGGAGCAGGTCTCCTGACCTCCCCCACGATCTCCAGCAGCGAAACTGCTGCTGTGGTTGGTGGACTCCGGACCCCCCCCCATGCGGAACAACAGACAACCCCAGGCGATGCAGAGCAACAGGCAACCCCAGGCGATGCAAGGCAGGCATCCTTGGGTGAAGCGAGGCTGGCATCCTTGGATGAAGCAAGGCTGGCATCCTTGGGTGAAGCGAGGCTGGCATCCTTGGGCGAATCGAGGCTGGCATTCTTGGGCAGTGTGAGGCTGGCATCCATGGGCGGTGCGAGGCAGGCATCCTTGGGTGGTACGAGGCAGGCATCCTTGGACGGTGCGAGGCAGGCATCCTTGGGCGGTGCGAGGCTGGCATCCTTGGGCGGTGATGTGAAGGCATCCCCGGGCGGTGATGTGAAGGCATCCCCGGGCGGTGGCCAACTCAGCTGTAGCTCCTCTTGTGGTGGAGGTGGGAGCGGCAAGCAGTCCTCCCATGTTGGGGAAGGCGGAACTAGCAGGTATTCACCCTCAGCTGGTGGAGGTGGCGGAGGCAGAGGCAGCTCCTGCTGCTCTGCACCTGCTGTTGAAGGTGGTGGAGGCAGAGGCAGCTCCTGCTGCTCTGCTCCTGGCAGTGGAGGTAGGGGCAGCTCCCGGTGCTCTGCTCCTGTCGCTGGAGGTGGCGGAGGCAGAGACAGATCCTGCTGCTCTGCTCCTGGTGGAGATGGTGGAGGCAGAGAAAGCTCTGCTCCTGGTGGAGGTGGTGGAGGCAGAGGCAGCTCCTGCTGCTCTGCTCCTAGTGGCGTAAGCAGTGGAGGTGGAAGCAGCGAGTAGTCTCCTGGCGATGGAGGTGGGAGCAATGTGTAGTCTCCTGGCGATGGAGGTGGGAGCAGCATGTAGTCTCCTGGCGATGAAGGTGGGAGCAGCGTGTAGTCTTCTGGCGATGGAGGTGAGAGCAGCGTGTAGTCTCCTGGCAATTAGGTGGGAGCAGCGTGTAGTCTCCCTCTGTTGTGGGTCTCCCTCTCTTGCAGGAGACTGGTGTGGCTCTCCCTCTCTTGCAGGGGACTGGTGCGGCTCTTCCTCTCTTGCAGGGGACTGGTGCGGCTCTCCCTCTCTTGCAGGGGACTGGTGTGGCTCTCCCTCTCTTGCAGGGGACTGGTGCGGCTCTCCCTCTCTTGCAGGGGACTGGTGCGGCTCTCCCTCACTTGCAGGGGACTGGTGCGACTCTCCCTCACTTGCAGGGGACGGGTGCGGTTCTCCCTCTGTCTCGGAAGGGGAAACCAGCAGGCATTTTTCCTCTGCTGGTGGAGATGGGGACAACAGGCATTTTTCCTCTGCTGGTGGAGATGGGGACAGCAGGCATTTTTCCTCTGCTGGTGGAGATGGGGACAGCAGGCATTTTTCCTCTGCTGGTGGAGATGGGGACAGCAGGCATTTTTCCTCTGCTGGTGGATGCTCGCAGTCCCCCCGTCTGGGTGCTGGATGCTCGCGGTCCCCCTGTCTGGGAGCTGGACGCTCGCGGTCCCCCCGTCTGGGCGCTGGATGCACGGGCTCCTCCCACTCAGGTGCTAGTTCCTCCTCATAACTGCGGAAGGGACAGGAGGCAAAGTAATGCTTACCCTCCCCATCCCATCTTTCGGGACAATGCCTGAAGTGCCACATGGACGGAGCAGTGCATGGTGGTGTGACAGGTTTTGCCACAGGCAAAAAACACCACAGCCTGCTTCCTCCTTTTCCCCTTTGCTCTGCTGTTGCTGCTTACGGCTGCTTTTTCCCTTTTTTTAATATATTTTTTCCTGCAGGACTCTTTCTGGCCTGAGTCTTGGAGGCGCTGTTGTCCCGGTTCTGACACCATGTGTGACAGGCTAACTGCAGGGATGATGTCAGGCCAGAAAGAATCACACACAGACAGGCAGTACTCGGGTTGAAAATGAGACGCTGTTGCGCTCAGTGTTTTAATAAACAAACAAGAATAAAAGGTTGAACAAAACAGAAAACAGAACACGGCACTTGAGGCCAAAATAAACAGACAAACAAAACGAATAGACACTAACAAACAGTGTGGACGAACGCTAACCACAAAACAAGTACCGTAACGCTAACCACAAAACAAGTACCGGTGCTTCCAGCACGTTATAGCAATTATTTTCTTTAGTTTCTTTTGAGTTTTTACCTCCTCTCCACACCCGTTCTCCACTCACGACACACAACCCCGAGTGAATGAGATATGCATCTATATATACAATTGTGCTGGGATTCAATTACCAATTAATTATTCACTTGAATCCCAGCACGTGAACTAATCTGTGAGAACCTCGTGCTCACATATTAAATACTTTAAATGCAGGTGAAGTGAAGTGCAATCCCTGTGCCTAAATACAATTACACATTTTAAATAACTCGTGCTACTCACACCCATTTATATCCCGTGCAGCAACTACAATACACCAACATTTACACACTACATACAACATAAAACACAAAAATACACACAGGGGTGGGGCACACTGCCACAAGCCTTCACCCATGTATTATATATAAAGTGACCAAGAAGAAGACCTCCAGGAAGATGGCAAGATGAAATTAGGAAACACGCTGGAGCAATGTGGATGAGGGACAAAACAGACAGGCTTTTGAGGAAGAATCTTGGGGAGGCAATGGATTGAAAAAGGCTGAAGATGATGATGATGATATATATTAAAAACAGATGCCAAACAAAACCTAAACTCCAGCTTTTCTCTTTGCTTCGAGTGGTTCTACATTTTTAACTCTCCCTCCTATCTGCAGGATCATGACAAGTGCCTCCTGTTCACAGTTTTATGGTTTGTCTGAGAGAAGTGCCTGCAAGAAGTGATAAGTGCAGTTAAATGTCAATGAATAAACTGCAAATTACCTGTAAAACAACTGGAATTGAATTAGAGCACCCCAACAGTGAAACTGCAGATACCTAATGAATTACTCAGTAAATATAAACATCTTGCTAACAGGCTGGAGAAAAGAATACATTGCAGAGTGGCTCTTTCATTACACCTTTTTACATTTTTTCAAGTGCATAGCAAAAGGTAATGATTTTAAAGCACAAAGTGATTCAAATAATACGAGAGAGAGAGAGAGAGAGAGAGAGAGAGAGAGAGAGAGAGAGAGAGAGAGAGAGAGAGAGAGAGAGAGAGAGATGCAGAGACTGCAGCACGCAATCTGGCCACTTGGTATTATCTATCAAGCGCGGTTAGTAAATTTGCTGTCTGAAGCTGGCTCTGATTTATTCTCACTCTAGCAGATAATTTGGGATGATCTCAGATACTTTTCTCCACAAACAACTTCCTCCCTTTTTATATAAATATTGCATTTTAAATTGTACTTGTTATCCCCACTGTTCCAAAGATTCAGTTCATGAAATGGGAGAACAAATCAGAAAAAACAATGGGACTTTGCAGCATCTGTGTTAGAGCACACAAACACACATATTCTCACCCTTACACACACACACACACAAACACAGGCAAAGTCTGGACAATGAGGAGCATTAGCAACAAAAGTTAACCAATGCAGGAAGCAGATAGAATGCATTGATAAGACATCTAAAAAACTATTCTAAAACATCTGGTGAATTACTGCTACCTACAACTGCATACATATAACTCAAAAGCAAACAGGTGGATAGGTGATGAATCTATAATGTTTTTTTTTCTACCGTAGTTTAGGTATTAAATGCGAGTTTGATCTCTCAACTTTTCAACTCAATAACCAATAATAAATACTGAAGCACTTTGAACCCCATTGAACACATATGGGATGACCTTGGCATGAAATTGGCAATCCGCAGGAAATGAAGGAAAAGCTGGGATTGTTCTCGTCAACGTGTGGCTGAGCAAGGTGTGATCCAGACCCTTGGTGATTCTGTCTCATTTAAACATTAATGAACTGTGATTAAAGAAGGCCAACTTGACACTGAGATGTGCATAATAAAGCACAGTAAGACCACAGCCTCTTTCAACTTTCAATCTGAAAATCCACCTCTATTACAACCTGAACTGCATTAAAACCGTTCAACCCTATTTCTTTGGTGGTTGTAATGGAGGGGTATGTTGCCTTGCAATGGCTACAGCAGCCAGAGTGAAAGTACAATATGTCTGGGCTGTTTGGATGATTCTGGCAGGGGTCTGTACAAACATCTTTAAAATAAATAAATGAATACATTCTCGATGAGGAACAGGTGCATGAGCAAATGGCTTCTGCAGCTTGGGCCTGTGGAGCAATGCCAAAACACTGGTGTTTTTCAAAGCATAATTGCCCTCTGGCAATAAATGTTACCCCCTCTGGCAATACATATGTATTGTGTTGCTGCTGCAGTGTGCTGCTACAGTTGTTAAAAAAAAAATGCAATAACAGCTGGCTTGGAGTTACGCTGCGAGGCTACAAAAGTGGATGCAGGGTTTATTCAAGCGGGTTTTTAAGTCATCCGGACCATGAGATTGCGTCACAGCCGAGTTACACATTGAACATGACAGCCACTATTACTCATGTTATATGCTGTACGTGAGTTTTTGTGTCTGGCTTGAGACGGGCAAAAACAAACATTTGTCATTTTCGGTTACTGCACCAACTACTGTATTTTTAGTTTCTGTTGTGGAATAATGCTGTGGTCAAGTTCTTGACAAATAGGTGGTATTGTGAAAGTACATTAGCATTACCTCTCTTATGAATGGGTATGCCTGTTGCATAAGTAATGCTTGTGCTGTTGTAGTCTTGTAGCTTGTATATAAAGTGGAAACTTTCTGTTATAAATACAGTATCAATTGAAGAGCTGTGTACCTTGCATGGGGACCTAGGGATTTGAAATCTGGCTCCAAAGATCTCTATACACATGGCTGTGCAAAAGTCTAGACATGATGCATTTTTCTACTCTGATGCATTATAAACATCAACAATTTACTCAAAGCCGCCACTAGTGTTTTCTACTATTATAACAACCTTGACTTTCATAAAGAAGGAAAAAACATTGAGTGAAATAGCTTGCATCACTCGATTTTCAAGGTGTGGTATCCGAAGCATAATCAACAAGTACAGAGAAACATCATCTGTAATTGACAAACCCAGGACTGGAAGACCCAAAAAGCTGTCTGACAAGGATGAGCAATACTTGAAGATAATATCCTTAAGGAAAAGAAAGAAGACAAGCGTTGAATTGACAACAGAACTGGCAGAAGGCACAGGTGTCATTGTCCATCCATCAACAGTCCAAAGCACCTTTGATCATTGTTCCATAGTCCAATTTCTGTGTTCTTGTGCGTATTTTAGCCTTTTGGTCTTGTGTTCTTACTGCAACACATGCTTTAAGTCCTGATTTCAAGTGTGACCTTTGTACTGTTGATTTGATGGGCAATGACACCTGTGCCTTCTGTCATATAATTATATGTCTGGGCTGTTTGGATGATTTTTTATATATATACAGTACTGTGCAAAAGTTTTAGGCAGGTGTGAAAAAATGCTGTAAAGTAAGAATGCTTTCAAAAATAGACATGTTAATAGATTATATTTATTAATTAACTAAATGCAAAGTGAGTGAACAGAAGAAAAATCTACATCAAATCCATATTTGGTGTGACCACCCTTTGCCTTCGAAACAGCATCAATTCTTCTAGGTACACTTGCACAAAGTCAGGGATTTTGTAGGCATATAGTCAGGTGTATGATTAAACAATTATACCAAACAGGTGCTAATGATCATCAATTCAATTTGTAGGTTGAAACACAATCATTAACTGAAACAGAAACAGTTGTGTAGGAGGAATAAAACTGGGTGAGGAACAGCCAAACTCAGCTAACAAGGTGAGGTTGCTGAAGACAGTTTACTGTCAAAAGTCATACACCATGGCAAGACTGAGCACAGCAACAAGACACAAGGTAGTTATACTGCATCAGCAAGGTCTCTCCGAGGCAGAAATTTCAAGGCAGACAGGGGTTTCCAGATGTGCTGTCCAAGCTCTTTGAAGAAGCACAAAGAAACAGGCAACGTTGAGGACCGTAGACGCAGTGGTCGGCCAAGGAAACTTACTGCAGCAGATGAAAGACACATCATGCTTACTTCCCTTCAATCGGAAGATGTCCAGCAGTGCCATCAGCTCAGAATTGGCAGAAAACAGTGGGACCCTGGTACACCCATCTACTGTCCGAGTGGTCAGAAGTGGCCTTCATGGAAGACTTGTGGCCAAAAGCCATACCTCCGACATGGAAACAAGGCCAAGTGACTCAACTATGCACGAAAACACAGGAACTAGGGTGCAGAAAAATGGCAGCAGGTGCTCTGGACTGATGAGTCAAAATTTGAAATATTTGGCTGTAGCAGAAGGCAGTTTGTTCGCCAAGGGCTGGAGAGCGGTACACGAATGAGTGTCTGCAGGCAACAGTGAAGCATGGTGGAGGTTCCTTGCAAGTTTGGGGCTGCATTTCTGCAAATGGAGTTGGGGATTTGGTCAGAATTAATGGTCTCCTCAATGCTGAGAAGTACAGGCAGATACTTATCCATCATGCAATACCATCAGGGAGGCATCTGATTGGCCCCAAATTTATTCTGCAGCATGACAAAGACCCCAAACATACAGCGAAAGTCATTAAGAACTATCTTCAGCGTAAAGAAGAACAAGGAGTCCTGGAAGTGATGGTATGGCCCCACAGAGCCCTGATCTCAACATCATCGAGTCTGTCTGGGATTACATGAAGAGAGAGAAGCAACTGAGGCTGCCTAAATCCACAGAAGAACTGTGGTTAGTTCTCCAAGATGTTTGGGCCAACCTACCTGCCGAGTTCCTTCAAAACTGTGTGCAAGTGTACCTAGAAGAATTGATGCTGTTTTGAAGGCAAAGGTGGTCACACCAAATATTGATTTGATGTAGATTTTTCTTCTGTTCACTCACTTTGCATTTTGTTAATTGATAAATATAAACTATTAACATGTCTATTTTTGAAAGCATTCTTACTTTACAGCATTTTTCACACCTGCCTAAAACTTTTGCACAGTACTGTATATATATATATATATATATATATATATATATATATATATATATATATATATATATATATATATATATATATAATTCATATTTTCCATCGGCATTATCCATATCAACATAGTGATGCATAATAAAGTAGTCACAATGATTGAATACACCACTGAAAAAAACACAGGGAAACCAATGAATACCTAAACCATACTAGAAAGCTAAATAAGTAACCAGTGGTATTTGTCACAGTAACCTGCATTGCTGGTACAATGTGTATGACATATACTGTACCGACAAGCTGACTAAAATCACAGAATAAAACTTGCACTCTGAATGAAATCATTTAAGCTGGCAAGCAAGCCTTGTGTAGGTTACCGTATCTTCACTGTCAAGACTGCTGCAGAGAAAGATCCAGCATGTAACTTTATAATTCATTTATCTACCTGCTGGATGCTGCTTGTAGAGGTGCTGGGGATCTTGTTAAGGTAGCTGCTGCTTGCTTAATAAGGGGCATGGAGGTGGAATTAGAGGGCTTGCTTTAGGTACTGCACATATCCTTTACTGTACATTGTGAAAGACGTTTGCTTCATAGTGTGCTTGGAGTGCTGCAGCAGCAAATAAAAATGGTGTAGTATTTTAAAACTGCGGCATACTAACACTGTGGATGCACTGCTTGAAGTGCAATGCTGTTCCTGTTACATTGTAAAAAGCTTACTGTGGTCTAAATAAACCACAGTGAGTTCCGTGCCACAACATCCATTGTAAAATATGAGACACACTGTATAATATAGAAATCCCAATGGGCATGCCCACTAATAGATAACGAGAGACATCCATGGCTTACTCATTAATACGTTGTACATTTATTGACAGATAGATGATGAAAAGGATAAACAGAATTATGGAAAAAACAGAAAGAAGACAATCTCACGTCACTTCTGCAGTTTTTCCTTGTACTGCCTTTGCAGCATCTTGCACTGCAAATGTCCCATTTGCGTAAGGATTGTTAATTACATGGCCACTTGGAAAGCATGCAACTGTTTTTTTTTGTTTGTTTTTTTAATTTTCTATAATTCTTATTTTCAAACATAAATTGTGTTTAACATTTCTGAAGTGGCGCTCTGTCCAGCTCCACACTCGGGGAAAGCAGCCAATCATTCACGGGAAAGAGCTGCTGTTTCTGAAATGCACCGCACTAAATTATCCATGTTCTTGGCAGTAAGCAGAAATAAGATAGGCCTGGTGAAAACAAAAGGTAGCTTTACAGCAGCATGGCTTTCACATTCTGCATCGCTCTATACTCTAGTGTACTGCAATACATAACGTGTTAGCATGGGACTTCACTTAAAACAAGAAGGTTCGTTTTAGAGATTCATTACCCAAGTAAAAAAATAAATCTAATAACATTTGTAAGGCTTAATTTATTGCCCCTCGGCACTAAAGGCAGACACACTACAGTTTCGCTAAGGGGAAACCCCCCCAAGTGGGATTGTAGTCAGTATCTTTATGCACACATACAATGTGCCTATCCAGCCATCAGGGGTCGTTCATTACCCATTACAACACAACAATAAGAAGAACAAGAACAATACTACTACTAGTAATAATACTACTACTACTAAGAATACTACTAATAATACTACCACTAATAATAACAATAGACTACTGTTCCTGTTAGTTATGATGAATAATTACCCACATTAGCAATTTACAGATGGAGTACAATATGTACTTATTGTACCCAAACATATTGTGGAGATGGCGGTTCTTATTCAATGTAAGTAAAATAAATGGCAGAAATGTTTTTTCCTGGTCAACTGTGGATTGTTGGAGTGCCAGTTTATAAGCAAGCAGGATATCAGAGTGTAAATGAACCAAACTGTACCATCTAGGATTACTGCTGCCCTCCCAAACCAGAGGGCTTGCTATGAGCAAAACAACTGCAGTTTGACAATTAATTTCGTACCTCAATGGAGCCTATTTTTACAACGACAGAAAAAAAAAACTGATTCCTTATTGGTAAACAAACAGGTATTATTGACCATGCATTTATCATAAAACATGACTGTTTTTTCTCTATAATGACGTATTGATGATTGTCAAAATATTTAGTTAATTTAGCTGAATAATGGAAAAGGGAGGTCACATAATGTTAATAGGAAGGATCTATTAATAGAGCACATGTTCAATATGCAATAATATGGAGAAAAAATATTATCTGAGACAGTCATCTAGTTTCTTTTTTAATGTATTTCAAAAGTCAGGGCTATTCAATTAGAACAATTTCCATATATATGCAAAAATTGTTTATATAAAAAACATCCTGTTTCAGCAGTAATCTCTACTTAATATAACTTAAGATTACTTTTCTTTATGAGTAGCGTGTGCTCTGCATTGCTATTCAATTATTATTTAATTAAAGTCGTGGGTGCAATCTCATTACTGGTCCGATGTTCCCAACTGTTGAGCTGTACTAAAATGCAGAGAATGACACATCATGTTTTCCTAATTTAAAAAACTTTTTTTCAGTTTGTCTTTTTTTTTGCATCGCACACAAATACTGTTGGTCAGATGTGGAATAGAAACTGGATTATTTGACTGGATATTTGCATAGAACACAGTGCCATCAGGTGGCCAAATGTAATTGCAATTAAAGGGACTAATCCATCACATTTTGTTTTTGAAAAACTTGATTTCTAGATGCTACTGATCAATACTCACTGCATGTCTTCCTGTGAATGGAAGTGTGATTGAACAGCGCCATAAAACAAAATTAAAAACATAGGTCATATAGATCCGGTGTATTTATTTAATTGAATCTCCATGTCAGATTTAATCAGGCACGTGTTTCTGAACTAGCAGTAGTCAATGGGATTTTTTCCTTTGCTTTACAGACACAGCATAGCATAAATTGGTTGTTCTCTCTCACACACACAGACACACACACACACACAGGCTAATAGAGTTACACCAACCAGTAATTTAAAATGGCTTACTGAAAACAGAAGAATGCTTCTTTAAGATTCTGAGCAACTGGTAATGTGGATAGGGCAACTTTTAAAAGGGTCTTGCTGCTGCAGTAAGTATTTAAGTAGTGGGCATAAAGAAAGGTCCCAGGGAGCCTGATCTCTCTAATCTACAGATGTTTTTTTGCTATTAAACTGCTTATTTGGGGATTAAGGGCTTCCTGAGAACACAATCCCCTCTCTGAGTGTTTCCGAGTTTTCCGAAGGTACTCATTTAAATATTAATGAACTGGGTAACTGAGGGCTGAGAGAGAACAGAAATTAGTGGCGTGTAATTTTGCTTCGAAAATCTGTAATCAACCAATCCCCCTCCCCATCATCATCATCTGAATCCAAAAGCATAGTAATTGCCGGCAGCTCCGGCAAACAGCATTAAAGTTTAAACAGTTGGAATAACTGCAGGCGCGTTTCCAATGGTCGCAGTGCACTGCAAATTGATTACTACTTCTGTTTTTTTCTGTTAGAGAAAGCTGTGTGGAGCTCTTTTCTTGTTCTCTTTTATTGTGATCAAAACTAAATGAGGTTGACACCCTATGTTATTTAACAGCAGTCTTACTTCAGTGTTTTAAATTAGAGCTGCAGTGACCCAAACAGCCTCACAAATAGCTTGATGTGCATCTCGGCAATATTGTACCTTTTATGCTAGGCATGCTAAAATATCAGGGAGAGTGCAGGACATCTGTAAAAGTACAGTATGTGGAAATGTCCCTTTTTTTATTATTGCTTCCCTCAGTTACAATGAAGGAGGAAGCTTGTGACTGTAGCTACCTATATGGAATGCAAACTAACTGGAAAGCCAACAAGGGCCAGTAACATTATATTTTAGGGTAAAACTGAATATGATTGGGAGGTGGTTTAGAAGGCATACCCACACAAGTGTAGAAGGAAACATTGTTCCATATAAAGCTATTTATAAAGACACGTTTCAGGACTGTATTAGCAATGCCTGATACAAATATATTATACTGTAGCAAGAAGAGGCAGTAATAATGCTGTTGACTAACTGAACCCAGCTACCGTATATAATACTGTATACAGCTATGGATATGACAACTTATGATTTTAAGTGCCACTGTATATATTAAGTCCAGACAGACAGGCAAGCTTTATAACTTCAAGTCAACGTCCCCTTTGAGTGATGCTATCATGCAGTCACAACTGATATATGAATAGCTTGTTTTATTTCACTTGGGGGGATTTTCATGTAAATGTGTATTTTATTGATGTATAGCTTTTTAAACACCATTTGATTCCATTTTTCTTATTGACTTTTTAACTAATTGGTATGTCCTTTACATTCTTGAAGGTCTTACTTTCTAATGTAGCTCACGATATGAAACTGCACCTAAAGAGCTTTTTTGCTGGACAGATTATATTCCAATGCAACATCTTTCCTGTCCAAATTGATTGAATCAGCAAAATAAGGCATCAGTACAGTTTAGGTAATAGTGAACAGTTATACAATACGATAAAACATTGCTTCTATCAGGGTTGGTATGGAAGCAATAAAGACTTGCATATGATGCTCTACCCTTATCAGAGCTACCCTGAATGGAACTTTACAGTTTATTTATATCGCCCCCACCAAGAGCAACACTGACACATGTACTGTAATGAATACCTCTATGTATGGGGAGGGGAGGGGGGGGGGTGTTTGGGTGATAAAGCATGCAAATGAAAATGGAAAGAAATGGAAAATGAAATGGCTGGTATTTTCTTTTTTTTTTCTTGCTGCAGGGAAGGTGTCTGGCGATAATATTTAGCACACCAATACTGTCAAACTCCCTCTCTGGAGAGTAAAGTAGCTGCTGACTGGGTTTAAAAAGCCCCCTTGCATGGAAAAAAAACACAAATCCTGTAAAACTGTATCAATACCTTCATCAATAAATGCTATGTTTTCACTTTACATGTTAGGAAGAAAAGCGGCAGTATTGTAAAGCAGCTCTCATGCTTTCTTTACCCACTCAGCCTTTAGATTTGAGGTTTGCCACCCACAGTGTCTACAGCTATGGCCAAAAGTTTTGCATCAAATGAAAGCTGCTGAATAATGTTTCGTTATACATATTGTATACTTAGCGAAAAACATATTGTAGTTTTCCACATGCTTTTGTTTTGTTTTGTTTTTAAATTATGTCTCAATCCAAAAATTTAAGTGAGGCAAAACTTTTGGCCATAGCTGTACATAAAATAATGTTTCAAATATTCATCTGAAATCTGAAAGAATGTTCGAACATATAAACCCACATTTGCCTCTGCACTCATTGCATTACTTATGAATGATGGGATATTAATTGTGTACTGTATGCATATGCACATCTCTAAAGACACAGTAAAAAGTCCTGTAGTTGTGTAATTTAAAAGGGTACCTTCAAATGACATCGGTATATTTCAACTGTCGCCTTGTTTCTTATAATTTTTGACTGGTATATATATATATATATATATATATATATATATATATATATATATATATATATACTGTATATATATATATATACACACACACACACATACAGTACATACATAGATACCATTTTCAATAAAAAGTCATTTGAAAACTCAACTGGCTGATTCAATAAAGAGTTAAGTGGCTTCTACTCTTTGGTTGACTCAATCATCAGGTATGCTCAGTTATTTTATGTACAGTGGACCTTCAGGGATATAATAGCTTCTTTAGCTAAACTGTTTATATGTAAGAGCAAACTTGCGTCTGCTCAATTATAGCTGAATGCTTAGTTTAACTTCTTATTTTTATGCACCATAAAAGCAAATTGTTTTACTGTAATGTTCTAACATACATGTAGAAAGAAACATGTAACACCCAGGACTACCACATGATAAACAAAATGCTGAATTGCAACTGACTACTGACCTGGTAAAGCATGCTAATAAATGAAATATACACTTTCAACTCATAAATGTCTATAAATCTCCCTTTATTAAAATGTGAACTTTATAAGGCATGAGAGAATGCATCCGTATACATATTTACAAGCAAAGGATTTTGGCTGAGCTGCAAGATGTTTTACACACAGAGCTGCCAGTGTCTGAAAAATGTGTGCACACATTTAATAGGACATTTAGTTTTACTTACAATCTTAGTTTTGCATCACATTTTTTTGTAGGACATAGACATACATTTTTATTGGTGGTTATTTTATTTGCAACGGTTGTATTAAAGCATTATAATGAAAGGCAAGGATTTGTTTTTGGTAAGGTTCAGAAGTTATACCCACCCCTACCAAATATTTTGCATTCATAAGCAGGGGTTCATTTGTAAACAAACAGGTACTAGGTCTTATAATTAAGGAAGAGGGCTAGCAGTTTTGTTTATACAGTACACCTAATGTACTGGTTTACTGCAGCTCTCATATATGCTTCAAATTCTCATCTGCTTGGGGATTGAGGTTTCGTGGACGATTGTTGGTGTCGGTAGCTGCATGCTGACCTTTGCCTTGCCATGTTTTAACATAATCTTCAAGTCTGCACAATACCAGTGCTGGGACGACAAACAGGAGGACAACACTATTGTTGTTAAGAACAATAGTTTTTTTGCCGCATTGCCATTTGGCGTGCATATTCTCATATTCTCACTCATAGACGTCACATACAAAAATATATCACTTTTGCTGTTTTGCAGCCTTGTTGTACTTGTGGTTTCAGATTTAAAATGCATTATTTAGCAAGAAGCAAAATGTGTGAGTGTAAGGGCTAACACAGTTACATAAAAGTGTGTGCTACATATCACAGGTGTTATTAATTCTGTGTTAAAGCCAGGTGCTTCTCATTTGTGAAGTGGTTGTAAATCTGCAGAGATGGCTATATTCAATCTGAACTGCTGTAAATCCCGGCTTAATGAAATCCATTTTTGGAACTGCTCACTACTCTAACAATCTGTAAAGGCGTCAAATGAAAACACGAACAATTGTGCAGGTAGAGCTGTATTTAAAGCAGTTGCAACAGAAAAGTACACCGAATCCGACCTTTATGCAAGGTGAAGGTCGTATGAAACTGAACAGGGGGTACCTGAATTAGAAATGCAATTTTCTGAGTGAGCTGACAGCGCTGCATCAAATACAGAGGCAGCTAATTTGCATGATGGAGACACGGCGATCAATATTTCACCAACAATTATTGATGTTGCTTGATACTTCTCAATCTATTTTTTTTTTAAATACAAAGCAATTATTGTATTTTTTATTTTTTATTTTTACAGGTTGCAAGTTTACTGTCAAAAATCCAATCTGTTTTACTGTCATCGCATCAGCCCGTAAAGCACTGCTTTTTTTGTAAAAGAAGTGAAGCGTTAATGATTTCTGGGAAAATACAGTATTGATTGACACACGTGTCGTGTAAATAGACATAGTTATTGAAGAGTTTGCATTAGAGGTCTGACAGCTTCTTCTTTTTACTTTTAAACACTGAGGCAAGGGACACCGGACCAATGCACAGAGCATCACCTTTCTCCTACTGTATTGCCTTCTCTGCAGGTATTAGCAGTGCAGAAGCATTCTCCACTGGAACAAATAACTGCGCGATCTTCCTTTTTGTAGCTCAAACTCTGCATTGTTTTAATCCAAGATTTCACTTGCAGCCATGCGGTTTTTCACACCTAGCACCTTGGTTGAGGATCATTAATTTATCTGGGGGGGAGCAGGGGAGAGCACCAATGTTCTTTTTTTTTTTTTACATATTTCTGTTTGTGGAGCACTGAGGTGCCTGCTGTTCCTGAAGAAAAACACAGATGACATGAAGAATGACCCAGTAAAACATTGTTTGAGTCATAGATCACAGGGGCATTGACAAATCAGGTTTTTGAGTGTTTAATGTGCTTAAACTCCGGTCACAGCAGGTAAAAAGAAGTCAGTCGCCCACACGCCACACTGCTGTACATACTGTAGATAAAACCCTCAATCAGGTACAACTTTTTCCTGTACCTCCCGCAAGACTTGCTCCTCCGGCCTCTATCAACATGGAAAGATCGTGTTTCAGCAAAATCTGCAACAGGCAGCAAAAAATAGCAATCTTAAACTTTAATTGCATGAAAGGCTGGGTGTTTAATCGATGCTAAATGAGTTACGGCATGTATTTTGATATCAGACGGAAACTGTAAACATTCCGGCAGACTGTAGTGACATCTCACTAAAGAGTTTGCAGAAAACAGGGGTCCCCTTGGGAGAGAACCCATGTTCGGTATACATGTACTGTATATTATATCTTGATCACTGCTGTGAGACCTATATAACCCACATGCTGTACTTAGACAGACATTCCATGATTTTGTTCCTGTAAATGAGTGCTGTGTTTTGTAAGCCCATCGGTAGACCAGTTTATATGAACCTCTATGGTCACATATTCAATATCATATTCCATGGTGTGGTGAATTTCTTAGGGTCAGTGGCCTGACCGTTATGATCTATTTTTTTTTTTTTTTTTTTTTTATAAATTTAGTCATTGCCAATTATTTTTTTATTATTTTCTCCCCAATTTGAAATGCCCAATTAATTTTAGGCTCAGCTCACCGCTACCACCCCTGCGCTGACTCGGGAGGGGCGAAGATAAATACACGCTGTCCTCCGAACCGTGTGCCGGCAGCCACCCGCTTCTTTACACTCTGCAGACTCACCGTGCAGCTGCCTCAGAGCTACAGCGTCGGAGGACAACGCAGCTCTGGGCAGCTTACAGGCAAGCCCGCAGGCGCCCGGCCAGACTACAGGGGTCACTGGTGCGCGGTGAGCCGAGGACACCCTGGCCGACCTAACCCTCCCTCCCCCCGGGCGACGCTCAGCCAATTGAGTGCCGCCCCCTGGGAGCTCCCGTCCACGGTCGGCTGTGGAATAGCCTGGATTCGAACTCACGACATCCAGGCTATAGAGCGCATCCTGCACTCTAGCGAGTACTTTTACTGGATGCTCCACTCGAGACCCCCCGCTATGATCTATTTTTGACCTGCCAGTATACCCATGGCTTGACCCTTTTTCTGTAAGACTATTCCAAAATTGGGGAACCACATGAACTGCTGGATCAATGGCAGAGTAACGCTTTCTCTTTCTGCCTCCTTTCATCTATTTTTGTCAGCTATATTATTATACCTAACTATCATATCATATTGTTTCCTACACGGTACCTGATATCATCCAACATGTCGCTGAAGTCGAAGAAGAGACCTGTCTCTGAACACTGGTTCCCTGTCCAAGGAAAAAGGAAAAACAATTTACCTGGCTGCCATTATTGAGCCTTCCTGCTCTCTTGACCTGTCTTCTGTTGTTATTGCCAAGTTGGGCTCCAACAGGGTGAAGAGAAGTGGATCAGCTGCACAACACCTCGATGTTGGCTGATTTCGGACCGGGGGTGAGACCTGCTCTTCTAGACCATCATTTGCGGACTACAGTGCTATCGTCTTCATGGAACAGTATTTTTTTCTTTTTGAACTTTTTTGGATTGTGAAGTTGATTGCCTTTTTTATTATGTCTCTTTGTTTTCGGCTGTATCTACCTTGATTGGATACTGAGGTAAATTTTGTTTATCATTTTTGTACTTATTACATTTAGTCTGGCTATTGTATTGAATGATTGATAGGGGGAGGACGGGAGCGGAATTGTATTTTCCCTGCCAATCAGCGCCATGGCTAGATCTTTGTTTTGGTTGGGGGTACTGGAACCTGGTGTGTTGTTCAGTACTATATTTCTCGTTCTTTAGGGTGGTATTTTTGTTCTGAGGGTGGGTGCGGGTGGAGGTGTGTGTGTGTGGTGGCGATCTTTGGGAGGGGGGGCAGGAAGGACCTCAGGAGATCCCTGACTGATTATCTTGCATATCTCTTTCTGATCTCTGAAATTGTTTTTGATGCCCTTGACTGAAATAAATGTATTGTCCTGGAGCATACAAGGGCTTAATTCTCCCAACAAACAGGTTAGTTGATAGAGGGGTTTATACTTTAGCGGATATTACTAAAGGCAGGTATCTTTGTACATTCCAGGACCTACAGTTGCGTTATAATCTCCCAGGTACTTCTTTCTATTTTTTTATCTACGTCTTCACTCTGCAATGCGTGCTTATGTGTGCTCCTTGGGGGACAGAACTATCATCTCATGTGTTGCATAATATACTGAACACAGGGGGTAAAACGAAAGGACTGGTATCCACACTCTATATTCACCTATTAAGAGCCTCGTATGAACCACTGGTAGTTAATACTAATTGGAATAAGAACAGATCTCCTATAAATGAAGACATTTGTTGGGATACTCTCTGGAATAATATAAACTGTGCTTCCAAAAACCCTAATCATCAACTGATCCCTTTCATTTTTATTCTTAGGATATATTTAACCCTTCAAAGGCGATTTCAAATGCAATTTACTGATACTCCGGTATGTGCGCTTTGTACCCAGAGAACCATGGGCACCTTTTTTTCATATGATCTGGGAATATCCAGATGTGGCTATATTCCGGGGTCTGTTTGTTCAACTTTGTCCACTACTCTCCAAAAGAACATTCCTTGTTCCTCTGTAGTCCTTTTGTTGAATGATGGCTCACCACTTGATCTGTCTCTACAGCAGAAGCGGATTTGGCTGGCTGGTCTTACTGCTGCTAAAAGGATGGTTGCCCTGCGCTGACAGCCTCCGCATTCTCTGCCCTGGCATCAGTGGACCTTACTTTTCTTGATATTATATATATGGAACTTTCCATTGCTTGGGACCATGGGCCCAGGGAGAGAGCTGTACAAGCCTGGTTTACCATTAAATCGCTGATGAGCCCGTCCCCATCAATCATTGATTGATATGGGATTTCGGGGTCCTTTGGGGATGGAGTGGGAGGGGGTTGCCACCTGGGGAGGAGGGTGTGACAGGGAGCGGTGTGGGATGGGGAGGGGGGTTTGGGTGGAAATGTGATTGTTCTTGTCTGTTGTTTTATTGTTTTGTTCATTTCTTAATAAAAAAATGATCACAAAAACTCAACAATTTTCAAGATCAAAGGAGATTACATTAACCTCTTTTCTTAAATTGGATATTTGACCCCTAGTAAAATCTTATTCCTACTTTTTTTTGGCATACAATACAATGTCATTTCTGGGAACCTGACCAATTCTGACCAAGAAAATGTTTAGGTGGTGTATTCAATGAAGAAGCTGACAAGGTGTTAGGAGATTAGCAAATTTGACCATAAAACAATTTTAGGTCAGTCAATTTGTTTTTGGAAAGAATGCGAAACATGCTTTAAAATTATATTAGCATTATTTGTCATGGTCATACCCAACATGGAGAAAAAGGAGGTTCAGGTAACCAAGATGGACACTTTCACCCCCTTCAGACACTTTCCCATCATGTGGAGCATGTTACACAGTTCTGCATGTTACACAGTTTTGCATGTTACACAGTTCTGCATGTTACACAGTTCTGCATGCTACACAGTTCTGCATGTTACACAGTTCTTTTGCATGCGCATGACACCTGCCCTGGCGCTATTTTCTCAATCACATGTGGTTTAAGTATCATCAACCAAAATGGAGGAAACACCTGCCCAGAACTTGGCCCACATGGTCTGGAAGGACCCAACAGTATATAATTTATTTACAGTCAGTGGTGTGGGAGATTTGCAGTCACTAAACTGGACAGACCACCTCTGAAACACTTTGAGAACTTGAATTTCAAGTACATTAGGTTCCTTGGCCTCCATCTGCTTGTGGACATTTGCATATGTCTCCATGGAGATGGCATTTTTAGCCCACAAAGACCTGGATTAACCTCTGACCCAGTATCACTGTTAGAAGGCTGAAAGTCCACTCCTACACTATTCTAAACAACACATGGAATTTCAATTAATGACCCATTCAGACAAAACATAAGAAAAACATGCATTCCTGCATTTTTATTTTATTTTTTAATTTTTTTTAGAAATTCCTACATTATTCAACTAATTGTGGACGATAAGGTGATATTTGGTATTGATGTCAAACCCAACCTAGTGAATTCAGTTACTGACCTAACCTGCTGTTCTGTCCCTTTATCAAATGTATTTTCTTTTTCAAGAATTAGGGCCAGCACCTATTTTACCTATTTTAATCTAATGAAAGCTCAGTGCACTACCATTCACTGCAGTCTGTTCATTGCAAAATAGACTTCTAGACCACCTACATATCACCACAAGGTCTGGTAGCCTACATCTTCAAGTGTATAGTGCCCTTATCACAAAGAAAATTAAAAAAAATATAAAGCTTTCCACATTTTCACAGATTGGAGTTTGAACTTCCAGTCTTATCCCTCAATGGAAGGGTAGTTGAGGCGCAGTGGCTGGGGGGCAGTTTGAGGAAAGCTCACATTGATGCTGGCCATTCAGTTATTCTTTTATGTTCTGGATAAATAGATGGTTTTAATTTCCAGTGCTGTCAATCTAGCACCATTCACATACCAAGATTTTAAGAGCTCAACAGTGAGAAGCCTTTTGGAAACCTCTTTTACTGTAGTAATATGATATTTGAAAATGTTACAGGAAGCTGATATTCTGTGAGGCCTTCCCAGATGGATGTTTAAAATAGCATTCAAAGAGAGCTCCTGGGGGAGAGGGTAGCTATAATGAAGAGGTTACAGTGTCGTCCAGATGTCCAACTGAAGTACAAGCTCCATAAAACTAGCCACACATCAATAAACTATCCTCCACAACCACCCACAAACTGCCTCATGCCATTGGTTTTCATTTGGTCTATAGATCTCTTATTGCAGTTGACTCTCCCAACAATTAATTGTACCAACCTGGTAACAAAGGAATCTAAACCTTACCACCTCTCAAACGGTCTCATTTCCACAGCTTGACATGCAAAAAAGGGGAAAAGAAAAACAGGCTTAAACGCTAATAAAAACTCCAGCACAATTTATAGAGATTGTCAGAAACATACTGTCTCTCCTCACAGCTGCCGGGTGACCTGGGTCAAACCGCCAAAGAACTCTATTTCTCGCAGTTCCTTTGACAATGCCTCCCGATTTGGATCATAAATCCCCTCAAATCGGTCAATAACCTATAACGTTAATGTCACTGTCCTGCCATTAATTTTATAGCCAGAGTGTCCCCTCTGGATGTTAATGACCCATGACTGCAAGTGCAGACGATGTAACCCACTACATGCTGAAAGTAACTCTCCAGACAGTAGACCTCCTGTATTGCTTGTGAAAGGCCATCAGCTAATATGGGGGTTGAGGCTTGGGTTCCATCTTGATCGTTCCGGTAAACACAGCTTGCTCTTCGGTCCTGCAGGCACTTGAGCTGAGCTTCAAGTGGAAGCTCTCCCACAGGAGAGTTTCCATATGAGAGGAATACCAGAATAAGTTAATTCTCTTTTAAACCGGTTTGAGACTACTAAATAGTGTGCATTTTATTTTCTGTCTTTTGAATCGGCATCTAACCAGATCTGATATCATGCGCCATTTTAAACCAAAGGAGTTTCCCTTAGGACAATGTCATCACCAAGTCTGCTTCAAAAAAAGCCAGAAACCAAGAAAGTAAGGCAAGCTAACTTTCCATTTGTGAATATAAGGAAAACATTATTTCTGCAAAACCAAATAAAGGCCATAGCGGCCAATCACTCCAGGTGAAACACCATGCGATAGGGTGCAACTGTATTCACTACAAAGAGGGTGATTGGAAGAGGGGTGAGGAGAAAAGCAAATACAAAAGACAGGGAGAAGGTCTGGAGGGTGAATAAATATATATATATATATATATATATATATATATATATATATATATATATATATATATATATATATATATATATATATATATATATATATATATATTCATAATCAATAATATACATATTGATCAGTTGGTATTCTTGATATGATGCGATCCATGGCTGCAATCCAATCACATCGCATGGAAAACACACTGTGTATTGCCTTTACTGAAATTCGCCTCAGAGTTTCTTCACTTCAGATTTTTACAAAATAGTTATTGTGACAGGCTGGCTTGCAGTGGTGATGTGTGATGACGTCACGGACCAGGAAGTACAGAAACAAAAACAAATGGATGGGCGGGTGAAGCTGAGTGCAACGGCACTCAGCGTATTTATTAATAAATAAAACAAAAACAAAAGATTTAAACAAAACAACAAACCAAAGCAAAGGGCACGAGGGCCAAACGAATAAACAGACAAACAAGTAAGTGGCGTGCTGGCTAAACCAGCACGTTTTAGCAATTGTTTTTATGTCTTCTACGCTCTCTCTCTCTCCACTCTCCCGTACTCTCTACTCCAACACTCCCCTGCAGAACGGACAACTGCTGGTTCTTATACTCTGGCCGAGGGTTAACTAGTTGTTAATTATCTTATTACCCCTCGGCCAGAGTCTGCATCGTTTGGTAAGGATGCATGACTGTCTGTCAGCTAGTTAAATAATCAGTAGCTGATCAGTCATGCATCCTCACGGGTTTTAAATATAACTATAAAAAACAATAACAAAGACGCGGCGCTTTTATCCGCCGCAAACAAATACAAATAATAATAAATAGGGGCGGGACACTCCGCCACACATGCCCCCTTGTGCGCAGCACACATGGCCTTTCGGCCACCTCCCCCTTATTCCCTAAAGTCCCGGCTAGCAGTCCCGGCGCAGGAACAGGGGCAGCAACAGGCCAAAGGTGGCGGCCACGGTGGGATGTCCTCCTCCCACCCAAACAGCCGTAGCGTTCCAATGGCCACGCACAGGCCGGCTCCTCTGGCCAAAAAATTTTTGGGGGTGGTCTCCAGACCTGCCCCCTTCTTCATGGCCGGCAGCTCCCCTCCGTGGGGCTCCGCCACCCCTCTCCTGCAGCGAAATTGCTGCAGGGGAGCTGGTCTCCTAACCTCCCCCTTCTTCATGGCTGGCAGCTGCCCTTCATGGGGCTCCAGCCACAGTATTTCCTGCCGCGAAGTGCGGCTGGGGAGCTGGTCTTCTGACCTCCCCCTTCTTCGTGGCCGGCAGCTGCCCTTCATGGGGCTCCAGCCACAATATTTCCTGCCGCGAAAGTGCGGCTGGGGAGCTGGTCTCCTGACCTCCCCCTTTTCCGTGGCCGGCAGCTCCCCTTCATGGGGCTCCAGCCACAGTATTTCCTGCCGCGAAAGTGCGGCTGGGGAGCTGGTCTCCTGACCTCCCCCCCCTTTTCCGTGGCCGGCAGCTCCCCTTCATGGGACTCCAGCCACAGTATTTCCTGCCGCGTGGCAGGACTGGTAGCGACCCCAGGCAAAACATGACCCTCGGGAGGCGACGGCAGCAGCAGCGGACCCTTGGGAGGCGACTGCAGCAGCAGCGGACCCTTGGGAGGCGACGGCAGCAGCAGCGGACCCTCGGGAGGCGACGGCAGCAGCAGCGGTAGCGGACCCTCCGGAGGCGACGGTAGCAGCAGCGGACCCTCGGGAGGCGACGGCAGCAGCAGCAGCGGACCCTCAGGCGGCGACGGCAGCAGCAGCAGTAGCTGACCCTCCGGAGGCAAACTCGGGAGGGGAGCCCCTGGCCATAGAGGTGGCAGCGGGAGCTCCACTTCTCCCTCGTTCCCTGTAACTGGTGGCTCTCCAGGCGATGCGGAGCAACAGGCAGCCCCAGGCGATGCGGGGCAGGGCAGGAGCAGTCCTTCCCATGACGGTGGATGTGGAACCAGCAGGTATTCACCCTCTGCTGGTGGAGCTGGGAGCGGTAAGCAGTCCTCCCACGGCGGTTGAGGCAGAACCAGCAGGCATTCACCCTCTGCCGGTGGAGGTGGTGGAGGCAGAGACAGCTCTTGCTGCTCTGCTCCTGGCAGTGGTGGAGACAGAAGCAGCTCCTGCTGCTCTGCTCCTGGCGGTGGTGGAGACAGAGGCAGCTCCTGCTGCTCTGCTCCTGGCGGTGGTGGAGACAGAGGCAGCTCCTGCTGCTCTGCTCCTGGCGGTGGTGGAGACAGAGGCAGCTCCTGCTGCTCTGCTCCTGGCGGTGGTGGAGACAGAGGCAGCTCCTGCTGCTCTGCTCCTGGCGGTGGTGGAGACAGAGGCAGCTCCTGCTGCTCTGCTCCTGGCGGTGGTGGAGACAGAGGCAGCTCCTGCTGCTCTGCTCCTGGCGGTGGTGGAGACAGAGGCAGCTCCTGCTGCTCTGCTCCTAGCAGTGGTGGAGACAGAGGCAGCTCCTGCTGCTCTGCTCCTGGTGGTGGTGGAGACAGAGGCAGCTCCTGCTGCTCTGCTCCCGGTGGTGGTGGAGACAGTGGCGAGGGCTCCTCACCCTCTAACGCTGGAGATGGCAGCAACGGCTCCTCTCCCCCTGGCGCTGGAGACGGCAGCGATGACTCCTCTCCCTCTGGCGCTGGAGAAGGCAGCGATGACTCCTCTCCCTCTGGCTGGAGAAGGCAGCGATGACTCCTCTCCCTCTGGCTGGAGAAGGCAGCGATGACTCCTCTCCCTCTGGCGCTGGAGATGACAGCACTGGCTCCTCTCCCTTTGGTGTTGGAGACGGCAGCACTGGCTCCTCTCCCTCGGGCGTTGGAGATGACAGCAATGGCTCCTCTCCCTCAGGCGTTGGAGACGGCAGCAATGGCTCCTCTCCCTCTGGCACTGGAGACGGCAGTGATGGCTCCTCTCCCTCTGGCGCTGGAAACAGCAGCGGGGCCCCTCCCATATCTGCAGCCAGGTAGTTGAGCACCATGGCTGCGATGTCTGGGAGGGATGCTGGTTGGTGTTTCTGTTCCCAGGCCTCCCAGCTCTCCATCTCTCGCCCACAGGAGGTTGATCACAGCAGGGAGGGCGACCATTATATCCCTCTCAGGCTCCGCCAGCCAGTCCCAGATCCCCTCAGAGGAGGCGGGATTCTTCCGCCCGGATGCAGGTCCTCTCGCCCTTGCTGGATGCTCAGGCTCCTTCCTCTCCTGCCATGGAGGAGGTTGGTCCGGTGCCACGTGCCCAACCTCACCAACCGCTGGCACCACTCCTCACCCTTCAGGCAGGTGAGGCAGGCGTCCAGCGTGGTAAGGACCCGCTGCTGTTGCTCGCCTCCTGCTGCTGTTGTTGTTGCTGCTGCTTTCTCCTCCGGCTACTCTTCCCCATTTTTTTTTTTTTATTTTTTTCCAAAAAAACACAAAAAATACTTTTGAAAAACAAAAAAGGCGTCCTTTTCTTTCCTGGTCCGGCTCGTGGAGGCGTTGTTTGTCCCACGCAGGGACACCATATGTGACAGGCTGGCTTGCAGTGGTGATGTGTGATGACGTCACGGACCAGGAAGTACAGAAACCAAAACAATGGATGGGCGGGTGAAGCTGAGTGCAACGGCACTCAGCGTATTTATTAATAAATAAAACAAAAACAAAAGATTTAAACAAAACAACAAACCAAAGCAAAGGGCACGAGGGCCAAACGAATAAACAGACAAACAAGTAAGTGGCGTGCTGGCTAAACCAGCACGTTTTAGCAATTGTTTTTATGTCTTCTCGCGCTCTCTCTCCGCTCTCCCGTACTCTCTACTCCAACACTCCACCTGCAGAGCGGACAACTGCTGGTTCTTATACTCTGGCCGAGGGGTTAACTAGTTGTTAATTATCTTATTACCCTCGGCCAGAGTCTCTACGCGTTTGGTAAGGATGCATGACTGTCAGCTAGTTAAATAATCAGTAGCTGATCAGTCATGCATCCTCACGGGTTTTAAAATAACTATAAAAACAATAACAAAAGACGCGCTGCGCTTTTATCCGCGCCGCAAGCAAATACAAATAATAATAAATAGGGGCGGGACACTCCGCCACATTATCTTTTACATTCATAATTAACCAGAATGGCTGTGGGTAATTATGCAGTTTTACCCAAATGGTAACGTTTTAATGGAGAGGTTCTGTAGTTGGTGAAAGTTTCGTAGCAGGTACAAATACACATGCATTGCCTGAGGCAGGCTTGATGTTTGTGACAATAAAAAGTAAAGAATATCCTGTGAGTTTCATTTTGGGAATTGATTACATTTAAAGGTGTTATTGGATTCATTAATATGTACAGTTGAACCTGTTCTTATGGTATAAGAGCATCTTCTCGCAGAGCATTTTATATTATTATTGTCATTATTTTATAAAAGTTGAAATGTGAGGAACATCCCATTGATACAGAGGTGTGGGTTATATAGCTCAGGTCTATCAGTTTTACCACTGAGATGCTTCAAAGCCTCATTGGACTCTAATAAAGCCCATTGACACTGCAGAGCAGCTCACATAACACCTTGATGTGCACTGTCTGTGTCACACCTACTAACATAATATGGCAGCAGATAATGGCAAGTCCACTTAATGATCCGTCCCCAGAGGTCCTCCTAAGTGTAAACAGCTCTAATGATAACAAGTACGATAAGGACGGAACAAGGCTCTTTTACACTATTTATATTCCTGAACCAAACTCGCTACTGATTTCCCTCTGGGTGTCAAAACCAACAAAAAAAAGAAGCCCTCACCACAATCAAGCAATGTAATCTTCTCATCAGTAATTGCACAAAGATAAGTCCAGGTGCTGCACTGTACAATTGTGCAAGCAGGATATTCTCTCATGCCAGAGTTCTGATCAACAGGGGTTCATTAACTGTATCCCAATAATCTTCCAAAAACCAACTTTTCTCCGGGCTTAGCCAAGTGCACCTGTGGAGAAGCTCAGGACTCTTAGGGTTTCTGGCTTTCTCCAGAAGAATAAAAACAAAGTAGTTGCATTCATTTCTGCATTTTAAATTATATATATATATATAATTTTTTTTAAGCCACATTGATAATTGTGGCAGTGACAATGAAAGGAGAGGTAGAAAGATGGATTTAAAGGCAACAAGAAGTGGTACCTACTGTATAACGTTAATATTTCACAATAAGCAGGTTAAAACAAGTCTGTCAAAGATACAACTGCAGTTTGTTAATAGAAAACACAAGGCATAACCAAATGAATGCAAGCACCCCATTTAGAAATACAACACTAGAACCAATGACATGCTGCTGTGAATTAAAGAGGTGATCAGATCAGAGCTACATCTTCAATGAAAATGAAGTGGCTGGCAATTGAGAAAATGATACTTCTTAAACAACCTCCTGCCATCATCTATGAGGCTGGGGCTACAGAAAAAAAGGCCAGGAATGAGCTTCTACGAATGATCGCTTTTATAATCAATTGCATTCTTTTTGTGGTCAATATCCACTGAAAATGATGAACGGTTCCATCACAACCCAGGAATAAATCAGACCCCATCTCTAATCCAACTCCTTTTATAAAACCAATAGTGTTTCTGTAAACCCCTTAATCTTCTAATACAGACTAAGACCACCATCTAAGCTCTAGCACTGATAAAAAAATAAAAAAAACAGTACCTAATTATCCAATGAAACCGAGCATAATTGATCGAAATACTGTACATGTTTGATGTTGGCATGAAAGTGTTAAACTAATTAACAGAAGTCTTCAGTATTGTCAATAATACAAGGTAGTTTAGGTGACTTGTTTAAATGTTTGTCAACATGATTAGTAACATTAATATTAAAGCTTTGTTCTACATTTGTAATAAAGGTAAAACTCCTGTATTAAGCTAATTGGGGCCTGTGAAGCCAGCCAATATTGCTGAATGAGAAGTATACTAAATATTTCCCTTTGTTCCAAAATCACCACGGGGTACAAACATTAATAAATATTAATAAAAAAATGTGTGAAGCCCAGTTACAGCGATTTGTACTGTACAATACTTCTCCACTGGTTCCAGTATAAATATCTAAAAAAATAAAGTGTGCTGATGAGAAACAAAAATGCACAACACCCAATATTGCCTCACACACCTGTAAAAGCAGCCAATACCAGTACTGTATTGCATTTCAATCAAAAAAAATGTGAAAAATGACACAGCTAACTTTATTAGATAACTATGCCCGTGGCATCCAATATGGAGATCAATTACTCGGATCACAAGTGACAATGGGATCAGACAGTTGCCTATACACCCAGCCATGCTGCTTGCTTGCTGTAGGATGTACACATCAAATTACTGTCTTGGGTGTTCCTGACATGCCCTCAATCCAAGAACCCAGCAATGACCGAGAGACAGAGAGACAGAGAGAGAGAGAGAGAGAGAAAATGTCAGGACTGGCACTCTGAGAGGTATTGGAGGTTTACCTGCCAGCTCTTTGGAGGAGTCAGACTGGAGACTGGCACAGCACAGCAGCTGTGCCCAAAACAGATCCAGCATTGTGGGAAGATCTGGAGGTGAGAGCTGCACAGAGCGGAGGCATGGCTAAGAAAAATCTAGCTAACTGGGTCAAGCTAGAAGAGTTTTTATTGCTTTTTCCCCCTGAACTTTTTTGTGTTTGCAATCATTCTAAATGGTTCTGTTGATCCTACGCATTGTGCTTGATTTATTTTTAGTATTGGTTTAGAATACAATAAAATGTTATTAACCCACTCTGCTATAAAGATACAACACTATATTGATTTATATAGTGAATTTTATCACAACAATCAAGTGCTTGTCAGTAAAACCCTTAAAAACAACCTGCTAAGCAATTTTAAACAAGACAGCAACACAATCTAATAAATCTAAAAAGTGTAATTTGATTGTATTGTGGATTATCCAGACGGGGTAAATATGCTGAGTACAGAAGGATTTGAATGAGTTATAAAAATCACAAGCTACTAGCGGTCTGCTTCCGAATTTACCAAATGATGTCTCTATGTACGGCTAAAGAATGACCGCTGAAATACGTGATGTTGGAAGTGTAATGAACAAGGTTATTTTCAGACGGGTCTGGCTATCCCAGCTGCCTCTCACATCACACTCGCTGATATCAATGCAGGGCTTTCATCTATCATCTCCTGGCTTTGGAAAGTACTCTATACCTGAGCATCCAGATATACCCTTGAAGTCTTGCTTGCTCTTAACTAAGGACACCTAAGAAAAATGCAACCCTGTCAGGTTTTGCTGGTCAATAACACGCTGGCAATGTTCCTCTTGAAATCAAGCAGGTCCGAGCATTGACACATTATAAAGCATGGTCCACATCCTTTGTTTTACACTAATATATTGGTGTAAGAAAACACAAAGTTGCATAATTTGGTTTTGTGAGGCATATATATATATATATATATATATATATATATATATATATATATATATATATATATATATATATATATATATACAGTATATGTGTCAGTATGTATGTGTACTTATAATAAGATCCTCTTTTAATAGTAAGAAACTCCTATAATGTAAGACAGGACATTTTGTAGCCATACACGTCTTAATTAACGCTTGGGTTTGTATATAGATTATTGCTAAGTATATGTTACTTTTTTTTACACTTACACAACCTATGAAATTCAGAGCTGAGGATCTCACACGAATGGGAATACCTGCTACTGTGTGGGTCAGTCTCTTACTTTGACATATTATTTTGTGTGTGTGTGTGTGTGTGTGCTGGCGGGCTGCGATAGAAGAAGTACCAATCACTTGTTGCAGTCCTGGGGGGTGGGCAAGCCCCCACAAACTCGGCACATTTGTCTACAGTGAACCCATTAGCACCCTCTGCTGCTTACTGGCTTTGGGCTGACTTCTAACTAGTTTGCACTTTTCCTTTCCAGTACAGGATGTTGTATATCAGGGGTCTGTGGATTGGTAATCCAGTCTTTTACCTACTGGCTGCGGGTCCAAATCCAGCCAGGGTGCATTTCCATGCAGTGTCTATTCTGGTGGGCCCAGCCAAGCTCCTCGTGTATAGGTCATCAGAAATAAAACCAACACCATCAAATGGAATTGAGAGTCATTAAGAGAAGCCAAGAATTGTATGGATGTAGAGACTGAACTACTATATCACCAGGGGAGAAGGGACTCTGGGGCAGGCTAATTAAAGCAAAACAGTGGCAGCAGATGCTGGTGCTTTCTGTGCTGTACCTGCCTGTGGATCACACAAGGACAGAACTCTCCTTCTCAGTTTTCTCAGTTGACCCAGCACTATTCAAGAGCATTCAAATGCATTCATATTTTATGCTGTTATGCTTTTTTTTCCTAAAATTTGGATTCCATGGGACTTTTCATAATCAGGTGGTTAAAAGTAACCCTTCTTCCCAGAGCAGAGCTGTAAGGAACAGAACAATGTTTGAATGTTTTGAAAATTGGATGCCCCCTTAACAAAAAACAAGTTAACTCAGCAAACCACTGGCAGTCTAGAGATACCAGAACACAACACGTAACAGCTATATGCTTCTATTCTAGGTGTGAAATCATTGCCTCTCTGTTATCTATCTCAGGATTAAAGCATATGCAACTCAACGTTGATTACCCAAAAAGAAAACGATTCCAGAAGAGTTTGTATAATAGAGTGGCTACAGTTAACACTTGGGACATGACCGAAGGAAAGACCTGGGCAGGCTTTGTCTACGTCCCAGTCGGTTTATAGTACATTGGGCTTCCAAAGAGGGATTGTGAATTTAGTACAATTTTAAATCAGCAGCCATTTTAGAGAACCCCCAAAAAAAAAGGTAAACAAGCAGTAAAACTAGGGTATTGCACAGTATACAGAACAACAATAAGCATTTTTTAATGGACATGAGTGTGAACAAGAATAAAAGGAAGATTGCAGTAGTTTATTTTTAAGGGTGTAAATTATGTTTAAATGAATTTTATTGTAAGGTGTCAGTGTTGCCAGGTTGAGTGGCATTAGATGTTCGAGCAAGAGAATAGGACCTGGCCATGCAATCCTATACATACATACTGTACAATGCTAAGGAAAGTGCCAATTGAATCAATTCTGAACTGCACACCAATATACTACAATTACATTTTTAAATGAGAAATAGGCTTTGCAAAAACTCACCAGAAAGCATTTTAATATTTTCAGTCCAGGCTCTATGTTATAATATTTTTGAAGAGTGCAAAATGATAATGAGGTGTAATATAGAAGAAAATGTAATCATTTTGATATTGGACAAAATATAATGCTAAGCTAGCTTAGGACCAAGTGAAAGTGCAATGAAAGGAAACCTCTAACAGAACCCCCTTGTCCTGTGCGATTGGTCAGTTCTCAGCACAGTTGGCACAATGAGCTGAGATGGAAAGATTGGCTAACTAGTCCCTAGGCAGTGGCATCAGGGAACTGCTAGCCTACTTTGCCACCTTAAAGTAAGGTACAGCGCAGCACTCAGCAGTGGTGGAGACATCAGGGAAAAAATATAAAAGGGACAATGGCAGAAGGTGGTGCACATTAAAACACCAGGCTAACAGAAACAATATTTTAAAAAAGCTGAAAAAAGTACAGTGCACGTTATGAGTTGACCACTCAAAACTTCAGCATTTATGTGGCAGCTCAGTTCAGGCAAAGAGAATACACACAATGTGCGGAATATAGAGAAAGAAATCAAGAATAGTACATACCCAAAAATACATCATCATTTCGGAAGCTGGGGTTGGTCTGGCTGTCACCGCAATATTGGGGAAATTCAAGACGGTTTTGTCTTGAAGACAGAAATTGAAGAGGAATAATGTCCTTTAATTAATCTGCTCAGTTTCTTCTTGCTCTCACTTGGTCTTCGCTGCTGCTCTGTGTTTCTTTCCAAGAGGGAGATAGAAGTTGTTGTTACTCTCTTCTTCTTCTTCTTCTTCTTCTTCTTCTTCTTCTTCTTCTTCTGCTTTTATTTTCTTTTTTCCCCTCTTTCCTTTTCTCACTTAATCACTCTGTCTCTTGCTCTCTTGCTCTCTCTCTCTCTCTCTCTCTCTCTCTCTCTCTCTCTCTCTCTCTCTTGTTCGCTCTGTGTCTCTGTTTCTCCTGTCTCTTATTGGTGAATCTTAAATCACTGTACAGTACATTACAGTACAGAAGCTTCAACTAAAGCAAGAACATTCGGCAGTTTGCAGCTGTTTGAGGCATTCCGGCTCTGGGGCTGACTTGCTGAGTGGAAAGACAGGAGCTAGTCGGGATTCAAGAGGAGGAAATTGAAAATTCAGGAATCGAGAAGGAAAGGTTTTTTTTTGTTTTCCATAAACTGAGAGAGGAAATGGTTTCTCAGTGAAGTACCGGTAAAAGTAGTAGTAATAGTACTAATAATAGTAAAACAAAAAATGTATAAAATAGGCAACACGCAGTTCTCGTAGAGAAGAGCAGCTAATGTTCTTCTCACTTTTTCTTTTTTTTTTTTTACTGCAGAGGTAGCAAGCTGGTTGATGCTGTGTTACGAAAGGGTTTGCTGGTCTCAGCCTTTGAGTGCTGGGACCAATCAGGATTCAAGCGCTGTGGTTAAAGGCTAAGGGAATAAGTTGACAGGTTTGTGCTGTGGGTCGGTAGGGATCACAGGGTGGAGGTGGAGTGCAGTGTGCAAATGTATCTGTGCCTGTGGTGTGTGTGTGTGTGTGTGTGTGTGTGTGTGTGTGTGTGTGTGTGTGTGTGTGTGTGTGTGTGTGTGTGTGTGTGTGTGTGTGTGTGTGTGTGTGTGTGTGTGTATGTGATCAAAAAGGAGGACAGGGGAGGGGGTCTTTTCTTTTAGACAGCCTTGTAGCAACTAGCCTGCCTCAGCAATTTCCAGGCTATACCGTCAATACAAGACCAAAGCTTGCTTTAAGACATTAACCTGTTCACAACCACTTTCACGGAGAGATGGCTGTTCATTACTTTCAATACATGCTGCAGGCACTGTAAATCTAGATATATGGCCAGCAACACTTTATAAGCATCCGTATTTGAAATGTAATTATGTAGGGATTCATATTGCATTCCCACTCATATTAAAACCTTACTCAATATTCACTCGGCACAGGCATTTATTTTAAGAGTGGCCAATTCATCATGGCTTTTACATCAGCCTCCTTCCTGTTTGTTTTAAGCAAAGTAAATTGCTAAATAAATTAGCACCAGCGATCAGAGAATATATTACAATCCCTTGTCCCCTCTGAATTGTTGATAGAAAGTAAAATAAATAAATAAGCAAATAAATAAAAACCTTCTCCGGCACTCTGTCTGAAGAACATTCATGTTTTACACACGTCTGTTTCAGATCCTTTCTCATAAATAACTTATCTGAGCGAACACCAGCAAGGAAAGGCTAACACACACAGAGAAGGGGGCTCTGGTAATCTAAAAAAAAGAATACACTATAAGAAAAAAAGAATATGGAGGCTTAGAAACTGAATTTTAGATTCACTGAGACACAACATCTCCTTTACAGGGATTTTCTAGGGGGATTGAAGACGGACAATTTAACCAGGCCAGCTTTTTTTGTTGTTGGTTTGTTTAACCTCTACTGGAGTTTTTTTCTATGTTTAGGGGGGAAAAAAATTGAATTCCTGTGACTTAAAGTAGATTTAGGATTTGTGTCCATGCTCTATTTCTGTGGTTACTGGTGGGAAGCACTGCATATAACCCTGTACACTGCTATGCTGGGTCAACAAAAACTATGCTGTCTTTTAAAGAAATTGCTTGATTTTAATTTCAATGCAGTGACATACATGGATTTTAAAAAGTGATCAAGGACACATTCAGACCAGCACAAAATGCGCAGAAATGCTACAAAAACTTAAAAAGAACCACTGATTACAAATATCCTTGAATCCAGATACATTTCAGCACTGAAAAAATGAATAAAGCATTATCCATTCATTAATTTACAGATGACATATAAAATAAACCTTCAATTAAGACATAATTCTTAAGATTATTATTACTGTAAAAAAAAAAAAAAAATCATTATTTTATACTGAAAAAATAAAACAAAAAAAAAAGAGAGAAGCATACAAACATTTTATAGGAAACCTTTTTTCCATCCCATAATGAGGTGTGAGCAATAACAAAGAGAAGGTTTCCGAGCTGGTAGACAAGGATTTGAAGCCTCATATACAAGACAACGCAATCCAACCTTATTACAGCACTGCTTCTGGCAGGCAAGCAAGTAGAATAGCCAGCATGTTATAATGAGCCACAGCAACTTTGTAACAAAGACGGCATTACCACAAGAAACCTACTAATAAGAGGTGGTGCAAACTTGAACAAGTATTTTGAGACTTATGTGATCTAAAGATGATATAAGCTATTTGCTGTTTTCTTCATAGGATAGACAGTGTACTGACTTGACTTTCAAAAAGGCCCCTGGATCGATTATACAGTACGACACTAACATTACAGTATTCTGTAATTCCTATAGCCATTAGGGCTGTCGTGGATACAGACACACTGTGCTTCGTCTTTGCATACTTCAGAATATGCTGCAGTCACAGAAGGAAGGTTTTTATCATCACAGCTAATTACTTTTGCACCTGTACGGTCTACCAGAAGAAATAGGATTATTTCCTAATTGTGCTCAAACTTTATTTTAGAACAAGATTCTGACATATTCTAAATGGTTTAAAAATAATGTTCTTATACCATACCAGTACAGCAGAGTGAAATGTTACATTTTTAAATAGTTTTTACAAATATGGTAACACTATACAACTAGCACCCGCATAACTCTATTACATTTGGTTCCCAAACATTGAATTCTCCTGATTGCATGAAGTTAGCATTATTTGCAGTGAACACTTTACATTGTCTTTCACTACACCGTAATAACACTTATGTATTAGTAATTATGTATATGGTTATGTAGATACAATGCAATGTATTACAAAAAGAAACATGTCAGTTGCTACTTACCAGTAGGAGGGAACACATGCCTGTACAGCACAGCAAATCATGATAAGCTTTTAAAGCCGTTACCATTTGTCAGTTCTAGACTTCACAGTGCCTGATCGCACTTTAGTTTTAGAGGATGGAATATTATTCTTAATGAATGTCTTATACATGAATTTGAGGTATTACTATGTAATTATACATTAATAACCCACTGATATATGGTAACACCACGTCACTAATTACAGGAAGCTATTGTAGATTTACGAGTTGAAATCGCATATCAAGAGCCACATTTCTTGAATACAAGATAGCGGTGTGGAGATAATGATACGATTTTCTTGCTTTTGAATACTGAAGTCCTCTAATGCATCGGTTACTGACGATTATTACCAGTGTGATATTCAATTAGGAATCGGTTGCTGGTTATACCTCCACAGGATTGCTTCAATTATTTCACAGGGACAATGTGAAAACGAAGCCAAGGTTCAATAGAGAAGTACAGTATAAAAAACCCCAGGACTTACCAGTCTTGTAGAATAGGGTGCCCCAAAGAGCCAACCTTGATCACTCAGCAGCCCACCGTACACTATGTTCCCAAAGAGAGCAATTTTACCAAGTTGGCTGGTTCTGTCTCTACAGTATATAAAGAAAAAAGGGTTGTTATTAGACAATTGTCCCAGTGAATTATTTACAAAATGAGTCTGTTTAAACAGAAGCAAGTACAATAGGCATTTCAGGCAGTACTATAAAATTGAATTGTATTTATTCATAAGAGACCTGCCCTAGAAGTGACATGTAGGACAAAATGAGATTCAAAAGCTCTTACTTCAAAGAAATTCAAGCAAATTAATAATGTCTGTGGCTGTCTTAAAAAAAAAGTAGTTGGGAAATAATATCATTAAAAAAACACCTGCCATCATAAAAATGACAAAATCTGGAGATATTTCCCTCACCTGCAAAAATACATTGAGAAGTGGTCTGCAATTCTCTCTGTAGATTTTGATTGCTTTGTTATTTTTACACCTGATTATCATGTAGGGTATGCAAACCAGGCTTGGTTATCAGTCTGGCAGGAGATCACAGCTCTGGTGAACTGTGATTTACAGTAGTTTGAACAACAAAGCTCCTGATTATGTGTGTTCTCAGCGCCCCTTGGGATTTAACAACCATACATTGAGACCTACCTGTCAAAAAGGATTAAGATTCCGGTCCATTTTGTACCCATTTATTTGTGTTTGTTCGTTTTTTTATGTAAAAAGAGATGCCCCATGCTGTGTGTTACGAAAAAACTCTAAAGACAATGAGGCAAAGGACAGAGGTTCAAAAAAGGTGGGCTATTAAAAAGTGGAAAAAAACAGCATATCTCTCAGTTTAAAAGTGCCGTTAAAATCAGTCCCGCTAAACTAACTATTCTAAATAGTCAACATTAAATAACCGGTGCGTAGCTTGCTTGCACCATCGGGTTTGTCTCGCGCTGGAGTTGCCGCTTTGTCTGCCAGTGGCAAGCTGGCTTGAGCCCCGGACCCGGAACAAACACACATCACTGCGAGTGAAATGAAGAGACATCCACAGCAGATTGGGGAAATGATAAGTGCACTGCTTGTGTGTTTATTAAATGAACAAATAAAACACTCGAACAGACAAAACACTTTGACAAAACAAACAGGTTGAACAAAAATGGACTAACCCTAAACAAACAGGGACGAACACTCCACAAACAAGTACCGTGCTGGACCTCCTGCATGAAGTATCAATTGCTATTATTATTATTATTTTAATCTCCTCACTCTCTCCCGTTCTTTCGCCCTGAACGCACAACCCAGAGTGAGTGAAACATTCACCCTTTTATGCAGCTGTACCGAGATTGGATTGCTAATCAATCATTCAATTGGAATCTCGGTACATCTGCACGTGAACTACTTTGTGCATTTCCCGTGCTTCCATACAAATACCCCTTTTACTCTGCATGTGAAGTGATTGTGCCATCCTCGTGTCTAAATACAAATATACATTTTATAACATTTGTGCTACATAAGCCCACATAATATCCTGTGCACCAATACATATACACCAACATTCATTTTGACGGCTTGTTACAATACATGCTTTTATTGTTAATATATCCTACAATACGCTGTTTTTTATATGTATAAAAGCCAGTTTGTTAGCTCTACCTCTGCTGAGTTTACAGCAGTATGTATTTGAATAGAATATTGCTTTTGAAGTCTAGATATGTGCTATCCAAATATCTATTGTAATCCTATCAATTCCTTGGAGAACTACCGGCTGGCTGTCTACGTGAGCATATATAGTCTGCTGTCTTATAATATTACTATTTCAAGAATTTTTCGAGAAATCTTGAGATTTTTGCGTTTTGATTTGAGAGCAACTACAGAAGTATTTGCCTTGGCATTAGAAATTTGGAACGACTTCATTGAAAACAGCATTGCCTGTTTCAAGCTAAACATAAAACACTACATGGACAAGCAGCTGTTTCTGACAAAAGCACGGTGTCGCTGGACACAATACATGTCAAACAAACCTGTCAGAATTTGGGATCACGTTTTGTCTGGCAGTGGACCCTACCTCTACCTGTGCAAAGATGAAACTCGCCAGCTAGTCAGAGACTGGGTGACAATGTGTTAGGCTGATGTAACCGTGCTTAGGAAAAAGGATGAATGTTACCAATGACATTTTTTTTTATTTCACTGTAATTAGCAAAACAGTTGAAGAAAAAAACAGCCTAGTTGGAACAGTAAACAAAATGAGAAGAGAGTTTCCACCATCTGCTCAAAACTTAGTACTCAGTGAAAGCAATCACCGGTGTCCAGTTGCTGTATTTTACAATGTACTGTACATGGCAGCCATCCATTCCTTCGTTTTGTACAATGAATGCACCGGGGAAAATATCAGTAGGAGAGATCTCTTATGATACTAGCCACAGAGCTTTGGCAGAAACATTTCGATCAGAAAACTACAAAGCATTTGTAAATAATTACTTTGTTTTTACAATTTTGTATGTACATATAGCAGTTTACACCTGTTTACACAATATCTTCTTTTGAAATGTTTATTTTATTATAGTTTTTCATTTTTTACGTCATGCATTATATGCGCTAATTTCGAAAATAAAGCCTTTTAAGTTTATTTTTTCATTTAAATACAGTGTTTCTGCTATGCAAATGTTAGATATGATGTTCATAAATAAAGCTTTTCAGTTGTATCTGATAGTTTGTGTTTCATTTTCATTTCGAAGCTGTTTAAAATGTACCTGTTAAAATGACTACTGCTGGCGGTTCTAGGTAGTAGTGTTCTAGTGTTAATCCCCACTTGTGAGAAAACATTAACAAGCTTGTTGGCGACAGATTTAGCAGAAGCAGAGCAAAGTGGTATGGCTTCTGGACAACGTGTAGCGTAATCCAAAATAACCAACAGGTGCGTGTATCCTGACGCACTTCGCTCCAGCAGTCTGACTATATCTACTCTAATATGCTCGAACGGAGCTTCCACAAGTGGCAATGTCACAAGGGGGGCTCGCGGCGCGGCTCTGTGGCTGGCACTCTGGACACTGCACACTGCACACAAAACCTCCTCACATTGCCATCCAGCCCCAGCCAATTGAGCCGTGCTTCAAGCCTTGCTTTAGTTTTGTCCCTACCCAAGTGACCAGACAGGGGAACAGCCTGAGCCAGATGCAACAAATCCTCCCTTATTATTTCAGAATAAGATTGATAATATCAGATCAGCTACTCTCTTCTCCCTGTCCTGAATATACTGTTGTGTCAAGTCCTGTTTCACTGGTGTCTAGGTTATCTCACCTCTCTACTGTTGATGTTGCCTACGTTTCTAAACTTGTTGGTAAAATGAGACCCACTACTTGCCTCCTGGATCCTATCCCCACAATTCTAGTGAAGGCCTGCTTTTCAGCCTTAGGTCCTTTTGTTACCACATTAATCAATGACTTCTTGGTATCTGGTATTGTTCCACCAGTGTTAAAGATTGCTGCTATCACGCCAGTTTTACAAAAGCCTGGTCTTGACCCTGAAAATCTAAACAACTACCGGCCTATTTCCAATCTACCTTTTTTATCTAAGATCCTTGACAGAGTAGTCTCGTCTCAACTTCAAAATGATCTGCTGACTAATGAGTTACTCAGACCTTTCAATCCGGCTTCAGAGCTAGGCATAGCACTGAAACAGCCTTGGTCAGAGTAGCCAGCGATTTGCTTATGACTGCAGATTCAGGGGCCCTTAATATGCTTCTTCTATTAGACCTCAGTGCAGCCTTTGGCACAGTCAATCATAATATATTGATTGAACGCATGGAAAAATGACTTGGCCTTACTGATACTGTTCTCTGCCGGTTTAAGTCCTATCTGTCTGACAGACAACACTTTGTAACTCTTAAAAACTTCAAATCAGATATTTCTCCAGTTACTCAGGGTGTCCCACAGGGCTCTGTTCTGGGCCCCTTACTCTTTTGTATTTACATGTTACCACTTGGCCAGATTATTAGGCACTTTGGCCTCAGGTATCATTTATATGCTGATGATACACGATTATATATGTGCACGAAACCTGATACAAGCGCTGCTACCTCTGTACTAGTCAGTTGCCTTTGTGATATAAAAATTGGATGCAACAGAGTTTTCTTAAACTAACCTGTGACAAAACAGAAATGATTTTAATCGGTTCCCAGTCTCTTGTTCATAGAGTTGGTCATTTTAATTTGGATATTGGCAATGTAAATGTATATGCTTCCACTGTAGTACCTAACCTGGGCGTTATTTTTGATTCTTCTTTTACCTTCGAAGCCCATATTAAAAATGTCACTTGGGTGTCCTTTTTCCATCTTCACAATATTGCACGGATGAGGCCCCTTTTATCTTTCTCTGCTGTTGAAAAACGGATTCACGCTTGTATTACTTCTAGGCTTGATTATGTAATGCACTTTTATCTGGAGTCTTTACGAGAGTTATAAACAAGTTGCAATATGTGCAGAAGTCGGCCGCCCGTGTTTTAACCCATACAGCATCTCGGGAACATATTACACCTGTGCTTTTTAAACTACATTGGCTCCATGGCACTACTCCTGGACACCTGTGAGACCTGCTTCATGTCTACTCTCCTGTTCTCACTCTCCAGTCTTCCAACTCTGGTTATCTTCGACCACCTATTACCAAGCTACGGTCCATGGGAGACAGAGCCTTCTGTAGTGCAGCTCCTTACCTCTGGAATGCACTACCCAGCTCCATAAGAGACTCAGAGATTGTTGAGATTGTTGAGATTTTTAAAATCCGCCCCAAAACACATCTTTTTAAACTAGCTTTTGTGTTAATGCTGTCTCTTGCTTTGTTGAATGTATTTTTATTTTTATTATTATTAGTGGCCCGGCGTTCCCTTTTTGTTTTTCTGGGTTTAAATTTGTTTCAAAACCAAGCCAGATCGCGGAAGAGGAAGATATCTCCAATTACTTCCTCCTTCTTTACCAATAGGGAAGGCAGGGCAACCACAGCAGCTATCCAATCATTGAACTGCTGGGGGTCCTGCCCCAAAATTACGGGATGTGGCAACCGAGGAACCAAGCCTACCTGTATGCACGTCATTACAGTGCCAATTTGTACTTATCCAGACCTTAGGTAGGTGCGAATATCCCCGTGTATACATTTAATATTAAACCGCCCCAACAATCGCTTATGCCCCGGTAAGATCAACCCTTATTGTATTAAGGACTGACCACATCCCGAATCCAAGACAGCCCAAGTTTGTGTCCCTTCCATTGTCACAGGAAGTACAAAACTCATTTGCTGGAGTTGGCTGCTTTCTCTCCCACCCCACCCCGTCCCTGTTCCCAGACCGGGAGCTCCTCCAGCCACAGCCCATCTAAATGGCTCAGTCCCGCTAAACTAACTATTCTAAATAGTCCAAATTAAATAACCGGTGCGTGGCTTGTTTGCACCACCGGGTTTGTCTCACGCTGGAGTCGTCGCTTTGTCTCCCCAACTCTCTGCTCCAGAATTTCCAGGTTTCGTTTCCAAATGTCAGGATTCTGTTGTGAAGTCACGCTCCACTATACTTCCTGTTCCTGTTCCACTAAACAGTCCCACCCCCCAGCCAATGATAGAGCACCAGCCGATTCATTCACAGCTGACTTTTGTCAAAAGAAATGGCCTGACAGCGTGGGAATACACAAGGTTTCCCAACCCCCCTACATGCGCCTGACGGCCAGTCCAGATCCCACTACTCTCACAATAGGTTTTCATCTTTCCCAGGAAATAGTACATATATTTCTTATAATTCTAACCTCATTTCTGTTCATGAACTTGAACCTCCTCAGCAGTAACACGTCAATAAAAGATTCAGTCAGCTTTATCCTAGAAAAACCCCAGCTACAACCACTGGGAAATACAGGACCAAAAGCATAAGAAATTCCCTGATACCTGTGCCATTGCATGTATGTTAATGTTATTAATGGGGACGGTATGAGGGCAAATTAACAGCTTGATTGTTTATTGCTGCAACTAGCTGCATGGTCTCACAGGATCCAGCTCTAAGCAGAGAGTTCAATCTAAATGAGATCCTGCTGGTGATATCATATAAAATATCTATATGAATATTAATTTAAAAGGACCTGCTCCACTTAATCAGGCCAGTGCTACTACAATGAGATGCATGAATCACATCAGTCAACATAAAAGCGATTCGCTTGGTTACAATGTGATTGCCCTCTAGAGTAATTTAAAACAGGGGATTTTTTTGCATTGTCTTCACATAGCTATTAGACAGTAAAAACAGCAATTAAGTTTAGCATTTAGCTTAAGGTTTCATTAGAATGTGTTTATTTTTTTTGTAATTTTCATTGTGCAATTTCAAATTATTACAGTTGTTGCAAAGCTGTCATATACAGAAAGTAGCAACTCTTTACAGCAGGACTGCACTAATTCCATATCTGGCAATACAACCTGAAACACATTCAGTTTTGTGCACGTAGCACTGCACAGCATTTGAGACATTTACATCACACACCGTGGCACAAAGATGTGTTAACAATGCATACACTTCTAATTCACTTTTTTGGACTGATTAGGCTTATTGCATACATTTCAGTCTTTTTTTCTCATACTGTCAAATCTACAGTTCAATCTGCAGCTCCTCTCAGTGACTTCCTGCCAGACCAGTTTGTGAGTTAATGAACACCATACTTGGTTGATATTTCCGTTTTAATCTCTGCAGAACATTACCAATTCTGGACAGTAAAAATAAAATGACATATAAAAAGCCCTGCACTATTTCTCAAAAATTACACTATAATTACATTTTAATTACACATGTCGTGCACAGTGCAGATATAAAAAGCATTACCAATTTCCCTTATTAGTCGAGTGTAATTAGGTACTGAAGCAACAAGTAGTATTTCTTTAAGGCATAAGCTCATTCTTCATAGAAAAAATATTTCAAGTAATACAATTCCATACAATAGCTATAACAATATATTTGTTGGAGATTGCGTGCTACACCCAGGCGATACATGAGGAGAAATAACAATTTTCAAGTGTTTGTTTTAAACAATTTGCTGCTTTAAAGCAGAGCAGTGTGGAGTGGTTTGGGAAAATGAGCCCTATAGTTCATGAATGAGAAAAATACAAAGATCCTAAAATATGCATCATTTATACAAGTACATAATATACTTTGTTGTAAATAGGGCTACTGACAGCTGATTCATCTTCAGCACTGTTTAGACAGGTTGAAGATCCTGTCTATTTCTGAGCAGCCCTCGTAGATTCAGCTTTGAGCGACTCTGGTGTGCAGCAACCCACCGCATCCAATCCTGTTGAAATTCAGCTTCGCATTACAGGATTTGTTCAGGTGCATCATGTTTATCATGTTTCTGCCTGTCTCCTTCAACCCTTGGTGTGCTATGGAACCTCATACAGAGAATCACTGCTAGAGGGATCTGTCTGTGAGCTGCTGTTTACCATTGTAACAGGGTAAAAATACCCAGATGCAGTAAAGATTGGAAGCCTATGGGCAATCATGGGTAACTGTAACAATGGCTCCTCATACAGCACAGTGCACCCACCACCAGGCTGGTTGATTTTTGACCCAGAGGAAAGTCCCTTCTTTTAAACCCCCACTTTCTGCAGCATCTGGTTTTCCGTGGAGGTCACACACCAGCTGACCAGTGACAACCTTGTAGCTTCTGAGATCTGACAAGATCAGAATCAAGGTGCCTTGGCTGTGATGGAGAAATGCTGAAATGCTGTACACATAAAAGTGGAGTCTGCCTTTACAATATTTTGCAGTATGCTACAAACACGTGATTGAGATTTGTATTGATCAATACGCTACTAACAACCAAACGAACAAGATGGGCTGAATGGCCTCCTCTCATTTGTAACCTTTCTTATGTTCTTATGTTCTTATGATATGTGATAAGGCAATGTCAGGTCATATTGTAGCTGTATCAAGCAACATCAGTGACTGAAAACCAGAAACGTCCAGAGAATTGAATTGCGTGGCTGTTCAGACCAACCTCAGTCCGCTGCAATGTTGCAACTCCCCAGCGAGCAGATGGACTGGGAGGGACTTTAATTAACAGAGAGAGAGAGAGAGAGAGAGAGAGAGAGAGAGAGAGAGAGAGAGAGAGAGAGAGAAGGGATGATGCAGAGTTCAATACTATGTGCTTCAAGGGTTACACATCCTGAGCTCAGCCAGTTTCTAACGACTTTGCACTTTGCTACAGTACAATAAAGGAAAACAACACTTTAAATAATTCATAGCCCTCCCTGCCTATAGAGGGTGGAGGAAGGTGGGGATGAGGAGATTTTGCTGAGGGCTGGAAGAGACAGCAGCCTGTCTACATTACAGTGGAATGGCTCATTTAGTCCGTGCCAGATGTTATTAAAGTTGTACCATCCCCATTACCCCCCTCCTGATGCCTTTGGGGCTCTGTGTAAAAGATAGCAGCATTTTAAACAATAATGAAGTCTGCAGCTCTAAGAAATCAAATAACAAAATGCATGCCTCTTAACCTCTCTCTCTGACTCCAGGTCACGGACTTCTTATCACCCTATCCTGCTTATAAACTATAAACTACCCTGGCCATGTATTTTTAAAGCCAGAACAGACGCAGTGATAGGCGGATTAAGGGTGTGTTCATGGAGAGCATTCTGCGCAGAATCTGACCAATTCTTAGGAGATCATTGGCTAAACTGGTCAGATTATTATTATTATTATTATTATTATTATTTGTTTATTTAGCAGACACCTTTATCCAGGGCGACTTACAGAGACTAGGGTGTGTGAACTATGCATCAGCTGCAGAGTCACTTACAACTACGTCTCACCCGAAAGACGGAGCACAAGGAGGTGAAGTGACTTGCTCAGGGTCACACAATGAGTCAGTGGCTGAGGTGGGATTTGAACCGGGGACCTCCTGGTTACAAGCCCTTTTCTTTAACCACTGGACCACACAGCCTCCTGTAAACTACCCTGGCCATGTATTTTTAAACTATAAACTATAAACTACCCTGACCATGTATTTTTAAACTATAAATTACCCTGGCCATGTAATTTTAAGGGGTCCGAGAGATCCTAGTTTGGTTAGAATTCAAATAAGAATAATAAGACTAATTTCCACTGTGGTATTTATTACCAACAAGTCTCACAGTGTACACAGACTGATCTCTAACTGCTTTTTAGAGAGAAATACTCTTCATAGATTTGTTTTGAAATAACAACTTCTTTAGGTGGAACATTTACGTGTTACAGTTCTATAGCATAAGGATGATTCCACCAATTGCTTTCCTTTAAATTAAACTGCAAAGACACATAGGCCGCATAAGGAAGTAACACGGTAAATATAACACAAATGCAATTTTCTTGCTTAGGCACGGAACGGTATAATGTAACTACATTGTAACTATGATTTTGGGGTTGCTATGGTAGCATTCGGAACTGCAGTGTTGCTATGGTAGCATTTGGAACTGCAGTGTATCATATTCAGCTATTGCTTTTACACGTTTACTGTACTTTCAATGCAGCTTTCCTTCATTTTTAGAGACTAAAAATGTAACTTTAAGATGCTTAATAATCATGTAAACACAATAAAAAAAGCACTTTTTTTGATGACTTACAGGGCCACCGTACTTTGCAGTACAGGCTTGACACACATATCATTGGCGAGGGGAGGGACTGACTTTCACTTCCTGAATTCTTTTTTTTTTTCTTGTGACGTCACTGAGAGGAGCATTTAGTGTCTAAAGGGTGGAGAAAGTTTTGGCAGCACGGAGAGAAAAGACATCACAGCCTGCTACAGAGAAACTTATAAGAAAGTTAAGAAAGACATGGAAAAACACTGTAAATCTGATTAGATCTGTATTTAACCTTATATTAGACATTAATTCTGTCTCATGTGTTTATATATATATATATATATATATATATATATATATATATATATATATATATATATATATATATATATGTTTTATAACATTTATAAATATCAAGAAACGAGTGGATATAAGCAGATACTATTTCATGAACGAAATGTATCAGGTACTTTTTTTTCCTTATTACTGATAATAATGGAATGCATAACTAATATTTAATTTATAAATATGTATTTTGAGAAAATAATCAAGAGTAGTGTCCATTATTGCTTATAAAGACCCTGAGAATAAATGTGTATTATGTCATTGCAATCACTCAGGTGAAACAATGTCTTGTATTTGCCCAAACATCAATATTTTTCAACAAAACTTTCAGGAAGTACTGTAATGTCCCTGGGGTCATAGAATAACACGTTTTTATACATGTATCTCTAAGCAGAATATACAATAAAAATATTTAACTTTATAAAATATAAATATATTGTGTTAAGAAAAAAAAAGTGAAAAGTTTGTATGGTTTCTGTAATGTTGCCCAGAGTGTTCTGAAAAAGAGGACACAATTTCCAAGATGCTACTGTAAAAAATAGATTTTTAGTTAATTTTTATTGCAAGAGAGTCAAATACAGCCAAAAAACGCCTTGTCCTGGGGGAGCATCCCACTGAAAAATGCTTGGTCCTCAAGGGTTAAATGGTAGTGAATAATAAAATGTATTACTTTAAGATCCATTTTACGCTATTATGGTACCATGGTTTGCCATGCTTTTTTAATATGCTTTACCATACTTCTCTGGGCTTTACAATGCTTACATGTGCTTTACCATTCGGGGTGTTCAGAGAACCCTACTCAGAAACCAATTCTTATACAAATACTCACACTCTGATTTTACTTGGATTACATTATTGGAAATGGGTGGGGCTAAAACATGTAGTACTGTTAAAATACATCTCTGGCCCTGAAAGTGACCAGACAGTGGTTTAATGTTTAATTAACAATAATTTAGATCCCTTTCAAAGTCCTAATATGTCATTTTTTTTTTTAAATACAGATTATATGGGTATCTCTCTAATGCAACTATATTATTTTAGTTTAACTAAAACAAAGAAAGGAGGTCTTGGTTGAATTTAAAGATGTCGCAAAAAAAAAAAATCAGGGTAAAGCTTTTATTTAAACACAAAAAAGGCTGTTCTAGCAAGACAAAGCAAGACAAGACAAAGATCCTAAAAAACACAAGACACCTTTAAATAAATTATATACTTGTCATTTCTTTTGTTTCAGCACACTTACAAACAGATGGACCAGCCTTGAAAAAGGCTAAAATCCAAGTTAGTCAATATTAACTCAAAAGTTACCACTGCCACACCACTGCCCAATTGGAGCCAGGAGCTGATTCAATGCATTAACATGTATATATTTTTTTCTCTATGAATAATGAGTAATAGCAAAATCACTCTTGTATTACTTGTACAAAATGGCCATACTTGTTACGGATACTCATTTGTACTCGTACACTGGCACATCCCTATTTACCATACTTATACTGAAAGTTAAAAAGCCTCAGCTGACACACAAATTCCCTATTACTGAACATGGAGCAACCTACTGTATAAGCCTGCCTCAGACTGATATTGAGGCTGACTGTGCCTCAGCAGGAGATCGATTTTGGGGGCTCCTTCCAATCCAAATACAGCAGTGCTGCCTGCCAGTCCATATGGCTGGCACCTTGCTCTTTGCCAGGACATAAATTAGCTCAGACGGCTTTTAAACTGGGTGACAAATGACTGACACAGACACACACAAACACACAATAGAGGAAGATGGCTGAAATGGGGTGGAATAATTTCGTTCGAAGTTACAGTTTCTGTTTCAACCTCTTTACCTCTGGAACAGATTCACAATATCTGCTTCATGAATTGCCTGATGAACCCTCATTTTGACCCACTGAGACTCAGTTTACTCTGTTCTTTAACCCTTTGCGGTCCTTTGTCGGACTGGGTCCGACATTGCAATTATTCCCATCAGGTCCTTTGTCGGACCCTGTCCGACATAATTTTAAAAACGCAAAAAACGCAAAAAGTCGGTTTTCAACGGAAGAAGCCGAAAACCATTCAATGGCCGAGTGGGAACGAAAGGAGCGAGACAAGCCGATAAAAAAAAAAAAGGCGCGATCTCATGAATAGTCATACTACCCCTGGCATCAGATGGGGCGGTCATATGGAAACAAGCTGGGAGTTACAGTATCAGCGCACAGAGACTATCACGGACATTTGCAGAGCTTTTTGAGATGTTATAGCAATAAAATAATGACTTGGATTGCATTATTGAGGAGTTTGGTGATAAAACGAGTCATCAGGAGACGATTGATCGGTATGTACGACTATTATTATTATTATTTTTTATTTGGTAGCATATGTGAAAGCGATAGCAAACGAAAGGGTGGGGCGGGGCTGGAGATCCCTAGTGAGTGCTTTGTTGATATGCAGGGCCATTTAAACCCGTTTGACTGTGGAAAAAAATACTTTTAAACAGCGCGTCTAAAATTAACTGCGCGTGTGAAAATAAATTGGACCTGGCGATCCTGATGCAGAATTAATAAATGGACCGCAAAGGGTTAATCAACTTCAATTTTTCAAAAAGGAGAAAAACACTTAATATTAATATTACCAATCTAGGGGAGTGCAGGATGCGCCCTATAGCCTGGAGGTCACCGATTAGAGTCCAGGCTATTCCACTGCCGACCATGGCCGGGTGTTCCCAGAGGCGACACAATTGGCTGAGCGCCGCCTGGGCGGGGGGGCTTAGGTTGGCCACGGTGTCCTCGGCTCACAGCACACCAGCCACCCCTGTAGACTGGCCAGGCGTCTGTGGGCTTGCTTGTAAGCGCCCAGAGCTGCGTTGTCCTCCGACGCTGTAGCTCTGGGTTGGCTGCATGGTGGACCTGCAGAGTGAAAAGAAGCGGTCGGCTGACGGCACACGCTTCGGAGGACAGCGTGTGTTCATCTTCACCGCTCCCGAGTCAGCGCAGGGGTGGTAGCGGTGAGCTGAGCCTTAAATACAATTGGATATTCCAAATTGGGAGAAACATGGAGTAAAATTAATTGGCGACTACTAAATTTAAAAAAAAAAATAAATAAATAAAAATATATTATCAATCTATAACTAGGGCTTCAGTTTTTAGGTTTTTATTAATTGTATTTTTCGTTGCTTATTTTGAGCTAGTTTTATGTAAATTGTTTTTTTTTGGGGGCATTTTTGATATACTGTATGAAAGTAGTGTATTCGGTTACTTTCCAAAATGCTTGAGCGTTTTTTTTCTGTCAAAATATGTATAGTAACTCGACAGTACCTGCACAATTCTTCTGGGGTTTTTGTGTATAGGCATTTTTTTACATTTTGCCACAATTCTGTTTTAAATCACCCGTATTTTAACTGTAATACAGCTTGAAATCCCAACGAGCCTCCATTCCTTATTGTTATCTCGTTTTAAATCTTGTAAATGGAATCTCCAATAGAAATGTAGGAATGTGCTGTCAATCAGTAGTTGGGGCGGGTTTAAAGTATTAATCTAATCAATGATAGATACAAGTCAGAAAGGCAGGACACTGCCCAGCAGCACTGGGAAATGTATTTATTATTATTTTTGTAGTAGGTTTTATTTTTTAATGGGAAAAGGGTAAAGTCAACGTGAATTGATTAACCATTTCCACAGTTTTTCCGGTGTTTACCGGTGTTTACTGTCTATCCACCGATTTCATTTTTTTGTATCGGGGGTGTTTTATCAGGTTTTATCGGTTAAAACCAAAAATCAGAAGCCCTATCTATAACCAAACAATTAAGTAGTATAAGTCATGCCGGAAAACTCAAAGAAGCGCAAACACTGCAGATGCAAATTCAACCCAGCCTGTAGGTGTCATCGCAGCAGCTGTGTTTGTAATGTTGAATGGTGATGTGGATTTTCTGATTTTGTAATGCATTTTGAGAAGCACTAATAGAGGTTTGTAAGAGATTTGAAGTGTTATAGACTCAATATAAGCTGTTGTTAACGAGGTTTAAAAAACAACTGAAAATATTGGTTGTCTCTTAGCATTGAAATATTCGTTTATGTTTTGAAACAAAAAATCTCGTGAATCGAACGCCAAACCTCTTGATTTCTAAGAGTTTGTCTCACGATTTCTGCAGCGGTGTGGTAGGCAATACTGGTACAAGGACACATTAAAATAATGGAATTTATTACCTGCATATATGGTAGGCTGATTTAATTTCAACAATTCCAAATTGTATTGACAATTTAGCACAGAGAGTAGAGTGAGAGAGCACAAATGAAAGGAAGGAAGACTTAATATATGGTTGGAAGCACACTCTCTCTCTCCCTCTCTCTCTCTCTCTCTCTCTCTCTCTCTCTCTCTCTCTCTCTCTCTCTTTCTCTCTCTCTCTCTCTTCCAAATTTTTTTACATTTCAGAGCTAGTAAGTAACAATGCAAGTGCTTGTAGGAGCTGTTTACAAATTTACATGCTCAGCTATTTATTTCCAGCTTTGAAATACTATCATTTAAGAGTCCTGTGTCAGAGCAGAGGCTCCTGACATGTGTGTGTGTTTTGCAGCTGGCAGACATCTTGGCTCAGGCATAGAGGAACAGCCTGGGGCCAGTAGGGCCACCTTTACACAGCCACGCAGTGTAATAAGTTAATTGGCATTTCGTTTCATTGTTAAATTTAAAAAGTTTGGAATGTTTGATTTGGTTAATTGAAAAGTGTGGAATGTGGCCAGGGAGTGAGTGATTGAATGATTGATTGATTGCCACATGCTATAAAAAGGCAGATGAAATGCTTGTTTGGTGAGTTTGTAGGAGAATGTGTGTGTGCGGAGTGGAATGATAAAGAGAAAGTGAAAGACAGGGAGAGCGAGAAAGACAGAGAGCAGCAGCTAGAGCGCTCTGTTTCAGCACCAGGATATTGTCAATTGGGTGTGTTTTGAAATGTTTTGTTTAAACCTTTTGTTTTGCTCAGTGTTTTTTTTGTTTGCAAATAATAAACGTATACGAGAGCGCTGAACTGCAGTTTCGGTGTCTGGGTCATCTAATTCAAGGACGCAGACCAGCCTTGACCTTGGGACGCTACGCCACAATTGCCTTTATTAAAAGCTTAATAAATACGGCTCAAACCCTTTCATGCTGTATATATATATAAATACAAAATAACACAGGGGTGGAGGGGGAAACCCCATTCTAAAAGTAAATAAATAAGTACAGGGCTGCTCGCCCTGTTACATATCCCCACCTTGTGCGCAGCACACATGGCCCAACGGCCACCTCCCCCCTTAGTCTCAAAGTCCCGGAAGAGGGGGAAGCAAGGTGTTTCTGGGGGTGGCCATGGTGGAATGTCCTCCACCCCCCACTTCTTTGTGGCTAAGAGCTCCCTCTTCCGGGGCTTCAGCCACACTATATCCTGCCGTGAAAGTGCGGCTGAGGAAGGTGGTCTCCTGACCTCCCCCTTCATGGCCGGCAGTTCCCCTCCGTGGGGCTCCAACCACCCGTTCTCCTGCAGCGAAATTGTTGCGGGGGGAGCTGGTCTCCTGACCCCCCCCCCCCTTCTTCATGGCCGACAGCTCCCCTTCATGGGGCTCCAGCCACAGTATTTCCGCATGGCAGGACTGGTAGCGACTCCAGGCGAAGCAGGACCCTCGGGAGGTGACGGCAGCATCAGCAGACCCTCGGGAGCCGACGGCAGCAGCGACGAACGGGAGGCGAACTCGGGAGGGGAGACCCTGGCCATGGAGGCAGCAGCGGGAGCTCCACTTCTCCCTCGTACCCTGTTACTGGTGGCTCTCCAGGTGATGCAGAGCAACAGGCAGCCCCAGGCGATGCGGAGCAACAGGCAGCCCCAGGCAATGCGGAGCAACAGGCAGCCCCAGGCGATGTGGAGCCACAGGCAGCCCCAGGCAATGTGGAGCCACAGGCAGCCTCAGGTGATGCGGAGCCACAGGCAGCCCCAGGCGATGCGGAGCCAAAGGCAGCCCCAGGCGATGCGGAGCAACAGACAGCCCCAGGCGATGCGGAGCAACAGGTAGCCCCAGGCGATGCATGGCAGGCATCCTTGGGCGGTGCAAGGCAGGCATCCTTGGGCGGTGCGAGGCAGGCATCCTTGAGCGGTGCGAGGCAGGCATCCTTGGGCGGTGCGAGGCAGCATCCTTGAGAGGTGCGAGGCAGGCATCCTTGGGCAGTGCGAGGCAGGCATCCTTAGGCAGTGCAAGGCAGGCAAGGCAGGACACCATATGTGACCGAACAGCTGTTGCAGTGACGTGTGGGTAGTGATGTCACGGACCAGGAAGTAACAGTAAACAAAAGGCAATGGATGGAATGGTGGAACCGTTTTATTAAATAATAAAACGAAATAAAAGGTTTAAACCAACAACAAAACAACACAACAAACAAAAAGGCGCGTTGGTCGAACAAATAAAGTTTTAGCAGCTGTTTGTTTTTTTTAATTTGTTTTCTCTCTCCTCGCTCTCTCCACTCCCCGTACTCTCCTCTGTACACTCTCCCAGAGTTCAGTGAGTTGCAGGCTTGTATATTGTGGCTGAGGGGTTTAACTGGCTAGTAAAATATTCTATTACCCCTCGGCTACAATCTGCACGAGTTTATTAATTACTGCTGTGGATGGGACTACCCATCCACGCTACTAAACAAAACACAACAATCGGCTACGCCGTCAATACATAAATACAAAACAATACCCACGGCGCGTCGCCATCATCTATACATAAATACCGATAATAATAATAATAATACAAAACAAATACAAAATAACACAGGGGCGGAGGGGGAAACCCCGTTCTAAAAGTAAATAAATATGTACAGGGCTGCTCGCCCTGTTACAATATATATATATATATTGTAAAAAAATTTGCACCACTTGCGGTTCATTGCCCCTTTAAAAGCACAGACCCAGGACACAGAAATTGATTTTTAAAGCGCTGACACGCTATTTTTAATAAACAAACAAACAAAAACAAAATAAACACCTAGCTCTAATGAGCACTAACTAAACACAACACAGGAACCTAAACTAACACGCGGGGAATCATTTTCAGCCTGTGACCTTCTGGGAGATGTAGTCCTTTTCTCCCTAGGACTACACTTTCTCACAATATATATATATATATATATATATATATATATATATATATATATATATATATATATATATATACAGTATATCAAAAAACAAAAGCATAATAATAAACAGTACTGTACCTTAATTAAAATACATAAAGCACCTAGAGCATAACATGACTGATTAAACATGTAATTCCAACACACAGAAACGGTTTGTATGTGCATATTACATTGCACTGAATTAGTAAACAAAAATTATGTGCAACAAAGGCTGTGCATTTCAGAAGGCTCCAATGTACTAAAACCTGGATAATCACAAACTTGTTAAGTAAAGATTGGTATCAATTAAAAGTAAAGATTGGTATCAATTAAGTACTTATATAAATTAAAAGCATTAAATCAGCCTTCGCCTGTTACAATCAGAATCAGGGTGTAGCTGGTGCTGTACCACAGTGGCCCCATTACCTTTATTTTATACAAATAACATGCACTGTTGCTTTTAAATTTGTTAGTCAGCTACTATTTCCTGTACTCAATATATGTAACTCTTCTGCACAGAAGGGAAATATTGTATATACACTGTAGTATATATGCATATGCAGGTTACATGTGAGTGAGTGCTGTTTGTATAGAATTACAGGAGTGTAACTGTATTTTAGTATAGTGGTATATTTTTATATTTGTTCTTGGAGTCACAGGACTGTTTCACTATATATTACAGCTCAAATAGTTTAAAAGGCATATCTATAAAATGAATCTGTCCAAATCAAATACTGAACCCTGAAACAGAGATGTGATCACTGAGATGTTTAATAGTCATTTGGCACATTAGATGAGTGTGAGCTTATACATACAACCTCTTCCTGGGCTGGAATGCCTGGAAATTCTATGCAGAGGGCATACATGAGAAGCAGAGTGGTGCTATTAAAGATCAAAGCTGATTGATTGGACCTGACCTCAGAACTCATGTTTTCCTGTGAATCGGCCAAATGGAAGTGTTCTCTTAACAAGCAAGGGGTTGGGAATGAGTTACCGAGAAAGGATGCAACAATATACCACAGTTAGCGACACATGGCACAAACACTTGCAAAAACATACGCTTAATATTTCATAACCAACTGGTTGGACACAACACCTTCCATCTATATGTGTTGTGAACTACAGTACACTATATAAACTATGAATATCACTATTATAAGTTAGTTTCAGTCACTATGTGGAGTTTCACAGGGAAACTGTCTCCTAACTTTCATTAAAGATAGGTCATGTATTCCTCCACAGTAATTTAAACACCATTTATAGCAGATATAGGGTTTCCAAAGAATGGCAATGGTGGCTTTTAGAGATGCAATCAACAACCAATGTCCTAATTGAATATCAGACAGGTAATAATTAGCAACAATCGATGTAGATACTTCACAAAATACAACTGGAAACATGCATGTGCACAGAATTATATATAGTAATATAATATATGAATTGAAAAAACATTATTACTAAAAAAAAACCCGTCAAATTTCTTTAAGATACTCTGCCATTTTACATCACAAAAACAAATGGAAGATTTTATCAAGCAATGCTCAAAGAAAGCACATGCTTGGGGCATCCGTGCAAGGATTTCATCAGTGAATGTTTAATTGAGGCTCGAAAAATAACAGGTATTGCAATCAATAATTGATTGATTGTTGCATCTTGAGTGGCTCAACACCCTAGTGACAATGTCATGGTAGGTGTTGCTAATACATAATGCAACTCCAATTGCTTTGGTGACCTCTATACAGAATGCCAGCTCAACGTGGGTGAGCCCAACAGTTTGGATCCCATGGTTATGGCTCTCTTCACACAGCAGAGTGGAGCGGATGTCTATGGTTTTGATTGGTTGATCTGGCCACCATTACTCCAGGGGTCCCTTTGAACATGTGCAATTAACAAACGATCAAATGGTTATTTCCAATATTTCCAAATAAATACTGTACAATTACAAATGCCAATGCAAACATACTACCGTATAATAGAAGCCTTTTTAATGCGTGTAGAACAAAGAAAAAGTAAGCGAAAAAAACAGAATTGTTCATAAAAGTGTAGATCATATAGTCTGTATATAGTCTATAGTCTTACAAATGTGGATATTTTACATTTTAACAGAAAACCTAAATTGAATTAAATCTTTAACCTAATTTGTCAAGCTTTGCCTAGCGATAACGATTGATCTAACACCTCGAATACATCAGGCACTCAGGAAACAAAAGGCTAATCAAACCCGTTTCTGCGATTGAATTACCCAGTCTAGTGAGGCAAGGGGGGTTTAGCACAAAGCCTACAGTAAGGTGAAAGAAAGAAAAAGGAAAAAACAATGTAGTTTAAATCAGCCTAAAAGAAAACAAGAGATTTGAAACAATTTAACATCATTGTTGATTTAAATTCACTACAAGTACAAGATGCAAGCCTTTTTATTCTTAAATTGTCTAAAAAGTGCAGAATAACCCAGGTAATAAATTCCTAAGAAAATTAAACTGTTTGTCTTTCCAAGTCGTAACCTGACATATTTGGAGTCTAAAGAAATGTAATTTCTTATGGTAAAAACAACGGGAATTCCGAATAAAATCAGAATGATTCAGCAAAAGTTATGTACGTTTAAAAGTTTCACCTTTCTAAATTATGATAATGAACTCCTCAAGCAAGAGAAAGCAGGGGGGCAAGCAATCAAGGTTGCAAGCCCATTCAGGCACAAACTAGCCAATCAGAACGTGCGGTGGAACATTTTAAACAATCCCTTTGTTTAAAAAGTATAAAGCCGACTGTAAACATTAGCTCCTTGGTCTCTGATCTATGGCTACCCACTCCCTGATCTCTGCCCACCTGCTCTCTTGGATTCAAAGAAACAAGGAAACTACAAGACTGCACCTGGAGCCCTCAGCTCTCAGTATGTATCCATCGAGATCAAGGGCCCTGACACTTGGAGAAACACAAGGTAACAGAACACTGAAACTTGACTGCTTTCCAGGCTAGGTAACAATACTCAAATACATATCTATTCAGGTATTGTGTGACCCCTTGTTGTAGTGTCAGTATGTACTGATATTTCTTTGGTAAATTGTTGTTTAAAACCTTAGAATTAATTGTGTAACTTGTGTGATTTTCAAAAGTATTTTGTGCATGCTTAATAAATATCATCTTTGAACAGTCTGGAATGTTGTCTATTTTTGGCTTGTTGTAACATGTACAGAGAGCGATACTGAAAACGGGTTTGTACATTATAATAGGACGTGGTTACTGTTTTAAGAATATTAACTGTCTACAAGATAGTGCCTACAAAAGCATTTCTGTTGCTGAATGATGGCCTGTCTCTCATTATTTGAAAAGAAATATACCTGCTGACACAGTCCAAACGATCACCCATACATGTTTTATGAAAGGGCTCTTGCCAAACTAAAATGATTTACATGATCATTGTTGCAAAACTCTTGCATCCCTCATAGCAAAGTCAGCTACCCCTTCAAAACTCAATAACAACATGTCAAATACAAGCTGTAGTATTATTACAACTAAGACTTTTGCATTTACATGTTGCTCCAGCTGTAATCATTTGAATCAAAATCATATGGGGGGGCATTTGATATGCTTTTTTTAGACAAAAAATATGCAAAATAGACTTTCAATGCACCTACAGGTGGTACACAAATGATCCTATTAAAAAAAAAATCTTATGATCTAAACTACTAAACGATCAATGCAAAACCTTAAGATCTTTTCAAGGTTTTTTGGAACAGTTATTAGTAAGCATAGTAAATAATAATAATAATAATAATAATAATAATAATAATAATAATAATAATAATAATAATAATAATAATAATAAACATTGAGAAAGACTTCTAGTCCAAACATTTGTCATTCAATTTGTTATGTTATAGTAACAACAATTGATAAGAAAAGGTGGTGCAGTAAGTTAGTACAGTTGCCAAACTGCAGCTAAAAAAGGGGGATATGTATTTGTTACCATCATCCTGGGAAAGTAATGGAATTGGAAGTATTTACAAAAAACCTACTGTTTATAAAGGGATGTTTTGGTATAACTACTGTTGAATTATAGCCCTCACTTTATGCCATTATTCCTCACTTATTTTCTGATATCTAAAAAGCTACATCATAACAATTTGATACAATCAAGATAGGCTGAAGATGGAAAAGATTTAATATCACAAAGAAACCTGCTATCATTTTCTCCTTTAGATAGTTTCCTACACACAAATCTGTGAAATATTTGCACAGTGTAAAAGCAATATTTTACACCTCCTCCCGCTCACCTTTTTCAAGGAGCTAAGCAAAGAAAACTATTCTTAATGGCTGAAGCTATTTTTGTTTCTTTTTAGCTTTAGGTACAATATTTATTACATTCATGTGTGTACTAAAAAACAACTTTTTCTCCCAAGACAGGCCTCATCTTGAAACAACTGTGCATGAGTGTGTTTTAGTAAACAAAATCTTGCCCAGCCTGGACCACAATTTTTTATTTATGTATTGTGTTACTTTAAAGTACTTAAGAAGTCCTACTTCTATAAAAACAAAACCATTTACATCATAATAACAGCTTGATAACCTTGATACTGTTTTTTAAAAGCGAGTTACAGTCATTTCTTTCATGATTTAATATAGAATTTCCCCTTGCGCTTGGAGTACATGGGTATAGTCTTTGTATTGTACCTTTAGGTACCATTAATACTGTTAGTAGAGGTACCACTTTACTTGAAAGACTTTGCAAACTCAAGTGCTTCAAATCATATTTTTAAACCAGGAAACCCCCACCAAGATCTTATTTACAAGGGTTTCGCTCAAGGAAAGCAGTTAGTTACATTAAATATACATTCATCCATAACTTATATTATAAACAAATCTGAGTTGCAACTGTAGTGACAGATGCCAAGCCAATTGGACAATTCAAATGAAATGTCTTGTCTTCAAGTTTTAGCACACGTAAGCTCAAACTAGAATCTGATGTAGGGGAGTCATGTAATTTTAGATAAGTCTTTACCACATTCCTAAATCTTAGTATTTCATTCTGACCTTTTAAGCAAAGGAAAATTCAAGTGCATAGAGGACTGTCTCCAGAACTAAACATAATTATATACATTGCCATCACCGGCTGGCACATGTACGGAATTACAACTCACTAATAAAAATATTGTGTTGCATGTATAATGTTTTAGTATTGGATTGTCTCATATTAATGAATATTACTGTTTTACATATTCAAGCCTTTTAAATGTATTTTTGTTTTCCAATTGTATAAACTCTGCAAAGCTAGATTTTCTGTGGATTAGTACCAAAGCTCTATGTATTTACAGCGGATCACAAGTCAGCATTCATTAGGCTATGGACTGCCTGTGCTAACTTTGAAATCCGACTGCAGGAAATATGAAAACATGACACCCAACAATGGTAAATAAATAAAGCAGCCTAGTTGGCAGCAAAAGCCAGCCAAAAGGGAAAAAAAAACACAATTCCGATTGATAATTCTTGTGATAATTTAACACAGCCCATCTCCCTCCCTCCTCAGGAACACTGCTTGAGTGATGTTGTGAATAGGAGGCCATTAGGAAGGTGCTATAGGTGAGCACTAAGGTCCAAGTAATTAAGTGTGAGCAGCAGCCAGCAACTTGTGCCTCCTGATTTATGCTGCTTAATAATGCACACACGACATTCCCTCTCCACTTCCTACCGCAGTTTACAAGCAGTCTCGTACTATTAACTACCTGACCATTCAAACACACTCCATCATTCCCTTTCCTGTTATTTTTTTTTGTGTTCAACAGACTGGCAACAAGCTCTTCTCCCTTGTGGCACAATGCCTGCAATGTATTGCTTGTCTGCCTGCCTGTGGTTCAACAATAGATTACCTTTGGAAAATTGAGAATCAAAAACTAACTCGCCACCCCTGATTGTGATATAACGTTTTCTTTTTAATATTTGTTTTTCAGAATGTATTACTTTCACAGAATGTCAAAATGTTTTTGTTTTTTTAACTCACTTGTAATCAGTGATTTGAGAATTGTACTTAATATAACTGGGTATAGCGTTTTTGTTTTGTTGTTGCAGGCAATGTAACTCTCTTTCTTATATTTTATTTAAAGTCTGTTTCTAACCTTATGCTTTCCCCAGTGAATTATATAACGACAACCTCTAGTACTACAGTACTTGTAACCAATGCTGCATTCCACCAAATTATATTCAGATATAAAGATAGATGTATGAATTGAGAACCACTTTAACACTTTCCTTTGCAACTGGGCTTTCAGAAGTTGTCTTTGGGGGTTGTTTCTGAGAGCCAATAGGAACTGAACCTGTCACTTGAGTCTGAGTGTAAAAAGCTGTGCTAAAAATACCACCAATTTGAATTTGCAGCCTACTGCTTGTACTGTTGAGCCATGGTACCAATAGTATTAACCAGGGTGCACTCCCAAATGATTATGTTCTATCTATTATTAGTCAGGACCATTATGAAGCAGTGTACACATTTTCAGATCAATGCAATGCTCTGAGTTTTACAAGCTTTCATATAAACAAACATCCAACAAGTTAAATAATGATAGTAAAAATAGCATGTATATAACACTGAAGCATAGCCGCAGAGTAGGGTGAGGTTAGTGCACATAGTCATAGTCGTACTGAGATCAGCAACATTTCACATACAGAGCAGCCATTTTTTCATTGACACCTGTGATTGTAGCTTTTATGATGCAGGTCTATGTCCAATCAGAAGTGGGCTGAGATCACTGCTACTGGCTGGGTTCAAACCAGGTCCCCTAGGTGATGGCCATTGTCTGCACAAGTGTATTTCCATCGCTCTACCCAGGCTGTGAATGCCTCCATTAGAGGTAAGATTATTCAAGCCTGTGCTCGGCACTGGTTCCCTGTGGATGCAATGCTGTTTGGGTTGTTTGAACAGTCTCAAGCCCTGCCACTGATGATGAACTGTGGGTGTTTGCGGTAACAAAAGACTCTGGCAAATGATCTGGACATGTAATCAATAATGGACTTACTGATTCATAACTTGCTGGTTAGTAGCTCTGTACCTACATTTTTGATGAGGTGTCATCACTCTGTTACCAGAGACAAATAGCAAGGATTGGAACGGCTGTACTCAGGTAATGACCTCACACCAATTAGAAAAGAAGACCCTGAATTAATTACTCTTGTTACCGATACAAAAAATAGAAATGTATGTTAAATAAACATAGATATCTTTGTATTCCTGGTGAAATGGCTCCTAGTTTCCAACGATTGTGTTTGCATGTGTACACATGTCAATATATGCTGTTGGATTTATCCTGAAGTACAGATACAGGTACATAAGAGCAGTGAAAAGTGGCCACCTTTTTTGCATATAACCAAACAACTGAAAGCTTTGAAAACTGTGATAAATATCCACAGGAATAAAACATATGTATTTAGAAGCAAGTCATTTAAAAATGAAGAAAACATGTAAGTGCATATATATATATATATATATATATATATATATATATATATATATATATATATATATATATATATATATATATATATATATATATATATATATATGTAGTACACTATATGCTCCATTGAGGTTGCGACTAAATCAAGAATTATAGCGTTACTTTATGATTCACAATACTTCACAGTTTATGGTGCTATGCAATCAAACTCAGGAAACCAATTCTATTAACACTCTATACACTTTACAATCAAAACCCATCAAGCTGGCCCTCAGGAAAATTAGATTGAATGCCACTATTGAATAGGATAATGGCTCAAGTCAAGCAGCACTGACAATTGCAGTATCTTGTTTCTAAACACCTGTAGTAACTAGCGAGTTCATGGTTTTGAATGATGTATTCTCTGAATTATGTCATTGCATTGCACATGTGCATCGCAGTATCTGCCTTTACAAAGCCAGCTTGTACGGCACTGAAGCGGCACAAAGCACCCATCGTTATTAAAGCTAATGAGATTTATAAACTGAAAAAAAAATGGCACTCTAGACAGGCTTATGGTATTTTTTCAACACAAGACATAGAAAAATGATTCATAATGTATCGGTGAATCATGACACTTCCACAATATATATCCTGATACATCATCAAAAGCACTATGCAGCTACTCCTAGCCCACAAAGCAGCCCTGAAACGATGACAAATGTGATTTACCATTATATGAATACTTGTTTCACCGTATCTCATTAAATGGTCATCATTAATGATAAAGTTACTGTATTACAAGTCTTTCAAAGTAGCCCACCGGGACCATAACATATCTAATAATACATACCATGCATTATACTGTGACTTTAGTTTCTTGTTACATCTTTACTAGTGAATGTTGGAGGTGGAGGTATAACTAGAAGACTGAGCAGATTCCCTTCATAGTTGCGATTTGGAACAGATTTGCGCCTAAGCCCCCAGTACTGCAGCCTTACACTCTAATCTAAGCACCAATCAATCACACCTGCCAGCAAGCATGATCAAACAGAGCAGGTAGGATTCAGCTCACTTCTCACCACACTGGAGAGCCGCAGCCCATTCTGTGAGGAGCTTTTAAGTAAAAGTACTTAGCAAAGACTTGGCAGCTGCAGTACAGTGGAGGCCAGCATAACCTGTTAACCCCAGGGCCATTGTAGAGATGTAACAACTCTGACTGGTCGAGTGACATCACCTTGGAAACCTCGGAACTCAAGCGCTTAGAATTGGGCAGCACTAGGGTTAACATGGCAGAATCAAGGCACTGAGATCTGCTGCTGTCTTTGTATTATGCCACCAGCAGAGCTTGCCTAAACAAATATATCTAATGTATTAATTCTCCAAGAGTACCTCCCCCCGCTAATAAGAAACCTGTTATTAGATTTAATTGAGTTCATACATTACAAGCAGAAATCAGTTCTGTTCAATTGTCCCGCTGTGCCAAAGGAAGGTATACATAAGTTATTATTTTCTTTCATTTCCATTTCTTTTTAAGAATTATATTAATTAATATGCCTTGAGGCACACCAGAGCCCCAAAGATACATGGATATTTAAGTTTTAATGGCCCAATGGACTCTTTTACACAGACTTGTACAGTAAATTACACTGGTCTTTCATAGAACCAATACATTGATACATTTCTGTTAGTCAATACATTTTTAGATATATGCGTCAAAGTCACAAAGTTCACTATAGCCCTGTTCCAATCTGATCAGTCAATGAACGCAACACTCAGATCTGACCTCTCTACTGGGATATGAATAAGAGTTTTCACTTTGATGTCATTTTGCCTGATCATACAGCCGGTGAATGTAGTATGAGGGATTGAGATGGAAAAAACACATGCACACTTTTTTTTTCTTCTTTTTTTTCTTTGTAAATTTAGTTGTTGCCAATTTTTTTTTATTATTTTCTCCCAATTTGGAATGGCCAATTATTTTATTATGCTCAGCTCACCGCTACCACCCCTGCGCTGACTCGGGAGGGCGAAGACAAACACACGCTGTCCTCCGAAGCGTGTGCTGTCAGCCGACCGTTTTTTTTCACACTGCGGACTCACCATGCAGCCACCCAAGAGCTACAGCGTCGGAGGACAACGCAGCTCTCGGGCAGCTTACAGGCAAGCCCGCAGGCGCCCGGCCAGACTACAGGCGTCGCTGGTGCATGGTGAGCCGAGGACACCCTGGCCGACCTAATCCTCCCTCATCCCGGCAGCGCCCGGCCAATTGAGCGCCGCCCCTGGAAGCTCCCGTCCTCAGTACATGCACACTTTAATGTGGGAATCATCGAGGGATAGTCAGTGTGATGTGTCATATACTATAGAATTGAAAAAAACGACTGTAGGGTCATTGTCTAACCCCCATTCAATCAAAGCATTGAAGTGATTTTTAAGGTTCATCCTTCATGTGCTGAGGGACTACACCACCCACTCGATATATCTTGGGTGTCGGGATCCAATATAAATCTACTATATATTGAGGGCCACGATATAGGGAGAGACCCATAGAAAAATAAATAGGATAACACTGTACAACCACTCCCTCATTTAATCGGGTGCATCAGGGTCCAGTATAAATCCTCTACGCAACCTGCTTTTTTCAAATAAAAAGCAGCACACCGTTTTAATTCGTACAGCGGAGGGTAAATGCTTCTCATAAACTTCAGTCTCCAATTCATTTCATGAGTCTTCCTCTCCTTTCTCAAATGCACAAACCCGCTGCATTGAAATAATCTATTCCAACATAGGAAGCTTGTTGCTAAGGAGCTGACGTCACTGCCTTGTGACTTTTGCTAGTGCATTGCTGTCACACGTGAACACCTCGTTGGCTAAAATAAAAACCACTTCAACAAGTCGATATTTAATTTACTTTGTGTTATTGTGCAGTACGTGTGTATATTATAATAGTACAATATTAATGCTTTGTTTCTAATTGTTTTGTATATTGTTGTTTGTGATGTGCAGTACGAAATAAAATGAACAGTAATCCTAAGTGCCTATGTATATTGCAGCGAAGGCATATGCAGTTAAGACAGTAAAAATGGGGAGCCAACTCCAGGACCGCGATATATCCAAATCCGCAGTATAGCGAGGGGCGATACAATGAGGGGTGGGTGTATTAACATCCACTAAACCTCATGTGATCTCTGATACACACGCACACGCACACACAGACAGACCATTTATCCAAAAGAAAAAAAGAACATGGTAATAAAATGAAACTACATATGAACTGAGAATGTTCAATTAACTACTATTTGTTTTTTCTTATTAGTTTTGTAACAGCAACTGTTTGTTTCTGGTGCAATTATCGGCCTGCTACAACAATGAGGCACAAATGGCCAGGCTGATCAAGGTCTTGTGAAAAGAAAAACAAAATGTTGCAAAATTGCAGTTGTACCAGCATGCAACCGAGAAGTAAATAAGCACTAACAAAGCATGGCTAAATGTTTGCAACTAGCTTTGCTACAGTGTCAGCTTGATATTCCTTTCCTTGATCAATCTGGATTGTTGGGTTCCTAGATTTCTCCTTGAAATTCAAGCCCGTTTCAGACCCAGAGGCCAGTGTTCCCCTATTGTTATGGTGTGTGTCAAATTGCAACATTAATCATTAACAATGAATGGAATTAAAGAGCATGGTACTGTACATGTTCTACCATATCTAATATTTTTCAGCAATTAAAATAGCATAAAGCAAAGATTACTTGTAGTTTGGAGAAGTGACGTCCCTTATCTAATTGGCAGGCAAGTATAAAAACAGTAAGTGAGCCTTATTTGTGTTCAGCTGCTCATCCCTGACCTACCTCATCTCCACCCTTTTAGCTACCCCATTGGTTTACATATGGGTGGTTCTGATTGTCTCAACCACTTGGCCAGGCAATCGTCCTTCTCGGGTTCAAAGCAAAAATGGCTGTTTATTAACATATAAAAAATCTTATCAATAAAAATAAATTCCAATCATTTAAGTTGTGTGTGTTAATCTGATCATCTGAACAAAGAAAAGCCTGAAAGTGAGAATTCTGGTTACAATGTCCTAGAGTCTATATAGCTATAAAGGTCAGATGTTGTAGTAGCTACTGGAGCAACATACAGTTTGGAGAGAAAGTGAAATATTGGGCCATGTACACAAAGTTTTAACTCATCTATTATTTAAAGACTACTTTTTTCAAAGGCTGTTTTTTTTTTTATGAATAAAATATATAAAATATACTGTATATATATATATATATATATATATATATATATATATACAGCTCTGGAAAAAATTAAGAGACCACTGCAAAATTATCAGTTTCTCTGGTTTTACTATTTATAGGTATGTGTTTGGGTAAAGTGAACATTTTTGTTTTATTCTATAAACTACTGACAACATTTCTCCCAAATTCCAAATAAAAATATTGTCATTTAGAGCATTTATTTGCAGAAAATGACAACTGGTCAAAATAACAAAAAGATGCAGTGTTGTCAGACCTCGAATAATGCAAAGAAAATAAGTTCATATTCATTTTTAAACAACACAATACTAATGTTTTAACTTAGGAAGAGTTCAGAAATCAATATTTGGTGGAATAACCCTGATTTTCAAGCACAGCTTTCATGTGTCTTGGCATGCTCACCACCAGTCTTTCACATTGATGTTGGGTGACTTTATGCCACTCCTGGCGCAAAAATTCAAGCAGCTCGGCTTTGTTTGATGGCTTGTGACCATCCATCTTCCTCTTGATCACATTCCAGAGGTTTTCAATGGGGTTCAGGTCTGGAGATTGGGCTGGCCATGACAGGGTCTTGATCTGGTGGTCCTCCATCCACACCTTGATTGACCTGGCTGTGTGGCATGGAGCATTGTCCTGCTGGAAAAACCAATCCTCAGAGTTGGGGAACATTGTCAGAGCAGAAGGAAGCAAGTTTTCTTCCAGGACAACCTTGTACTTGGCTTGATTCATGCCAAAGCTGCCCGATTCCAGCCTTGCTGAAGCACCCCCAGATCATCACCGATCCTCCACCACATTTCACAGTGGGTGCGAGACACTGTGGCTTGTAGGCCTCTCCAGGTCTCCGCCTAACCATTAGACGACCAGGTGTTGGGCAAAGCTGAAAATTGGACTCATCTGGGGTGCTTCAGCAAGGCTGGAATCGGGCAGATTTGTCTTTGTGAAGGACGCATGAATCAAGCCAAGTACAAGGTTGTCCTGGAAGAAAACTTGCTTCCTTCTGCTCTGACAATGTTCCCCAACTCTGAGGATTGGTTTTTCCAGCAGGACAATGCTCCATGCCACACAGCCAGGTCAATCAAGGTGCTGATGGAGGACCACCAGATCAAGACCCTGTCATGGCCAGCCCAATCTCCAGACCTGAACCCCATTGAAAACCTCTGGAATGTGATCAAGAGGAAGATGGATGGTCACAAGCCATCAAACAAAGCCAAGCTGCTTGAATTTTTGCGCCAGGAGTGGCATAAAGTCACCCAACATCAATGTGAAAGACTGGTGGCGAGCATGCCAAGACGCATGAAAGCTGTGCTTGAAAATCAGGGTTATTCCACCAAATATTGATTTCTGAACTCTTCCTAAGTTAAAACATTAGTATTGTGTTGTTTAAAAATGAATATGAACTTATTTTCTTTGCATTATTCGAGGTCTGACAACACTGCATCTTTTTGTTATTTTGACCAGTTGTCATTTTCTGCAAATAAATGCTCTAAATGACAATATTTTTATTTGGAATTTGGGAGAAATGTTGTCAGTAGTTTATAGAATAAAACAAAAATGTTCATTTTACCCAAACACATACCTATAAATAGTAAAACCAGAGAAACTGATAATTTTGCAGTGGTCTCTTAATTTTTTCCAGAGCTGTATATATATATATATATATATATATATATATATATATATATATATATATTGATATTCACAAAAACGTCATAGGCCACTGGCAACAGTCTAGGAAAGGTTGTATATATATATTTGCCTTTCCATTTGAAGATGACCAAGAACAATACTTTTGGGATATGCCTGCCACAGGTCAGGTATTTACTGAGCATTTTATGTCAGAGCTGCCGATAGGCCCCTCCGGGGAGTGACGTCTTCGGTCCCGACTACCGAGGGATTAACCCTTTCTGGTCCTATGTCGGACCCTGTCCGACATCATCAAAAAAACGCAGAAAACGGGTTTCTAGTCGTCTTTTCTCCGGAAAAAGCCGAGAAAAACATTCAATGGCCGAGTGGGAGCGACAGGAGTCGAGACAAGCCGATAAAAAAAAAAAAAAAAAAAAAAAGGCGTATCTCATGAATAGTCATACTTGCCCCTGGCATCACATAAGGTCATAAGGAAACAAGCTGGCTGTTACTGAATCAGCGCACAGAGAATATCACAGACATTTGCAGAGCTTTTTTGAGGTGTTATAGTAATAAAATAATGACTTGGATCGCATTATTGAGGAGTTTGGTGATAAAACGAGTGATCAGGAGATGATTGATCGGTAAGTACGACTATTATTATTATTATTATTATTTATTTCTAGTGAACGAAAGGGTGGGGCGGGGCTGGAGATGCCTAGTGAGTGCTTTGTTGATATGCAGGGCCTTTTAAACCCGTTTGACTGTGGAAAAAAATACTTTTAAACAGCGCGTCTAAAATTAACTGCGCGTGTGAAAATAAATTGGACCTGACGCGCCTGTCGCGCACTTAATAAATGGACTGCAAAGGGTTAAGTAGTGACTCCATGGAGATCAAGTTCTCTTTTGCTTCTCACAATCAGGTAGGTAAGGTAGGTAGGTATAACTAACCTCTCCAATTGCATGATTTTTTCTTGTAAAAGAGCTCTCTCTTCGAGTTTTCTGCTAATTCCCCTGCAATTTATTGCTGGAGGTCGGCTTGCCACTTCCCCGGAATCGGAAAATCGGCTTCTGAGGACTGAGCTGAATTGTTGTGCAACTGCACTCTGTTTAAAAAAAATATTCTTTCTTACTTTCAACAGCCTACATCGTTTAGCTCTCAAACCTACAGCATCTGCTGTCTATGTTTTTTCTTCTGCTTTTTGCAGCTAAAAAAGAAATAATAATAACAAAGAAAGAAAAGAGAGACACTTCCTCCACCAGTACCCGGCTCTGTCACACCTGTTGTTGAGTCGACGACGCTGGGCTGACCTAAAAAAAAACATATATTAATTTGTGTATACCCTTGCATGCATTGACCACCCACCAGGTGCTCCCCTGCATCGATATCCTCGATGCCCTCGGTGCTTCGGTGCCTCAGAGCCCTCAGTGCATCGGTGCTTCAACACCTTCGGTGCTCCAGAGCCTCGACACCTCGGTGCTTCAATGCCTTTGGTGCACAGGCTCTCCCTGCATCGATACCCTCGGTGCTTCTGTGCCTCAGAGCCTAGGTGCCCCTAGTGCAGACGCTCCATGCATAACGATGTCAAAGTTCCACCCTTGCACATCCTATAGAGGGATGTTTCCCCCACATGACAAACACCCCCTGCGTGTCAACTGCTTGGGGATGCAGCATGCCTCCTCCGCCCTAGGAGATGAAACGTTCTGCTCAATCTGCGCAGTGTCCCAGCCTCAGACCCTATGAAGGAGGCTCGCAGAGTTAACGGGAGTGTCTTCCTCAGCCAGCTCAGCTGAGCCCTCAGCAGCGTTGGGAGCTCTGTCCTCCCCCTCCTCCACTTGCCTTCCAGCCCGTCACAGAGCATACCCTGTGCACAGGCTTCAGCCCACCAAGCTCGCAGCCACTCACAGTCTCCTTCGAGGAGCAGTAAGTTGGCAAGGCATGGTAGGCAGGCCAAGGATATCTCGGACCTGAAGAGCCAGATGGTTCAGGTCCTAGAGTACCTGGTCAGGCAGCAGGCTCTTCCCTCTGCTCCTGCCCCAGCTCCGCATCCGGCACCTGCCCTGCTATCAACCCTCACCGGCGGTCATGGACATCTCAGACAGAGATGAAGAGAAAAGCGAGGAGGAACAGGACACAACCTCCTGGGATGGGGACTCTTTAGAGCAGCAGGAGACAGAGGTCCAGGAAGTTACCCAGGAGACAGACCCCATCTCTGAGGTTGTCAAAGAAACTGATGTTACCCCTCCATCGAGATTGGTTTGAGCACTTATGGAGCGAGCTTCCAAATTCCTCCAGGTTCCCTGGAAGGCAACGCCCAAACAATGGCGCTCTGTATTCAGACCAGTGCTAGCTTCATCCCCCCAGCCTTTTCTGATGTTCCCTGACTTTCTGGAGGAGATACAGTCTTCCTGGCACTGACCGGCCTCGGCGCCAAGCATCTCAAAACATGCAGTCCCGCTGGCCTCCTTGGAAGGTGCTGGGGCACTGCAACTAGTGCAGTTCCTGCCGGTGGATTCCACCATAGCGGCCCTGGTGTGAGCCCCTCCAGTAGGAGGTTTGCCCAAGAACTCTGTATGCCCTAACGGTCAATGCAGGATCACAGAGGCCCACCTCAAGAAAGTGTACACAGCCGAAGCACAGGTAACGCACTTGGCCAACATGGCAGGTCTCCTAACGGCCTACCTGGATGGCATCCTGTGATCGACGCTCCTCCCTGAGCTAGTAGCCTCAGAGCTGTGCTTGGTCTCTGGTAAGCTGCTACAAATTTCAGGCTTCCAAGGGCAAGCCCTGGGTAGAAGCCTGGCTGGTCTCATAGTGGTGAGCAGACAGCTTTGGCTGTCTCAGGCCAAGGTCCTGGATGCGGACAAGTCAGTCCTATTGGACTCACCTATCTCCCCATGCCATACCTTTGGGCCAGCGGTGGAGGAGATACTGCTACGCTCCCAGAGCGGGAGGTGTGTCGACAGGTGGCTGCAATGCTCCCTTCCCGTGCTCCAGTACGAGACAGGATGAGGCACTGGCGTCAACCCGTAACTACCTCAGACTCTTGGGCGCTCACTACCTAGACGACTGCTTGATCTGCTCCCAGTCGTAGGAAGGAGCAGTGGCCCACACAGCGATTGTGACAGAGCATCTGGCGAGACTGGATCTCACCCTCAATGAGGCCAAAAGCCAATTAATACCGGTGCAAAGTATGGTTTACTTGGGTCTCCAGCTGGATTCCGTTACAATGCGAGGCTACCTGTCGGATGACAGAGTGGCTGCTATTCACAACTGTCTAGCCCTGTTTCAACAGGGATCTACAGTACAATTGATGTGTCAGAAACTATTGGGTCTGATGGCCGCAGCTTCATCAGCCATCCAACTGGAGTTACTCCACATGCGCCTGATCCAAGAGTGACTCAATGCCTTTTGGCTACACCAGATGCAACAGACACTGTCGGCTTACCGTGTCTCATGTATGCTGGGAAGTTCTACGCTGATGGAGGCAAGCTTCTCACCTGTGCAAAGGCATAAAGATGGGGGTGATACACAGCTCTCAGGTGGTGATGACAGATGCATCCAACTCGGGTTGGGGTGCAGTCTGGGCAGGCAGAGGAGTCCGCGGGTCCTGGTCAGGTCGATGGACCTCCCTGCACATAAATGCGCTGGAACTGTGAGGTGTTCACCTCGCTCTACAGCATTTCCTCCCAGTACTCCACAGACAACATGTCAGTAGTAGCGTATGTCAACCGCCAGGGATGACTTTAGTCCCCGGGGTTGCACCACATAGCCTTTCAACTAATGACCTGGACAAAGAGGCACTTGCTATCCCTCTGGGCTGTTTATCTCCCAGGAGTGGTGAATTGGGCGGCGGACCTCCTCTCCAGGGAGGGTCCTCACCTGTCAGAATGGCGACTCTACCCTCAGGTAGTAGAGCACATTTGGGAACAGTTCAGGAAGGCCAGAATCGATCTCTTTGCCATGGCAGAGACAACTCACTGCCCCCTATGGTTCTCCCTCCACCGCTGCGGTGTTCCACAGGTGTCGCTATTGTAGCGCACAAGTGGCCCAAGAATGCTTTTATATGCATTCCCGCCAATAACGTTGCTCCCGGCCTTCCTAGAGAAAGTTCAGAGAGAAGAGGCGACAGTTCTCCTGGTGGACCCCAGATGGCCCAGGATAATTTGGTTTTCGAATCATTGCCAGCTGCTGCAAGGCCAGCCCTGGGAGATCCCGCTGCACGTGGATCTCCTCAGTCAGGCGTGAGGCACTCTCTGGCACCCAGAACCGGGCAGACTCCAACTGTACAGAATGTTAGGGCCTCCTCCACAAGGGCACTGAATGACTACAAATGGAGGTACTTTCAAAAGTGGTGTATGACCAGATCCTATCTAGTGCCCTATAGCAACTATTTTACAGTTTCTGCAAGATCTCCTGGAGGCGAGCAGATCCTCCTCTACATTGAAAGTGTACCTGGCAGCCCTATCTGCATGCCATATCCCCATTGACTCAGTTTCCCCAGGTGCTCATATTCTGGCAACCCGCTTTCTAAAGGGTGCTAGGTGGCTACATCCTCCTAGAAAGGACATCCTTCCTGAGTGGAGTCTAGATGTGGTATTGGAGGCCCAGTTTGAGTTGAAATATTTCTCTATGAAGACTGGGCTACTGGGCTACTCTGCATACATTCACCAGGTTCTACTGGCTTAATGTGGTAGATCCCTCTATGCCTTCATTAGGCACAGGGGTCCCTGAAGTTGCACACTCACACCACAAAGATTAGTTTGGTGGTAGCGAGACATCCCTCATCTGCTGTCCGCTCATGCTCCCTCGTGACAGCTTTGATATACTTTCCCACAAGTATTGTTGTTGGTCGTCTTCGAATTGAAAGGGAACGATAGGTTACAGATGTAACCCCGGTTTCCTGAAAGAGAAGACGACCAACAAACCTTGCGAGGTCGCATCACTTGCATTCGCGGGTTCGATGCAAAAGAGAACGTGATCTCCGTGGTGTGACTACTTAATCCCTCGGTAGGCGGGACAGAGGACTTCACTCCCCCAAGTGAAGTCCTCGGCAGCTCTGACATAAAATGCTCAGTAAATACCTGACCTGTGGCAGGCATATCTGAAAAGTACTGTTATTGGTCGTCTTCTCTTTCAGGGAACCAGGGTTACATCTGTAACCTATCAATTATCAATTTTATATATATATATATATATATATATATATATATATATACACTCATGAGCTATTAAAGCTTTCCGAATAAACGGCCACCGAATCCAAACCAAATTTAAACAGAAACTAAAGTCCCTGCTAAAGCAAAGAAAATATAGCCATTGTGAATGTGATAAACTGTACCAGGTCCTGGAAGCTGTATAATGACAAACCAAGCTGTTGAGAGCAAGCTTGTATTGGGGGCAGATAAGTCTGAACAGCTGTCTGCTAGAATGGGGACACTGAAGAAAAACTACTTATTTGAACTGCAGACCAGAGCATCTAGTACCAGGAATCCACACATCAATAAGGGCCACGTCATCATTACTGTTCAGGGAAAGTTTTATTTTACGAGACATTGTTGCTGGAGCCCTGCGGTGGTAAAGTTTCTAGCAGACTGATATATGGCGGAGGTGTGGAGGTGTTTTAATAACACCACAGCAAGGTCATCCGCTGCAGTCATTCACAAAAAATAAAAAAATAAATTAACCCAAATTAGAAATGTCACAACGGGCTATGGCTACCCAGATACACATGTTTTTTGCAATAATAAGTAAAACTGCGAATTTAGTGTAAAGTGTATTCCTCATGGTGGCATGACACACTCTTACTGGGTAAATATAAAACACAAAACCTTGAGTAAAAATTTAATGATTATTACATAGATCCCCAAAATAAAGAAAACATTAGAAACATTAGCTAATCTATTGAATAACACCAATGAACTATAACCATGTGGTCACAATGAGTTAATATCAACTTTCCAAACAATACAATGTCTTTATTCGGAATTCAGAATGCAGACAGGGAGCTCATGTATCGGTTTTAAAGTTACTAGAAGGCATTGAAAGAAATGCCTCCAGGGTTAATATTGTGTTTCTATATTGTATAATGTATTTAAACTTGATGGCTATTTGATTAACAATCAATTTGTTATTGCCAATGTCTTTAATAATTATTTTGTCAATACGGCTGGCTCATTAGACAGGGTTTCTGATATATCCCAGGCCAGTATTGGCACGTGGAGTAAAAATTATCCTTGGTTCAATTCCTGTCTCCTTGTCTCCACTATTTCTACCTGTCTGGGGCTGTATGCATTAACCATGTGTGTGTTTCTGCAGTGTATTATGCATATATGTGTAAATGCAGTATACTTGGCAATCCTGGTACACAAAGCCTTTCTCACATTGCTGCACAGCCTTTCTACTGTTACTCTGTTACTGTGGTTTACATGGGTTGGACAAACAATAATAGAAACACTTGCACTATGTAGCACATACTTTTTTGTATGAATAGTCTGTTCCCTCACCTTTTAGAGTAACATTTATTTTTGAGCTGTTTCTTTATTGAAACATCATTAAACCTGTGAACAGTGCAACGGGTTGTAGGGGTTTCCTACATATTCATTTTGAATTCATTCTTTGCTTTTGACCTGCAGCTGGCTAAATGTGGACGAGCTGGAGATTTCCAAGCTAAAGAAAATGAAACTGGTGTCAGTCACCCCTGATGCTTTCCTATTGTTGGTGTGCGTTGTCAGCTCAGTTGGCCAGAAACGACTCATAAACTTAAAGTGGCGAAACCTGTTGTATAATTAACAATAATGACTATGGACAGAGGAGTGATTAATTACAATATTTTGCGAACTCCTGGAAAATAAAAGTTGAAAATTAGCAAACCTATACATAAAGTACCAGGAGGCATCAGTTTAAACTTTCTTCCAAGAAAAACAAAACAAAAGGATAATCAAAACAGAAATGCAGGTTACATGTTATTGTTGATAATAACAGGTACAGAAAATGATTTCAAATCCTTGGTTAGCTCTTAAGAAATGGACATTTAAAATTACAGAGCCGGGTGGAGGGGCGGGGTGAACCAAAACCTGCATATCGTCAATCAAGTATGTTTGTGCTGCAACTGGCCCATCTTAGTGCATCTATCCCTGTATTTCTTACTAAAGCAAAATACTAGCAATGCAAACCTTTAAAGGTCAAGTGACTAGACAAGAATGTGTTGAAGCTTTTCAATTATTTGAACAAACCTTTATGTTCGAACGTGCATTTTTAGCTCAAATGCCTGTTAAATACATTCTTAAGTGCAGGGCTCAAAATTAATAAATTATTCTGTGTTTTCTAGCCTCCATTGAGATGATTAGGCAGAAACAGGGCTTACCCAATTTATGGGCTTTAACCCGTAACGTACCTCTGAATCCTGCAATCAAAAAATGTAAACCATCTTACTTACTCACCTGGGAAATTATTCTAAAGCTCTCCACTGTATTACAACTTTTAGGGAAAGATGTCCCTATACTCTATACAGTACATTGCTAGAAATGTAATGAAAAAAAGGCAGGAACATAAAGTAATACAATTCTTTTAGAGAACGAAGCATCAAAATACTGGAACACCCAATTTCTCTATAAAGCACTTCATGTATTAGTCTATATCCTGTTTGATGTTGTAGCTTTAAGATCTTTTGCAGATCAGGCAAGTTATTACCCTACTGATAGAACTGCACTTTGCTTCAGTATTGAAATTAAATTCATTGAAATAAGCCAATTCAGTGCATGGTGTTTAGCAAATGCCACACTTTTCTGAACTCTATTGGTTTCATTCATGTCAGTATCATTAGAGGTTATGACCAGAATTAGCTGCAGCTTGCCTAATTATCTGACAGTCTTAGCTAATTACTCTGCTTGAAATTCCAGCCTCTACCACTCTACTGGTGATCAGCAATACCGTAACTGTGGGCTGGAACAATGACTGGTTTCTTGATTTTATTTTTTGTTTTCCAGTCCTTAAAGTAACCTTCAGTGTTGCATGCTACTAGATATGTATTTTTCTGTGTTTGTGTGACTTGGTCAGTTTATTTAAGAACAATGGCCTGCATTTTCTTTTTTTCCCTTGCTGAGTAAAAACTTTCATTTAAATTAAATATTCTGGTAAAAGAGAGTGCACTATGAAAATAAACTGCACTTTTTGTTATTGAATGTGAGTTGTAAAGAATTATAAAATAGCTGTAATGACAGTGATGACTATATAATCATATTTTGATCATACTAAATTAAACAAGTGGGATTATTATTCTGTTTCCTGAAAACTGTTTCAAATTACTTTTGTCCTAAAACCATGTCATAAAACCATGCTGTATTAAAACTACCTGAATTCTTGTGTGCTAGTAACCACACTGTTTGATTTTCCTGTTGCAAAAACATGCTGCAAAAATGTGCAGCCAGGAGAAAAACAGCTTTCATAAACAGTGGTCAACATTCTGTATTGATGTAACAGCAACATGCAGTTATCAACTAAGCAATTCATTAGAATAGAGGTCCACACACTACATTTGGCTGACCCTTGAGTTTCAGTTGCAACCTGTAAAGTTAATGTATTGGTCTGGGGGCAGCTTCTCAGAAGCAGACCTCAACCCTTGAGTCACATTGTGAACTCAGATCAGGAGTGCAGAGGCAGCACTCAGTGACCCTGGCTGGGGTCAAGCTCTCATCTTCACTGTCCAATTAAAGATGCCTTGTTTTGAAAAAGCATTCTGCCGTGTGAGAATTTTAAAGCTTGAATTAAAAAAACGGTACATTTTACTCCCCCCTCCCAAGTCTTATATTGATCCCTTAGCAAAGTCAGATCTGAATTCAGGTCAGGGTAATCAAAAGGATTGGGGGGGGGGGTTGACTATGACTACACCTTCCAGTCCCCAAATGTTTATATTGAGGCGCGAGAGATGCTCTGATTTGTGATGATCTGCTGAAATGTCAGACATTGCTAATCAATTTCTAGTGATCAGCCAGTTAATTTCCATGAAAAATAAGCATAATTACAACATTGGTTAATCAATCTTCAAAACTGTATTTGCTCTCTGCGTTTCAGGTTAATTGAAATGACGAAAGAATGCAGTACTTACAATTCCAAGGGGAGTGTTTGTTTTAAAAGGACCTTGCATGGGGGCCACCGACTGACCTCGGATTTGTTTCTCACAGATTAATGTTACTAATTATTGGCAAAGTCAGACACAACAAAGTTTCTGTGGAAAGTAATTACCAACATATCTGTAGACTCAGCTGCCAAATTTTATATTAAGTTGATTTCAGCTCAATCACGAAGTCACTGAATAATGCACAAAGCAGAAAGAACAATAGGGCATCATACAGAGTGCAGGTAATAGGATATTCAACTTGTAAGAAATTCAATATTAGGAAAATGCTTCCCTTCAGCAAAGGGAGGAGGCTCTAGTTGGAATCATTATGGCTGTTCAGCTGAAAGACTTTTCAAAGTTAAGAGAATCTATTAGAAATGAAAAGCTGACAGGGAGAACCCCATTGGAAATAAGATGGGCTATTCCCAGTAAACATTTCTAAATACTATTTGACCATTTAGCACTATATTGCTTTTTTGTTGTTGTTTGTTTTGCTTTTGTCTCTATCTTACACTGTAGGAATCGTATCTAATGAACAGCCACCTATCCTTTACTTTAATCCACCCAAATAACCCCTAATCTGTGACTTAACCTACCCACAATGCAGTGCCGCTGGCATGATAAATTAGAGATCTCTCGTACCCCTCTCTCGCTTCTTAATTAATCCACCAGAGAACCTCACCACACTACATATAATTTCAGATCAAAACAAAATGATCGTCTTTAACAACACAGTTTAGGCCCTTCTGCAACGATACAGAGGGGTGCACACTGTAGATGTAAGTTTATACTTCTTTAGGTTCATGGCAAAGAACGAGCGTTTACTTCTGAATGGTGAAAAATAAATGCGTCTCAGGAAGTTAGTCAGTCATCCCTCATCATTCGTGCCATAAAACTGACAGAACACAAGATTCCAGGCTGCATCCTTTATTTATTTTATAAGAGAGTGATATGTACACTGGCATTTTGTAATACGAATTAGTAAAGCTATATAGTAGAACATTGTGGATTGTATTCTTGAAAGTGAAAACCTAACCCAGTACCCACTACCGGTGTCACTATCGCTAGGGCACTGGTGTACCACAGGAAGCAAATCAGAAATAGCCAGTCTCCACATACAGCATGCATAGGGTATACAATCAACTGCCTATAGGAGGCTCGTAGTGTGATGCACACGGGCAAAGCAGCTTTAAATCTAGTCTAATACACCTTGTCTAAAATACCTAACTCTATACACAGTATATTAGTCCCTTTACAGAAACTCTACACCGGTTACTCCTAAGCACTGTAGAGTAAATATCACAAATACAAAGCAATTAAGCAAAGTTGCAATAAGTTACAATGCCAAGAGCGGTAATGTTGAATGTCTTTCTTTTTAAATGATGGAAAGAAAAATGTTTATTACTTTACTCCACTGGAACTCATTTTCTATCAATTTCGTCTCGTACCGCCTGGAAAGGTGAATAATCTCAGAAGTTCAGAACTGATTTATCTCTTTTCATTAAAGTTAAATCGATTATTTTTCTTTTTCCCCTGCTCATGTTTTATTAATCAGCCAAACTACAAACCAATACGAAACCCCTCTGGGTTTAGAAGAGGACCAAGGATGGGAGGGTAGATAGTCTTACTGATGAAACAAAACGACAAATTGTCAATCAGACACCCCTCTCTGTCCTTGTATGTGACTCAAACTGTCATTAAAGAGAACGATGGGAGCTAGCATGTTCAAGATCAACATGGTTTAATGTAAACGGCGGGTTCACCACTAAGAAGCTACTTCTTTTTCTCACAGGGTAACTATCACATGAAAAAATAAAATCTTAAAACTACTAAAAGATGCATTAAGGGCCATATCTATACATCCTTTTTTTAACAACCTATCATTTTGTTTTAGAAACTGCCCATATGAAAAAATATATCAATTTTCTGTTGGAAAACAGTATATATTTTGAATGTTTCAAAACACTTTTGAAATATGTCCCATGGATTCATAAAATGTAAATTGCTTAGCTACTAAAATATAAATCTTTTTGTGAGTCTTCCGCTGTTATTTAAAAAAAAGCAAAAAACATAACCAGTGTCTGTACTGTAGCTCCACCTGCATTTATACTGCCAAATCTGATGCTGCTCCAGTCAGGAGAAGTTTCCACAGTAATAATAAAACTAATTAATTGAGGTTCCCCAGCCAACACATAGATAATCAAGCAATAACAATAAACACAGGATGTCTTTATTAGTGCACTTACACATTTAAAGATGACCTGCAATGGTCTGTCTATGTATGTAATCTACAACTTTGCTGCATAAAGTATAACACAGCAGATTACCAGCAATATGAGCCAAACCCTTTACAGGGCTTTGCACGGCTCTGCTTCTGATTTTCAACCTAAATGCAATGTTCCCTTTCAATTCGAAGATGACCAACAACAATACTTTTGGGATATGCCTGCCTCAGGTCAGGTATTTACCGAGCATTTTATGTCCCCTCCGGGGAGTGACGTCCTCGGTCCCGCTTACTGAGGGATTAAGTAATGACTCCATGGAGATCACGTTCTCTTTTGCTTCTCACAATCAGGTAGGTAAGGTAGGTATAACTAACCTCTCCAGTTGCGTGATTTATTCTTGTAAAAGAGCTCTCACTTCGAGTTCTTCTGCTAATTCCCCTGCAATTTATTGCTGGAAGTTGGCTTGCCACTTCCCCGGAATCAGAAACTCTGCTTCTGAGGACTGAACTTAAACACTGCACAACTGTGCTCCGTTTTAAAAAATCTTTCATTACTTTCAACAGCCTACATCATTTGGCGATTGTAGTCTGCTTTCCTAACCTGCAGCATCTGCTGTCTGTGTTTTTAACTCTGCATTTTGTCGCTATATATATATTATTAACAAAGAGAAAAGAGAGATTTTTTCCTCCACCAGGACACGGCTCGAAAGAATGCAGTACTTACAAACACTCCCCTTGGAACTTAAACACTGCACAACTGTGCTCCATTTTAAAAAATCTTTCTTTACTTTCAACAGCCTACATCGCTTGGCGATTGTAGTCTGCTTTCCTAACCTGCAGCATCTGCTGTCTTTGTTTTTCCTCTGCATTTTGTCGCTATATATATATTATTAACAAAGAGAAAAGAGATTTTTTCCTCCACCAGGACCCGGCTCTGCTGCACCCACTGTTTGAGTCGATGCTGCTGGGCTGTTCATCTCCCGGGAGTGGTGAATTGGGCGGCGGACCTCCTCTTCAGGGAGGGTCCTCACCTGTCAGAATGGCAACTCCACCCTCAGGTGACTCACTGCCCCCTATGCTTCTCCCTCCACCGCTGCGGTGGTCCACTAGGCATCGACTCCCTACGGATGAGTGGCCCAGAACCCTTTTGTACACATTCCCGCCAATACCGTTGCTCCCGACCTTCTAAGAGTAAGTTCGGAGAGAAGAAGTGACAGTTCTCCTGATGTGCCCCAGATGGACCAGGAGAATCTGGTTTGCAAACATTTGCCAGCTGCTTCAAGGCCATCCCTGGGAGATCCCACTGCACATGAATCTCCTCAGTCAGGCGAGAGGCACTTGCTGGCACCCAGAACCGTGGGTCTGGCCCCTGAACGGGACCGTCTGTCCGCCTCAGACGCAGTTGTCAGTACACTACAAAATGCTAGGGCCCCCTCCACAAGGTTGCTGTATGCCTATAAGTGGAGGTATTTCCAAAATTGGTGTATGGCCAGAGGTCATGACCTCATTTATTGCCCTATAGCAATCATCTTACAATTTCTGCAAGAATTGCTAGAGAAGGGTAGAGTACTCTGAGGTTATGTCCTCCTAGAAACAACGTCCTCCCCGAGCGGAGACTAGATGTGGTATTGGAGGCTCTCACTAAAGCCCTGGTTAAGCCTATACATTCCATAGAGTTGAAATATCTCTCTTTGAAGACAGCCTTTTTGTTAGCCATCACCTCCGCTAAGCAGGTTAGTGAGCTACAGGCTCTGTCAGTGCACAGTTCCTGTATGCATGTTTGGGATGATGGAAACAGAATGTCGTTACGCACGAACACCGCTTACCTCCCTAAGGTGGTTATGGCTTTCCACTTGAATCAATCAGTGGAACTAAAGGCTTTCCATCCCCTCCTTTTTCTTCAGAGGAGGATCGGAGATTGAATTCCCTCTGCCCGGTTCGGGCATTGAGATGTTATGTGGATAGGACGAGAGATCTGCGTCAGTCTGACCAGCTCTTCGTCTGTCATGGTGAAAGGACCCTGGGTCAAGCCCTCTCAAAGCAGCAACTGTCCCTCTGGATTGTGGACACAGTTTCAACTGCATAACTAATATCGGCCTACCCCCACCTGGGAGGGTGTCCATGCACTCTACCAGAGAAGTGGCTATGTCATGGGCCCTCTTTAGAGGTGCCTCATTGACTGATATCTGTACTGCGGCTAGCTGGGCTACTCCGCATAAATTCATCAGGTTCTACCGACTCAATGTGGTAGATCCCTCTATGCCTTCGTTAGACACAATGATCCTTGAGGTTGCACGCTCTCAACCCAAAGATTAGTTTGGTGGAAGCGAGACGTCCCTCATCTGCTGTCTCCGCTCATGCTCCCTCATGACGGCTTTACCAAAAGTATTGTTGTCGGCCGTCTTCAAATTGAAAAGGAACGATAGGTTACGGATGTAACCCCGGCTCCCTGAAAGACAAGACGACAAACAAACCTTGCGAGGTCGCTCCCATTCATGGGTTCAGAGCAAAAGAGAACGTGATCTCCGCGGAGTGGCTACTTATTCCCTTGGTGGGTGGGACCAAGGACGTCACTCCCCGGAGGGGCCTATCGACAGCTCTGACATAAAATGCTCAGTAAATACCTGATCTGTGACAGGTATATCCCAAAAGTATTGTTGTTGGTCATCTTGGACAGTCTTGCAACATTTAAATAGCTGGCTCTGGCTACCACTGTATTTGAGATTTACTGAACATGTTACTAAGCTTTGAAAATAAGGCATTGCACGTAACAAGTACACATTCTCTGACTTTAAGTGTTTTTTGATGTTATTCTGCAGCAAGCTGATTTCTAGTATTCAAAATGTGAAGTTTTGGAACCCAGTGCAAGACGACTTAAGGCCAGTAGACTGTTACATAGTAATGGATCCACTGACTGCTGCAAGCCAGTCTCAAAGTGAGTGATTTAGTGAAAGGTAATGGTGGCCTAACAGCTGCTAAGAAAAAGAAATTGCTTCATTCTATCTGCAACCTGCCACCTTTGCAAGGACATCATCCTCAACATACCAAGCCAGTAACATGGTAAATGACAGCCTGAAAATAAATTACTTTGAATGCAATTCAGTTGGCATAAAATGCTGTAAAAATCTTAAAACACAAAATTTGAAACCCTCTATTAAAGAAATGCTTTACTGTAGCTCTCACAAAATTAGAGCTCTCCAATTGTGTATGCAGTCTTACAAATCAGTGCAAGTGCAATGACTGATGAGAGGGTAGCCAGACCAGCACATTTACCGTTTTTTAATTTAATTCAATTAGTGTTAATTTGGTCTAAATAGGACAATATGCCTCAATATCGGGTCTAGGAATTCCCATTGATTATTTCCGGAGTCCTGATTAGAATCCAGCCTCAGTGAAATTACTTTTCATGGTCTCAATTCAGTACAAACTCCAAGCCATACCACTAAGCCATAGACAACGATGAGTGTCCTCAATAACCAAGATTCTTCACAATTGAATATGCACTTCTATGTATGTATGTAGAAATACAAGACACAGCAATCTTACTCACAAGTAAGCAGGGATATGCAGCAAACACGTAGAAGTACATTTGGTTTCCGTTACCATATCTGCTACAGACTGGGCGATCCAATCAATTGTGGTAATTATAGTTAAAATTAATCAGATTAATGGAAAAGCACAGTTCATAACATCTTCTACCCAGACAGTAAGGACACTTTTAAATTAGGAAACACAGCAGGCGAGGAGGTAAAAGAGAGACAGAAAGAGAGAGAATCTCTAGTAACTGCCACTATAATTGTGTGGACAGGTTTACAACTAAATATGCAATACAAATAGGGATTTCTGTAGCACGCTATAGTGAACCAGATACATTCCTTTGCATAGGCTTATGCAAGTAAGAATGTTACCACCTAGATATAAGCAGGATCCTATGTCTTGGGCTTTATTTCTGATCAAGTACTCTAGGGTTTAAGTGACCAAGAGAAAGATGGACCCTGCTTGGCAATAAAAGGAACTAATAATAAGAATAACCTGCTCTAAGATCTGCTAAGGCAGTCATATGCCATTCCCTAAGCTGCATCTCATCAATAGACTCTATAAATGATGGTAATTCACTCAGAGCAGTCCTGGGACTACAGTGAACATAAACCACCTGCTAATGCAATAGGCAGGTGATAATAAAACGCCTGCCCATGCTCCTCTGCAGTGTGGAGTTAGTAGCCCCTCAGGTGGCATGGAGGCACAGAGAAGATACAGAGCTCAGCACACAGCTGGTTACTGGGCAGAGAGTGAAAGTCAACAGGGAATGCAACAGGATAGAAACCAGACAGTAAGACTGTTGAGACAGTTAGCGGTCTGGTGCCCACACTATAAGTATTCAAAAACGGTGCCTTTGTGTACCAAGATCCAAATCTCTGGGGCGTTCTACACCTGTCTTTACGAATTGAGCTGTTTCAGTTAAGCCACAGTGATCCCCAGTCAAATATAATTCACTGGTGTCTATTAATTACAGTACATAGTTTGCAGGCTGACCAGTCAGTGAATTTGCTAGTCTGTATATTCTACTTTTTAAGAAAGTGCAGTTCACATAAGGACACAAGTTTCCTCCCCACTTCCAACAGCACAAAGTAAAGGGAGGCTGTTTAGCGCTAATATTCTTTTCTTGCAGCAACAGACTTCCTTAAGCCAGGGGGAATCATACATTGACATGCTTAAAATAAAATACAATGAGAAGACTGTACTCATGAAAGGTCTGAAAATGCTTTTAAAAAGCCCACACGTACACCCTGAGTGACAGATTCATCTTCCCCATTAGGAAGTTAGGAAGAGCAGGAACAAACCAAAGAAAGGACACATGTCAATCACTGCCCAGCCCTGCAATCTAGGGATTCATTCTGACATGCAATAATGACCAGAGGGTGGGTAAAAAATACTCAAGAGTTTTCACAAAAGATGGACGTTGCACTTTTAAGCAGTAGAAAAAGAGTCATAATGGCGCTGCGGCTCACACTAAAAGCATGAGTGTCGTTAAATCAATAATTCATTTACTTTAATGAGATAAGTACTTTGAAAACTAATTGCAAACTGCTCCATTTACTTGAGCCAGTTAGGGCCTTAATACAAAAATCTCAGTGCTATTGTAGCAGCAAAAAAACAAATGGAAATAGAAACTTGAAAGTCACAATCCAGGTTTTTACAAGCACCGACCAAAGGTAATGTCAGTTAATACTCCCCACCTTGCATATCAAACTACCATGCTACTGATCCTATCATAAACCTTCAGCACTTCATTATAGAACCCACCAAAGCCTCTCTGTGAAGTATGGATTTATGTACACTGTACTGTATGTATATACGTATGTACAGTATGTAAGTATGTATATGTTCATTGAACAGAGACGGTGGGTATGCCTTCTAAAGTGAACCATTTACAAGAGTATATATCATGATCATCATCTTCAGCCTTTTTCAATCCACTGCTGGATGAAGGACTCCCCAAGATTCTTCCATAAAAGCCTGTGTGCTCATCCACGTTGCTCCAGCGTGTTTCCTAATTTCACTTTATATCTCCTGGGATCCAGTCTAGTATCTCCTTGTTCCAGCAATGGTCTGTTCTTCTTGCTACATGTCTGGCCCATTGCCATTTCAGTTTTTTTGCTCTTATAATGACATTGCATACTTTTGCTTGCACTCTTATCCATTCCTTCCTTTTTCTGTCTCTTCTTGTTATTCCGAGCATGCATCTTTCCATACTCCATTGTGTCGTTTGTAATTTTTGAGTCATTTTTGCATTGAGGGTCCAGGTTTCACATCCGTAAGTTAGCACTAGCAGCACGCATTGGTCGAAGACTTTCCTCTTGAGGCATAAGGGTAGTTTCCCTTTCAGAACCATGCATAATCCTCCAAAGGTAATCCAGCCCATTTTAGCTCTTCAGTTGATTTAGCACATTTGGTTCTCCGTTGCCGAAACTAACTGTCCTAAGTATACATAGTTATTGACTTCTTCAAGCTTAATCCCATTGACTTCAATTGCCTGTGGAGTGGTATATTTATTGAATATATATATATATATATATATATATATATATATATATATATATATATATATATATATATATATACAGTATATATATATAGTAACAGAATCACACCTCTCCGCAGTTCGTTGCCCCTTTTTTAATAAACCAAATGAACAAAAACAAAATAAGCAAAACAAACACCTAGCTCTTTCTTGAGCACTAAACTAACACACAAAACAGGAACCTAAACTATATAACAGGACAGCTAAGCTGTTTACCTGCAAAAACCAAAATCAAACAAAAACAAAACACACAGTTTTTAAACAAACAAACCTTCACAGCAGCCCTGTGCAGACTGACTGCACCTCTTATATACCCTGCACCTGGTCCTAATTTGCAATTACTACCCAGGTGCAGGGGATAATTAACAATAAAACAATTAAACAAAACAATAACGGGCCTGCGCACATGTTTTATGCAGGGAGGATTTTAACCCCCTCCCTGCTGTGTTACTATATATATATATAATTATTAATATTAAATTTCTTAGCAGACACCCTGATCCAGGGCGACTTACAATTATTACAAGATATCATTATTTTTACATACAATTACCCATTTATACAGCTGGGTTTTTACTGGAGCAATCTAGGTAAAGTACCTTGCTCAAGTGTCCCCCCCACTGGGATTGAACCCATGACCCTCTGGTCAAGAGTCCAGAGCCCTAACCACTACTCCACACTGCATAAATATATACACTACCGTTCAAAAGTTTGGGGTCACTTAGAAATTTCCTTGTTTTCGAAAGAAAAGCACATTTTTTGTCCATTAAAATAACATCAAATTGATCAGAAATACAGTGTAGACATTGATAATGTTGTAAATGACTATTGTAGCTGGAAGCGGCTGATTTGTAATGGAATATCTACATAGGCGTACAGAGGCCCATTATCAGCAACCATCAGTCCTGTGTTCCAATGGCACGTTGTGTTTGCTAATCCAAGTTTATCATTTTAAAAGGCTAATTGATCATTAGAAAACCCTTTTGCAACTATGTTAGCACAGCTGAAAACTGTTGTGCTGATTAAAGAAGCAATAAAACTGGCCTTCTTTAGACTAGTTGAGTATCTGGAGCATCAGCAATTGTGGGTTTGATTACAGGCTAAAAATGGCCAGAAACAAAGAACTTTCTTCTGAAACTTATCAGTCTATTCTTGTTCTGAGAAATGAAGGCTATTCCATGCGAGAAATTGCCAAGAAACTGAAGATCTCGTACAACGCTGTGTACTACTCCCTTCACAGAACAGCGCAAACTGGCTCTAACCAGAATAGAAAGAGGAGTGGGAGGCCCCGGTGCACAAATGAGCAAGAGGACAAATACATTAGAGTGTCTAGTTTGAGAAACAGACGCCTCACAGGTCCTCAACTGGCAGCTTCATTAAATAGTACCCAAAAACACCAGTCTCAACGTCAACAGTGAAGAGGCGACTCGGGATGCTGGCCTTCTAGGCAGAGTTGCAAAGAAAAAGCCATATCTCAGACTGGCCAATAAAAAGAAAAGATTAAGATGGGCAAAAGAACACAGACACTGGACAGAGGAAGATTGGAAAAAGTGTTATGGACAGACGAATCTAAGTTTGAGGTGTTCGGATCACAAAGAAGAACATTCGTGTGACGCAGACCAAATGAAAAGATGCTGGAGGAGTGCTTGACGCCATCTGTCAAGCATGGTGGAGGCAATGTGATGGTCTGGGGTGCTTTGGTGGTGGTAAAGTGGGAGATTTGTACAGGGTAAAAGGGATCTTGAAGAAGGAAGGCTATCACTCCATTTTGCAACGCCATGCCATACCCTGTGGACGGCGCTTGATTGGAGCCAATTTCCTCCTACAACAGGACAATGACCCAAAGCACAGCTCCAAACTATGCAAGAACTATTTAGGGAAGAAGCAGTCAGCTGGTATTCTGTCTATAATGGAGTGGCCAGCACAGTCACCGGATCTCAACCCTATTGAGCTGTTGTGGGAGCAGCTTGACCGTATGGTACGTAAGAAGTGCCCATCAAGCCAATCCAACTTGTGGGAGGTGCTTCAGGAAGCATGGGGTGAAATCTTTTCAGATTACCTCAACAAATTGACAACTAGAATGCCAAAGGTCTGCAAGGCTGTAATTGCTGCAAATGGAGGATTCTTTGACGGCAGCAAAGTTTGAAGGACACAATTATTATTTCAATTAAAAATCATTATTTCTAACCTTGTCAATGACTATATTTCCTATTCATTTTGCTATATTTCCTATTCAAACTCATTTCATGTATGTTTTCATGGAAAACAAGGAAATTTCTAAGTGACCCCAAACTTTTGAACGGTAGTGTATATATATATATATATATATATATATATATATATATATATATATATATATATATATATATATATATATATCCCTTTTAATAATCTATTATATGTGTTCTCTGTCATTCTCTATTTTTGCTTCTGCTTAGATCATTATTTACAAGGCTTACAAGCTAATATCCTTTTTCAAAAAATGTCTACAGTGACCACTAAAGGTGTCCAATTGTAATTTCTCTCCCCAAACTGTGATTGTGTTTAGTGATTTTCCATTTACTAACTCCACCAATTTGCCTTGTGGTCGAGGTAGGAATTGACAAGAGGAGACAGCTACCATCCAAACTGCAGTCAGTTCAAGCTGAAAGAACTCTTCTTTACTCCCTCTCTCTATTCCTTTCCACCTCACATGACATGTAACTGTATTACCCATTATACCAATTGTGTGAGATGGATCATGTCTGCTGGTGAATGCTATGGATTAGTTAACAGGTGGGTAGAGCAATATCCATGACTCTGATAATTGCATAATGAAATTTGCTGGGAGACCCCCTCAGGCCACTTGAAACTGTTCCTCCTCTCCATCTGTGGGATACAGGCTGGCTTCTCGTTTCAGAGTATTTCTGATGCACTGCCTCTCTGATCCATTCTGCCACTCCGGGTCTTAAACTCCAGGATGTGGGGCAGAGGTTAAAACCTCAACCACCCCTGGGACCCAGGTTCAATTCTGACCTGGGACGCTTGACAGTACATCTGTCAGGGGAAGGATTCTCACTTTTTGGGGGAGCTGCACCTCTGTGGCTGCTTAGCTGCTCACACGTACAATCTGAAACTCTGTGTCAATGACAGGTGATACACTGTATACACGAGACCTGCTCTTGACAATGCCCCTGAGACACTTAGACTGCATTTTAGTCACAAATGGGAAGGGGGAAACAATAATGAATGTTATTACTAATGCAATAAATAAGTCTGAAATGACATTACATCAAAAAGGGGAAGGAGGCTGCAGTAATGAGGGCATCGACAACATCATGTCTGGTGCATTCAAATTTCCTCCAATCCCCCTCGATAAGAAAGTATGCAAATAGATCTTGTTGATAATGTCAATAACATAAAAACAGCACTATTGTGGACATCAGAGAATTCAGCAGAGTAACCTCATTTAATAAACTGCAGTTGCAACATATTGCCATCGATGGCACTGTGTGCCATGCGCAAATCCTATTAGAACCTAATATATTTTTTAGCATCAAAAAGCCAATGAACTCAACCAACTAGAACAATAGCTGAACGTGCTTTACATTTCAGATCGGATGTCTTGGAAGTTAGTTGAAAGGGAGGATGGATGGTATTGGGAGTTCATGCAGCATGTGGGATCACCCTACCACTGTTCTCCATAAGGTTTATTGCACTGCTATTTCAGAAGCTAACTTGTTTTTTGTAGAGGATGATTTCATTACATTGCCTCGCAGTAGTTGAGACTGCATTAGCGCGAGTTTAATCAAATAAAATGAAATTACTATAAACAACTGCAGAAACGGCCATGGATGTGAACGCAGGAAGAGTCCACAGCCATGGGTCTGCTCTGGAAAATGTAATAATAATAATAAAGATTAATCTGAGAATCTGTTTGTCAGTAAGGGGCGCAAAGGACATGTTGGGGGAGAGAGGGCCTGGGGTTGGCATCAGGACTTGCCAAGGCTCAGCCCATGACCATTGTAGAGACACATTTATTTTCCCTATGCTGCAACAACCATGAGAGCAAGGATATAGCATAACTGTAAAATACTAAACTTATTTGTACATTCGCATTGGAGATGGTCTTCCTTGTGACATACTGGTGCAGTTTAACCCTTTCAATCCACACATTACTGGAGGCAGCACTGGGCAGAGGTATTGCCACACCCAGCGATCACTAATTCTTTTGGACTTGAAGATACTGTACTAACAAAAAAGAATATATATATACAGTACTGTGCAAAAGTTTTAGGCAGGTGTGAAAAAATGCTGTAAAGTAAGAATGCTTTCAAAAATAGACATGTTAATAGATTATATTTATCAATTAACTAAATGCAAAGTGAGTGAACAGAAGAAAAATCTAAATCAAATCCATATTTGGTGTGACCACCCTTTGCCTTCAAAACAGCATCAATTCTTCTAGGTACACTTGCACAAAGTCAGGGATTTTGTAGGCATATAGTCAGGTGTATAATTAAACAATTATACCAAACAGGTGCTAATGATCATCAATTCAATATGTAGGTTGAAACACAATCATTAACTGAAACAGAAACAGCTGTGTAGGAGGAATAAAACTGGGTGAGGAACAGCCAGACTCAGCTAACAAGGTGAGGTTGCTGAAGACAGTTTATTGTCAAAAGTCATACACCATGGCAAGACTGAGCACAGCAACAAGACACAAGGTAGTTATACTGCATCAGCAAGGTCTCTCCCAGGCAGAAATTTCAAGGCAGACAGGGGTTTCCAGATGTGCTGTCCAAGCTCTTTTGAAGAAGCACAAAGAAACGGGCAACGTTGAGGACCGTAGACGCAGTGGTCGGCCAAGGAAACTTACTGCAGCAGATGAAAGACACATCATGCTTACTTCCCATCGCAATCGGAAGATGTCCAGCAGTGCCATCAGCTCAGAACTGGCAGAAAACAGTGGGACCCTGGTACACCCATCTACTGTCCGGAGAAGTCTGGTCAGAAGTGGCCTTCATGGAAGACATGCGCCAAAAGCCATACCTCCGACGTAGAAACAAGGCCAAGCGACTCAACTATGCACGAAAACACAGGAACTGGGGTGCAGAAAAATGGTAGCAGGTGCTCTGGACTGATGAGTCAAAATTTGAAATATTTGGCTGTAGCAGAAGGCAGTTTGTTCGCCGAAGGGCTGGAGAGCGTACACGAATGAGTGTCTGCAGGCAACAGTGAAGCATGATGGAGGTTCCTTGCAAGTTTGGGGCTGCATTTCTGCAAATGGAGTTGGGGATTTGGTCAGAATTAATGGTCTCCTCAATGCCGAGAAGTACAGGCAGATACTTATTCATCATGCAATACCATCAGGGAGGCATCTGATTGGCCCCAAATTTATTCTGCAGCATGACAACGACCCCAAACATACAGTGAAAGTCATTAAGAACTATCTTCAGCGTAGAGAAGAACAAGGAGTCCTGGAAGTGATGGTATGGCCCCCACAGAGCCCTGATCTCAACATCATCGAGTCTGTCTGGGATTACATGAAGAGAGAGAAGCAACTGAGGCTGCCTAAATCCACAGAAGAACTGTGGTTAGTTCTCCAAGATGTTTGGGCCAACCTACCTGCCGAGTTCCTTCAAAAACTGTGTGCAAGTGTACCTAGAAGAATTGATGCTGTTTTGAAGGCAAAGGGTGGTCACACCAAATATGGATTTGATTTAGATTTTTCTTCTGTTCACTCACTTTGCATTTAGTTAATTGATAAATATAATCAATTAACATGTCTATTTTTGAAAGCATTCTTACTTTACAGCATTTTTTCACACCTGCCTAAAACTTTTGCACAGTACTGTATATTTTTTTTTTTATTGTCGGGTTAGTATTGTAAAATAATGCATGTATGTGCAATTCATTAAAATAATACTTCTTTTTTTATAGGCAAGTCATTTATTTGAAAACATTAATATTAACGTATTCATGGCTAGCAAGCCGGTATCACTGCTCCGGGGATAACAATGATTCATGGTGCCTCTTCAGAAATGAGGGATACTAAGTAAGAGATGATGTAAGCGCACTGTTAAAGGAGCTAGAAAAAAATGTATGAATACTTTCAGGAGAATGTTCAATAGATGTCAACAACAACACCCCTGCCTCTCCCCTCCATTGCCCTAGCCCCCCTTGGCGACGAACGAGGAATGATTTAAAGGTGCTGAGATTTCTGAGTTCAACCCACGGCCAGACAATGCACATGTCCATAAATCACAAAGTGTAGGGTGGGCGCTGCCTGCAATACTGCCTACCTGTGTGATGTGCTGGAGTGATTGCTGAAATGCTAACAATATTTGTTTTTTTGCTAAGCCAGCTACTGAATTTTAATTAGCTTCAAATATTATCTCCCATTTGTTTTTATTAACATTTAGAAATTATTTAACTCCTTAAAAAAATAGGAAATGGCATCTGCTGGCTTTCTAAAGTGTACTTCAAAACTGTTTGTTTTTCAACTTTGAAAGTTTAGTTGCAGTTTAGCTTGAAAGTTACAAGGAACAGGCATATCCTTCACAAACGGTTTTCAATGGCATTGCAGTGGCACTGCATTGGCAATGAAATGGTTAGGAACCAAGGAGCAATGGTAGCACAAAGGTAGCTACCATGGTATGAGGAATTACATTTTTTATATTTTGACCTGCAGTAAGTACCAATACACTTATCCATTTACCAGACACGCCACTGCATCAGGACAAGAGTGCAACATTTGTTAACTTTGGTTACTTTTCTGTAAGGCTAAGACTGTTTTAAAGAACAGTGCTTCTTGTTGAATTTTGTATTAGCTGAACAGAGTTTTCCAAGAGCTTTTCAACTAATGTTAATTTAACCAATGCTTTGTTTTTGAGGGACACTATATATTAATTTCCTGAGTGCAGTGCGCAGACTGCATCTCATAGGTGATATTACAATTGCAATACTGCATCATTCCCCTCACTCTTAACACTCTGTCATCCTGTACCTTTACCAGAGGCTATGCGACACCAAATTGTAATTAAAAAAATGTAATTTAAAAAAACCCTGGGGACTGCTTCTCTGTCATTCAAAGAGACCAGTTTGAGTGTTTAGTCTGGAATCCTGCTGTACACAAAACGAGCAAACTAATAAAAAAAGAAACGATCAGCGTTATACAGTTACCAGTCATTCCTTTCTATAATCTGTGCAGTTTCCTTCTCCTGTCCTTGGTGCTAAGCTATAATTAAACATTAGTAAAATGTGGTTATATCCTCATTTATGGGAGTCGTGCCTGGAGCTATTCTCTACTTTTCTCCCCTGCAGTGCCAAAAGGAACAAGATTAATGTTTTTTTTTTTTTTAACAGACATCTTTAGCTTAAAGCAATGATGGACGGGTGCGTGTCATTGGTGTGGTGTGGGTGACTTCTGGATATGGTAGCTTACCCCAATGATCAATGTCTATGGACTATCCAGCGGTTTAGAGCAGAAGAATGTACAGTACCTTAAGTTAGTTATACTCAGAAAGACCTCATAAAAAAGAAGGCAAGTGTGAACCTGCAGTAAATGCACATGAGATTGCTGTTATAATAGTAAATGCATGCGGTTTGACAGCTAAATAAAGACTGATACAATCGCTTTAAATGTAACAATTCACTATAAAAACAAATCGTTCTCAAGGTATTCAATTTGAATATTACATTTTTTCAAGCTTATGAAAAGACTACACCACGGGCCACTACACAACTGATTTACTGCAAGTTTACAAATTGTTTTAAAAAAAATAAAAATAAATTACAAAATTGACAATTTAATGCTTAAAATATATAACCCAAGGCTAACCCAGGGGGTTTGGAGCTCCTATTTGCTATTTAGTTGTTTTTTGCTAGTCCTGTAAAATTAGCAGTTTGTTCCGCTTTTTACAAAAAAAATAAATAAATAAAATGCTGCAAACATAGCACAGGGGTAAATATTTAATGAATATGGTCCTACTATATATCCATACATTTCAATACATCTCCAAACCTGCTGTTCACATTCCCCAGTGCTGTCTGTACTGGAGTGCATCTTTCCCAATTAATATTTAACCAGTTTCAACAGAGCAGGAAGCCACAGTATGTGTGCATGGAGTTAAATGGATATGTTAATATCATGTTCATCCTAATATGCAATCTCTTGACTGTTTTCATATCCTATTATGTGTGATCTGTATAACTTTCTATTGTTTGCTTCTGCTTAGATCATTATGTGTCATGCTTATTAACTAGTCCAGCTTCTGAAAAGACTCTTCAAAGCAGATCAGTATTGTCTTCAGTGCACAGTATTTCAGGTCTTCGGTGCAGCCTGAATATTTTTCCCTGCCTCACTTCCACACTATCAAGCGTTTTTCAAAAATACAAATTAAATATTAGTATTATGCATGCTGCATATTGAAAGACTCCCTTTCACCAGATCACCAGTGGTGGGCAATGGAAGTATATTGGTAACAATGCTCCACTTGAAGCAGTCAATGATGACACAAGACATGCTGTATCCTGGTCTTTTTGTAACAGTTTAGAATTGGTGCCTAAACGAGGGCCACCGCCTCTTTAACAAACAGTAATAAAGGCTGCAGCATGCAAATTTAAAAGAGCTTTCTCTCTCTGTCTGTCTCACTCTCGCTCATAGAAGCAGCCTCGCCACTGCTGGTAATCCAACACAGTCTTGCAGCAGTTCGAGAAGCCTTGTATAAAAAAATGAATAAAACAAATCAATCGGAAGCATCTCAATTAATCTGGCGAGTGGCGGATTGATCGGGGTACTAAATTGGGTCAACAAGATTGTCTATTTAAAGGCCAGGACCCCTCAATCATCGTTTTAGCTCAAATAGACTGAGAGGGCCATAATCATGTTGCTGTGCTTCCTTTCGATACAGAGCCCCTGCCTGCCGCCTCTCCCAACACAAGTAAATGAAAGCATAGCAGATAAACAGATTAAAGCTCCTGTATCCTCTGTTTAGCTGCACTTTCTTGAATTCCACTGTTTTACCACACTGGTGTTGCAGAATGAGGTACAGTTCTGGGAATATACAGAGACTTTGAAATGCATGACTTATTATTTGAAGGTACTATAGTGTATGTAAAAGCCCAATAAAGGTTTTCAAAAACTACTTCTAATACTGTATATTTTAGGCAACGGTTTCCTATAAGCCTTAAGCCTTGTGAGCTAAAGAAGAATTGAGTTTATGAAATAGTTTGATGTTCACATTCTAGACCGCTGTTGGTTTAATTTTTGTTTTGCTTCATCAGCTACAACAAAGCTTGTATTCATAACCTTCAACTGCAGCAGCAGCAACAGGATTTCAAGGGGTAAGGAGGTTTGAGGCCCTACACTAACAGAACAAATGATTGTGGGGGAGCACAGTTTTACATTAAAAGGCTTTTTATTCCTTTGTACCTGCTGTGATAATGGCAGTTAGATTTCTATCGTATTATTCGTGTCTTGCTGCAACCTAGCTGGGACCACCATGTAAATGAGATGTGTATCTCAAGGGTTTATATCCTGACTAAATAAAGATTGATTGATTGGCTGAAGCAGGACTGATCCACTTAAATGTAATATTTCCCCTGTGTATATGGGGTTGGGGAAATTGAAGACTATTTAAATTAAATTTGTGCCTGCATTAGTGTAAACTCTTTCACATGCTGCTAAAGGCAGATGAGTGCATTAGAATGTGTTCTGGATGATGGTGGAAGCACAAACAGAGCATTGTACAATATTTATCATGCAGCCTCTTCTCGTGTGAATGTTTGACTGTTTTTCTAAATGATGTAGGGGAGATTCACCCAATCTGTAGCCAATCTGTCTGGCCCTGTTCAACTTGGCAAGATGCAAACACTCAGCATCATTTTGAAGGCTGAGTTCTTGCTTTGATTCAGGCAGATACACCAAGAAAGAATAGCTCACGGGAAGTAGTAAAAATAGATTATTAGTCAATACAAGTGTTAATAATGTTTTACCAAAAACTAGGCATGTCCCTTGCCATTACTCATTACTGTTAACGTACCACTGAATTCATATTATATTGCTGAAGTTGGTATCATTGTCAAAAAATTAAGTTTATTAATAGTTTGGTACTTGGTAATGTTTCTTATTTTTACCCACCATAAGTAAGCATTTATTTGAGTGCTTTTTGATAAGGGGCTAAAAGCTGTTGATGAAGAAGCTTAATTTGCTTCATCAGCACCACGGAATCAATAGCACATACTAACACACAGTAAGGGCCTGAGCAACGCCTTTCCACACAGTACTGTACAACCCCTTCCTCCAGCTATGTTTCATGACCAAGACTGCCAGCAGTCCATCTTCATGATGGAAGCAATAAGCAGAGCTGGGGCTTGCAAACCAACCTTTGAGCGAATCAATTAATTGCAACATTCATTTACAGGTAAATAGATTAACGAGCGTGTTTTTTCTATGGGAAGCTGACACGTAACCATGGTCAGATTTCATTGCTTTAGCAGAAATTGCCTAACACTGCCATTCTGAATATTGCTTAGTGTAGCATGCTTATCTGCATACAGTGGCAGGGACAGTGTACAGAGAAGACATTACTGTAGTACTGTAGTGCCCTGGGCACCATCCAATGCCTGTCCTTCCACCCAACACTGCAGCCTTTGATTTAAACCCTGCAGTGACCAGCATTTTAACTTATGGCTTTGGTTCTGAAAGAGGCTAAAGACAGACAGGCTGATACGGTTATCCTAGAGCCATTCCATGTAACAAAATGTCAGTTTAGAGAAAATGGCATGCTTGCATTTTGTGCTTTTTAATCACCGTTTTATAAATATATTCAAATAAGATCATCACATTCCTGTATGATGTTTATTTATTTAATTCTATACTTGTTTTTTTTTTTTGTAGCACTGTGCATTAAAAGTTGTGTCAAGCTCACAGAAAAATAACCTGGTATTTCAGTTTGTGTTTCTTTTATGCCAGAGTTTAGTTGCGCAGTGAAAGCCTAGTTGACGACTTTGTTAACATGTGCGTTCACATCTCTCAGCTGCATGTGTGCAGTGTAGATAACAGCAATTAAATACACAATGAGGTGGGTTCTGCTTCATATTTTTATTCAGACCTAAATAAATTTTATTCATAAATAAATAACATACTTTACAGTTATAAAAATGAGCTTTTCAGTAGTAGAAGTAGTAGTAGGATTTGTGAATTTAATATAAGAAACATCTATTAAAATCAGTCCTTAAAAAGGAATTTCCTCTTTTAACACATGACAAGGATTTTTAATGAACTTATTTTGCACTGAATTGAAACTTAGACACACTTTATATCGGGTGGAACTGTTTTAATGATCTACAGTGGGCCGATTTGTTGTGCTATTTTTGCCTTGTTAATACTTTTGCACTATGCACACCCATGTTTTTGCTAGTCCCACGTCAATTCAAAAAGACAGACTAAATAAAAAAAAAAAAGTATTGCGTTATTCACATGCAAATACAGAAACTCTTCCTTGTCAGTCAAACGAAAAAGCTATTTGTCAATTTGCTTTTTGATCAAGACAAACACCTGCTGTAGCTGTATGTGACAGGACATGCCTGTGTCTGTCTCTGTGTCTGTCTCAGCATTCTTCATAGCCGCTCTCCAGGGTGCTGAACCAGCCAGGTGTGGGATCCTACAGTCTCTCGTTCTCCCGGGACATGAGCTGAAAGCAAGACCCTCTGTAGTACAGCAGCCACACTTCTGTCCAGGTTACAGTGCATTTTATTGTTAACACAAGTGTTAGGCAGTTTGTTTTTGATTACAGAAAACACATCCGGCTTGCTGAGTAAATGCCACCAAGCATGGTTTAAATCATGTTGCTGACAATAACTTTCTTTCACATGCCTCTATTTTTTTGAATATACTGGAAGAACATACACCACTTTTCAATTTTATTTGTTCATATTCTAAATGAATTCTTCATATTTTTTGCAGTTATAATATAACCAATTGCTATCCAAATTTGCTAAGGAATCATATGTGTTCATATTGATTGTGATAAATTGCTAACACCTACCAGCATCTGCTCAATAACACCCATGCAGATTTGCATTGCAGTCTACCTGAATGACAATGTGTATACTTGACTTTTAAATGAACGAGCAACATAAAATGTTGATTTACAATATGGGTCTTGACCTCACCTTATGAATCAGGGATCAGTGGAGGATTTAATCAGAGGATCAGAGTTTTCTTGGTGGTGGTGGGGGGGCGGGGGTAGGCATGAGGGTGCAATATAATTAACCAGTAAACACAGAACTAAGAGATTGTAGTTTGGGGATTTAGTAGTGATGCACAACAGAAACGTGAATGGATTCATATCATCTGTATTGTTTAAGTTTTAACGCTTCATGTTTCATGTTGCTTCAGTAGGAACAGAGGGACTTGGATGACAAACTAGCATTGATCTTAATTAAGCCTGTATAAGCATATACACAATTAACTAATTCTGTTAGAAACACCGTGGGACTTGCTATAGAAATACACTGGCAAGACAATCTAACAGCTGCTACACCATTAACAGCAAGTTCCTAATAATGTATATTACATTCAGCTAGTATTTAAGACTTGTGGGTGGAATTTTCTTTACTAATGTCTTCTTTCATTTCTGGTTTGAGGAAATCAATGATGCTTTTCTTATGAAAGTCACAAATGAACTCCTGGTCCACAGTAAATGCATTCCTAATTCCCTATTATTCCATTCTTTTCTCGGGTCAGTGATTTTGCGTCCCGCACCCCCATTAGAATATTAAGCAATATCAATATGACTTTATGATATTGCATAGAAACACATTCAATATCGACAACCCTATTCTACCGACATTAATACAACAAATTCTAATAATCTCCTCTCATGAGGTCTTTGACCTTACAAAACTATCAAGTGAAAGGAAATGTCTATATATTACCAATTGACCTGATTAAAGTGGCCTGGTCCAGTCAGTCATGGCACATTCATTCACTGTATAGAGTTCAACAAAGAAAATACCAGCTGTGTCAACATGTATTTGAACATGTGGAGAAACTGGATGCAGCAATTTATCTACCTATTGATAGCCATTAATAGCCCTTTGGAGTTTTAGTGAGAGTGTTATCTCACAGTATTACAATATTAATAACAATGCAAAAAAAAGATATTGATTATTCACTAAGCTTTACCCCCCAGAGTGAAATTCTCCACATAATTGCTTAAAATAGAACAGATTTACTTGCCAGTAAGAAGCCTGGTGAAAGCACTGGTTCCCCCATCCAGTATTTAGCAGCATTCTTGATAATGTAACCAAGTACACAATAAACTCATCCCTCACCCTGCCCACTGCAAGGAAACAAGCCTCTACACTATGTGCATTACACATGTTAGCAGTTTCTAAATGTTTAAACTGCCCTGACCAATTCTCAAGCAAGCCTTTAAATCTCCAACACAATAATTACAGACAGGACGCCTCAGATGTTCTACCTTAGTGGATCAATCTTGTTCACTTATCTTTATACCAGGAAAACATATAGCCTGTGGTTGAATCTGAAGTGTTTGGAATGGCATATGTATTTGAGACCAACGCAATGTCACACTGGTTCCCTTTCAATTCGAAGACGACCACCAAAACATTACGGGATATGCCTGCCTAATGGAAACGAGGACTTCTGCATGGCTTTTCAGCCCAGAGTCCATCTCAATAGGCTGAATAGGGCCATGTGGATAAACATTCCGTCCCCCACAGGGAGCCGTTAGCAGCCCTCGGGGCCCCACCCCTGCTCCTCCAACTGTTGCAGAGCCCCTCACAGGAGATCCCCTGCGCAGACACCCCGTAGTCGCTCCCCTTCTCTGCAAGCGAGAAGGGTGAAGCGCTCAAGGCAGGCGAGGGACATTATTTACCTCAAGGAGCAGATGGCCCAAGTCCTTGAGCTACTGTCTGACAGCAAGCTCCTGCGGCGCCGGGGGAGGTCCTGGCCCCGATACCACTTGCACCAGCTCCAGTTCCTGGGTCTCCCATGGGAGCCCAGGCCAAGCCGGAACCGTAGTCCTTAATGGCGGAGAAGGACACGCTGTCTATAGCAGCCTCCTTGGGTGAGAGCTCCTTCCCCACGGAGATGGAGGAGGTTGCCTCGGAGGCTAGTTTGCCACCGTTGTCCAGCTCCATGTCAGCATTGATGGGACGTGCTGCAAACTATTTGCAGATCCCCTGGGCGACACCAACAGAGCCCCGCCCATGTTTCGGCAGTGGCTCCCAGACTGCAGTCCTCCCACCATTCCCTGATTTTATGGAGGAGGTGTGCTCCCCTTGGGATCGACCAGCATCAGCGCCGAGTTTGTTGAAGCACGAATTTCGGCTTGCTTCATTGGAAGGTGCGGGAAAAGCTGGGCTTGGCAGGATTTCCCCTGGTTAACTCCACCATCGCGGCCTTGGTTAAGGCTCCTTCGGTGGGGGGACTGCCTCGGGACCCGTTGTGCCCGAACCGTCAGTGCAGAGTTACGGAGACTCATCTGAAGAGGGCTTACGCAGTGGAGGCACAGGTATACTAACTGCGTATTTGGATGGAGTGCTCACTGAGACCCATCTCCCAGAGCCGTTGGCCACTGAGCTTCGCCTCCTTTCAAGCACGCTGCTCCAGATCTCCGGTCTTCAAGGGCAAGCCCTAGGCCGGAGCCTGGCAAGCCTGTTGGTGGCTCACAGACAGCTGTGGCTGTTGCAGGCAAGGGTGCCTGATGTGGATAAGGCGGCGTTGCTGGGCGCGCTGATATCCCCGGGACATACCTTTGGGTCGGCTGGAGGAGATCTTACAGCGCTCTCACTGAAAGCGCGAAGCATCTCAGCACGGGGTAGGTTGAGCCGATGGCAGGCCCCCCAGTTGCGCATCTTCACAAGGACGGTCCCGGTGCCCATGGCTCTGCTGGGTGACCTGAGGCATCGCCTACAGGCCACAGTGGCGACAAGCAACCAAGTCTCCGCAGAGCAAAGGGAACGCAGGGCTCAGTGCATCCGCACAACAGCATTCTAGGAGGCAATTCCAGGGCCGTCGGCCTAGGCAGCCGCCTCAACGTGCTCCACCCCAACCTCAGCAGCCCCAGCAGGTGCCCTTTGGTGAGGTATCAAAAACTGCTGGGTCTGATGGCCGCAGCTGTTTCAGCCATCGAGCTGGGTTTTTTACGCATGCGCCCGCTCCAAGCGTTGCTCAATGCGTTTCATTTACACCCCAATTGCGACAGACACCATTCGCTGACAGTGTCTCACACGTGCTCCACAGCCCTGCGATGGTTGAGGGTGCCCTCTCACCTGCTCGAGGGTGTGCGGATGCCTTTAACTTGGGTTGGGGTGTGGCCTGGTCGGGCCGTTGGATAGCCCTGCATATAAATATGCTGGAGCTGCAGGCTCTGGAGCTGTGGTGGAGTGCATTTGGGAACAGTTTGGGAAGGTGCAGGTCGATCTCTTCGCCTTGGCGGAGATGAAGCATTGCCCCGTGGTATTCCCTCCACCGCTTAGGCGGTCCACTCTGCATAATTTTCAGAATTGGTGTCTGACTAGAAGTCATGACCTAGTTTCTTGCCTCATGCCAGTTATCTTGAAGTTAATGGATAGAACAAGAGCTCTGCGTCTTTCTGACCAGCTTTTTATTTGTCACAGTTTACGAACCCTTGGACAGCCCCTCTCAAAACAGTGACTGTCCCACTGGATTGTGGATACATTCTTGGCTTACCCCCACCTGGGAGAGTAGCTGAGCACTGCAGGGTTGGCTACATCTTGGGCCCTCTTCAGAGGGGCCTCACTGTGCGATATATGTATGGTGGCTAGCTAGGCTATGCTACATACATTCTCCAGGTTCTACTGCTTGAATGTGGTAGATGCTTCTTCGCCTTCAATAGGCACGAGGGTCCTTAAGGTTGCATGCTCGCACCGCTAACCTCGTAAGCTGCCGTTCCTTCTCCCTCATGATGGCTCTGGTATACGTCTCACATATGTAATGTTTTGGTGGTCATCTTCGAATTGAAAGGGAACGTTAGGTTACTTACCATAACCCTGGTTCCCTGAAAGAGAAGACAACCACCAACCAGCGAGGTTGCATCGGCCGCCCTCACGGCTTGGATAAAAAAAGAGAACATGGCTTCCATGGTTTGACTATTTAATCCCTCTGTAGGTGGGACAGAGGGCGTCATCCCAGGAAGGGGCCTATCGGCAGGTCTGGTATAGAGAGCTCAGAAAATACCTACCAATAGGCGAGCATATCCAATAAGTAATGTTTTGGTGGTCATCCTCTCTTTCAGGGAACCTGGGTTATGGTAAGTAACCTAACGTTAGCTTGGGTGCCGTTGGATTTCGAAGATTGAAAGCATCGTTATCAAGGGTTTTAAGGACAAACAAGGGGATTCCACCGCTTTCACCTATGTGTGGTCTATGGCACATTTACCAACAATGGCTAGCCATGATCAGCTATGGTTAAAATGTTGGACAGTCCATTGATAACCACCTATATAATCCCCTACTTGTTTTTTAAAAATTGAACATGTATGGAGATGGTTTTCCACAGCCACGGCTTTAATTCAACATCATTAATACAATGTTCCTTGATAATTGAAGAACACACATACATTGCCGTCATAGACACCCTGATTCATGCTGCATCTCCGTGGGGAGCAGCAGACTGTCTCTGGAGCTGCAAAGTGCATTTGTGCACAAAGTTCAGCTTGCAAAACATGGACATCTGTATACACTGTGTTTAAAGCAATGGAAGAGCAGGTAAATTGAGCTGCATCACACTGATATATACAGGCTGCTGTTAGCTGATACATTCCATACTCCCAAAAGTAAAATAGATCGTTTCATCCAGGTTAATGACAGTTAATCTAGTTACAGCAACCACAAGTTAATGTAATGTTTAATGTTTAAGCCATGAGTTAATGTAAGATTTATTGTTACTGAACTGCAAATAAATTGAGGGCTTAATTCTGCACTGCAATCAATCCACCCTCTTTCAGGAATAGTAAGCTCGGGAGTTGGACCAAAAATGAGAAGCACCTGTGCTGTGCAGCACACACGCTGCCTGCAGACCCCTGCTGCAAGTCAGTTTCACTCACAACAGGCAGCTGACTATGATAGAGGGCTGATTTAAGACGGGTACTTCCAAAACCAAGACTGTACAAATTACTTAATCTCAAACGTGATGACTGTACTGGAGACCGGCAGCTTTTCAAATGAAATGCAGGTTGTATTTATTGAGAGATGGTCAAGTATCCCTCTAGGACCATGTAAACACCTTGCAGACAAATACAGTAGAACCTATCATTTCCGATCCTGCAAGATCCGATACCCTCTATTAACTGATGGATCTCTGGCACGTGTCATTTACACATGCTGGTACCAATTAATGGTACAGATGGAAACTGATCAATGCACATTTTATTGTTGGCCTAAAACAGTAGCTTAGCTGAATAGATTCAATTGCATATAAAAAGCAGGCGGTAGAAAATACGACAGGGGTACTGTTGCAGTCCCAGAGGCAGTCGACATAATGTAAAGTTCAGGTAAAACAGAACGAGAAAGCGAGGGATTCATATAATTACTGTACCGTTAAAAAGCTGTACCAAGATTTTTTCGGCAACCTCCAAAGCCAGTTTGTGTTTGTGTGCACTCTTTTTTTGTTGTTGTTTTTTGGTTTCTAAACAACATTTCTGTCTTAGTGAACACACACACACACAAAAAAAAAACCTGTCGTATTACTTTGGCATGGACTGAGAAAGCACAGTAAGAGATGTTTTCAGAATGCTGTTTTGTAAATTGCCAAATACCGTATTCCACTGCTCTGTTTTAGAATAACATACTTTAGTGTTTTAGACATGCTGATGTACCTGACATTTATAATGCCCCAACGTTGATAAAGCAACTAAAACACAGAATAACCACTCCTTCTGAGATACGATATTTCCATATATCCGATGGTCCCCAGAAACCAATTACATTGGATATTACAGGTTCTACTATAACATCAAATCAGTGCCTTCCTGAGTTTCCAAGGTGGCCTTACACCCTATTGACAGTATTACATTGTATCTATGTAATCATGTTATTGTACCATTGGCCATGCCTTAGTCGACCTTAAGTATGAAGTCGAAATGAAAAGAAATAAATAGACCCTGCAAACAGGAAGAAATATGTTGTATAAAAGCCAGGTAATTTGCCTTGCTTGTTCACTAATGTGACCCTGTGGCTTTTATAGAGTCCCCTACTGCTCCTCTCTGCTTAGCTTTCCTCCAGGCTGGGTTACTTTTCATTTGCAACCTCTGAGGACCTTGCAACATGCAGGCAGAAACTGACACGCACAGACAGACTCCCACACCGAGACCCAGAGTAACAAGATCGAACAACAGGACCGGAGCAGGGTGGCTCACAGGGAGCAGCTTAGTCTCCAGCGACTTGGAAATGAAAAATACCTTAAATACCAGAGGTGGAAGGGTTGACAGAGCTTGCAGGTAACAGCCAATTTAAAAAAAAAAGAAAAAGCTGTTGGTTAATATGGGTTTCTTTTAGCTTATAAGATATTTCAGTGAGTTCTGTTATCTTTACAAGTTAACTGCGGCACACTCAGATCCAGATGATTGTATCCCCTTTTTTACATTCACATTTGTAACTGGTTATCAAATCTCCTATGACTTGATAGGAATTTAATTCACCCAGATCAATAGTACATTGCATTCTCTCTGCTATCACATACCTGATTTAAACACGATGCATTTAATTGCTCCGGAATGACATTCTGAGTGCAGATTAAGAGGCAGAATGGGATCGGCAAACGGTGTTATTAAAGTTAAGGGAGCCGTAAGTTTTCTCTGATAGTTAAAAAAGCTAGACCTGAAGGTGTGTATCGGTAGAGCTCAATGGAACACATGTATCACTGGCTTTTAAAACACATCCTGTAAAGGGATTAATAAGGGCTTAGTGTCTTAGTAGTACGTAGTTACCCATTAAGAGGGCAAGATGAGGGCAAAAATTTATGGCACAGACAGCGTTACCTGTCCAGCAATTGACAATCAAAGAGTCTGAATGCATTATGAACATTACACCTGTTTCTTTTGTGATTTTTCAAGACACTCAATAGATAACTAACTGTACATTTTAGCGAAAATAAATTCATCCCTCACCCTGCCCACTGCATTGTGCTTCGTAGCATATACAGTTGTAGTCAAAAGTTTACATTTCACAATGGAAATTTATAATTTCTAGAAATTTCTCGAAAACCAATAATTATAAACCAGTCCTCAGCTAGCACATTGTGCAATTAGTAGCCATTTAAGTTAGCGAAACAAGCTTCATTGAATGCATTACAATGAAACAGGTGTTTACAGTATTGTATTCTCTGTCAAACAAAAACACAATTTCAAAAATAAGGTGACCCCCTTTACAGTACGAATGCTTTCTAAGAGTTGCAAGTATATTACAAAATACAAGGCAGTAATGTCATTCATTTAAAAGACACTTCGTTGGCACTACAGTCTAAGGTACTGTTTATCCTACCAGTTCAATGCTCAAAGCTGTAACACAATTACTTTACAAATAATTGTAAAAAGCAAGTAATTTTCAAAGGGTAAAACTGCAGGAATAAGCTGACTTGGGGAAACTCATAATGTTGGTGGTGGTGCGATTAAGACAATAGAAGTGCTTCTGCAGTGCGTAACCATGTATATATATATATATATATATATATATATATATATATATATATATATATATATATATATAGCTGGCCTTTTCCAGTGTTACTGTGCAGATGAATTATGCCCACAGTATGCAGAGGTCAATTAACATAAATCATGCTGAAAATAATATCATCAAACTAGTGTTCTATAATTGGCTTCACATGTCTTATCACACAACCCTATCATTTTTAATAAGCAAAATGCTCTCAGTCATGTTGCCTGACATGCCCCAAATTCACTAGCCGGGTCATAAAGAAGGTATTCACAGATAAAGTGTGCTGCCTGAAATGGCACAGTGTATAGTATTATATAGCTTACTTGCAAATAGAGAGCTGGATAACAACTGAATTCTCTAGTAAGATCTTAGAATCAGAGAAATCCACATTCAATCAGACAGGACTGTGTTGTGCAGAAAAAAATGCATTAGTCTTTCTAATTTAAGATCATTGCTCCAGTTACAACAACCTGACACTAGATGTCACTGTGTGCTATACAGCAGCAAACAGAAATGCCAACTCTTGCCTCAGGTTCAGAGTTTGTTCTCTTTTGTTCTAAATGGAATACATTGCTGATTAGAATGCTATTTTAAGGGATCTTACCTGCACCAGGACGTGAACCATTAGAATTGTGTTTTAATCCCATTTAGAAAAGAAGAACAGCAAACGCTCATTGAAACGCTCATTGAAACATACAGTATGTTACCAATAAAATATTCTAAGGGGTTAAAGGAACTGGAGGTTAAACCAACATTTGCATTGAAGCCTATCAAGGAATGTAACAATTAACCAGCGTTGTTGTTATTAATGGATACAGATGCTATTTTGTAGGCTAAAGGTTTTACATGTACTGCAGGTATCAGTATTACCGCATCAGCACTGGTAGTTCACATTTGAATGTCTTTCCACTAGAAACAGGTATTTTATTGCAGACTATCTCATCCATATTTTTAAATATTCATAACATGTTAATAAAACTCAAGCAATGCCGCAGTCCAATAGACAAGAACCTCATCCAAGCCACTTTTCTGTGTGTGTTTGGTGCCCCCACAGAGCTTACTCGGAAGCAAAATCAATTGAGGTATCTCAGCGATTTAAAGTTTTTGAATAAATCATTTCCTCATACATAAGGCAACAGTTTGCCTACACAGTATTTTCTCAAGTGCTGCCCTGTGGTACACACAGAAAGATGACACATTATGTTTGCTATCTAGCTGTTGATCTAGGGGAAATATTTTGGTACAACATTTATTTTTTATTTCAGTTTGTATCTTGGATTCTGAGCGTATGATCTTTTGACAGCTATACTGCTAACAATTAAAAGCATCTGAACGGAGCTTTCTGAGGACGAAGAGCTCATTGTGTGAATGAAATGTTTTCCTTGAATGTTATGTCACTGTAAGTTCTGTCTTCCAGCTTTCTGAAGCATCTAAACCCAGAGTTCTCTAAAACAGGCACAATATGTTTCTAGTTGCATGTTTTAACTGCAGTACAGAGTGGTTTTGAATATTTAGTACCTCACATGGGCTTTCAGTATTTTCTTGTTAGTTGTGAGGGAATTTAATTTGTGAGAAACTGCTGGAATGTGCATTTCAATTCAGGCAACAGGTTTACAATGTTACATTTTTGGTCTTTTACAACTGGATTGGTATGGTGATGTCATTTCCATCTGCTGCAAACCCTGTGATATAAGCCATCTGTTACAAGGACGTTTACGAGTGTTAGACTGATATCATAGACCACTATACATATCATATTATTACATTTCTTAGCAGACGCTCTTATCCAGGGCGACTTACAATTATTACAAGATATCACATTATTTTTACATACAATTACCCATTTATACAGCTGGGTTTTTACTGGAGCAATCTAGGTAAAGTACCTTGCTCAAGGGTACAACAGCAGTGTCCCCACCCTGGGATTGAACCCACGACCCTCGAGTCCAGAGCCCTAACCACTACTCCACACTCCTGTGGATACCTTGTCCAGAACAGCCACAGCCATAGTTGTAGCTCTATTGAAACAAACTCTGTAGTCTTGATTTCTGTCTGACAAATGCAATGCAAGTGAACCTGTTTCTTGCCCCACTGTTTTAAAAAACAACTATATGAAAAAGTTAGAATATATAAGAACATAACCTAATTCTTTCGTGTGTGGTACTGCCCCAAAAGTACATATTCAATGTGACCTTTTAAAAAGGGTTTCAGTCCAATAAATACAAATTTCCTGATGACCTAATTAGCCTTGGAGTATGTCTCGTTATTTATTATTAAAAAAAAAAACACACTTTAATTTACTGGAAATAGGACAGACGAGAGGAATACAGTACATATTATTTATTTAGGATTCCTTAATTGTGCTGCATTGTGTCTTTATTGTAATGACAATCATATATGCAGCTTTGGTGAGGTGCATATATTAGCACCTTTGGGATTGAATTGCTGTACAAAATCTACATGGGTTGTGTTCACTATTAATAGGTCTCACAGTGGATTTGAGGTGATCCAAACAAATTGAGATTTACTGAATTTACTCATTTTACAGTACAGAACAATAATAAGGTTTTGTTAATCAGCAATTGGATATAAATTAAGCCTTTCCGTAGCATTTCAAATCAGGCCCAATTTAGTAAGTTTCCATTTGGTGGTTGTTAGCACAGCACAGCAGACATACTGTATGTGCACATGACTAAACAATCACCGTCACAATTGGAACTAAAAGTTACCTTTACAGACATGCATAAGCCAAAACATTGGTCTACTGGAAAGGCTATACATCCCTCAAAAAGAGAGAACAGTCAGCACCGAAATTAGGAAGGAATATGGAATTAATGACAAAGACACAATTAACTGACCCAACTCAATGCAGATTAGAATTGTACTTTGCACAGCATGGTTTAAACAACTACGAATATATTTTACATATTTAAGAAGTCTGTTTCCTTTATAAGCCTATATTGGAATGTTATGTGAAAAAGCACTTCATGGAAATACTATAACTATACATTTTTCAATTGTATTTTTTATTTTGCATCCGGAGCCATACAAGAGCCTGGAGATTTATAACACCCTGTCATTGCAAGAAGCTACTTACCTATTTGGCTCATAAATGTGTGCCCCTACAGCTAAAACTGCAGAGGAAATTTTAAACAAAGTCTGCTATTTGATAACGTAGAGTGCATCGAAGTCCAAACTAGATACCACACTAGATGAACTAACAGGCAGCAAGGCATTACATTGTCACTATGGATTTAAATTACGGTCAACGACAAACATACGGTATGTCACACCACCAATGTATTAAAATAGCAGTCATTTATAATTTGACTAAAAGTTTAGGCATGATTTCTAAGCATCGAACAACACAGAATCCTTTGTTAAGGGATGGGCTTGCAAAAATGTTATTACAAAAGGACGAAATCCATCTTTTTTTTTTGGTTGTTGGAAAATCAGCAATGCAGAAGGTTTTTACTTCACCCTGGTACCGCTGCTGTTGTGTATTCCCAGGTTTGTTTGTTTTTTTGCTTGCATTCTTATTAGTTGAAATAACCCAAGAAAGAAAAGGCCACATACAAGAAGCTTAGAACTGGGGGTCTCCACACAGTGTAATTTACTGCTAAAACATCACACTGTTTCAACCATTAAATCCTAAGGGGAAGTAACCAACACAAATGCAATTTGTTTTGTTAAAAAAAAAAATCACATTGTTTTATCTTAATCAGCGTGTGGCGGAGTGTCCCGCCCCTATTTATTATTATTTGTGTTTTGTTTGTGGCGCAGTTAAAAGCGCCGCGTCTTTTGTTATTTATAATTTAAAAACCCTGTGAGGATGCATGACTGATCAGCTACTGATTATGTAACTAGCTGACAGTCACGCATCCTTACCAAACGCGATGCAGACTGTGGCGAGGGTAATAAGATAATTAACAACTAGTTAACCCCTCGGCCAGAGTATAAGAACCTGCAGCTGTCCGTTCTGCGGTTGTTGAGTGTTGGAGTGTAGAGAGTACGGGAGAGCGGAGAGAGAGCGCATAGAATACAACAAAACAATTGCTAAAACATGCTGGTTTAGCCAGCACGCCACTTACTTGTTTGTCTGTTTATTCGTTTGGCCCTCGTGCCCTTTGGTTTCTGTTTTGTTTGTTTAAATCTTTTGTTTTGTTTATTAATAAATACGCTAAGTGCCGTTGCACTTAGCTTCACCCGCCCATCCATTGTTTTGGTTTCAGTTACTTCCTGGTCTGTGACGTCACCGCACCTCACCACTGCGAGCCAGCCTGTCACATATGGTGTCCTGCGTGGGACAAACAACACCTCCAGGAGCCGGACCAGGAAAAGGACGTTTTTTCTGTTTTTCAAAAGTGTGTTTTTTTTTTTGGAAAAATAAATAAATAAAATAAGGAATAAGATGGGAAGAAGCGGGCGGAGGAAGCAGCAGCAACAGCAACAGCAGCGTGGGGCCGGTCGCAGGTCCCACTACATCTCGTCCACGCTGGACGTCTGCCTCACCTGCTTGAAAGGTGATGAGTGGTGCTTCGCTATTGGCGAGGTTGGGCACATAGCACCCGAACAAACCCCTCCATGGCAGGAGAAGGAGGAGCCAGAGCGTCCAGCAAGGGTGAGGGAGGACCTGCATCCTCCAAAGAGGACGAGTGCACTCTCCTCCGAGGGAGTCTGGGACTAGCTGGTGGAGCCGGGGAGGGATTATGAGGAAGCCCTCCCTGCAGTGATCAACCTCCTGTGGGCCCGAGATGGGGAGCGCTGGGAGACCTGGGAACAGCAACACCACCCAGCATCCCTCCCAGACATCGCAGCCATGGTGCTCAATTACCTGGCTGCCTACATGAGTGGGGTCCCGCCATCTCCAGGGAAAAAGGGAGAAGCCCCGCTGCCGTCTCCAGCGCCCGAAGGAGAGGAGCCACCACTGCCGTCTCCAGCGCCCAAAGGGGAGGAGCAATCGCTACCGTCTCCCGAGGAAGAAGCCTCGCCGAGGTATCCAGAGCCAGCGGAAGAGGGAAAAGGGAAGGTCTGGGATGATGGCTGGGAGGCAGTTGCAAGGTGCCTTGCGGCGGAGTTGTGCCCCGGCTGTGGAGAGTATGGCCACACCGTGGCTATCTGCCCCTCCCAGTACCGAGAGGAGCCTGAACGTCCTACGCCTGAGTGGGAGCGCGAGCATCCAGCGCCCAGAAGGGGGGAGCGCGAGCATCCAGCGCCCAGAAGGGGGGAGCGCGAGCATCCAGCGCCCAGAAGGGGGCGCGAGCATCCAGCACCCAGAAGGGGAGCCCGTGCATCCAGCGCCCAGAAGGGGAGCCCGTGCATCCAGCTCCCAGAAGGGGAGGCCGTGCATCCAGCGCCCAGAAGGGGGCAGGTCTGGAGACCACCCCAAAAATTTTTGGCCAGAGGAGCCGGCCTGTGCGCGGGCCATTGGAACGCTACGGCTGTTTGGGTGGGAGGAGGACATCCCACCGTGGCCGCACCTGCTGGCCGTTGCTGCCCCTGTTCCTGCGCTGGGACTGCTAGCGGAACTTTAGGGAATAAGGGGAGGTGGCGAAAAGGCCATGTGTGCTGCGCACAAGGGGGCATGTGTGGTGGAGTGTCCGCCCTATTTATTATTATTTGTGTTTTGTTTGCGGCGCAGTTAAAAGCGCCCGCGTCTTTTGTTATTTATAATTTAAAACCCGTGAGGATGCATGACTGATCAGCTACTGATTATTTAACTAGCTGACAGTCATGCATCCTTACCAAACGATGCAGACTGTGGCGAGGGTAATAAGATAATTAACAACTAGTTAACCCCTCGGCCAGAGTATAAGAACCTGCAGCTGTCCGTTCTGCGGTTGTTGAGTGTTGGAGTGTAGAGAGTACAGGAGAGCGGAGAGAGAGCGCATAGAATACAACAAAACAATTGCTAAAACGTGCTGGTTTAGCCAGCACGCCACTTACTTGTTTGTCTGTTTATTCGTTTGGCCCTCGTGCCCTTTGGTTTCTGTTTTGTTTGTTTAAATCTTTTGTTTTGTTTATTAATAAATACGCTGAGTGCCGTTGCACTCAGCTTCACCCGCCCATCCATTGTTTTGGTTTCAGTTACTTCCTGGTCTGTGACGTCACCGCACCTCACCACTGCGAGCCAGCCTGTCACACAGCGCCTGTACAGTATATCCATTTATAATAATGTACCAGTTTTTTTTCATTTATACATTGCTTCCTGAGCAATATCAGAGGTTGAATATGTTTTTAATAACCTGTACAGTAGGAGTGGAACGGGCAGGTAAATTGATCCACCTGATTCATTGCTGCTGGTGTGGATCAATGACAATCTCATCAATGCTGTAATGTTCTGTGTTGTTGACTTTAAGTTTACCATTGACAGTCGGGATCCGGGATTAAAAAAACGATTATCAGCTGCCATTTCTCCAAGGGAAATATTTTTAAAAAGCGTTTGTTACATATTGTATAAACAGGGGTTAAATTAAAGTTGACATTCTTTAGACGTGGAGTTTATTGTATGTATTTAACAAAAAATAAATGACAACTCATACACAATAGGATGCCATTTTTGAAATAAGGGAAGGTGGGTTCAATTAATGAATTAAACCCCAGGACTCATGGTAGCAGCAGATAATGGAAAGCCCTCCAAGCCGGCTGGGTCACACATTTTACTTTTCTAATGTGCGGCTGATAAAGAGAAAGCTAGCATTCGAGTTTTGTCAGTGGTAAGTCACATTTTTGTAGGATTGTGCATTGCTTTTACTGTATGTTCCAATTACTAACTAATAGGAATATTTTTTGTAATCACTTTGTTCTGTCAATAAAGATGAATAACTGAGTTATCATAAGTATCATTTGATTTGTACTGTTGTTTTTTTTTACTTTTTCTTGAAAGGGGACCTCCCTCACAAGACTAGCAAGCTTGCCAAATTCAGAGGGAGCATGGCTGGGACTGCAGCCAGCACACACACATAGAAAATGCAAGGCAGGATCTAGCCATCCTGCCAGCTTCAATAGCAGCCTGAGTGTTGAGGTGAGAAGGCCACAGCAGGAACGGGAGCCCTGGTTGGATCTCAGGGCTGCACTTTACAGCGGTCAATTTCTATCCTGATCTCAATCCCTTTTGCCAAACCACAACCGGCCCCGGGGACGCCTTCCTCCCAGTCTCTTTATTTCCAGCCCCCTTTCCCATATCGCGTTTCCTTGCCTAGGCACTTCCCTGCAGAGAACCGCTGCTGTGAATTTCCAGGCTGGCTTCACAGAAATTTTACAGGTAGTTTGTTTCTTTTTAGTGAGCCTTCTGGTTTATGCTGAATCAACAGAAAGAAAAATATATAGTTGTAGAAAGAAACCACCAGGCCCACTACTGTACCTTTGAATATCTGAAAATTTAGATTCGTTTTTTGTTCCCTCTCTCTCTTTCTTTTTTTAATAAACTGCTTAGTTATGAACTGTGGGCTGTATGCTCTGTTGGATGTTTAGGAGATAGATGGTAAATTAGCATTTGGTGGGCACTTCTCAGCTTGAAGTGGCTGTGAGGTTAACTCTGAATTGTACAGAAGGGATATAAAAACCACAGATAAAGCTTTTCAGCTGCAGTAAATTCCCCATACAAAAATTCCATTGGTTTCTTTAATATTTGCCAAACAATGAGTTACACATACTGTGTATGATAGGAATATATGTTTTAAAATATGACGTTGATTTTTAATTTTCTAAGTCTATTAGAGGAACTTTCTTTATCTTCAATTTCTACTTTTCATCTTCAGAAGAGACTTGTGGTCTTGAAAGCTAGTGTATATTGTAATGGTGTGGTGGCAGCACCATTCAGGGCAGCGCAGTCAGAGACAGCAGCTGCAGCAGGTGCAGGAGGTGTGGCCCCTGGACTACGTTAGTTCTGAGCTGCATATAGAGAGTGGTGGCCTGGTTGGGGTTGTAGTGTGGTGTCGGTTCCTGACCTGAGTGTATCATGAATAAAAGTGTTTGTTCATTATACATGCTGATTCCTTGTTCTTTCCTCCACCCCCATAATCCGCTAGAATATAAATTTGCATGCATATTTTAGTGGATCCTTTTAAAAAATTAGGGCTAAAAAAACCTTGTTCAGACATTTTGAAATATTTAAAACAGTGGAGCAATAACAAAGTAAGTTGGAGATGTTAGCTTGCCAGGACTTTCTGACATAAGATGTAAATATCACAAATATTACATTTTTATTTTATTTTATTTTAGATCTTTCACTTCTTTAATATTTCAGAAAAAAATGAAATAATGTGATAAAAAAGACTATGTACATGGTACCATATAATATTAAAAACAATATTTTTTGAGGCACCGAAGCATCATTTCTAAATACTTTTTTTTTAAAAAAGGTTTATGCCCCCAGTGAAGCCCTTGATTTATGTTAATATGTGCAATATTGATGTTAACATGTTGTTATAAATGCTGAATTCTACAGGGAGTCTTTCCTTCAGTGTAATTTATAACACGCTCTGTTTATTGGCATATGAAGTGTTTTACCAATAGGTCACCTGTTCGATCCCAGCCCAGATTGAATTTGATTGGAAAAACAAACCAGACTGGTATATTATCCTTCTAAATTGACCCTCCAACTCCTCCACAAACAAAATACAATGGATTGTCTTAAAATCATAAAAATCCAAGAACAATTGCAGCTGGGAAGACTGGGCTATTAAGGGAATGCCACAAGAGCATATTGATGCCAATATCAGACAACTCATTTTGACAGCCTTTGACGTATTACCAAGCCCACCCTACATACACCTTATGGATGTAATACTACATTACCACCTACTGGTCACTTATCACATTACAGGTCAGAGGCCACACTCAATTGTATTTCTGGTTTAATAGAAGTATAGCTATGGTGACTGAAACAGCCAGGTAGTTCATGCTTTAGACCGATCGTTCATCTGCAGTCTTAATGTCTATAAGAAAATAGTGACTTTAGCAGCGAATCTGAATGTGATGCTCTTTATTGAGAAATAACACAACAGAGTGTATGTATACAAGCTGTATCATGACATCATTCCCTCGAAGGTTTTGAGTAGTGTTCCGCGTTTCTGGTTTATTCCGGATTTTATCGAAAAATGACAGGATTTTTTTTTTTTAACTGGACGGTGGTTTTTACTGATTGATACCAGATTTTTGTCTATTATTCAATATTTTCCAGGTACTGTTTTCTAGGAAATGCACAATATTTTGATCAAAATGCTGTCGCCAGAAAACGGGTCGCCAGTATATGAGCGCCCGTCGATGGGAACATGGAAAGCAGATATGGCTGCTAGGTACACTTTCAATGTAGAGGGAGATTTACCTGCCTGTAGTAGATCTTGCAGAAACTGTAATATAACTGCTATAGGGCAATACATGAGATCATGGCCTCTGGCCATGCACCAGTTTTGAAAATATTTCCATTTATAGGCGTAAAACACTCTTGTGGAAGAAGCCCTAGCATTCTGCAGTGTACTCACTACTGCGTCTGAGAGCCCTAGGGCGGAGAGACGGTCCCTTTCTGGGTGCCAGAGGGTGCCTTTCGTCTGACTGATGAGATCCATGCGCAGCGGGATCTCCCAGGGCCGGCCCTGCAGCAGCTGGCAGAGCTTTGATAACCAGGTTCTCCTGGGCCATCCTGACGTTCTTGAGGAAGGCAGTGAGAGTTGATATAGGCCGGAAAGCGTATAAAGACGCTTTGGGCCATTCGTGCGCAAAGGTGTCAATGCCTAGTGGACCTCCGCAGCTGTGGAGGGAGAACCACATGGAGCAATGGGTCGTCTCTGCCGTGGTAAAGAGGTCGACCTGTGCTTCCCCGAAGCGTTCACAAATGGAAAAGAATGCAGGATGTGCACCGGTGGAAAGTCGACATTGCAGTTGGGGTGCTTAGCTCTGGAGCGTGAAGCGAGGCGAAGCACTATTTTAATATATTTTAACACTAGTTTTGAGGTACTTGCCCTGTGACTTTTGCCTCACCCTGACTTCATGAGTTGCCTTGCAACTTCCCCCTGTCCCCCTATATGATGTAGAGTAAGAAGAAATATAATTCTAAAAAAAAAAAAAGACTGAGAACTGAGCAGCAGCAAAGCTCCTTTATCCTGCCTGAAAGCAATTATGTAATGAATTAGAGGTGGGCAATGGACATTTCAAATTATACATTAAAATAATTGGACTAAGCTAGTAGCATATACAATTCAAGTGGAGGTTTTTGTGATGGCTCCACTGTGGCCCTTGTCTTGCAGTATCAGACCAAGGTCTGTGGTGTAACTGTATTGGGAATTCTTGATGGATCAAGACTGGGTGTAATAATGTACCTATAATGTACCTATTTGATGAACAGTCTGAGGTACACAATGTGTACACAAGACTGTTCATGTATTGCATTGTAAAGCCAAGAGACCATATATGGGGCAATGAGGCTGGGTGGTGCCAATTACGCAGAATGGGCAACAAAAATATACTGTTGTAGAACTTGAACTCTTGTATTATGGACACAGCAACATTTCAATAGTAATAACATATTTCCACAGTACTAACATTGCAACTAACTACAATAAAGTCACTGTATCAAAAAATACAGTTATGTTATATTTTCTAAAGTGTGTATACAGTATATCTATAATAAATATAATGCCCCCGGACTATACTGACACATTTATCTGTATATCTCTATATGTGGAGCAGGAGTCCGGCTCTAGGGATACAATATAATATATTAAAGCTCAAAGAAAAAAAAGAAAAAATACAGACAAAGTGTGTTAAAACTTGCTTGTGCATTTTCTTTTTTTCCATGTTTCCAGTGCCTCTGGTGAATGTTGTCTGCAATAAAAGGCTGGATGTATCTGCTAAGCTACTCAGCTTCCTGAACAAATCTCCTCTGACACTTGGAGAATGAAAAATACCGTTTCTTCTTTTCTTGCTTTCTTTTTTTTTTTTTTTTTAATATTGCCCTTTTTTAAGACACCAAAGTGCTCCCTGACTTCCAAATTCCACTGAAATCAATGAATTACAGAGACAAACAGCAACAATAATGAAAATATGAGTAAAACCAGAGAGAGCTGACAGGGCCACAGAGATAGGAAGCTCATCGATATCATGTCATATTCTTTTTAACTGACCCACCAGGACTGTCAAACAACCACTTTAGATAAATAAGAATGTAATCCATCCCCTTCTGAGACTTCAGAGCTTTCTTGTGTGAGCCAGCGAGCAACCACGCTGACAAGACCAATCAAACCCTCAACGGCAGGGAAATGAGGCGGGCCGCCACAAGAGGCTTGTATCATAAATACAAATCTAACAGCAAAACTGATCAGCACAAACTGGAACAAATCTCCCAGGGTATGGAAAAAGGGTTTTCTTTTTCTTTTTTTTGCTACAGGAAAAAGCAGGTGTCAGACCTTTAAAGCACTGTGAAAACGAGTCTAATGTAGAGTTCTGATGTGCTTTCCAGTTGGTGTTTTTCTGCTGCAGCCCCAAGGACCTTGCAGATGAAACAGCAAGCAAAAAGAAAAGTTTTTCTGTTGCTGTTTGCTTAGCATTGAACTGAACTCAGGAGACAAATTACTTTGTATAACTTCCAGCACAAGGTTGCAGCTTCTTTATTAGAGAAGTTAAAGTAAGATGAGCCATGTGACATTTCACATAATTGACAATGTAGAATATAAGGCCCAAAGCAGTTATCTTGGTGTTCCTTGGCTATAAAAAAGAGACAGTTGAAGCCTGATAGGGGGTGACATGGGAAAGGAGGCAATCAACAGCAACAAAGCTGATCGACCCAAATAAAGCACAGGGTGGATCTTTTCCAAGTACTTCTGAGGGTCTAGTCATTTTATTAGGAACTCGTGTATGAACTTATGAAATATGTAAAGGCTATTTATACCAGACATTTATTTAACTATTACGTCATACATATGTATGTCCAAAGCTACTCCTGTTAAACAGTAGCCTAAAACGTATTATTATTTTTTATTTGCTCACCTTTCCCTGGCATATTATGCTGCTTGCTGTTATGATGAGTAGTCTGGGTGTTGCTCGTCCAGTCATTTCCTCTATATCTGTTGTTATCTGTCTCTGAGCTTGTCTGGTAAATTCTAATTGCCTATGACTGAATAGACTTCCTCATTAGAACCTTGTGACAAAAACGGTCTTTTAACTTGGCGGAATCCACCTACTTGCCATCTCTATATATGTACAGCTATGGACAAATGTTTTGCACCAAACTATAGAATTAACTGATTTTGCTTCATAAAGTCGACTAAAACCTGTTGAATAATGTTACATTACCATATTGAATTACAAACCACTTTATAGTGTTCCACATACCTAATGAAAAATTGAAAAACGTGACATTTTCAAAATGTAACATGAAATACTGTACTACTACCAGCAGTCTATTGCTTATATATTGTTGTGTAGTTTCTTTGATTACATGATGTTAAATAAAATATCTAAATTATGTTCCTATGGTTTAAAAAAAAAAAAAAAAAGCCTCAATGCTAAAATTCTAGGTGATGCAAAACTTTTGGCATTAGCTATAGAGTAGGGTGGGGCCAGTTGAAATGTCTCATTGTCACATGGTCCACATTGAATAAGGAAGGCAGTTTGAAATCTTCATAGTACATGATTAAAACCAGGTAAAGACATATATGGAGATAAATTACTGAATATTGGAGCAGCAGACCCCAGAACCACTTGCAATGATTTTTAACATGATAAAAGGCAAAGGAAAGGTGAACAGATACACACAATGACATATGAAGCTTACTTGCTCTTTAAAATGACCTCAGCTCTTCCAGCTCCACGGGGCCAGTGATACAGAACACATACTGAGCCATCAAAACCCTGCATCACATTTATACTTCATTGAAGAGACAGTGATAAGACTGCATCAATGCAAATAGCCCTTTCCCTCCCCTCCCCTCCCCTCCCCTCTCACACACCCCAGCACAGCAGGGAGAAAGAGCTGACTTCAACGTTTTTCTTCACTTCACAAAAGTAGCTGCTCATGTCAACATGATAAATGAATGAATATCTGGTAACTGCGCACACTTACAGTAAAGTGCTGGAGGACTGGATCCACTCGTCCTGTGCTCTCTTTCCCAGGTCTGAAGCACTTCTTGTGTAAAACAAAAACCAAAAGATCCAAGATCACATGTATTGCTTCGATCGTAAATAGTAGGTACTGCAAAAAAGAAAAAAAAAGGAAATCTTTGAAAAATATCTGTATAATTTGGATTAGCCTTCTGGACAACATGAATCTTGTGATTTGGTTTTTCATGTATCCATTTATTGATCAATATGGGCCTACAGCAAGCATTGTCTATTGGAGTTAGTAACATCAAACACTGTTATAATGGCTAACTGCAAATGAATGTATACATTATTAACTGCTTATGTGTCATTAAAATTACCAGCACTGAATATGAATCCTATTACAAAGCAGTTTTCTCAGCTCTTTTCTCATTTCCTGAGTTACTTTACTATCAAAAGAGCATCATTTAATAAAATACAACAATAAGCATTCCTATTAGTGTCTCTGGTTTACAAGCTTTTTAATAGTGTTTACACCCAGGGTGATTTTTAAAGCATTTCCCAATACAATCAAACCTACATTGACCAACTCTGATGAATACCCATCTCTCTATAAATACCATGCCAAAAGAAACCTATATATATACTGTATATACTGTATATACAGTATATATATATATATATATTTTCAATTGCAAGCTCCCACAAGGTATACACACAAGGTATGCTAATGATTCAGAAATGTTTCCCATGTCAAATGGAGAGCCCCTTATACAAATGTACTGCAGTATTTTTGCAGTTTTACCTTGCTTTTCCCATGGTTATACTATACATTTACCATAGTTTACCATGTTTATTAATATGATTTACCATACCGTGTTAGCCTTTACAAAGCTTACATATGCTTTACGATGATTTAATTATTACACTTTGCTATGCTTTTACTATGGGACGCTTTTACAAGGGGCGAACTAATGCTTTAAATGTCCTTATCTCTTAACCAGTTTTTTTAAACAATATTATTCCCCAGTCCCCACCCTTGTATTACTGGAAAATACATTCTTTGTTTATTCTACATTAACACAGTATATATTTAAAAAAGCCTACAAATAAACTGCTGCACCCTGGTACATGGGGGGGCTAGATTCTCAAAGCTATTTACTCAGCAGTGGTGCTTTTTTCAAAAAGGAAAGGGAAAACTCAATAAACAAACTAAATTAAAAAAATCAACACAGACATTTAAGTGACTGTAGGGGCTTGGAATTATTAGCTACCAGTTATTTTTTAGAACAGATAGGAGAGAATACCTTTTTATAATCTGGCCATGAAGTAATAAGGTCATGAGGAAACAGCAGCCACCTTTATTCTAGAGCAAACTCTTTGAAATACCTGGAGATTCCCACCTAAAGTATAAAACACAAGAACCTACATACTTTCAACAGAAGAAAAAACAGGCCAGTGATGGTGTTGCTAGTACTAATGGTGACAAATTGAGTTTAAAACCTTGGTTAGCACTCCATTAAATCAATAGGGAGTCTTTAACTGCTGTAACAGGGTTAGTTGACTGAACCAATAACACACTTGGCCTGAAAATACTCAACCACATCATCCAAGAGGCTTCTAAAAGCAGTTTAGTAATGACAGGCAGCTCTCTCTGTATGTGCCACACCTGAATGAGCACTATTTTTTTTTTTTGTTATAATTTAGTTGTTGCCAATTATTTTATATTATTTTCTCCCCAATTTGAAATGGCCAATTATTTTTAGGCTCAGCTCACCACTAGCACCCCCCCACGCTGACTCAGGAGGGCAAAGACGAACACACCCTGTCCTCCGAAGCATGTGCCGTCAGCCGACCGCTTTTTTTCACACTGCAGACTCACCATGCAGCCACCTCAGAGCTACAGCATCGGAGGACAACGCAGCTCTTGGTCAGCTTACAGGCAAGCCCGCAGACGCCCGGCCAGATTACAGGGGTCGCTGGTGCGCGGTGAGCCGAGGACACCCTGGCCGACCTAACCCTCCCTCCCCCCGGGCGGCGTGCGGCCAATTGAGCGCCGCCCCCTGGAAGCTCCCATCCTCGGTTGGCAAAGGAATAGCCTGGCCTCGAACCCGCGACATCCAGTGTATAGGGCACATCCTGCAATCCACGTGGAGTGCCTTTACTGGATGCGCCACTTGGGAGCCTAGCACTATTATTTTTTATTATTATTATTATTTATTTATTAGCAGACACCCTTACCCAGGGCGACTTACAGTTGTATACAAAATAAAATACATATCAAGAATTACAGTACAATTAAGAGCAAGATACAAAATACAATGATTTCAGTTCTAATAAGAGCAAATATAAAGCACAGTACGATTTGATATCAGGGTAATTCAAGAGCAGATAACAGTGTTGAGTTACAAAATACTACAAATTGGATTAAGTGCAGGATTAAATACAGTAAAATAGGGAGCAGATAAGTGCAACTGCCTTAAAGGCAGAGTGCTATATTGTCCAGAACGGAAGAGTTGAGTTTTAGAGGTGTTGTCTGAAGAGGTGTGTCTTGAGAAGGTGAGGAAGATCTGAGTATCATCAGCATTGAAATCTGAGTATCATCAGCATAGAAATGGTATTAGAAACCATAGGATGCGATGAGGGGGGCCAGGGAGCGGGTGTAGAAAGAGAACAGGACCCAAGACTGATCCCTGGGGGACTCCTGTTGAGAGAGGGTAAGGTGTGGAGGTTGAGCCACGCCAGGTTAGTTAAAGACCTTATAGGCCATGGTGGGCAGGGGGAACGGAAAACCCTGTCATATGTCTGTGTCTGGGGGTCATTGTGAGAAAAAAAAAAAACTAAACAAACAAAAAACAAGCAAGTTAATCATAATTTGTCAATAGTTAATACACATCTGCAACTAATCTCATCACCCTTATTTCCAAAGCAGAGGGAGTTAATGATTTGCTGTCAATAAGCCTCATCTTTCACTTGCTGAAAGGAGCATCATTACTATTCCAATAAAGGACAAAGAGAAAGAAACCAAGAGAATACCTAACAGAGTAGCATTGTTTTTGGACAAATTCAAAAGAATAAATCACAGTATTTGATAATGGCTGGTGCTATATTTGTGAAATTATTGTTTCGTCATGTTTGCTTAGAATAATTACAAATTATTTCTTAATGTTTTCAAATATAATGTACATCTTAATGTATTGCAGCCGCAGCTGTACTTCTGTCCATCTGAAACAGCATGCTTCACAATTACTTTATTACTGCCATGTGACATGACATTGTGTTTCAACTTCCACAAGGAGAGGATTGAAGGGATTTCACACCTTTTTGGCTACTTATTCATTTGAACCCATTTGAAAAAGTATATTATTCTTCCCATTCTCATACTTAATCAATGAATTGACACAGTTTATTATTATTATTATTATTATTATTATTATTATTATTATTATTATTATTATTATTATTGTAACCTGAATCTCTTTGTAAGCCTGACTAATGGTGGCAGGAATAATGAAGTGCAGCTGTTTGAAAGCTGGTCAGAAAACAAAACACGATTGCAACAATGTGTCATTTCTGTATTGTTGTACTGCGGCAGGTCCCAGACTGGTGAATAGATGGCCATGGCTGTAGCTTGAGCTGGGAATCTACCTTATTCCCACCGAAAATAACTAACAGTTCACAGGTTCATAGTTCATAGGATTAGGAAGAATTGAATATTGTGCAGAGATGGAGCAGTGGAGACGAGAATTCACTTATTGAATATTTAAACACAACATGTAAGTCTTTTAACATTATTCAGATCTAGTATGTAATATGTACAGGTCATGTGTACTTAGTTTGTAGAGATTGCTGTTTAATAATTGGAGGTGATCTGTAGAAAGTGTGTTTGAAAGTCTAATGTGTAACTTGATTTGTTTCCTGTCCCCTGGGTGGCTCTTGAAAACCAGCATGTTAAATCCTGAGCGTTTACCCTGAAGAGTCAAAATGTGATAAATAAATAAACTGAATACAATAAAAAATAATAGGATTATGGACTTTAACAAGGAAAAGAAAAACAAGCAATCTAATGGCTGAATGGAATTATACCATCTTTATCGTATTTGCTGATACATTTAGTTTGGATCAGATTGTGATTTTTACGCTATTAAACGAGAAAGGACCTTCACATTTCTAATACCTGGGTAGCGCTTACTGAAAATGGCTCCAGTTCTGTAGGTATCAATTACTAAAACGGTAGTACTTATATCAGCTTAATTCTTTCTGTGCTTGATATTTTAGTTCACAGCGCATTCAATCCTTGGCAGTGAAACAAAACAATGATATATACATCCATAGCATGTTACCACAAAAGAATGGTCAAAACATTTGTCTTATTTTATAATTACATGTTGAAAATCCAAATGTAGGACAATGATGTACATGAATTCATTCTTATTATCGTACTTTTATAGTACAGTTGTTACTGTATGCCTTGAAATAAAGCATTGCACAGTGTGCACAGTATTACTGTGTTTCTGACTCATGAAAAGCTGACACAGGCTTTCCAATGAAAGACACTGAATGACATCCTGCTATTTGTTTTTATAGGATGAAGTGAAGATCTGTTATGAACAGCCAACAGGGTCGGAAATGACTGACCCACTACCAAGATGGTTAATACTCCAATGTCTATAACGGAATTGCCAAAACTAAAGGGGACGGTGTTACATTTTAAAACTCTACAGAAAATTTGTATTCAAAAGCATATATTATTACTATTGACAACCAAGCAATATTGTGTATCTAGTGCAGAAAAAAGCATGCCCAATTTACAGGCTAGTGAGCTTTAGTTGTCTTTTGCAGAGTTGTGCCGCACTTTGCATAAGATTAAAAATTTTTTTTTTGGGTGTCCCAGGAAAGCATACTGAAATCTGAGAACACCTGTATAGTACCCCAAAATCGTGACAGGTGGTACCCCTAGTGGACACAGAACAATAAGCTAAAACAGAGACGTTGCCAGGAAACAACTTCAACGGCCTCAGTAATTTGCCTCAGAGTTTTAAGCTGACACTAATCTGTTTCAGTTCCACAGTGCACTACAGTTCAGCGCATTCCTGTGTCCTCAGTGGCAGTGAAATGGAACAGCCCTGTCACCCAGCAAAGGAGAGGATCACCTGAGCTTCCCTCCCTGCTCCAGACAGCACACTGCACTGGACCAACGTAGAGGAAATATTAATCTCACAATGTGAGTAACAACAGACATGCAGGGGTAAGCGGTCGGAAAAATAATACAGCACAATAGATGTGCAGTGCCAAGTTAACAGATTGAAAACAGGATACTTCTTCAAATGAAAGACACTTTTAATCTAAACAGAATTGGCTGGAATTTGAGACATAGACATTTGCTTTAGGTGCTTGTATGTAATCGTGCTTGTTTTCTTAGAATGGTAGTTGTTTTTCCTTTCCTTGTAAAAAACAAATGTGAGTAAGACTCTGTCCCAGTGGTAAATAGAATGGTTGGATTTATTGAGATGCATAATGGGCAGACAGACTGACAGGCAATAGATAGATAGAGGCAGAGGAGTGGCCTTCTGTTATAGCTGTTAAGCTATACATTAAAGCCTTTCCATTCAGCTTGCTGAAGTCGTAAAGAAAAACACACATGGTTATGAGTCTGAAAAGCAATTTAGTGTCTGGTCTCGTTTATTGCCCTGTCTCTCTTAAACTGCCCTAACTCTATAGAGGGTCTTTCTCAGGAGCGCATTGTGGAGTCTCTAGCAGCAATGATTTAAATGCACACAAACTCACAAAAAATTGTAGGAGAGAAGGATATTGTGTGTGCACTTCCACAAGAGTAATTGGGTTAAGATTGATCTGTTTCCTGGCGATTCGATTTACATTGATGGAAAAGTAAAAGCTGCTAGCGTGAAATGAAGAGGGTCAGTAGTTGGGTGCAATGATTTGCACATTTATTCAACTAAGCAATTCTCCCTACCCCCGCAACCCCCTGCGTCCACAAACAATAACTCACCAAAAATGAAAAATCTTCAGTGTCGGGTATTACATCTGTTTTTATTTCCAATATGAGTCTATTGTTTTGACAAAACTGGCAGATTATTTATATTTTGAATTATGTATTATGATTATATTCTACTGACTGAAATGAAGCCTGACCAGGGAAGGTTTCATATATTAGGAGCAATGATGTCTGAGACACTAGCAGTGCATTGGAGCGCTGGGCATTAGCCAGAGCAACAATGGGTTTGACCTTGTTCAGTAATAGCAGCCTCAATACAGACTAATATATTGCATTCCACTACTGTTGTTCCCATGCACCTCAACTATACACCTTGTAGGGGGCAGCATTTAAACTAGTCAACTGTCAATAAGTTTGTATCACACACCTGCAGAGTTTAGTAACACCAGAAGCAAAGTTTGTTGTATAGCCTGCTTTGTTGATTGTTGAGTATCTTCTTCTTCTCCAAACCTGCCCCCTATTTTAGAATGACTAATTATGTTCTCCTTCTCCGCATCAACTCTCCATAGCCAAGGCCAGGAGAACTGAAGGCCAGTGGGTGCCAACCGATTCCACAACCAAGTCAGTTTCTTACACCTTACACCCAGGAGCTCTATTGCGGATGTTGGAAACATGCCGGTCACTGGGCCCTGCAAATGTCAACTTGTTTGCTGGGCGTCATGCCAGTAGGGGTCACTGTAGTGCAGTGTGGAGAAACAGCAGATTTTGCCTCCCTAACCTGCAGGAGTGTCAGAACTAATACAACGCTCCCTGTGGAATCTCCAGCAAATGACCAATTTGCACAGCCAGGACACAAAGACACCCTGCACAACATGCAGTTGTGCCTTTACCAGATGAACCCTAAAAAAAACAGACCCTTTAAACACCTGCAGAGAGTACAGTATAGGCTATGGGTGGAAGTGGGATGGTGTCTGGTGTCTGATGCTTGCAATGGAGACTCTTGTGTAGGAAGCAGTCCACCATTTGACCCATAAAGCCTAATCTGTAACCTTTCCAGTGGCTTTTGTAAGAATGTTGTTTTGGGTCTTTCCTAATTGTTAAAAATAAAAGTTGCATTAATGCATAATCTTAAAAAATACACTGCCTCTTTCTGGTCATGTCAGGTTTTGATCTTCCTGTGAGATGTGGCAGCTATTCCCGTTTAAAATACAAACATGGAAAGTAACACAATGCTACAACTGAGGATGATTGTTTCAGTAGTATATTGATGACAGTACCCCCTAAATAGTATCTGATACTGGAATCCATCAAGTGTGTGGATTAAATTAATTAGAAACGAAAGTTACACTTATTGTATTGCTGTGTTGTTATACTTTCTGAGTTTCATCTGAATTAAATATGGAGAATTGTATAAACGCCCTGCCATGTACATATAATATACAAGATCCATATAAGAATATATAAGATCCAGGAGATCCACACTTATGAGAAGGTGGAGGTACAGGGAGTACAAGCATGGCAGGCTGACTCAGCAGGGGTTTTATACAATGTGGGTGATGTACCTCAGGGGCTGTCCCACCTCCAGAACGAGGCCTAACAAGAACCATGTCTATCGCTGACCTCTATTGACTTTATATTTTATTGTATTTGGTGATAATGAGGTAATTACAAACACCAGTGAGATTCATATAGTGTTGAAGGGTAACCAGTTTTCAGCTGGTGGTTAAGGACTGGTTATGTTGCTTGCTGAAAAGTCAGAACATTTAAAATCTCTTCTGTTTGCTGTAAAAATAATAAAAAAAAGGATAGCCTAATGACTGCTGTCAACAGTGACATTTACTGTTACATTATTGCTCTTGCTGTGAGACCCTGGGCTAGAGATTGTAGAAATCAGATTTTAAAAATAACCAAAATATCTAATAAAATAAAAACAATAAATTAGTGTTTTATTAAGCTTCTGTCATGATTTTCAGGGTTTAAACCAGGATTCCCCGCTGGACCGTGCTTCCAGAACTGTTATTCAGGCTTGTTGTGCTTTAGTATGTTAGAATTTTGATGTGCTTTTATCACAGAATACACTGATTTATGTAGTCTGTTTTGTTTTTTCTCCAGCTGTGGAGACTGTGCAGCTGCAGACAACGACTGAACATCAGCTTACAAACCAGCGCACGCCCATCCTGATCATCTACTAATGTGATGACAGGCTGCAGTGCCCCCAAACAATTGGCAAGATAACTCTGTTTTGATTGCACAGAAATTGTTCTGCTTGTAGCACTGGTTCCCTCCACCCTCCCCCCTCCCCGCTCCCAACCAGCCCTGTGTTCTTATGCTAATTCAGGTTCCTCGATAATATTAATGAAAAGAAAATGCCTGCAGTCCTCCTCTTCAATGCAAGATTAGTGAACCTACTGATAAGTGAGCCGGTTTTTCATTGAAAACACATGCTGTACACATTTCAAGAGAGGGAGAAATGAGGCCCCCATTATGACTCCTTATTGAAGTGTTACATACTATGGCATTCCCCTTTGTATCTAAATAGAGCTGCAGTTTAATTAAAAGGTATTGTTATCTACTAGAATATATATATATATATATATATATATATATATATATATATATATATATATATATATATATATATACTTTTTAAATCAGGAGGTAAATTATCTCCTGTGTTGCCGATCCAGAGCCATAGAAAGAGCTTCATTGGCCACCGCGACCCCCAGGCAATTCATAGCTATATATATTTTAAATTTCCATTTTAATAGTATTTTTTTTACATTTCGCTTATTATTTCATGGACTTTGCAATCAGAATGGTTCTGGGTTATGCTGGTACAATATTGTGTTAGTATCTCAGTTTCCTCTAAACATGCCTTTACCTGGCTTGGCTGCTCAAAGCGAATTAAAGGCAGATTTTGAGGAAAGTTGTAATAACTTAATTCTGGAGCAACAGACATTAAAATGACATTTGAAGCTAGCATTTAAGAAGGCTGTTATTCTAAATCAATGCAACCCCCCCCCCTGTTCTCTAGTTGCTGCATGGTCTTCACTTAATCCGGTATTGCAACCTGCAAGGGCTGAAAATCCATGCTACCAAATATTTCAATATCGTAAGACTAGTGATATTGCTAGGATTTCCAAAGTGGCACTTATCATACACAAACTGATATTGGATGGAAGGCATCAGCTTCCCCAGCGAATAACTCAATACAAGTAAATATTTGATTAAACAGAGACAGATAGAAGCACAACTTGGTTTGTCCCTCAGTTTCTAGCCTTGGGGCTGAACACACAGGTCTCTCACATCATCTCTGGCTGCTGTATTAATAATATCCACTCCTGCACTGAACTACTTTTTTTTTTTTTTTTGGTCAGACGGAATATTCAGTCACTCTATCTGTAAGACTTTCTCACCCCAAATGACTTGTGTGTTACCTCTTTAAATAAATACACAATTTGCGGAGCCATGTTCAGGGCCTTGGTCCGGTCAAGGGCTGCTTTAAAGCGCGCCAACATGGAGTTCACTGGTGACATGACAGCTTTTGTTGACCAGTGTGCTCTAAGTTGCATGCTCTGCACCGTTGTTTTTGGTTCACTGTTACATTTGAAAATGTAATTTATTGACTTTTTACCGTTTTTTTCTCCGTTAAAGTTAGTTGATGGCCAGTCTGTTGTTGTTTGTTGTTTGGGGGTGCTAAAGTGAATTGTTTCATCAGCTGTCACATCAGCCACACCACCATGAGTATGCCTGATCTCATCTGATCTCAGAAGCTAAGCCAGTTTGGGCTTTGTTAGTACTTGGATGGGAAACCACTTGGAATACCAGGGGTTGTTTGACAGTTGATGTAGTCCTCCTACTGGTCATTAAATAGGACTACTACTGCGACTGAAAAAGAACAGATCGTTCCCAAACCAGAAGCGAATTTTGCTCAGAAGAAAAAAGTTTCCAAGAAATTGAAGAAGCAGAAGCTTATGGCTTGTGAGTAATGGCTTGTAAGATGTATATAAATAAACAAAATCCAGGACAAAATAAATAAATAAATAAATAAAAATGATTACTACTATGAGATCTCCTGGTGAATCTGCTCCTGGCTCTTGCTAAACTGGCCATTTATAAGACCAGGAAGCGCAAGATCACCGGGGATGGTCTCTTTGACTGTGGGGCCATGTTCAGGGCCCTGGTCCGGTCAAGGATTGCTTTAGATCGCCCTCATGCGGAGTCCAGTGGCGACATGATGGCCTTTGTCGACCAGTGGGCTCTAAGTGGCGTGCTCTGTACCGTTTATTTTGGTTCATTATTACAGTTGAACATTTAATATTTAACTACTACGACTATGACTACTACGACTACTACAACTACTACTACTACTACTACTACTACTACTAATAATAATAATAACTAGAACTGCCAGGTAGTTTTACGGCTACCAAGCCCCAGTACCAGTATCAAACACTTAAGCAATTACTGG